>OZ026604.1:6134666-6159666 GCA_964020085.1 Micromussa lordhowensis
GCCTCTGCATCCCTCTCTGTCTTGTAACTATCTCTCCAACTGTTACCAGTTGAAGCATAGATACTGGTCCATTTTAATTAATGAATAGTGGCATTCTACCTTTACACTGTACCTGGCAGTGGTCCTTCGAGTCTGAGCAAGGGAATCTTTGGGAACACTATACTCCCTTCCAGCATAGCACACAGGGTAACTTTACTTGTATCTATTGCCTTCAGGAAACTGTAAAACTCTTCCTCTACTGTTGCTGGTAATATTGTCTTGAGATATGATATGTCTGAAATTAAAGCAATCGGGTAGATGTCATGGGCTAGTGAGGTCGGACAAATTTGTGCAGGTCAAAATGAAATTCAGGTTAAAATGATTTTCATTTGTCTCTTAACCCTAATTATTCATGGATCATGAATAATTAGGGTTAGAAGACAAAGGAAATTGACAATCAAACTAGGTTAAAAACATTTTAACCTGAATTTCATTTTGACCTGCAACATACACATGTGTGGGGGCACGGTAGCCTCATGGTTAGTGTGACGGACTCCGGAGCGAGCGCTCCGGGTTCGAGCCACAACACAATGTCCACACAACACAATGTCCCCTGGCCGGGGACATTGTGTTGTGTTCTTGGGCAAGACACTTTACTCTCACGGTGCCTCTCTCCACCCAGGTGTATAAATGGGTACCGGCGAATTTAATGCTGGGGGTAACCCTGCGATGGACTAGCATCCCATCCAGGGGGGAGTAGAAATACTCCTAGTCGCTTCATGCTACTGAAACTGGGATAAGCTCTGGCCTGATGAGCCACTTGGCTCGTATGCAGACTTTTTTTTACATATACACGTGTAAATACAGTTATGTTTATAAATATATTAATAACAAATAAATAATTAATTAGCAATTTTAAGTTGACCACATAAAGCTATATATAAAGAAAAAGATATGATTTAAAATAGCATGGATCATTGGGTACTCTAAAGAACGTTAATTTTTGTACATGTATGCAAAATCTTCAATACAGTGAAACGACTTCAATAGAGCTCCTATCATAACTAAAAAAAAACAGAACAAAACAAAAAAACAAAAAAATACAGTGAAAATGGCAAACTATGGTCATGTTTACAAAACAATTGTGCAAATATTGGAATTAATTTTCCATATCAGAAGTTTAACCTGTGGAACAGTTAGGCCCCATTTATATGGTCTTTACACTGCTAGCAGAGCAGCTTTGATCTCTTCTAGATACCTTATTATAGGAAATTAACGATGTACTTTATTAACGCGATTTTTAAAATATCGCATTGATTTAATGAACCCTAATTAACGTCAATGTTAATTTAATCACAACATCATTGTTGTTTTACAGCACCTTTACTTTAATAACTAAATCTCATGTGCATATAGGTCCACTATCAATGCCTCGGAGTCACTATCTGACCGTTCGAATTGTCTTTTAACTGGTCTTCGTATTGATCCGTTTCCCCGAGGGGATACTTCTGCAGTCTTTCTTCTTAAAAGTTCCTTGGCCCATTCATCATCCCACTGCATGGTCACCTCTGTACAAGGATCCAAAGGAGTGTTCCTCCTCTAGATCCATTTACGGCGCAACAACATGATATCAATGAGCTAACAATTACTGGAAATGCTGCTGTTTCCTTTACACATGTATGTTATATATGTATGTTGAGACGTTCGTATTGCAGCAAATTCGCATAAAATAAAATTAGGCACACACTGTTTTCAAAAATTTTGCGAAATTTGATCTATGTAAGCCTAACTTTTAGAAAATTTGTGTTAATTTTGTGTAACATAAATTTTCTTCGCGTTGGTAAGGTATGTCAGGAAAGAGGAAGGCGCTCTGCCAACGGCTTCAAATTCCTTTATTTAGCATGCATCAAGTTAAAATGTAACCAAGCCTCATCCAGCCTCTTTTCCGCACAAATAAAATTATGTCATCACTACGAAAATAAAATGTAGTCGCATTCTTCTGCAAAGAAGTCACATTTCCACTTCAACTTTATAAGCGTTAATTTCAGTTCTTTTGCAGGAACTTATTCAGTCACTGGTAAGTGAATTCAGAGGAGAAATTACAACCAACAGTGGGACATTCCAAGAGCATGAAACAGTGCTTTCAATAAGATTTGAAGTAGGTGGCTACCTTGGAACAGCACCCGCCGGAGTAATATGAGAAGCCCAGGAGAATTTCTCTCTGGAGAATTTTTAAAAGTTAAATATACCAGCCGACTTCCAACAGAATACCCGCCGGAGTTCCGGCAGGTGCCGGGTCCTATTGAAAGCACTGATGAAAGCTCTTTGGCCACGGCAGGACAAATCTGGTAAATGAGCGATTTTCTATGACCGGTTGGTAGCACGACAAACGTATCATTACCACCCAGAAAACTTGACACAGACCTTGCCTAAGCCATAGTGAGACAATTGATCTTTCCAAGATTCACTTTACTGATCACTGAACAGAATTGATGGCTTCATCAAAATCTCTGCATGAAATCGAAATGGTGGCCAATTCAAAACGACACTGTGGTTACAAACCAATGTGGGTGCACAAAGAGTCAGCAAAACTTGAGAGTAAACATGCGTGCCTAAGTAAAACCGGTATGTCTAATACGAAACTGGCCTGACTCATCGAGATCGTTGGATGATTGGTAAATCAAAGGAATTTGAAGCTGTTGGCAACTCATCCACTGGAGTTTTCGCGACCTCTGAGACAGTTTCACGATCCTCGTGTAAACGGTTGGTTGAATTTTGCAAAGAAATAAGCGAAAAGTTAGCTTGGCCAAAAGTTAGCTTGACTCAGGGGGAGGGTTGCCTCGAGTACCCAAGATAATATAAATGGGTCCTTACATGTACTTCACATCACAAACAGATCCAGTGCCAAAGTCAGTTTTAATTATTTAATGAATGTGAGCTTCAGTTTCCATGGTAAAATATTTGGTTATGCTTATCTATCTTAATAGGTATTACAAGATAAAAAGTAGCGATGAGATAAAAACATGATGTTTTGGCAACACGTCATTATCAAATGTAAATTATTTTCAGTTTAGCAACATTATTTATAAAGAAAAGAAAGTGTGAAAATACTATAAAATAAATTATTGTTTTGCTAAGTCATTCATTTCTATTTGCAGTAAGGAAGCTTGCTGAAAATCTTGTTGCGCTCTTCAAAAAGGTAATGAGGAATCAAGATCATGGTTTCAGAGAACGGTTGTTTGAAACCTTCACTAGAAGACGAGATCACATGTTATCTATAAAGGAAACTGTTCTTGTGGTGACAGCTACATCAGTGAGACCATGAGGAATGTGCAAGTGCGAATTGTGGAACATTCACAACAATGCAATGATTCTGAACCTGACTGTCACCTGTGCGAAAACCTTCTTCAGTTTTAGCTGGCACATACTCTGCATGGCCAAATCTTTTCAATAGCGAAAACTGCTACAAGGCCTAATGATCCAACAATGGTAACCCAGCTTGAACAAACAAATTCAATCTTTCATAGCAACTTTTCCCATTGGGAATTACCTAACAGTTTTAAAAACAGCTTTTTTTACCCTGAAGATGACATTACATTTTTACTTTTTTTAGCCACTTTTAATATTTTAGCCTTGTATTCTAAATATTTTGTCATAATATTACCTGAAGACAGTGAATTTTATCAATAAAAGTATATCAGGAAGTCTTGGATTTAAATGTCACAAAAAGACAAAAAGCATTTGTGAGTTAAGGGTGCAAAAGAGGCCAGGACTTCAAGATCTTTGACTGGAACATACAATGCCACAGTGGTGAAGCTGGCATGTGTCAATCAATGATCCTAAGAGATTTGCAACAAGGCTGTTGTTACATGATCGAGTGTCAACCGAGTATTGATTGAGTACTGATCAAGATGTCGATCAAGGGCATTAATCTAGGGTATCGATTGACAGTCAATTGCCGTTAGTACACCTGATCCATTTATGCTAGGTTTTGCATCAGTGTGATTGCCAAACAATCAGCTGTTCAATTGTGTGACGTTAGTTTGCTGGTTTGTTCAAGATAACTTCATCCCTGGCTGATTCTCAAGTCCATGACAACTCTAATATTTTTAAGAAGGCAACATTCTCATAATTAGAGAAGGTACATGTATATTTTTTTCACGAGGCCGCATTTCACTTCTAGTTCCTAAGGCTTGCTATACAGTAAACACGGCAGCCATGTTGAATGTCAGTGTTTCTTCACATCTATTTCTGCATATCTTGGAAGGAAATAAAAAAGCCGTAAAAATAAGAGAATTCAATTTTGCCAAACTTTGAAAATTGGTTTTAAGTCATTGAAAGAAGTTGAAAAGAAAAAAACATTGTACATTACAAGTTCTGATCACTGTACAATTATTGTACAGCAAGCTTTGTAATTATTGGTCTGTAACTGTATTAATAAATACTGTCAAATTTGCATAAAAATGACACAAAAACTGACCAAAAATGACACATCTTTTCTTGTCTCAGTTGCCCCCAAAGGCATCAGTTTGCATCTCCAGCCGCACAATGTCTGAAAATTTTCCAGGGGACGTGGTCTAGCATGCCCCCATATGATCGTAGAAGCTCACATCCTTCCGATGCTTGATTTGCAAGTGCTGCTTTCTTTAAAATTTACACTGACTATATGTACTTCAAATTCTGTGGAGAACACTGCATAAGATTGTTTTGATGTGGTCGGTTCGTTAGATTCCCTAAATTTGTCAAAAGTATCAGACTGCCGGTCATTAAGAAACCTTGAACCTTGAAAACCTTGAACAGCAGTCGACCTAAAACAGACGTAAGTGTCACAAACCATGGTCCGTCGATCGAGCGTCGAATATGCAACTACTACTGTCAGTCTAGACATATAACAACCACTCCTTATTTTCATAGCTGGGTTCAGGCAAAACTAGCAGCCTGAGCAGCTTTTAAGCACGATAGTCATATGATTATAGCAAGGCAATAAAATTCCACTGCGTACTGTGGAGTACTGCCTGATCCCAAACACGTGCTTCGAGAGTGAGTTTCTTGCTATCTTCAAGGCTTTCCTGGATCGCTTGCCAGTTTTTAATCGACATAATAAATATTATGATAGTTTGAATTGAATGGGTTCCTTCGATTCCTTAAATTTGAGAAAAATGTAAGACTGTCGGTCATTTAGTGTTTTTAAAACCTTGACCGGTTGCCAGTCATTTAGCCACAGCGTTTATAAAGTGAGTAGGCTTGAATAAGCCAATTAAGCTATTTTTAACCCAATCATTATCGGATCTGAATTAAATAATGAATGAATTAAGCATTCTGAAATCGGCTACAACGAAACAATGACTTTCAGAAGAGATAGTAAAACAGTGTAAATACCTTGCATAATAACCTGCTTTTAATTGCCGGCGAGCACCGACTATTTGGCTAAACCTACCCGAATCCGAAAAGTGGAAATTTCTGACAAAGTGTACACACTCCTCCAGTCCAGCGAAAACAGTGAATTCTCCATGGAATGGATTCTTGCGAAAGTACAAATCGAACACGGCATTGTCCAAAATTTTTCCGCTCTTCCAGTAGGCATAGGCCATCGTAATTTGATAAAGATCGGTCAACAGGGGTTGTACTAAAGGGTTGGAATTCGTTCTGTCTTCCACTGCCGCCATTTTGAGGGTTGCTTTTCAATGTGAGGCTTCCTACCCCTCCCTGCCAGTTACTAATTTGTCTCATACGGGAACTGTATCTCGCGGTTTCGAGTGAAATGTTTAGGTAGCTGTTGTTTCAGTTGTGTGGACAAGATTTGCCTGAAGAAACTTGCCTCGTCGCTCCAGACTCTGGAGGGACAGCTCATCGGTAAGTAGAAAAGCAACCTTTATTTAAAGTGGAGTCGATGAGATGTAAGTTTTCCTTCGATTTGCCCAGAAGCAGTTGGTACTTGGAAGCGTTGCCAAAGCTTATGACCTCAGTGCGTTCAAATTGCCGGTTCGAATTCTATGACTTATTAAATCGTGATTATTCAAGCTTATGAATGGCATTGCTGTGTTTTTAAAACAATTTTAATTTACAGACTTTCATCTTTGTTCAAATGATCGAAAGTGATGACTCATTCTCAACGTGTACTGCCACAATCATGTACATCAGTCAATGCGTTCTCGACTTGGTTTCGAATTTCGACCAGTTTCGTAGCCTTTCTTTCGGTTTTTAGCTTTTTGATAATTTTGTTTTGCCCTTGACAACGAAAGACAGATTTATCTAATTTGCTATTTTTTTGGTAGAAAGGATACATGTATATGAGGTAATAAAATTGTTGACTCACAAATACAAAAGACACACCAGCCAATTTTTCTTGCACCCTTTTGTTCCGACATGACATAGCATAGGTTGCACAAAAATGGCTCAGTGTTACACCGCCGAAAATGATCATGTGTTTCATGTCTACTTTTTTACAATGGTTACCGCACGGAAAACATTGCAAGACTTGTCCGTTTCAAGGGGTGTTATGTGCATGCATGCTGTAGTGGGAAAGTCTTGTGCAATTTGTCCACAGGTGTCCCAAGCCCAATGTATAAAAACAACAAACGTAATGTTACTCCAACAGCTTGAATTTAATTTAAAGGTTTGTATGGAAACACAATGGTTTCTTTTTAAGCTAAAAATTATGATGTTTTCTTTAAATGAGTTAACTCAGCCCGACACTATTGCAAATACTGTTGTCTGCCAGCTTCTTAGCTGGATCCTAAGTGATTCTGGCATGTTTTGTGCCTTTGTGTTCCCCATGCTAAAGAGAAGTACATGTAGTGGTGGAACACAATGGAAGGAAGAAACCCTGCCATTGGAAGCACATTTCATCTGTTGTTTTCATACATTAAGCCTAGACAGCCTGTGACTTACTGTCTGTATCTTCCAACTGCAACAAAATTGTTCAACAAGTTGAAAAAAATTTGTTTAGTGAAGCATGCCCTTTATTCATAATTATGCACATATACATTTATATCTTTAAGGATGGCAGAATGTGAGATGGCTGTAGATAACTTTGTGAGGACAGGACGTACTGGTCGTCGCAATGCTCTTCCTGATGTATTCGCTATTGGACATGCAAACGTAACAACGGCTGGTCTTCCGGAAGTTTTAGAAAATTTCTCCATTGGTTCTTCAACGCAACCAAACAATGGTAATCCAGTCGCACAGAATCAGCCTCAGACAGAGAAAATGGAGTGAACATTGGTTGCTAGGATTTGCGCACAATTTATTTGAATCCAAAGGACCTACTGTATGGTTTTTTTGCAACACTATTGTTCCATGTGGCTTGGATATCCATGTGTTGCATGCCATGTTTTATATTTTCAGCAATACATGTAAAAGGTAGTCGCAATGAGTGGGGAAGTTACACATCGTTTCCTGAAATATATGGACTTGACCGTATAACATTTGCTTTGGCGACGGTTTGGACATTCCAGTGAGCAGAAAGTTACAGACTGTGATAAAAATCAAATGAAAGTACAGTATTTTGCCAGGTCTTGAAGGTTATAATTCTTGCAATAACTTCCACATTGCAGTATTCACATTTTGGTGTATGCATAAATTTTGAAAGCAATTCATCATGCATACTTCAATACCAAGACTGAAAAAAAAAATGTGCCATCCAGGACAACTTAGGTAAAACCTTCCGGGCAACGTTCTTTTTCATTCTCACGTGTCCGAGTAGCAATGGCCGAGTCATCTGCCAACTAAATCAAAACAAAAGTAAACTAAGAGTTGCCAAGGGCAAGCAAACATTGAAAGCTGCTTCTCTGAAGGGGAAGCTGGGATTCAAGATGTTTTGAGCTGTGAATACTGGATCATTTACCTCTATATTTCTTGTTATGCTTGATTGTGCAATTTCCTTGTATCTTGACACAACTTGCACTATTAACAGGCAGCAGCTTAGACTGTTAATGCAGAAAACAGTTGTTGCTTGTCCTGTGGAGAACAATGTTTTTTCTTACACTTAAGACAATCTGACGTGGAAAATTAATAGGAACTACATGTACTTGCAGCCTAGGATCACATTAACATGTTAAATTTTCCTTCCTCATTTTCAGTGTAAGAGCACATTGATGTGATGCAAAGTGCAATCTATTAATTGAGATTGTTTGGACCACTCTCACAGTTTAGAAAATTTTTTTAATGGAAATAACCATTCCTCTTTTTACACTGACTTGTGAAACTTTGAAAATTCTATTGCTGAAACATAAGGTGTTAGGACTCAGAAAATCAAAGAAATTTGTGCTTTAAAATTTAATGCCCTTGAGACAAAAGTAATATAACTGTCCTTATAGATATATATAAACGGTTAATATTATTTAAGCCAATTCACTAAGTTATAAACAAATACATTTTAAGGTGAACAAGTTTGACCTTACAACAGTCTTGCAATAATAGGGACCTTAAGCAAACCATGACGGCAACGGCAACGAGAATGCCACAAAACAAAAGGTTTAATGAGCAGAACAATAGCTGTGCACGTGCATTATAATTCTTGATACATTTCTTAGCCGTCCTCTCCAAAACGACAACGCAAAATGACCAAGTTCTGGGTATTTTGAAGAACATGAGCAACGGCAGCTTATTTTTCTTAGTTTCTTTTGGAATTGACACTGACATTACATATTAAGGTTGAACAAGTTCTGAGACTGATAGATGTGCTGAACAGATCTAGGCATGTGCGGAACTCGACGGTAAAATATAAATTCATTTTTCACAAAGCGTCGTCCTTTGCGTCTTCGTCGTCATTGCTTAAGGTCTCTACTGTTATTATGAAAGAGGAAGAGCTATGATGTTGCCTAAGCTTTAGCACATTATTTACCAGTAAGTTATACCATTGTTACATGTAGGTAACATGGAGATGATGAAAAGTAGGAGTTCATTGTGAAATACATACTAGTTAGGCAAAGCTTTTGAGTGGTATACCATGGAATATTGTATTTTCTTGGTGTAGACACTAGCCTAAAGGCTTCTCTGTATACTAGGAAAAAACAAATTAAGTAACAAGTGGGATATTCCATGGTATACTTGGTATGAGAGAGTATTGAATAACTATTTTATCCCATGCCATAGAAAATACAGTGGCCAGCAAAAATATTAATTACTGCAGTAAGCACGTGGTGCATTATCGGAAGGTTGGATGTAATCCTTAACACTTAATGACTGGTCCCAAGGGGAACTGTGAATTTTGTTTCCTGAGAATCTCAATGTTTCCCCGAGATGAAGTTGAGGGAAACATTGAGATTCGAGGGAAACAAAATTCACTGTTCCCCAAGGGACCAGTCATTAAGTGATTTGTTATATAGCAAAACAAAACGAAAGCAAATTGTAAAAAATGCACTGAGATCCCAGCGAGAACATCAGGCCGCGTGCAACAGTGGTCAACATTTCGCGGGTAATAGTGAACTATTTCGCGTTTGACATCATAGTTTTCCCAATGCTGCCCACTCATGGCATTTGGCGGGAAACAGTTTCATTGTTAGATGTCATGTGACCATGAACTAGCCAATGAATGGGCACGCTGTAGTGGGAAAAACGCCAGCTATATAACAAAATTGAATATACAATGTTCATATTTCCTTTATTCTATTTTCTATGGCATGGTAGGTTGGAATCCAAAGCCCTTGTTTTACCTTGCATTTAATGGGCACCTAGGAAGAATTTTTATAATAATTATAGAAATATGCACTCTTAATGCAAACTGTGGCTTGAATATGCATTATTCAAGAAGATAAATGAGTTTGGAGTGAGGGGAAGATTTTTGAACCAATTAGGTCACACATCCAACAGTTTGGTCACGCATACAACAATGATGTTTTCTTTAAAACAAGAAACAAAATGCCTCAGAACACACAGGGTGAAAATCATTCTGGAATAATGTTATGCTTGGAAAAAATTACCTTTAAACTGAAGAAACCCTAGAGATAGCAGTTTGCTAAGATAGAAAAAACATCAAAGAGATTGTAATAAACCATAAAGGACCAACGATGGAGAAGATTAACATGGATCACATTTAACAAACTTGAAAAACTTAGCCTAAACTTTTCAAGATGCACAAACCATGCCATAGCTCCTTTAATTCATGACGAGAGAAGTAAATGACTTGGATAAAGTGAAGTAAATGAACAAGTGTTCTCAAGTGAATTACACATAAGAACCTAGTTTATGACCTTGCTTGCCATGAGTCCTCCATAGCTCAGTGGTTAGAGCAACCAACCGGTATTCTGGAAGGTCATGGGTTCGAATCCCATTGGGGAACTCGTAAAATTTATTTTCTGAGTAATTCACTTGTGAACACTTGTTCATTTGTTTCCTTCAATTCACTTTGCACTTCGCAGAAGTTACTCTTGGATATTTCATTTACATACAGTTGGACTCGCTTCTTAAACTTGGTTATGCTGAACTCAACTATTTTCCCTTGGGTGTGCTTTATTCATTCATTTACTATTGGCTCACTTATCACTGACTGTGCATGTTTGATAACATCATCAGAAGATGACTACCTGTAGTTGGTTATACACTTTTATGTAGGAATAAAGTATTACCAGAGATTGTCTCGTCGAGTTGTCTGAAATTGTTAGTCTCTTCCCAGCCCCACCTTCACCACACTGCTGTACAAGATGGGGGGTGGGATGGGAGGGGGGGCCAAAATTCCTCCCCTGATTTTTTGGTTGAATAATAATCAGTCATAACAATTATAGCTTTCGTCATATCCGCCGCTTCCGTTGATGACGTTTGTGACGTCATTAAGTCGGCCATCTTGAATCAACCATCTTGGAGTTTTTTTTCTCAGAAAGCGGAAAAATAACATTAATTGGAGCAATTATTCGAAATGATAGTGGAGTGATAAATTTACAAACTTTGCAATGCTGTTGAAAAGTAGACGAGTTCTGTTAGTAGATCGTTTTCACTGTCACGCAATAAAAAATAAGTTGAAAACCACTCAGTGGATGAAGTCGAGAAATTGTGATCTTATAGGAAATAAATAAAGAAGACACTTCTCCAAGTTTTAGGTCTGTGAGTTTTCCCAAATTGCAGATATTCGTCGAAATGTTTCGCAGAAATTCACAGTGCCCAGTATGGATGTTGGTGCACCTCTGCACCAATATGGCGGCCGCAAAATAGTGTAAACATCAGGAACTTACTTTGGTTATCTAGGCGACTGATTATCTATACTGAACAATCAATCATTTACATAAGCACTTTTCTGATGCTCTAGCTTTTGAAAAAAAATTAAATGAAATCTGAATCCCGAAAGGTCTACGAAAAGTGCTTGAATGTTGGGACTATAAAAGGGACGATAGGATTTCATTAATGATCGTCACACCATCTTTTTTAGCATAATCACGGTTTGTGAATTTAGGTATACACTGAAAACGAAATATTTTCAAAACATAACATAGACTGGGGTGAGGGATTTTCTACATGGTCAATTGCTCTGTATGGTTCAGCATTCAGTACATATAAGCATAATTTTGAATCCCTTGTATAAAATGCCAAAAAGTTTCGCGATTTATCGCCAAGCGTTTTTAAATTTCGTAGCAAGAAAAGTTAAAAACGCGCTAACTAGTTTTGCTATTGAGGTGCGTCAGTCTTTTAAGCCGTTGCCCGTAAATGGATAATGCAATTCGAGAGTTTTCATTGGCTTAGCCATCATGGGCTATGAGCCATTATACCATGCTCTACGAATCTGGTAAGCGTACGCGTGATTTTTTTGAGGCGTTTCTTTTTTAAGTTTAAATTGCTATATTTTTGGGGCGTTTTTAATAAAACAATTATTCCACTCGCCCTTGTTGGATATGAGATGATTATAGCCAACTCATACGCGCGCTTGTCGAATAGTTGTTAAATAGACAATATGTGATAATAACATTTATAATTACAATACTACAGGCAATTGAAATACGCTGAGACCTACTTAAAAAAAAACGTGTTAAAATAGCAATACTAATAATTAATAAAATCCCTTTTCATGGCCATTAAAGAAACTTCCTTATTAAAAGTAAACTTAACGATGTCTTTAGCATGTTTCCGTGAAATCTGCAACAATGTTGACTCAGTTAAATTTTGTTTGCAGAACACAATAGAGCAGTTGTCGTATTTACTGTTCTCTGATGGAACATTGTTTGGACCCTATTTGATTTATTTTGTTTCGATACTGTGGAATGTGTAAGTCGAGAAGACTACAAATATTATAATCAGCGGAAAAAGTTTAAAACCAACATTTGGCGAATTCGAAAATGGGTCGGTGGCAAACTCCTCGAGGTAAAACTTCTACTGAGGTTTACAATCAAGCTTTCAAAATCGGGCTGATGATTTCTTTTGACAGCAGAATTGATCGCTGAACTTTTTTTGTTTGTCTGTTATAGTTGGACTAAGTGACGCATTTTACGTCGACTTCTGGCTCGCTCTCCTGGCGGAGTATTCGGCGACGTTCTTTTTCATGTTCGCCGTCTCCGGTTCGTCGCTAAGATGGGAAGGTGCTCCGACCATTTTCCAACAAGCTCTCGCTGCTGGGCTGTCTACTGCGTCCATGATTCAGGCCTTCAGATCTGTGAGTTTGCCTCTTGTTCACGCTAATCCAGCCGTTTCTTTGGCTGCGTTCATCACCGGAGATGCTGCCTTGATTCCAATGCTTTGCTCTGTTCTGGCGCAGATATTTGGAGGTAGGACTGCATGTGCTGTGACTTACCTTGTGCCAATATGCTTCTAAGAATCGTGTTTAGCGAAAAACCTCAGCTGCCTCAGTTGAGAAAATGCGTCAAAGTTTGGCTATGACATTTCGGTATTTCAGCTAGGAGCGTGGGTTTGCTAAATAGCTGTTCCAATGTGCCTAAATCATTTCATAGTTTAATTCAGCTCAGGTCTGTCAATTCGATTATTTGGAAGCCCCTAAACTTCCAGCTGTACTGCTTTTTGCACGATCCTGAGTAGATTTTTTAACAAGTACTAAAGAAAACGGAACATGAACTGGTAAGAGAGTTATTTTCTATGTTACTACGAAACAACTCTGGCATGCAGGATTCTGAGAACCGACAACAATACCGGTTATACCCCCCTGTCCCTGCATTCCCTCCGCTATTTTAAACGTCTACCCGGTTGTCGGTGAAATTTCCTCCGCCCGGTCCTTCTTTATCTTATTTTTGTTCTTCAAAATAATGTAATAAGCAAGGAAGTTATAGGAACAGAGCAGATCAACACACACGCTGGATCAAGGTAATGATGAACAGCGATGTACATAAATCTCTCATCAGCTCATTTCCAAACGGTTTTTTATATCGCTTACTAGCTTCCTCCAACTCACTAAGTTATAAGTCCTGGGCCCAGTTACTTAGAGGCTGGCCAACGCTATCCCCTGGATAAATCACTATCCAGAGATGGGTAAGTAATTAATAAAACAAACTACACTATCGACTGGAGGAGAGTGATTTATCCAATTGATAGCATATGCTCAACTCGGGGCGCTGTTCGTTTACTATAATATAGAAAAAATATATATATATTACTTAGCTTTCAATAGAAAAGACTTCTATTTATTACCTCACTCACACATGCGTAAGAAAATCTACAAATAAATACAAATAGTTCCATATTCCCTCGCACTATTGTATCTTCCACAGCTATTACTGGTTCAGGAATAGTGATGGCGATCAGCCCTCAACACGCCCGAGGGAAGCTTGGGGCGACTGTACCGGCAAAGGACGTGAGTAGTTTCCAGGCCTTTGGCGTGGAGCTGATTCTGACGTTATTCCTGGTGCTGACCATGTTGGCTTCCATTGACGCTAATAAACACGCGGCTCGCAGGGATTATGGGACAGCAGCAGCATTGGGTGTGGTCGTTACATGCTGTTATCTTATTGCGGTAGGTTTCAAGAAAAGGAGAGAGGTCTATCTAACTTTTACCTCCCAAGTTTTGTCTTTTTCCAAGCTAAACGCGCAACTTTGTTGTTCCAGTATTTAGAGGAAAGCTGCCAAACTGTAATATTTTTTGTCAGTAAATAACACGTCACAAAAAAATTCTCCAGGCATCGTAACCATTTCCATCTTTTAACCTTGCTTGGGCTGATAGCCTTGCCAACCGGCGTTGCGAATAAATGCCCCATATATATGTACCCCGAAAGTGTCCACCCCCTATTAGAGGCAACCTCGTTCCCAGGGCTTTTTTTCCGTCCCCAAGTGAGAGAAAAGGCTTTGGTAAACTATACTTCGTTACTCACGTGTTCTATGTCCTTGTCTATTTCAGTTACCGATCACTGGCTGTGGTGTGAACCCAGCAAGATCATTTGCCCCTGCTGTCCTCACCAACACTTGGGATGATCACTGGGTAAGAATCAGTGACGTCATTTTAAGCAATACAGTGAACTCTCCGCTAACGGACAGCTCTACTTATGGACACTGTTTTCAATTCCCCTTTTTGACCTTTTTCCTTTGTTTCTTATGGAAATAATTCCCGTAAGCGGACAGCTCCACTAACGGACACTTTTTCCAGTTCCCGAGGGTGTCCGCTTACGAGAGAGTTGACTGTATTAGGCAACTGGGGTTTTCATTAACCTCGTTCCCAGTACCTACTTGTCGCTCTTCCACTCCGCCCTCCCTGGAGCTAGAGAGACTAAGGGAGGAAGGACAGAATCAAACGGTGTGGTTTTCAGGATAGCATTTATTGGGACAGGGCCGTCCTGAAATGAAAGTTGGTTTTATGAGTGTTACGGAGAAGAGAGGTGAAAGTACGAGCGCGTGGCAACGAAGTAAATTAAAGAACTTTAAGGTGTTGTAAATGTGCCTGGTTTGTGGTAAAAACTGAGAAATAAAGTCGTCTACTGAGGTCGGTTTTCATCTTTCATGTATAAACTGTAAAGAAAAACCTATGCAAGCTCATGGCACTTCTGAGTCGAATTCAAATGACAACTCCAATTTTACGCTGCGAGAAATTTATATTAGGGTGAAGTTACATCCTCCAAAGTGGGAACTGCACTTCAGTTAAACTTGAAAACCTTATCCGTGTACAGAGCGATTTGAATTTGAAAAAAACATCAATGGTTGACGAAAATCTACTGGTTGTTTCTAACCTGTGTGATTGATCATCAGGTGTACTGGGCAGGACCTATCTTGGCATCTCTGCTGGCAGCTTTTCTTCATTGTTTGCTGTTCAAGGACCGTGAATATCAACGACACTCGGCCCCCGAGGATGACGGTCCTGACGAACCCATCATACAGTAGTTGATCCGTGACGCTATTGGCTACTTTAGTTGACGGCCTTGAACATATTTGGTTATATACTTGCAGTTTAGCAGCGCAGTGTAGTGTTGTGACGCACTCACAACTTACAAATTGTGTTAGTGTTTGTGTGACTTTTTGTGTGTATACATCTCACTTCATAATAAAGCCTAAACAATGTGCGCGTTTTGATTGTCTAAAATAACTAGAAATCGCGCTTCATCAGATATTATTAAATTAAATTAGATTAAATTTCTTCTTTTCCCGGCACGCCTAAACATCACTTAGCGCAAAAACAAAGTAAAGCATATTAGAATAAAGAACTTTAATTTTACAAAACACTCCAGTCATGTGCATCTGAGAACATGCGCGCACACAGAAAATTAATAAAAGTGATACTATAAAAGTGTAGTGTTTGAAGGTATATCTATTATTGAGCGTTTTCACTCACGTGGAAGGCAACCATGTATTTATTAGAACAAAATAAAGTGCTTACATAAGAAAAGAGTTCAACTTCTATAGGATTGGGATATCGTGAACCAACCTCGTTCCCAAGCCAGGGAAACGGCTCAAGAACGAAGTTGATAGTGAGCATGAACATAGCCGCCGTTTCATGGCTGCCGTGACGTTAGGTAAATATATTTTATAAATTCAAAGCGCTCCAGGTCTAGATCTTGCATTTGCTGTTCCGAAAGGAAAATGGTTTGGGATTCTTCTCATTCTTGATGTCGGAGGCCAAGATTTAATAGACCCTTTGCATAAATGGCGGCTAAATTTGAAAAACAATACTTATAAATCCTTAGCCTCACATTCATGTAAAAATTCCTTTGCCTGAAAACATTAGTACGAGGCTAGGGATGTACAACATTCAGGCGCCATTTATGCAAAAGAGTCTATAGTCTTGGTAAAGACACTTATTTTAATTTCTCTCTTAAAACGCAGAAAAAATAAAAAAAAGCTAAAAAAACTGCTTGCCCTTACAATAGCCCTTTTCATGGTTAGTTTTTCTCATTTGCATTAAATGGTAACCAACGTGCATGCGAGGCAATTTCCGGTTAAAACTACAAAATAGCCCAAAATTACCTCACATACATGCTAGATTATATTGTGATGCAAATGACAAAAGTCAACCGTGAGCACTTACCTTACCTACCTACTTGCACAAGCATTGCACTTACTTACTAGAAAATTATAAAAGAGACTCAACAAAATAACCTTGTCAGCCACAATTTCATAGGTCATCGGTTATGTCATCCTCAAGGTCCTCGCTCCTTTTCTTTTAGGAAGGGAGCACCCAACCTCGTTCCCAGGCTCTCTCTCCACTGCCTCCCTTTGTTGTTGGGAGAAAGACCCTGGTTGCGGCTGGTCAAGTTGTCGGAAATCGTGTGATTGCATAACCAGACCTATTTTTACGCGTTTAGAATTGATTGTTTAGTTGACCGGAAAGGGCGGGCAGCGTGTCTGTCATCGTTAGTAACTGTAGCCAACCAAGAAACATTGTACGATTATTTTGTTTTTTGTTCAAGTGAATCTAGAGAGTGTTGTAATCGAACTCGGGACTTGTGAGGCAGAATATATACGTTCAAAAATTCTATCGTGAGTGAGTGATTTTAGCGCGAGCTTTATCGGGAAAACATTGTGTTGTCAGGCAATCATCTAATTCCCAACAAAGTGATCCACCCAGAATCTGGGTGGTAACAAAATCTGTCGGGCGGGAGGGGTGGCCAACTTTGTGGGAGCAGTCGCTATAAACTACTCGCTCTACCGGGGTTCGAAGTCGAATATTTTGCCGATGAAGAATGCTACGTTATTTCTGCCGTCTCCAAGACTTTCGTTCAAAAAGAAATTCGGCAGCCAAATGGAACACGAACTTTTCGACGGTTAGCACATTTAAAACGTCACGTACCGAATCGAAGTGAAAAGAGCGGATCAGTCTCTTGAATCTTTGCGTTCGGAGGTAATTTATTTTCTTCTTTGTGCGGTATTCTAGATTTAAAAAGTATTTCTGTCACGGTTCCTTGACATAGTCAAGAATTATATTTTGCAAAATGGTAAGTAAAACCTCGTTTTCTAAAGCGAACAATGTGCCGTGAGGTTAATTCAGGCAACATGCTATGAAACAGCGAAACAGTTTTACTTCGACCAGCTGGAATTGGAATCAGAGCGATACTTCAATACGCTGGATACATACAAATTTATTTCATTTGTCCTGTATGAAGCTTAGAATAGGACTGAAGAATTTCAAAGGTGTATTTGCTCGTGTGTGTATATATAGCGACCAGCGATCGCCTTTCTTTCGCTTCAGTTGAGATCGACAAATATTATTCGTTGACTCTACCGCGGTGGAAAAGTTTGGGTCATAGGTGGTCGCGTGACCAGCCGCAACCGGGGTCTTTCTTCCAACGACAAAGGGAGACAGTGGGGAGAGAGCCTGGGAACGAGGTAGGCGAAAACTCTGGTTACGAACTGAATCAGTGTATTACTTGGCAACGCACTGTTATGCTTCAATGAACTCGAAGTAGTTTTAATTTATCGAAAACAACAGAGCAATTATTCTTTTAAACTTAATTGATCGGAAAACCTTAATATTGAATGAATTTAATTTTCAAAGTCGCTGCCAGAATTTTTTTGTTTTTTGCGTTTGGAATTGGTGAAAAAAAGGTTGAAATTTTCTGGCCAAATCCTTCTCCAGGGTGAATGATGGCTTATTTGCGTTACGATACTATATGCTTTTGACTGGTGGGCGTAATTTGAAGGTTACGGTCTGTTAGATGCATGCCACATTGAGCTAGTATAAACCGGAAGAAAAGTTACGATCTATGGTGGAATTTCATGTACCAAAATGTGGTTGTATTTCTGAACTCGATAGCTTTTTGGAAGGAGACAATTTGAACGCCATTTTCTCAATATCCGACATTCTACCCCGCTCCCATCCCATACCTTGAACGTTCAAAAAGTTACAGTGTCCAAAGAGGCATCGAATTTCGTCGCCATAACAACACATGTAATTCATGTAATACACTAGTGTCGAACACTTAGAGATCAAAGTTCGCTAAGCTGCCTACAGTAGCCACCGCCTTTAGCGATAAATTAAGCTTACCGACTTTTCCGAGCCAAATCTGAATCAAGGAGATCACTGAGATATGTTTTGGTTCCTGTTTTGTTGCTTTAAAGATTTGTTTATTTACATAGATCGCTCTCAACGTTGAACACTTCATTTGCTTATGATTACAGAGGTACACAACAGGTACCAGTTCGTACGCGTCACTTCAGCAAGTGTCATTTCTGTCTTGTAGCTTAGTAGGCGATCTAAAATGAAGAAAGCTAAAGACGGGGCTACAAGAAGACTTCGGATCGCTAGCTGCTTGTGTCTTTTATTTATGATTGTGGAATTTGTAGGTAAGATTCTCGTTCAATTTTCCTAAGCCTGCCTTAAAAATATTCTTGAGGTATTGGTCATGTTTACAAATTGTCGCTGGTTAAAATATCATAAAATATCACAAAATATCACAATATACTTCATTGCAAAATATCTTAACGCTCTTATAACACGATTTAACTGATAAGATCTTCAAATCATAGCTAAATCACCGCATCAAAGTAATACATAACCAAGAGAGACGAGTTTAAATTACCCTTCTGTGGGCGGTCTTTAGTTATCATTGACACGGTAAATATACCACCATGAGCTCAGCATTAATAGCTATTAATGGTAACAAGTACGAAAATAAATAGTGGCTAAGCTGATGTTGCAATTGGAGAGCGAATTGACCCAATCTGGCAATATATATAACACTACGAAGCTAGAATTTCAGTTGGTAAAAAAAGATCTTAACAGATATCAAGAATTAAGTTCAGGTTTTGTTGTTCGACTTATTTTCTGTAGTTTAGTTTAAGTGCTTTAATCTCTTGAAAAACTCGTTTATTTGTGTAGTACAGCGGATGAGAAGACAGAGAGAAAAAGAGGAAAGGACTGTAGAAAACAGAACATAACATGAAACATGATTTTGCATAGGTGGTCTCGGTTCTTTCCTCTCGATCCATAGCAACAACAACTATATTCGCGCTCTTGTACTTACAATTTTTGATATCGGGGACGTTGTACCCTAGACTGGATTTACTCTGGACAGCAATGAGTGGTAGATATAAGAACGTGAGAAATAACTCCGCAAACAGTCTAAAAAAGCATTAATTAAAACTGAAAACCCAAATAAGACTAACTGTTTTATACGATACCGAACTATAAATCGTTCAGCGCGAAATACGAATAAATTTCACAATGATCGGTACTCGAACTTCGTCACTTCAGCTCTTTTCATTAGCATTTGCCTGCTAAAAACCGCATTCATCTCTTCGGAGAAAGATACCGTTTTTGCTAACGTCTCTCTTTGCGCATTTCAGGCGGATACTTTGCCAATAGCCTCGCTATCATGACGGACGCCGCTCATTTGCTGTCGGATTTCGCGGGCTTTATGATCTCGCTGCTGGCTCTTTGGGTGGCTACCAAGCCCGCCACAACGACTCTGTCTTTTGGCTGGCATCGTGCAGGTAACGAAACGAGAGTAACAGGCAATAGCCCATTGCAGAAACGTGAGAGGACTGGGACGAGTTTCTTATATTGATTAGATTGAAAATCTAAACATTTCAACTGAAATGTTACTGAATGAAAAGCTACCCAGCCAAGTTTGAGAGTTTTCAGTTGAAAATTGTTCAAATGGGAGAATCTCAAAAGTTGCAAAATTCCATACAAATCCTTATAATTTTGTGGCTTGTCTACCCAATCCATACAAACTCTCTATTTTAGATGATATTTGAAGAGCTACCATTTTGCCATTTTCCTTCTCTAAATACTTCTATTCTTGGTAAAGACTCTCGAATTTAGTTGATCTTTCATTTGAATATCTTAGTTTTTCAAACAAACGGAAAACAACCATACTCTTTCCCAGTCCTCTCACGTTTCTGCAATTGCCTATGTCAGTATTATAAAAAAGAAACCTTCGTTTTCTTTATACATTTACCCGGGGGTATCGACCCCTCGGAATATCCGTCTGAAGGACAACGTTTAATGGCCTAATGTATCAGTCAATTCGACAATCAACAATTTTCCCTCTCCGGCAACCCCCAGCCATAAGAAATTCATTTTGAATTTTCAGTTCCCCTGGGGCAAAAATGGTGTTCAATTGCCCCACCTTAGGGTCCTACTACGCGATCAGATGCCCCAACGCCTGCGGGACAAAAAATGGGAAAATAAAATAATCACCTGAAACTACCGCTTTCAGCTTCTACTGTGCCAAGAATAATTCTTGTATAAATTATTTAACTATAAAAGTGACACAATTTTCACGATTAAGGCTTTGTTTTCACCACCAATCAATATCCAAAACCTTTTTTTAGGTATTGTTTTGATCGACAACATATACAAAGAATGGTATTCTCTTTTGATGCCTTCTGCAACACTTCACGGTGATCTGTCGGCAGCCTGTTAACCCTCTACCCCTTCTATACAGTGTCAAATTCCCGACCCCAATATCAACCAGTGATCGATGTCAAATTCTCGCTCTCCGGGGCGCATTGATTAGTCAAATGAACTGGGGGGAATGTTGATGTCTCTGCTTGATCGATATATCGCGTTGACCATATTAATTGCTTCCACTGTATTATTACTAGTAATAGTTCTCACTACATCTGCCCCCGCTTTAGATATCACGTTTATTATGTAATGAACTGTACAACTTTTATTACAAAATCTCCCCAGAATCGTTAAAATATCAGGCTGATCTGACCTTTTACTCTCGGTGTAATCCTTCAAATCACACAAAATGAACAAAAATCTCTGTTATTTCAAGTAAGTGATGATAGATTTAAAAAGTTATTCGTGCTCTTTGTGCTCGTGTCAGAGCGAACCAACGCGACTACACCGGCTCGTGCACGTGGCTGCAAGAATTATGTAATAATCATTGAAACGACACCGTTTATAAATCCTTTACTAACTTCTGATCCTTGAGATAACAAAAGGAAACTAAACTCAGTCGCTTCGGATACATTTCGTTGTTGTTTCTTAGAGTGGGTTTTGAGTTTTGATTTGTTATCTTGATCTGTTTACTTTATACGTGTGGTGTTTGGATCGAGTCTGTCGACCCCGTTGCCGATTTGTGTCTAACGAATCAAGTCGCGTACACGATACCTCTCCTCGTCCTCGTGGCTGCAAGAATTACCCAGACGGTTGCCCTGCGAGCTTACTGAAAAATTAACCGGGACCGCCGTGCACGCCTAGTTTCTTCAAATCGGGCTCGATTCGCATACTACCGATACTACACCAATATTTCACATTCTTTATACGCGGGGTGTCCTATTAATGCCTCCTCGGGTTTTGGCCTCTGGGCCAAAACCCTGCGGGGGCAATTATTATTATTATTATTATTATTATTATTATTATTATTATTATTATTATTATTATTATTATTATTATTATTTACCACCACATACATTCATACAAGGTTACAGTGAATAATAGATTAAAGATCTTAGATAAGTTTACAGTGAGTACTAATAGCAATAGAAGAAGTAAGAAGTGGCGAGGAGACCTCAGGAAACCCCCGGGCTTATACTGAGAGGTCCCCTCGAGGATGTGTTAGGACTGTGAGACTTGTAAAGACATTGTATTGAGACTTATTTTTTAAGTAACGGTGGTAAGACTATAAAGACACAAAAGACTCGGACGTTTCATACAATTAACTGAGGAAATTAAGAAGCTTTCTTTTGAAGGCGGATAGACTAGGGGAAGAGGTAATTGATAATGGCAAAGCATTCCATATTTTTGGCCCTCGAAAGAGTATAGTGAATTGCTTGATATTAGTTCGGCAGGTATGAGGTCGGAAATGAGCCGAGGTTCTGGTATAATTAATTGTATGTCTGTTTACAGAGGTGATGGGCGCTGTAATGTCAGTGCTGTTTATCTGGGTGCTAACAGGAGTCTTAGTCTATTTAGCAATTCAAAGAATCATCACCAAACAGTACGATATAGATGCGCAGGTCATGTTACTTACTGCGTCAGCTGGACTCATTATCAACATCATGTAAGTCACGTGAATCATCCTAAATCAATTACCGAAAATTGCCGATTTTGCTGAAAAATGCAATGAACAATAGGCGATTGTAGAAACGTGAAAGGACTGGGAAAGAGTATGGTTGTTTTCCGTTTTTTGAAAAAATAAGATATTAAAATGAAAGATCAACTAAATTTGAGTCTTTACCAAGAATAGAAGTATTTAGACGAGGAAAATGGCAAAATGGTAGCTCTTTAAATATCACCTACAATAGAGAGTTTGTATGGATTGGGTAGAGAAGCCACAAAATTATAAAGATTTGTATGGAATTTTGCAACTTTTGCGAGGCTCCCATTTGAACAATTTTCCACTGAAAACTCTTAAACTTGGCTGGGTAGCTTTTCATTCAATAACATTTCAGTTGGAATGTTTAGATTTTCAATCTAATCAATATAATAAACTCGTCCCAGTCCTCTCACGTTTCTGCAATTGGCTATGTTATACCATAGACTGCGAGTAGTATCTCTTTTGCTCGAAAGTCCGAGGGGGGGGAAGAATCCAAACGAACTGGGGCGAGCAGCGAAGCTCCTAGTTTCTGTTCTTCCCTCGCAGATCGTGGACTTAAAGAGAGACTTCTCGAATTTTAGGCATACCTTGGAATATTTCGCTTGTGACATGTATTTTCTCGGCATACATACGAGCCTTCAGGCGATTGTGTACACCAAGAAAATACAAGTTACAAGTAGGATATTACATGGTATACCAAGAGAAAGTGTTACATAAGTATTTTATATCATGCCATAGAAAATAGAGTAGCTAACACAATCAACGCGTCATTTTCGCAGTGCACGATGGCAAGGTTGGGTATTATACCATCGGTTTTCCCGATTCTGATTGGCTGCATTTTCTATTGCATGGTATAAATATATGTTACTAGTAGAATTCTACTAGTATACTAATGCAAATGCTGCAATCTGATTGGCTGAGCTACTCGTATACTATCAGCCATTAGAGTACAGTTGGCCGCCGGTCGTCCAAGAAATGCGATGTTTTTATAGTTTTTCCGAAGTTTTGGAAGGAATTTTAGATGTAAACGGGTAATTAAATTCCTGGGAAGACTAAAAGAAGCACTTTTAAGGTTTCTTGACTTTAAAAACTTGAAAATATTGAAAAAGCGGGTACGCGCGTAAACAACTGCAAATTTGCCAAGGACAGTTCGATACGTTCAACTTTGTTTATGGGTAAAGTTTAATAATGCGTGGGAAAATCATTGGAAGTAGTTATTTGCGTTAATTTCAGTTAGAATTCTACTAAAACAATTAGATTATTCGCTCTCGATTTCTATGAGGCGATAGTTGATTCGGCCTTCGGCCTCATCAACTATCACCTCATAGAAATCTCGAGCTCATAATCTAATTGTTAATTAGACGTTTTGGGGTGTAATATCACTGGGTATTTTTACGAGTTGTGCCGTATCTTGACGAGCCCGTAGGGCGAGTGAAAATACAAGCAACGAGTAAAAACTCTAAGCGATACTACACACCAAAACGTCTAATAACAGGTTTATTATCCAACGATTTCTTTTCCCAAATTTCTAACTTGCCAAGTTTTTTAACCTATACGCGGCCGGTAGGAATGAGACGAATACAAATATCCTGTGATATTTGTTCTCGTTTCGCGCGTTCTTTGTACTGACTCTACGAAACAGACTTGGATAATAAAAGCCATTATTAGTCATTCAAGATATTTCCCCTTTTCTGATTGATTAGTGGGCGCGCGGTGGCCTCATGGTTAGTGCGCTCGACTCCGGAGCGAGTGGTCCGGGTTCGAGCCCTGGCCGGGGACAGTGTGTTGTGTTCTTGGGCAAGGCACTTCACTCTCATAGTGCCTCACTCCACCCAGGTGTATAAATGGGTACCGGCGAATTTGGTGCTGGGGGTAACCCTGCGATGCACTAGCATCCCATCCAGGGGGGAGTAGAAATACTCCTAGTCGCTTCATGCTACTGAAACCGGGATAAGCTCCGGCCTGATGAGCCACTAGGCTCGTATGCAGACTTTACCTCTGATTGATTAAAACCACACACATAATTTGACATAACCAGCTGCTGTTCACCAAATTTGGAAAGAATCTTCGCCATATTGAATCAATGACGTCAAAAGTGCAGCCCGCTTCAGATTATTGAACCGATGACGTCAAAAGTGCAGCCCGCTGCAGATTATTGAACCGTTGACCAAGAAAACCTGGGGACCATATTACGTTATTTTTAGTGAGCGAAAAAACAGAGAGCGAAATGGCGAAACTCCTTTAAGAACGGGGAAATATTTTGACTGAATAATAAAGCAATTAATGAATTCGGCTTTCGTAGGATATGAAGAATTCTGCAGAACAAGGAGGGTGTTATCCACACATCCACAAAGGCCGTGGATAATAATTGATAAGTATTCCCTTCAGTTTGATCTTGTCTTGTCAACAGATTAGGTATAATCCTTCACCAGAAGGGCCATGGCCACAGCCATGGCTTCAATCAACAGAAGAAATCTTCAAACAAGAAATCTCAAGCATCGCCATCTAGCTTTATTATATTAGAAGAAGAGGAGAACGTCAATGTACGAGCGGCGTTCATTCACGTGCTGGGCGACTTTTTACAAAGCATAGGAGTTTTTATCGCAGCTCTTCTAATTTGGTTTAAGGTCAGTTTTGTTCTGGTTGGAAGACTTCTCCGACACATAACATCT
>OZ026604.1:6164666-6204666 GCA_964020085.1 Micromussa lordhowensis
GAGGGTGTTCCGCGAAGAGTCTTAAACCCTGACCCTATTTAAGGATAAAGGTTAAGGCCCAAACCCGAAAACTGACAAATCAAAATCAAAAATTAAGAACAGCGTGTGCGGGTCGGCTTTATTTCGTTTGTATAACGCTGGAAGTTAACCGAAGGTTCAGTTTTAGCAGATCATTTGTTTTTTTGTTTAGCTGGGCATCTACCTACTGCAATTTTAGCTGGTAGAATTTAGGCACCCTAGCGTCAGCCCTTCGTCCGAGCGCATCCCAATTCGATTCGCGCGATTTCATTAGCGATTCGCTCCGACGAAGGCCGGCTAACGCTAGAAACGTCAGTTGACAAAACCAAATTATCTTGTATATGAATACTGGTTCCTCTTAGATCAAGTGAACTGTCTGTACTATTTAGAAGTTTCCGTATTATTGAGGTGTATGCAAGGGGGTGGGGGTCAACTCACTTCTCGGAAATCCTACAACTCTCTTGCAAGTTAACGGAAAAAGGACCACAGCCTTGAGTCTACTGTTGAAGAACTTACACGTGGATGTAAAATAAAATTATTAAATACACAAACACGGACCTGTATCACATGTTCATACACGGCAAGCCGCTGTTGAGGCGATAACTCATTTATCACCCGGTCCATGGGAAGAGGTATTTCCTTTATGTAGCTTGCAACAGGCAGTGGTTCGTGAAAGTCTGTGGTGTCTGCAGTGTTGAGATCTACGAATAACAGGTTTAAATAGTGAGAAAGAGGTGATTTAGTTCAATTGAACATATTTATTAAAGAGTTGCACATCTGGAGAAAAAGCCAGGTCTGAGACACAAGATAGCGCATCGTGGCTCATAAAATTCGATTTCCTCGTTTAGAACAGATTGCAAGCAATCTTCGTATTTCTCCGAAGACTGCGTCGCCACTAATCGCTCGCTCGTTTCCGGTGGTTCGCTGTTCGTCGGTCTTGCTGTACTCCCATTAACTTCCCGCGGTTTTTGGTGTAAAATGGCGTGACGCTCTCTGTACATAAACTGCAGTCTCATTCAATCGATTGCCACCAAACCAAAACAAAAGTATTCACAATTGGCTAATCACGTAAAACACAAAGGACAGAATGAATCAATCATAACAGGAAGCAAAATCAGACGACCTGTGCCAAGCGCGGGAAAAATAGCGTGTAAGTCGCCAAAGGGCTGGACTTTGCTCCTCATTGGATGAAACGAGAAGTATTTGAGCCAACCAGGGCTAAGCTGTTGTTTTCTAGGCCAATCAGGTTTAAAGCATTCCCAACTTTTCCCGCGCTTGCCACCGACTGCTCGTTTTAGTTCATTTACAATACGCAAAAATCAAAATTACTTTTTCAGTTGGGATTGAATGATATAACAGAAGACATACCCAAAGATTCTTGTCTTCCGTCTTCTATACTGGACTGAGAGAGAAAATAAAACCACAATAAGTAACCGACCAGACCTATGCTGTATAAATTGTCGATATGTACAAAAGAATGTAAAGCGATTTCGATGCTATTCAGACGGAGACAAACGACAAACAAGTAAATAGGGAGTTATTTGAGATTACTCAAGTAGCAAAGGCGAATCAGGTGGAACAACGAGTAAAAAAAACGTGCATTGAGCTAACAATCGGATTTACAGTAAGAAAGCGAACCAACGTCGAAATTAAAAAGCAAAGGAACGAACTGATGGGTAAATGAACACCGTGAGGGGTTCGTGACACAGTGTGATTGCTATCGTCTGAATTTTTTTGCGCCCCGAAACGCGGGGACGTTACGCAGTTACGCAATTAGCAAAGGAACAAAAAGATGAAAGGACAAAACATAATCTGAATAAAAAGCACACACGAGACTGAACAAAGAAGAAAAGGTGCACAGACGAACTAAAGAGCAAAAGAACTGACTGATGAACAAATATATTAGAATAGTTAGTGATAAACCATAGACAAGCGCGTACCGCAAACACATGGCACTTTTATGAAATGAGGCAAAGCTTTTTTACCTGGTTGGTGTTGTTCTCTTTGGCTGAGATTGAAACAGCAAGGAATTTCCATAAGTTCAAAACGAATGACTGCGTTTCTAAGATAGAAAGGAAACGAAAAACAGAATTAAAAAACTCCAGTGAACTGACTTGGAACTGAATCAAGACATCTTACCAGCTACTGCTGCCCACAATGTTGTCTTTTTTGCTCGGTAAGAGAAAGATAAATTTTAAGCACTTGATATAGCTACTGTAGTTGAGTCAATGTGGGTGCGAACTCGCTTGGCTGGGAAACCTCCAGCTCCCCCAGCCATAGAAGCACTTTACTTGGCCCACGTACGTACCGAGCTCCCGACATTCGCCGACCAATGTGTGTAAGGCCATAGATTGCGCAGCGTTAGGTTCGACTCATGGCGGAGTTCCTACTACGATTTTTTTGTTCCAAAAAGCCTGAATGTGTCATTGTGAGACTACAATGTAAATTGCGTCCACAACACACTTAGACAAAAAGTAAACTTCAGGAAACGGCAAAGAAAAAAACGTCCCAAGAAATTTCAGCTATTGGAATTTTTTCTGTATAGAAACTAAACAGTGTGCTGAAAGCAGATGTACATGATTGCCTGCACTACTCTCTGTGAAGAAGTAGGCCGGTTAGAATCTACGTAGCCACGTCGAGGCCCACTGGGGAAAACTCGTACTAGCTTTACTAGTTTAGGTTACCATAAATGCTCTCAAAGGACAAACTCTCACTCAGAGAAACAATTTGCTTCCACACTACACGAGAGAAATTTGAAAACGCAGCTTTATTTCTTCGGTTAGGCCTACCGTCCACACTAATCCGACACGGAAACGGAGCTAACTTTTCGAAAACGCTCTTCAAATCGGACGAATTCGAAAACGGCGGCTTGCGTTTTAGTGCGGACAGAAAGTATTTTGAAAACAGGGCTTCTCGAGAACGATGGCGTTACGATAATCATGTCGGACTTCCCAGCCCGAGTTTTCTTCAAACACAAAATCCAAAGTGACCAGTCATTGTTGCATTTTCAAATTTCTCCGGTGTAGTGTGGGCAGGCTTGTGTAGAGAAAATTCCAGCTTCTCACCATTTCCAAGAAGGTCCTTAAGCATTTCTTCCATGCCACTTGGATGAGCAACCTTCTCCTCTTGAAGACAGGATAACACAAAATCCACGAGACGATTGCTAGCACCCTCTAGAGAGCTGCGATAAACACAATAGTCAAGAACAGAGACTTTTATATAGTAAATTGTTTGGACCCAGGAGTCAACTTCATTCCCAGGGACTCTCATCTTTCCGCCCTCCTGGAACGAGAGAGGAGAGGATGCTCTGGGAGAACGGGAAGGAGAGACCCTAAAAATGAGGTTGCCCAGGAGTAAGAGTAGCTCATCTGCTGTGATCGTCCAGGTAAGGATAGTTCTGTTCTGAAGGTGACTGACTTTCTGAAAACCAACCTGGTCTCTGAAGATGACTTCTGCTCAGGACGTCAAAACGTCATTCACCAGTAACAGTTCCTTTCAGAACCACACATACTGATTGTTTTATCAGTTAATCAAATATAAAGACTCTTTTTTACACTAGAAAATGGAAGAGTCTGTGAACAGTTTGGACAGAATACCTCTGGCCATCTTCAGGGCCATCTTCAGTTACCCTGAAGATGACCTAGTGTCAAAAACGTTCCGTGTTTTTTAACGTTTTAACCTATTTTTAGCCTTTTTGTTTCTGAAAACGTTTAGATCATGTGGCAAACCATGCTGTATAGAAAAAAAATTGTAAAGATTGTAAGGATTTCCTTTACTTTTTCTATGTACAGACCAATGCTAGAAATTTAAGATTTTATGAATACACTTCTATAGTGTCAGAAAAAAATATTCCGACTAAAACATGGTAGCTTTCATTTAGTTAAAAGGCATGTTTACCTCAAATATTGAACTTGTGGCAAATTCTGGATGATCCAGGTCTTGATTGTCTCTTGCGGCACAAGATGAAGCTCAAGTTGTCTGTGAGAGATTGGTATCACCTCCCAGGCCATTATTGACCTGTAGATGCATACATACATACATACATTACATACATTACTTTATTTACCCTCGGATTTTAGAGTAGCTTATGCAGCTAATATCTCCGAGCATTGAGCCATCAGACAAGAGATAGACCACCACACCGGGAACTACATTGTACGTCCCCTACTCTTTTCAAACAGTGTGTGGGTTCTTTTACGTCCCACAGAATTAATTATGAAGAGTTGTGAGACGGGGCCTACGGTTTATCGCCCTTATCCACACAAATATTTTAATTTACAATTACACCGTCATGGATTCAATTTGTTAAAAAAATAGTACCACTTGAGATCAAATTGAACATGAAATATTGTGAAGCCCCAAAAAACTCTCTCAAATCTTAGACACACTGAAAACCCATCCCATATTAAGGCTATGACCTTTTTTTGAATACTTGTATGATTGTACATTTAGATAGTTCTCACACTGTAAAAGCTTGTTCTGTGGTAATGTGTCCAATTATTGCTGCCTTGTAACCTCGACAGCCATAATGATCATGTCATTATGATCACGGAAGTCTGAATTTCTGGATTTCTGCACATTAAAACCCACAGTATCAAGTATTGTTGCATATAGCATAATGGTTCATTTACCATGCAGTAATTACTGTAATATTACTACTGACATGTAGTAGCCAAATGTATGTTAATTTAAGGAATTTTACTAGTACTGTACATGTATGTAATAAATAGTCTCAAAATACAATTAGATATCTTTGTAAGTAAACCTGCATTAGAGCTACTTTTGAGATAGTTGTTTGTAAGCCTACAATGAATTTTTGTGATGTTTTTAACAGTAAACCTTAGAAAAAATTCCACATGAGAATTTGTTCATGTACCTTCTATTATCCATAAAATCACTGTGTGTATCTTGCTTCTTGGTGAGAATGCTCTGTTTGCTGCTTGACAGTCTTTCCTGTAGTGATTTGCCATTACTACAACACACAGGGTTAGCCTACAAGACAGACCAAAAGAGTATTATATTTTCATACAACACTTTCTGTGTTCAAATGCAGTCGAAACATTGCTGTCCGGCTATAGGTAGTTTCCATACAAAGTCATTTTGATATGAATAGAAGTTGATTCGAGAAACTCCAAAGTCGATTCAATACACATCGCCCAAGTCGATTTGATACAAATATCAGAAGTTTTCTAGCAAAACTACTTCAGGTAAATGGACTTTGTATAAAATTGATTTTAGATGTGAGTCAAATCAACTTTTATTTGTATCAAAATGACTTTGTAGCCAAGTGACCGGACACTTGATGCCCACCTCTCCTGGGCAGACACCTCCCCTGGGCAGACACCTCCCCTGGGCAGACACCTCCTATGTTTGGACACTTAGTAATGGTCCCAGCTACATACAAACACTGCATTCTAAACCTCCCATAAGCGGACACCACTCTTAATAGGACACTTTTTCTGGTCCCAAGGATGTCTGCTTATGGAAGGTTCAACATACAGTGTACTTTAAGCTTCTCTCATTGCATGGATCAAGAAATACAATGTACCTAAATGCACTGCGAGGTACATGTAGCAGGTCAAATGGCTTATCAGAGTCACCATTCAATGTGTGGTTCCAAACAATATCCTTTTTACAATACATGTTTGGAACATCATTGGAACTGAACAGGTATTGCTGGTGGAGTGGATTGGGGAGTTAAATCCAAAGAATACCTCCATGGATTGGGGAAGAGGGAGTTATTCAAAATTAAAAAAATTCTGCTTGGGGGGGGGGGGGGGGAATTCACAGTCTTGAAACTTGCAAGAATCATTAGTTTTCAGTATGCGCTTGGTTTCTGTTTTCAGAATGACTATTAAAATTTTCAGAAACTTTTTAAATGAGCATTTTTTGGATCAGGATGGGTCACTAAATCTGTTCACAATCACAAGGATTATCTGTACACAAATGAAGTTGGTAGGTAATTTTGTCATTTATTATATATTACTCAAACAAATAACATCTGCTGTTGTTTTTGTCCTTAGAATAATCTTTCTTCATGTTCAATACTAAGCTTGATATACATGCATTTACTGATCTTCCTAGACAGAGTCATTTCGCTTACCTTAATATTGGAGCTTTTGCCTGGTTCTTGATTCAGTTCACACCTTAGTAATTATAAAGCAAAACAAGATACAGTCTATGTTATGTGCAATCGTAATGTAAAATTAGTTTCAGACCATATTTATAAACTGTACAGACAAAATCTGATAACTGATTGTTGTTTCCAGTTCCCATGACAGTATATAAGTTAACTTTGTGCCAAACAAACTATAATGTGATAAGTTGAAAAGGTAAATGTATGCAACAAAGTAAAATGTGTGTATGAGCACGGTGCAATCACGACATTTTATACCTATCACTTTCATTCTTGAAGGAACTGTGCTTCTCTTCATCTAGTAAAAAAGAAAAAACAACATTATTTACAATAATTTTCATTTACTGTAATTTACATTATTTACAACATTATTTGCACTACTAGTGAATAAGAGCCTGTTTACATGGAGGTGGGGGACCCCAGGTAGGTGAGGTAACCCGCCTAGGTGGGATAACCCGCCTCTCCATATAATCTCTCATTTTTATTTGATCATGTTTACATGATAGGTGGGGTAACCCGCCTAGGCGGGTTGCCCGGTCTGCCAGGTAGGGTAACCCGGGGTCGCATTTTGCCATGTAAACGACTCAAGGTGGGGTAACCCGCCTAGCCGGGGTCGAGTTCATGTTACATTTGCAAGTGCGTCAAAGCACGTAAAAATTTGAACCAGAACAATATGGCGGAGGCTTTGTATCATCAAAAGTGACAGTAAAACGCCACAGCATTGAAATGCTGCAGTGAGAGCAGAAAATAAAGATAAAATAACACAGACCGCCAAAATGCGTCGTTCGTCCGCCATTTTCAATGTTTACATGCCTAGTGACCACGCAACAACGTCAAGTAAAGTCACCTCGGGACCCCGGGGTTGTAAGTTTGCATGTAAACGCTGGCCATTTTTCGACCACGGCTAGGCGGGTTACCTCACCTACCTGGGGTCCCCCACCTCCATGTAAACAGGCCCTAATACAGCTGTTTATCTTGATACCCAAAGAATAAAATTGGGCCTATTACTCATAGCAAGTATTTTAAATTTTGTTATTGTAGACATGTTGGTACCTATGAAGACGGGAATCACAGCACTGGATGATTGGTAGAAGAATTCGGGGCTGGAGCAAACATCCTGTGGAAAAAAAAAAAACAATTATTACTGTTCCTTACGTGACCAGACCGGATTCAGTCCGCCGGTACAGTCGCAAACCGGATCTGTTTTTCAGACTGGTCGCACGAGCTAGCTTTAAGTATGCAAAATTTTATAAAAAAATCTTGCCTGTGGCTTGATGTCCTTAGAAGTGTATCTACAAACATTTAAATGTTTGTCTAGCCTTGAAGCTGGTATCCTGTGACTCGGATTAATTGGACAGTGCACTACCTTTGATTTGCTGACCTTTAATTTAATAAGAAACAAAACAAGCATTAGAAAAACCTACCCAAGCAATAAAGACCAGTAAATACAGACAGTTAGTTTGATACATTGCTGGTAAATTTGAGCTTACTTTCCCCTAAATGGCGCCTATTCATACCTTTTTCATCAGATTTTCCTTTTTCCACTTTAACTGGCACAATACTGTCTCCATTTCGCGTGCAGTGCGACTCAAAAACGACGAAAACTCCCTAACACACTGCTCCTTGTCCGCCATTTTGGATTTTGCTCTTCGTGGGGACCGGAACGAGTTTACCATATTTGGGGGGCATCCGTCATGTCCGATGGGAAGGCAAATATATATTGTGTGAGTTGTTGTTTAGGAATGTCTTGAGAAACAACGTCTTAGTGGAACGACAATTTGAGAAATTTTATCCAACATGGGCTGTTGTCGAGGAAGGAACATCCTCTTGTTCATATTAGTTCTTCAATTGGTGGGTATAATCAGTTGTATGGAATTCGTTTCACGCTGCGTTCTGCCTACTTTGCGAGATGAGGTTACTAGAACATGTTCGATTCGTTGATACGCTTTAGTTTTAAATAGTTTATCAAAATATATAATCTTAAAGTTGAGGACTCTTTGAAAATAATAAACACTGGTCGCTTACCGTCGTCAGCTATTAAATAATTTGTTTGCTGTTTGTATTCTCTTGTAGCTGGTGGTTGTAGAACGGCAAGTTTTCGATTTCCTCAGCTTTATGTGGGCGCCGATCATTGCGAACTTCATCCATATTGCGTTCCTAATCGTGGGTATATTTGGTGTACATCAATACCGATCTCCCTATGTCATAACGGTAAGAATTTAACAGCAACTAGCTTAGCTTGGCCTTTTATCATACGGAATTGTATTATTGTATTCGTCACTGGCTTCAAGAAAGTAATATTTACAACATTTGTGGCATGATTCTCTCACGGCGTGACATTTGATAATTAAACTCCGGTGTTTTTGGTGGTATCAAACCGAATATAAGCTTACAACGTTCCATAAAAGTGGATCTGATGTATTTGAATACTGTGAAAATGGAAAAATTGTTAGGTGCCTATGCGCGAAAAGAATTAAGATGAAACATCATTTCCGATTGTGCTGTTACTAGATCTTTCTGTTAAAGTTCTAGATATTCCGTCAAAGGTTGTGAAATGGTAGTAAAGGGATAGATTGTGGATACTATTGCAATTTTTTTTGCTTTTCCAAACTGCTTCTCGATATTTTTCATTTCATTTTTCAGTTAAGTCTGTTAGATAATTCCGCAATTGTTTTTCTGTGATTTATTCAAAAATAACAAATTTTATGCAAATCCCATAAAAAAGGTTAGCAACGGCAATTGGTTGCTAATTTCATTTTAATTATTTGCTTCACTGAATGCATACATTGTACGCATGTATACCTCTCAATGAGTCTTCCACACTTCAACAAACGTTTTGTGTTGTCTGTCACAAAATATGGATGTCTGCCAAATCATGGACTCACTCCAAAATTGATTTTAGTAGTCTGTCAGTTTGAATTAAATTAATATTTATCTTTTATTACCATCCAAGACTGTCATAAGATTGACAATGGCTAAAGAAAAAACTCAAGTTGTGCATTGATTTACCTGTAATTGCCATGTCAATTCCAAGTGCAAAGATTATCACCTCTTCCCTCCCAGTCCTACTCAAGGCAATATTATTGTCTGGCATTTCTGAACTTGCAAATGCCTCCTGTACAACAGTATTAGCTTCTGCATACAAAATTCCCGCTGTGGGGCTTACAATTTCAGAGAGCGCAAATGCCTCACCCATAAGACAAAATCAATGCTTGTTTTTCTCAAGTAATATATATACAGCTGTAACACCCCAACATAGCTATATGGAGCTGTCAACAGCATATTGATGTATGGGTTATTGACCAAGTGTGAGGTCAAGGTGGCTGGATATTGGTCGAGTTCTTTTTTTTTTTTTTGCGTGTTTATGGACCGAGATGGAGTCAAGGTCCATAAACACACAAAAAAAGAACTCGGCCAATGTCAAACCATCTTGACCGAACAAGCTTGGTCAATAAAGGATTTATTATATGGCTTTTGGGGAAAGTTTTCTTGCGGGACAAGGCGGGTAGTCCCAATGGCTCCAATCACAGCACAGGATTTGATTCATCTTGCCCGCTCGCGGAGCTAGCCATGTAATAAATTGATATACTGTACATGTACATGTAGATACAAACACTGTTGAAAGTGCTACAAATCCCTTGTAAATGCTTTGAGCCAGGGTCCTCTAGACTTCAAAATATCCAGCTCCTATTAAGCCTTTTGCCACACTACCTAACACATATTTATGTTACAGGTATGTGTACATGTGAACTCTGTAGAAATTGATTTTAACCCTTTTTATTAACTGTTTTTGTCTGTTGATTTCAGTATTCAGTATGGTGCCTTATTTGGTTTGGAATAAACCTCACCATTATGTCTATTTACCTGGAGATCGATCAACTTACACATGTAAGACTTCCATGTATATGTTGCAGGTCAAATCGAAATTCAGGTTAAAATGATTTTAACCTACTGCTGCACCTTTTTGCTCAAAATTTCTGTATCAAATCAGGGATGCGGCTTATCTGCGAGAACATCTAAACACCATGCCGTACATTTGCATAAATTAACAAGTTTTAGCAAAAATTCTACAGTCTGTATAGACCTGTGCAGCAAATAAATAAGAACTTCATAAAACTATACCACATTGTGCATTGATCATTGCTTTGCGAGTTTGGTGGCTCCTGAAAAAGCCGTTTTTGTGTGATTAAACCCTCTTCATTAAAAGAGCTTTTAAGCGGTTTAACGTTGCCTTTCTTGAGCAGGTGAACTTTACTTGGCAGAGAATCTCCATTCCACCACAAAGCTGTTTACAATGTCGACGATGGCTGCTCACTTCAACAGAAATCAATCCATCACGAACGAGAAATTCGTGTGGTAAATGGCCGACAGTTTCTGATCAAATGCCTGGTTACTAAGCTACGAACGAACTGAAACGTTCGTCAGGTGTTGTTGTAGTAAATTCTATTGAGAAATGGACAGGAATGAAAAATACTGGATTAAAAATGCCAGAGAAAGATCAAATTTATGTCCGAGTCGGATTTTCATACTATTTGAGAGCCAAAATTATAGGTAAGAGTTTTAGTATTTTCTGTTTAAATGTTAGTGAGTTAATACGTGGGTTGACACGTGCAAGAAACTTGAAGAAACAATACGCCTACATGTATACATGTAAGACATCTTTGTCAAGACTCCACTTTTGATTTCTTTCTCCACTTTTGATTTCTTTCAAATTTTTTTATCCAAAATCTAAGTTGCCAAACTCGGGGTGTGGCTTATCTGCGAGTGCGGCTTAATTATGCCTGTGTTTACAGTAGTTTGATTCTCAATTTCCTTTGTCCTCTAACCCTAATTATTCATGATCTATGAATAATCAGGGTCAAGAACAAAGGAATTTCATTTTAACCAAAATTTCATTTTGACCTGCAACATATACATTTGTTCATGATTGTATTTATAAAATGTGGTATTTGTGTTTGCACTTATAAATGTAAATCAAATTAAGGGTACATGTAGAGGATAATGTGAATTGGCCACCATAGAGAGATTCGAAAGCTGACATTTTGAGAGCGTTAGCCCTTCATCGGAGTGAATCGGTACATGTAGAACATTATGTGAGTATCAGTTCACTCATTTGGGTTCTCTGATGGCAGATATAAGATAAAAGGGGTAAAGTCTGCAATTACAAGCTAACAGGCTCGTGGTTATCTTTGGTTTCCATGTACATGTAGTATGAGGCGACTTGGAGTCTCTACTCCCTCCTGGATGGGAAGCTAGTCCGTCTGATCAACCTCATAGTGCTAAATCTGCCAGTACCCATGTGTACACCTGGGTGGTGCTGAGAGGCACAACACAATATCCCTGGCCAGGGCTCGAACCTGGACGGCTCGATCCAGATTTAAGTGCACTAACCATGAGGCCACCGTGCCTACAGACTGCAATGATTATACAGTACAAGTAGTTATAATATAAGTTCCATCCCACAGATTCCTGTAGGATCATACCGTATACATTTTACAGGTTAGCTATACATGTAGGAACCTGCATGGCGCTCATCATGCACTAGGATCCAAAGTAACATTGCAATTAAACTATTGTTGAATCCGAAGGAACTACCGTATTTATTCGCCTATAAGCCGATCTCGGCTATAAGCCGAGACCCTAAACTTTTGGCTATTAGAACTTGCTAGAAAATTATGAAGAGGAAACCCAAAACATCTAGCTATAAGCCGAGATCAAATATTTCTTTTCCACACGCACTGTCAAGTGAATAAACATACCAACAAACCGTAAAACAAAGAAGCGTCCCTCTCGGGAAACACGCATGCAACTGTCAAATGAATATGCATTTATTCATAGCGTTATACATTCATTAAAACACATGTAATGTTATTGGTCGCTTAATTGAAAATAACTACAAATCACAGGTAAGATGAATTTAATGTGATCCGAGTTGACATTTCAGACACGTATAAATAGAACCGCGTGCACGACTAAACATCACCTGAGTTCAGGATCCTGTCTCAAACAATCACACGCTCTTTCAAAGTTATCCGTAATCGATCATCATGCCAAAAGCTCGTTGTTCTTCGTACAACTTGGCCTTCAAATTAAAAATTGTGGCTGAAGCAGAGGCCGTTGAGAACAACTCCGAGATTGCCAGAGAATACGGGATCAGTGAGTCCATGGTTCGTCGCTGGTGAAAAGATCAAGCGAACCTCTTCAATGGCGAGCTGAAAATGTCAGCAAAATGAAAGACGATGGGCTGTTATACGCCGAAGTATCCTGAATTGGATCAAACACTTCTGGAGTGGTTTTCAGAGCAAAGAAGTCAGGGTAAGTTCTTCGTTTTAACCCAAAACCAGCTGATTTCTGTCAGATCCATCGATCGATTATTTCATCGAGTTGCCATGTTTACCAAAGCCGTGGGAACGACCACTTGTGATTGGTCAGTTTCCATTGTCATCAAAACAAGTCAAAACAATGATCTAAAAATATCGCTTCCCGTTTTGTCTTTTACAGGAATCGCGGTTAGTGGATTAATTCTTCGGTTGAAGGCGAAGGAGCTGTGCAGTGATCCAGAGTTTAAAGCTTCCTTGGGTTGGCACCAGAATTGGAAAAAGCGCCATGCCATCAGCTTTGAACTAAGACAACCCAGGCCCAGCGGCTTCCTCAGGATTTGGAGGAGAAGACGATCCAGTTCCATCGGTTCGTGATTGCAGCTCGGGAGCGCCATGGCTATTCGCTATCCAGAATTTTCAATATGGATGAAACCCCTATGCGATTTGAGCTTCCATCAAGCAGAACCCTTGAATTCAGTGGCAGCAGAACTGTTCCAGTAAAGTCCTGTGGTGCCGAGAAAAGGAGCTTTACCGTGACACTCGCAGTCCCTGCCGATGGCAGCAAATTACCGCCTGCAGTGTTTGTTGATAATCGCTCGGCTTATAGCCGAATATAAACATTCAATTGAATCTCTTGCAGCATTAGACATTTTTTTTTTTTTTGGCAAAAACATTTGGCTACAAGCCGAACCCCCTATCTTGTAAAAATTTCACTGGTTCCCAGTTGAATTTGGTGCAAAAATTGATCGGCTTATAGGCGAATAAATACAGTAACTACAGGTACATAGACTTTCAGTCAGGTTCTAAAAAGACACCTAAGTTATATTATAATAGGTTGTGTCAAATTTTTCTAACTTTCTAGGAGGATGACTGGTTAAGTCTGAAAACTGGTCATCAAAGCTGGTGGGCGAAAAATGGCATTGGATGCAAATCAGAAACGGCAACAAAAGACGGGACTGACTCTCCTACGACGGATGGATGTCTTCTACACTTCACGGTTAGTATTCTATATTATGAATCACTAATAATAATTGGCCCATCATTAATTATTAGTTTTGCTGCTTTGTGAAAGTTGATACTTGTTTAAACACTGTAGGTTCTACTTCTTGATGCATAAATATATTTAGTTCAGATGTACTGTATACAGTGAAACCTGTATTAAGCGGACCCCGTATTAAGCAGACACCCTATATTAAGTGGACACCAGCTTGAGTCCCTAAATTTTCTTTCCACATTTCCTGTAAAATAAACCTGCGTTCAGCAGACACCTCTTGTTAAGCGCATGCGGACACCAATATTAAGCCATTTTGTTGCACAAAAGCCTGCAATAAACGGACACTTCAAGGACTTTTTACTTCTAGAAGCTCAGCTCAGACACCTTTAAAATTGTTCAGCGATGTCGTTTAAAAGCTAAGTAGATTATTCCAGATTGATGCATTGACAGTCTGGACATTATGCCATGAGCAGTCTTTGATCTTACACTGTGTTACAAAAGGGTTAATAATTAACTATTATTGCTGAACCTGTTTAGAGCAGACACCCTGTATTAAGCGGACACTAGTGAGGGTCCCAACGGTGTCAGCTTAATACAGGTTTCACTGTATTAAGAAGAATTCTATGAACTGTAGTGTCATTACAACTGCCAGCTTACATACACCATGTACATCTATATATATATGTACACACAGAAGACAATAAATCATTCTTGAAGTTTTTGCATCATCATCAGTCTTCTTATTTTGACTTTTTAGTATGTGGAATCAGTGCAAGCAGGAGCTGAGTGCATACTGGCTGTAAGTAACTTGTTAATTAAAACTGTATATTAATTATGTATTCAGGCCTTCTGCAGGGTGCGACAAAAAACACAGAAATTACGCGATATTTTCGGGGCAGATTACACGATAAGAATGGGCTAATATGCGATAAATTTTGCAAATTATGCAATTTTTTCCTCAGCTATTTTGAGCATATTTTACTAGGCTTTAGAGGAAGAAATCCACTTTGGGGCCCCTACAAAGACAAATTGAACATCAAGGGACGAAAATTAAACATCTACGGATAAACTGCGATAAAAAACTAGACTTGAGGTGCTTGCCCATCACGGACTTCCAGCTGCGAAAGATCATCGATCATAGCGTTGCATCTTCAGCCTATCGTCCACATAAAAATGGTATTCTCCGCTTTATCTTTGGCAGTCAAATCTGGCAGAAAGAAATTACATTTTGCCATCGGAATGCAACACTGAACATTGCTTGGATCACTGCGTTGTCGATATATACTGGCAATTCTGATTGGTCAAAGCACAGAAAGAGCTCGTTTGCATTTCACCAATAGGCAACTCTTTAAGAATGAGACTCGTACCAGGCCCCCGACATGCAAAATAACGCCTTGAAGTTTGAATGTTTACGAAATCGAAGGTGACAGACGTTTTTTGGGCTTTTTTCAAGGTTTATGATCTTAGAAAAGGCAGGTTTATGCGGGACTTTTCAAGAAAATTGTTTATTTATGGTTGATTTTGTGAATAATGTGGAATCTTTTGTGAATTATGCGATTTTTTTGTGAATTGTGCGATCGGATGCGATCTGAGGTCGATTGTGCGAAATCGCACCATCGCGTAATATCAGAAGGCCTGTGTATTGATACAATCAGATATGTCGATATTACTCAGAGCCTCTGTAAATCCAAATAAAAGTTAAGGTTACAGTATTTGTTTATGTACATTTGGAATCTTAGCAGATTTACAGTGAAGACAATATAACACTGCTGCTTGCAGCTTTTGTGGTGAGCAGTCACACCATTGTCTGACACAGTAATATTGTTACAGGGTGTAACAACAAAGTCTTACAGTGTACTGCATTTTAATTGTGTTGTATGCAACAGGCGCAAGCAAGTTGTAGATTAAGTTACTGTGCGTGTATTTAAGCAAAAAAATTTTGACTGCCTTAGACAGCCTTTCCCTACAGAGTCCTCCCTTTTTTAATAATTTGTCCACTAACTTGTTGTAATTTTAATACATTATATACTCTGTGTTTCTCTAGTTCATAGGCTTTTGGTTAGGTTGTTGGGTGTCACGATCATTCATGGAGGAAGACGATCACTGTAAGTACAGATAATATACCATTTGCTGCTGTACTCAAAAGTATTTGGAACCCTGTCATAACTTTAGTCTGTACATGTAGGTCTGTGATCTCTGATCCTTATGGTCTTTTTATAACTGGCCAGAACTTAATTTGGATGAATCATTGCAGTACAAATAAGTACACTGTGCATTTTCCAAGTACACCTACAAGTAAATCGATTGAAAGGGCGATGAGTCTGTGTACATGTAGCTGCACTAAGAATGCAATTTCTTTAGTAATCCATACATTAACATAGACCTGTGCCATTTCATTAATGTTGGCACCAAATATATAATTATTTTAACACTAATTTGTTTAACAATGTGTTTTCATTGTAGTTGACTTTATTGGAGGTTTTGATTACGGCTCAGCTCACCAACCACCGACGAAATCATCACGCATGCAAATGCAGCCTATGTAAGTTTGCAATCCTATTTCTTTTGGCTTTGAAAAGCCTTTGAAGTTCAGGTCAAATGCTAACAGGAATACATGTACATGTTGCTGAGAGCTGAAATCTCACTCTGGTTTGACTGCCAATCAAATTTAAAAGAGCTTTGAAACAAGGAGTTGTTAAGTTCTACTTTGCTCTACGACAATGTTCAGCTCCACCTCTGTCACATACATGTACATTGCATTTTGATAGGCCAGTTGAAGTGGAAGCCATTAGACATTTGAAAAAGAAAAAACATTGCAAAACATTGCGAACAAGTGCATGCAGTCACATGTTCAAAAACCTTGTCCAGTGGGAATAGTGGCCCATTTTATACTTGAGATGAATTATCTGACTCCAAATTTATATTTATTTGGGAGATTATTTATCCATCTGAGACAGATAAATCATCTCTAGAGATAAAACATCCAGTGATGACATTAATTTTGTGGCAAAATTTGTCATCAGCTGATTTGCTTGTCAAGCATGTCTTGAAGACATGATGACAGATGAATCAGTCTCTCTCGGGAGAAGACTTCTTTCTTGCGAGGCGAGACTCTTGTCTCTCTCTCGAGAGAGACACTGATCTTGCAAGAAATGAGACTTACTTTTGAGCAGTACTGTATGTGCCATAATCGCCTTAACATGTGAGATTTATATCTGGACAAATTATCTGTCTCAGTCAGACGAGTTACCCATCTCAGAAGGCAAATTCCTCTCGGAGGAATACTTTGTCCCTATAATACAATGTCATGTGAATTTGCTCAGACTGCATACCACACTTACATTAATTTAATATATATTATTTGGTTAATTCTGTACATGTAGATCATCTTGAAAGTGTGGATGGTTAACAACACTGTGAAAATGACTTCCAATTCAGCAAATGAAGGTCAAAGGAACTTTTAGTTGTAATTTAATTATTTCTTCTTGGATTGTTGAAATTAAGGTATAGGCTCTAAGCGATATTCTAGGAACTCCAAAGAATACTTGAGCTGTAGCTTTGAAATCCAATGTGCACTATAGGTGGTACACATTTCGGAAATAAGAAATTAGTTTATTTTGTACTTTTTCCATTTGCTTGCGATCAATGTTGAGAAGTGGAAGTTTCATGAAGTTAAGGAACGAGATTGCATCATCTGATAATTTTTCTTTCAAGATAACACAATATGCTGTAAGTGTATAGATAGCAGTTCATCTTTACATTCAGAATAGGAGAAATGAAACTGGGGAATGTGTGATATACATGTAGGTTGCGCTTTCTCAAGCTTTACTTGCTTTTGCTACTCACACTCAAAAAGAACCTTGTTCTGTAGATCCATAACTAAACCACAATAATGGTGCATTGATGACCTCTTAGTCACTGAATGTGTAAAATGCATGTGGAACAGTTAACAATTATTCCATGAGTGCGCATTGGATATGAGATGGTAAATAGCCAACAAGGACCGTAGGGCTGAGTTGGCTATAACCAATCTCATATCCAACAAGCGTGAATGGAATAATTGTTTATTAAATTCTCAACCTTCGGGTTTGCTAAATTTTGTTAAAGTCTAAGAAACGACCGGAATGTGATGCGACTTCCAGGCGCCAAAACGAAATGCTGAAAATGTTATGCTGAGCGACGTTTGCCGCATTCATTTCCATATAAGGTCAAACGCAGGTATAATGGCTGGTAACCGAGATCTAGTGAACCAATCAGAAAGCTAGAACTGCATTGTCCAAGGTTGAGAATTTAATAATCTGAGATGTATGCTATCTTTAGAGAATATTCTGCTAAATTTCAAAACAATTCTTCACGTGGGGAAACTGTCCAATTTGGTTCCTGAGTAGAGCAACCTTGGAAATGTTTTTTAGTTAATTTGTTTCCATGTCAGCTGTCTATACATGTACAAGATTAAATGGACTGCTTTTCTTTACTAGCACAATACAGAATGAATATGTTGTTTAAAACATTATCATGTAAAATGTTTCTCAAAATGCAAAATATTTATTGTAACCTCAGATTTCCAAGCTTCTAACGCAAGAAAGCATAGAATGTACTTTCATTTAGAAGATTTAATTTAGTGTTTTACAACAGCAGTGCATGCCTTAACATATGAAACTGTCAGGAATGTCCAAGTCAGGTTGATATCTTTCTATAGACACTAGAATATAAATTAATATTTCTAGGAATTTTAGATTGTACCACAATTAGTCATTTGCTTTTAAACAATAAGGTATGAATATTATTTAGTATTTTGTTCAACATGTAAATAACTCAAATTAAATCAATAATTCTTCATCTGCACTTGTTAATTTGTAGATGTACCAATATTGCAATGGTTATAGCCTATAATCACTATAGCAATGTACAATGTACATTGTCGTATTTCCTTGAAAGGATACGTTTCCTTGTATTTCCTTGAAAGGATACGTTCAAACATCGTGTACAAATTAGAATTGATATGTATTTCCCACTAGATATTTAGATGAAGTAATTGTAATTACACTTTCCTGGAATAATGTTAGCATCTTTCCAGCATTTGGCCCTCAGGTATTAAGAAAGAGTCATAAATGTAAATAGATGCAGGAATTTTTAAGCTGAAGGAGACGAACTACTGTTAGTATAGTTTTCTACACACTCACATTAGTAAGTATATATTTGGCGTTCAATTACCATGGACAACGTTTAAAAGTTTGGAAGGGCCCTGAAATGCCTACCAAGAAAAGCAAGGCATATTTAATCATAAGTTGTTGCTTTCTGTCAGCGGAGTTAATTATCATCTTCTTCCTACATATCTACATAATGGTGTCTTTAGTCTAAAATGCATTTTCTGTTACTAGCAATGACCAACCTTAATTCTGTCAGTAATAATTATGCACAATACATGTATCTAGTACTTAAGAATATTTTAACATAATTATAGGTATTATTAAGATGAGTTTCTGCTCAAACTTTTGTATTCGATTCCTTTTGACTTTCAGCATCGGGTTGTTATTGTAAAATACCACAATTTCTGGAACTGTGAGGACGATTTTAATTTATTTTCTTTTTTATATTTCCTTTTTACAATTTGCTTTGTTTTTTTTTTTCTCACGTTCTACTGAGACACAGTATTTAATATATTTTACAGAGGTTATGATTTGGATTTAATTTTGTTTTTAGTTTCCTGTAACTTGAATGCATAATAAAATAGATCGTGACGTTCATAATATTTGTTGGTCGTTTATAACGTACAACTGATAGACCACCAGACTTACTGACCGAGCTACCGACGAAAGCAGCTATTGACCAATGACAGACTGTCTAAATGACTGTCTGACTGACTGAAAGCCAGGGGAAACCGCGAGAGAGACACGCGAGTTTCTAAGGCCCCACGTCGTTCATTCCAAACCACGCGTCGTTGGTAAAACTCGCTCGCGCGCCAAAGCGAAACGCCAGATAGCAACGTTTGAGTGCGAACTCAAACACTAGAGCCTGGCCATAGATCATGTCCAATTAAGCTGTCAAATCCAGTTTATCATTGCCCAAGATTGCTTAAGGCGGGACTTCACCTAAAAAACACAACCATTTTTTCAAACTTTTTTGTGGCTAAGATTTAATTCCAAACCATGGCAAAGTAACAGTTTTAGAAAGCTTAAAGACCAAAGATTATGAAAAAATTATTTTTGGACCCTGACAGTTGATTAAATCTGCCACCTGCTGGGGAATGTCAGGGCTTACTTGAGAAAAGATAACTCCTACAATAACTGATCAAAAGGAATCATTTTTACATTTTATAAAAGAAGACAAATAGCTTACTGTTATAAGCATAGCGATTTTTGAAAAGTTAAAAACACATTAAATGTTGATCAGCTTAAGATGATTTCCAGTCCGTACTGCGCACTCTCAAGTGTTTGTTTGCGTTTTTTGCTTTCTTTCATGTAAGAGATCACACAAAGTAAACACTTCGCAACTACTTACATGAGGTAAATTCAAAGTTTCAAAGTAACCGCCATTATGGATACGAAGCAGTCAAAGCTTTATGCTTCGTTCTTTCTCATATCACCTGATGAAACAACTTCGCAGCTGTAAAAATCAATGAAGCCGTTGGAAAACAAAATTGAAAGACCTTAAAGATAAGGTATGTGGTTCGTAACAAATAACATGGATTCGAATTCCATCGAGTGGGAACTTGTAATATTTATAAACATTAGGGTGCTGAGACTGCGCAGTACGGACTGCAAATCATCTTTAAATCTGATGCAGAAAACCCAGCATACGTTTCAACGCATAGCTTCGACAAAATGCACCGGATGGAAAAAGGCCTATGCTTAAAACACAAAACTTACTCAGAACAACAAATCCTGAAAATTTCAGCTCAATAGACTTTTTCGATAAATTATATTAAAATTCAGCCTAAGACAATAGACCTCAGCACGAGGCTCTGGGGAATAAATACAGAGTTTGTGGGGTTTATTCCCCGGAGCCTCGTACTGAGGTCTATTGTTTTAAGCTGAATTTTGGCCTATTGGACAAATCCTTCGCAACATCTCTTTTCTCAAAGGCAAAAATAACTCGTTTTCAGAAAACGAGCTTTGAAATTAATTACAGTAACAGAAACTTTCAAAACAAACCTTCCGATACCTTAAGATTCAAATTCCGATAAAACAAAACTTCCAATTTTTTACAGAATTTTAGGTTAAGTCCCGCCTTAACTCTCTTCTTCGGAAAGAAGCTATCGTTTGGTTATTAAGTGTATAAGAAAATAACTCGTCGACGTCATTTCTTCGCCTATTACAGACAAGTATCGACTTTAGCGCCCGTCGGTACTGCACGAGCCGCCAAGCGTAAATTAGTGGGTCAAGAGCAAACTTGAGAAATAACACATCGGTTGCAATTAAGTTTGCGATCTGCAGCTTGAGGTTTCGAAAAGGGTTCTTTTTGTCCCAGTAAAGAAACAAGTAGGAGACGACAGCTGTGGGAACCGTGCAAGAAATGACAAAAGTAAGCAATAAAAGGTTGACCACGGTAAATTGTCTTTCCCGCCTTGTTCCTCTTTGTCGCTGTTGTCTGGCTAAAGTGTTGTTTGATTTCAGCGAATGCAGTCGCCTCACCTGCCTCTTGAATGCCATATACAAGCAAAAATACGCGACAGCTAAAATGAAAAGGCTGCCAGTGGTGTGAAAGTACAGATCAATTTTCCAAAACGTGGTCTCTGGCACTTTCATCAAAGGAAGCAGAGCAAATGCTGTGGCGTACAGCCAAGTTGAGATTACACTTCCCATAACTCGCTTCTTTGTGATGAACACCCTGTGTTTGTGAGGGAAACTTATAGCGGTGAATTGACTCCATGTGAACAGCAACAAAATAATATACGAACTGTTCATAGTTGCGAGGGAGATGTGATGAGAGATTTGTGTTGCTTTTACCGTCCCTTGCAGCAAGGTTGATGAATCGCCGCTATTCTTAGCTGAATAGAAAACGATCAAATGCAGTGCATATATCGGGCACACTGCGAGGCCAGTAAGAAAATCTGCAGCCGCCAAACCGATGATAAAAAAGGTGATTGGCGTTCGAAATGTTTTGAAAGGGTCTCTCCATATAGCGAGTAATAAAAGGCCGTTTCCAAATATTGTCAGCACGGAAACCACAGCTAGAAAGATCCCCGATGCGATGTCCACACGATAGTATGTGTCCACAAGTTGTTTCCAGTCTTGCTTGATTTGCGCGTAATTTTCATCAGTGGAATTCATTTTAACGATGGAAAGAATTTAAAACTCTTTCTTGTAGAGGATGTTGTTGTATACAACTGATCACAGATTGAAATGAAATCCGTGAAGAATTTGCCGTTAAAAAGAAATAGAAAATTTCTTTCGAACATATCTCATGTTGATTTGATAATACGACAGTTCATTTCTAATGTGAGCAGCTGTATCGTTTTAAGACGAAAAATGTCAAAGATATCGTTGACTTTTCCAACATCCGTTTGTGCTCTGACGACTCTTGCAGCGGTACCATATGTTTTCCTTTTGTCTGCTAAACAAATAACACGTAATTCAGAGGAAACTTATAAAATGACTTAGCTTCAACATCCGTATCAATTGACTAGAGATTGGCTAGTTTTCGGATTGAGTAATTAGTTCAACGAAAGTTCCATTAAAATTCCGGTTTGGGACAATAAAGAAACGATAAACCTATCAAGCGAGCGGAACTTGGTGACAAGCAAACTCAGTTGTTCGTATTTTGCTGTGTTCAAAGTGACAACTTAAGCTTGCAAAATGCTAGGTTTTTTTTTTCATTCTATTGTTGGTTAAACAATGTCGATTTTTTTTATTCGTTTATCCAGTTTTGCAGCTTCAAAAAATAGATCTCTGCCACACTTAAGTATGGACACATTTTCTGTCTTTTTTTCACAATTTAATATCGCACTTTGACGTGAACAAGCAAATTAAAGCTTGATTTTTTTTCTTTCTGTTTTTTTTTTGTTTGAAAAGAAAACACGTTTCTCGTTATTTTATAATATCATAAGTGTATTCCAATATGTCTATCTATTTATCTTCTGTTGTCACGAAGCTCTCTAGAACCTCTAATTTCATTGGATCTTGTTGGCACGAAGCTCTATTGTTTTAGGGCTAGGGTCCATTGTTACCATTGTTTGTATATCATTTTCTCAACCAATCCTGTGAGACGTTCCGAAGAGCTTCGTGGCGGCCCTTTATCTTACGTGGAATTAAATTTTGTTGAAGCTAGCGAGTTTATTAGAGGGATAAAATTTGTGGACGATTTAAGTGTATTTCATTAATCTGATTTTTGCGATATAAAAATGACCTAGGCTGAATTGTAATCAGAGCCACGTTTTCTGTAATTTGAAATTTTAATGTTCGCTACCTGATACCCACGTCCGTATCAAGCGCAACTTGTATTGGCGGACACAAAAATTCTCAAATTTAAATTATTTTCCTGTTACTGTATGCAAATATAATTTTCGCGATATAACATGCCTTTCAGTTAAAATACTAGTCAATTGTAATCGGAACCACGTTTCCTTCTGGGATGTAGGTTTTCGACATCTAAACTTTATGACGTCAAACTTGCAAGATCAGTCAATAATTCTACAAATGCTAAAAACTAACTTTGCACTATCCAGGGCGGACTTAATTTTAACCAAGGGGAGTCAATAGATCAGCCACCCGACCTACCTTCTCCCCTCCGGTAACTCCAGGGGAATTTATGATGACGTAACACGCACAAAGGTTTCTGGTAGTTCTAATAGAGAGCTTGGAAAGACTTCTGGTAGCAGCAGTAATGATTCCTGGGAAATATAAAACTTGATCACGATGAACGAAGGCAAACTTTTTCAGATTTTTAGGGAAACTTCCGGCTCAGTCGAGTGAGATGAGAGCCAAAGTTTTTCTAAGGTATATAAAGATTGCAGGGGTAAGAACGGCGGAAATCGGCACTTGCTTCACAGTGCATAAAAGGGAAAGGATCTTGGGAAAAAGCTTTTCCTAGCGTGTCAGGGACTTTCCCTATCTCATAATTACCATAAATCGCCAACAGGTTTGTTCAAGGAACCGCAGTTATCAGGGCAAACTATAAAACTTACATAAACTTCCATAAATTAAGTTTAGGTGATGGGGTTAGAGTTGAGACCACCGAGTGAATGAACAATTACACACATGTTTTATTTTTTAACTTCCTTTTTGGCTCGGGTTTAAATGTTGCTCTCAATTTTTCATTTTCATTCCAAGGCTTACTGTGAGCTTTCTCGACGTATCTCTGCCCTATTCAAAATTTACTGATTGGCAATAAACACAAAAGCTTCACTTATGTATGAAGAAAGAGTGGACAGTTTTGACGCGATTAATTGAGATAACAAATTCCCTTGGAAACCCTTCCTCTGATCACGACTTCCGTAGCTTCAAAGATGAATTGTGCATTTAACTAATTAAAAAATCAACTGAAGCTCATGGGAGCCTGGCCAGCACAATAGTTTCTCCGCAAATTAACACCCAGGCATTTGTTTTCCAATTGAGCGAGATAAGAGCCACAAGTTAGCTTTAGGTAACTAAGGATTGTCAAGTAATTAAAGCGGGACGAATCAGAAAATTCTTCACACTAGTGTAAAAAGGAGTCGAACAAATAGTGGCTATGTTATCTGTTTCGGAAAAAAAATTTCCACAGTTTCGACGGTTTCACAACCTCTTATTAATTACCATACATGTACATGCATATTGAGGAGTTTGTTCAACCTAGATCAAACAGTCCTCAGGGAATAACCAGGAACAATAATTTGAAAGCTTCCTAAAATTTAGGTGTAGATTAAAATTGAGACTACCGAAAACAGCAATTTATTGATCGCGCGGGTTTTGTGGCAATCGGGTCATTCTTCGATTAGCAGGTACGATTTTCAGCTAAGTTTTTGACTCGGGGAAAATGTTGCTCTCAATTGTTTGGGTTTCTCCATCTTTTTGTTATTTGCACCAGACACCGAGGGTGTTGGGTATCTGCAGATAATGTATTGGACAATACAAATGCTTGAAATTGGTCATTCAATCATGTAAAATACAGGGATATTTGAAGAAAGCAACTTCGTGTTAAGCAGTAATTGGCAAAACGCGCGTGAAATTATTTACTAAAATTACTAGTCACTATTTGATTACTCATACACAGGGAGCCCTCACATCCGTTTAGAATATGAATAAAAGATCAACCTACCTTTATCGCGCGTGTTTTGTGTTTTGTGGCGGCCAGTTTGAATTTTTAATGCCCGCGCGGTTGCCCGCGCTGGGGTCTAGGAACATCCTCGGTGAGAGATCGGATCCTCCGAATATTTGCGAGGCCCAGACTTCTTAAATTTCAGTTCCAGACCTCGAACTACCAGACCGCGCGTTTATTAAAAATTAAAAATGGCCGCCACAAAACACAAAACACGCGCGATAGCCCCCGCGATAAAGGTAGGTTGATCTAAACGGATGTGAGGACTCCCTGTGCCCATACTTAAGTGTCCATGTTGTCACATTGAAAGAAAATTAGTTCATAATCCAATTTCCAAGCTCAAGAATAAAACCTTTCGGCACTTTCAATTCAGAAAAACCTTTCAAAACCTTGCAAATCCTTTCGCCAGCGGAACTGTCTTCAGTAAAGAAAACAAAATATACAAAAGAGAATCTCTGTGAACACCAGTAGCAAAAAGGAGGAGAGAGAGATCTTGATTTGTTCTACCTCTTGTTCAATTAGTGGCTTTGAAAAGAGACAGAAATATTGAAAGAAACGAGAATGGTCGACTTTATGCGAGCGTGTCTCCACTACCCCTACCCTCCCCACCCTTCGTTTACCTCTCAGCACACGCATAACAATATTTTGACCACAACAGACTGTTCTGGCACTTTTCATATAACAAAACTTTAGATAAATGATTAACTATACTGGGAACCAGTCCTAAAGGAGATAAAGTATTAATTACCAACGTCCTTAATAACCAAAGTTTTATTGAATTTCCCACAAAGTTTTACTGCTCACCTAAGAATTAAGCTTCTGATCGAGTTGAATCCCACACCAACACAAAACTCTCTCCATCTTAAGAAATTATTAGCAACATGCTTCACCTGACTACAAAACATATACAAAAGTAATAAATAGAAAAACATCCCTACCGACAGAGAACGACAGCAGTAGGAAATACCTTGAGCTCCAAGCATGGCGATTTTTCACAACATGGCGGTACTGCCAAACTGTCAAATTGCAAGGCATGCTGGGACGTTTTACGCAGCCTGCGAGTGATCCACGTGAGCTCGTGGCAGATATAATATAGAGCAGGTCAAATTTAAAGTCTTGAGAGTTAGAGAGTTCGGAAATATAATCTTAAAGAAAAATGCCACAAAAAGCGATGGTACGCCATCCCACGGAACAACCTCTCCTCCCCCACTTAATCCGCCCTGTCCCCCCTAATCTCCTCTCCAGCCCCTCGCCGGCTTATATTTACTATTGATTTTAGCTCGTAAAGAAACTAGTTTGGAATTTCCTCTAATTTCTTCTGATTATAACGTGTTTGATTATGTGTTGTTTCAGTAAGCTCAGGTACAAAAGAGAGGTATGAAACAAAAAGAAACCGCTATAGAAGCATTTCTCTGCCTGCATATGGGCCCCTTGTTCCTCTGAAACGTGAACAAGCAGTTAATTTTTAGGGAGCTTAAGCAAAGGCGTTTTTGAGCGACGTACGGCAACCGGAAGTGGACGTCTCTCATTTTTGGGCAGTGAATGCGCTCTAATTTTCAAGTAAATCATCTCCAATGAGTAAAGACACTTAGTATTACAAATGCGGTAGCGCCAAGCGCGTGAAAAGAGAAAACGTCTCATTTCCGGTTGCCGTCCGTCGCTCAAAAACGCCTTTTCTTAAGCTCCCTATTAATATCTACGTATTGACCGACAGTGAAGTTTTACCTTGCCGTATTGACCGAGCGATAGCGAGGTCAATACGGCGAGGTCAAGGTTTGAGATTTTACCGTAGAGACCGAACGTTCGAGTTTAATTAGTTGTTTATTATATGGCTTTTTGCTTTGTTTTTGCAAGCCCGTAATCGGCCCGTGGGCATTACGGGAGAATAATTAATGCCTCACAATTCAGTAGCCAATCAGAGCGCGTGTTATATCGGCTACAAGAACAAGCCATAATTATAATAATACATGATAATGGCTGGTTTACAGTGTCACTCAATCAAAAATAAAAATCGTAACCATTCAATAAATTAAGTCAAGAATCTGGGATATGATAGATGATTCATACATAAACAACCTTGCCAAGATTTAGGTCTGTGCGGTTTTTCATTCGCGCGTTATTTGGAAAAGTGTTTCACCAAAAGCGAGTTATAGAGTTTTGTATGGAGGCGCCATGTTGGTGCCCTTCCAAGGGGCATCAACATGGCGGCCGTAGAGTGACAAAAACATCTGTCATTGAGTTTTACCGTTAAAACGAAAAATTATTCCTCTAGAGCGCCGACACATTGAAAGTAGTACTTCTTCTATTGCAAGAACTGTTCAGTTAGCAAAAACGTGAGCGATAACTCCTCTTTAGACCTTTGTGAAAGCCCTCTCGTGCCGCCATTTCACTGTCACGTAACTCAAAAACACTGAAATTCAAACGTCTTCTCTAACAAAATGAGAAGCCCTGTCGGGATGAAACGTTGTAAAACGTCAAGTCATTAGAGGGTCTTACATCTCATGAAACTAAAACTTCATAAGGATTGGCAATTTTTAGTTTTGGAAATGATGACGTCACATGAAAACCAGCAATTACCGCGTGTTAGGAGTGAAAAGATGCTAGAAATTTCAGCATAACAGAGTTCAATCCCCTTTCAACCAATGCAGGAAGAAAACCGTGATTGCAGATGGGAGGGTGGGACAGGGGAAAACCTCTTGCACTTATATGGGGATAAGTACGCATCTAGTTATCAATTTAAAATTTAATAACACGCTGGAATTTTATTGAATTTGTTTTTAGAAACGAAAATCATACAAACCGCCTAGACATTAATTCATGCGCAAGCCCATTCCGCATTGCGAGTGACACTGTTTTCATTACGAAAAAAAGACAAAGACAAAGCTAGAAGACAAATGAACGACATACACTTCATTGTGTGATATTTTATTTATAGTATCTATTATTTTATTTTTGTACATTTAAGCCATCGTCAATGGGGCTCATAAAAATTTTTCTTATTATTATTATTACAAATATTAGAGATCCAAACAGATTGTACTATTTTAAAACAATTACTAAATTTATACTGGGGCCTCAATTTGAGACACTTCAAAGTGAAACAAGTTACCTTCACGAGTTTGTGCATATGTTAAAACTTGAGAAAGATTGAGACATAGAAACTGCAATGAATTTTGAAAAACCAACTTATGTACACAAAACTACAAGTAGCAATTGGCCCGTCAATGGTTCATAAATTGAGGGTCTGGAAGGATAAGCTAGAATGTTAGTAAGCAGTAAAAAGTCCCGCCATTGATCAGCCATTAGTTAAAATTTCAACCCATTTCTAATTAAGCTATTCGTAAATTTTGCAGATCCCAGATCTCAAATAACAGTTAAAATGCAAGTAATTCCTCAACACACGATTTAAACTTTGTCAAGTTAAACCCAATTCAAACCCTCTTAGATTGTTACGCATGCGTCATATGGTGCCAGGCGAAAAAAGTTCTGATTCGTTGACATGACCACAACGGACATAAATGGAACAGTAAGCAAACTGGAAGAAATCTCGACTGCTCGCAGTAAAGGGGAAATAAAGATGATCAAGAAAATAAAATTGAAAATGTAAGAAAATTAGATTTACTAATAAAGCTAAGTCATAAGGCATGAAATTTTCTCATTAAGACAAACACTAAGACACGTATTAACATACCTGCTCATATAATCTAATGAAGTGTTTTTTGTTAACTCTTTGATAATTTATGTTATATATAAAAAATGAAAACTAAAAAAGAATCGTACTTTGCTTTTCTTAAAAACTCTTCAAAACTTTGTAAAGGGTGCTGACAGCAAGTTGAACCAGTTTCCATTTAAATACTGGTGACTATAAATTTTGGTGAATAATATTTTCTGTCAGTGATTGGCGATGATTCATAAACCTCAGGAGATGGGGGTGATGTAGAACTTTTTCTGCTTCCAGCAAAACTTGCTCCCATTTTATCCTCCTCTTCTCGGTCATCTGTTGAAGATTCCTGCAATAGAGCGATTTCACATGAGTTCTCGACGGCCATGCTGGGAATATATGCATGCTGCAATGAAATTTCTCTCCTTTGGAAAATTAGTTATTGGACTCTTTCCACTAGTAAACCTAAAATTTGGAACCTTCCCAGATGCATGGGTAAAATGGTACAAATGTTTACTTGGAAAGTTTCCGGAAAGTCTTAAAATGTGAAATTTCCGAAATGCGACCCACGGAATTGCGAACAGAAAATTCTCGAAATTATCGGATGAAAATCAAATTGAACAGAAATTTACTGTAAGGAAATTTTGAAAATTCCAAAAATTTGCGTGTAGCTCGCGAGGTTGTTTTCTTTTCCGGCAATTCCTGAAAATACCGTTCCATTCGCCACTTGAAATTTCCGGAAATGCAAACAGGAATTCTTGGTCCAGTGGAAAGCACCTCTTTTCTAATGTAAAATTTCTAGCAGTGTGGAGCACCAATATGGCCGCCGCAAAAATAAGTTTCGTTATGACATAGAAAATACGGAGATATAAGTTCCCCGGAAAGAATGCTGCATTGCATCAAGCCCCCAATTGTCAAGTACATTGTGAGCAGGCATTATACTTATCAGATGGCCGTGGGATGCGATATCGTGGAAGCATTGTGTTAGGGGTGGAGGCAAAAAGGCGAACAATCAGAAATGGAAATTAAGCAAAAAGTAACCTGAGTATACCACTAAAAATATGGTCAAATATTCCGATGAATAACGTTCCTTGTGCTTGTCTGATGATTTTTCTCTGCTCGACTGTTTTAGTTAGATTTTATGAGACAAAACTTGTCTGGTGTAATTCATCGTTATAGTCGATTAAAAAAAGATTGAAACGCGTAACCTTGTTTAGTTATACTAAAATGCACAATAAACCTGTAGTCAAACCTATCTCATCCAGCATAGCCAATCAATCAATCAGTCAATCAATCAATCAATCAATCAATCAATCAATCAATCAATCATCTTTTTACTGCACACTATTTACAGAATTAATTTACGTCACCATTATAAGATAAATATGGGAAGAGAAATATATGTTACATATGGCTATGGAAAGCTGGATTAAAAAACTGTGTGTGGTAACAAGAGTGGCCACTAGCTTTCGAGCTGGTCACTATCATGCTAAGCTATGTGGAGGATAAAAACTCGTTAAGGAGAAATACATTACTGAAAATGCATAACAGGAATACATGTGACTCTTATAAAGAATAGAGATGCACAGATAAAGAGAAACAAAGGACTGAAGCTAACGAGAACAATTCAGTAAAGAGAAAAGTTTAGCGAAGATGTTAGTAGAATAAGGGACTGTTTCACGCAACCAATTATGATGAAATTATAAAGATGATTAAATCAAACGGCGAAACACAAATTAAGATTGCACACTCTTTGTGTAAAGGGAGTTTTCATTTTTTTATTTTTAATTTCTTTATGTCTTATGAAACAGACTTCTCTGGTCTTGTGAACACAGGTAAAAGAAACGTTTGATGTGACACCGAAATTGTAATTATAACCAAGAACGGACAAAAAACGCGTAGAGATTTTGATTGATGGTTACTCGCAAGTGTAAAATCTCAACTGAATAACAACCAATCAAGGACCACTATAGTGCTACGTCATCACAAAGGAATGTTTCGTTCTCTCCTGAGGGGCTGGAAGTGTTAACACAAGAAAGGTCGGATCTTTTTTTTTGGGGGGGGGGGGGGCTTTATTGGGTGGCTTATTTTTGGTTCCTTTTGTTATAGCGTGTCACAGCCCCTGTAAGAAGAAGATAGCAAGAAAGTAGTGAAGAGTCGTACCAGCAGCAGAATGAACTGGCCGTGGAGCTGTAGTGCGCATGTCATACCTGTGCCTCATACATATGCAGTTCTTCTTTACCATCCTCCGCAATGTGAAAAGTACCTCCATAGAACGGCGAGGGCTCGCTGTTAAGGGAAGCGATAGAAGCTGTTCAAAATGCGTTATAACACTCAGAATAGAACTGAAATCAAGTTAGGTTCAAGTAACAACTTTAAATATCTCGCTTAACTTAAGTAGTCAATGCAGTTAGCTATCTCTGATGCTTAATGCATACTCTGTATTGTAAGACGGGTAAAGAAGCTGTAGCGCAAAGAACTAGGATCAGTACAGTAGTGCTAAACACTTCGACTCTTCAATAAATTTATTTATTTATTTATCTCATGGTCTCTGATCTTAAAGCATTGTCGGTAGTGTGTGTTGTTTTAATTTGTAAAGTAGTGTAAGTAGCTTTCATTATCGTATTGTATTAGTGTAAAGTAACAGTATAAGTATTGTTAAGTTTAAGTAAACGTGATAAACTAAAGAAAAATATCTCTGTGGAACGCCAGGCTAAGTCTCCTCTAGTAGGACCACTCTAGGTGTTGGGATGATGTCAGTCAATAACAATGCCCCTAGCCCAAAAACAATAGCAGCTGCTACAATGATCAAACAATAGCAGCTTACGAGAGCTGCGACACTTCCGTTGAGGTTTGAAGAGATGAGTCACGTGTACGCATAGTATTCTTATATAATCCATCAGCTGTATTATAAAGTTCTAGACCAGAAGCACCTTGGTACTATTCGAATGAGTTTACTTCATATCACAAAGGGAATTAGTTATATTGCTCATACTTTGCATCTTCTTCGTCAGTTCTTAGGCCCCAATTGCGGTACGGGTCAACCCATATTGGATTTGCTCTGCAATGAAACGATATATTTACATGGTAGTGATTACAGTACAACATGTTACAATAACGTGCTGATATCCAGCCTATTCAAAACTAACACATCTTTATCATTTACTAAATGACGTGATGTGATACCCTTAAATGACACAGGGTTTGAAACGCCTTATAGAATGACAAGAACGTGAAATGAACTGCTAATTCAGGTTTTGGAAAGTAGCTACCAAAGTTGATTTAGCGCAGTGTAGGAAGTTTATAATTCTGTCTCGGCCTTTGCTCGAGCATGCATCACGTGGGACGTTTGTCTTTACGCGAGGCCAACTGCCCTCACTTCAATTCAAAACGTTTGGTCGCTATCGTGTCAAAAATTGTGTATTTGAATTGATTGAAATGGTCTCGCAAGCGTCATTCGGCGAGATGGCGAAAAACATCGGTCGTTTTGTAATGTACTGTGCATATGAATTAAAACCATGTAATCTAGCCGTGGTAGGAATCTGAAATGATATTGCAAACGTCTTGCTTCGCCTGCTAAATTCATCACTTTCAAAAAGACCTCTAAGATTTTACCACCACATATTCTTTGTTAAGACTTATCACCAGAAAGTAGTTTTTGGACTCGTTTAGTCAGACGTTCTTAATTCTAGGCAAAGAACATTTTATGAGCGCGCACAGATGAACACTTGTAAATTGAAGTTACCGATTATAGAAAAGCAAAACAATAATAGGCCATTTCGAGTTGCCTCTGTGTCAAAACGAGGCTTCGTTCGAAACCATTCACGCGGAAATGTGTTCCGTCTAAATGTTCATTTTCATATAAATCAAAATCATATTCATACGAAAGATTTTGCACGAAGTTTCGTTTTGAAACAGAGGCACTAGGTAACTCGGAAATCACCCATTCCTACTCATGACCACCGCCTTAGTTATCCCAAAAAAGGAAGCGCCATATATACACCTACCTTTCAGAGACGTGCAAATTAGTTGTTGAGAGAGATGTTACTGTTCCATTGTTGACTGAACGAGAACCTGCGTGAGTGGAGAAAATTCAGCTAAATGTTTTTCAAGAAAGTAGAAGTCGCCATAAGGTTAAGATGGTCGGAAAATTTCAAATTTCAAATTCCTTCAAAAAATGGGAGCGAAAACTCTATTGTTCCCTGAATTAATTAACTAGCTAGCCTTTCACAAGTCGCATTAATCTTCTCATCTAAGCGCCGCCATGTTGAGCCAAGCGGCTGTAAACAGACTTAATTTATAATAAATCATTGGTAATAAGCGGAAAAAAAACAAGAAACTATATTAAACAGATTGAATCACACAGGATTTCCACTTACAGCCAAGGGGCTGAAACTTTACCATGTTACCTACAGTATCAAAACGAACGAAAACACGCTCACGAACCAGAGCGAATGAACAAACAAACAAACGAAAAACAACAACAACAAGAGAAAACTGAATTTCGAACAGAATAACAATTGCTAAATTCTTGCTCACCTCCGTAACTAGCTGCAGTTGCCGCTCGCAATTTTCTTTTTTGCCTTCATTCAAATAAAGAAACAAAGAAAAATTGTTATCGAGCTGAGGTGCTTCAAATGAATTCGCTTAAATTAAAGGGTTGAACTGCATGTTACATTAAAAAAGAAAATTGAGCTACTTTTATAAGAAAATACCGTAAAATCTACGTCTAGTTTTCGAGTTCAATCAAAGTTAAGCCAAATTACTTTCCTCATGTGAACATTTTCAAGAAATTTAATTTGGAAGTTAGATAAGTTTATTGTGCAGTTATGAGTCATACGTACAGTAAATTACATGTAGTATTTTTTGCTTCCAACTCGTCAATTCTAAGATTTAAAATTTGTATAACATACGTTATCGAATTTATAGGTCTTAACTGAACCCGCTAGAAATTGTAAACATTTTTATAAAAGCTATTGTTTTGATGTAAAATAAGAAGCTGTTGATGAATGCATAGAACAAACAGTTTTGCCTTCAAGTCTAACTATCGCTGATAAATCTGAGCTTATACCAAGAAAAGAGACTCAAGATTTATTGATCTTGTGTAAGGATAATACATTTTAATTCTAACTGGGACTGCCCCCTTCGGCGAGTGTCAGTAATGCACCGCATGCTATTGTGATGTCTTTAGCAAAGCTCACGGCATCAATAGTGAATTATAAATCAAGCAAAACGTAACAATACACTAAGCACCTCTTTCTCAGCTGGAAAACCACACAGCAGAAGATCAAGATGATCAAAAATAGGAGAATGCCCAATCCGATGACTACAGCCAACACAATGGGAAATTCGTCATCAGTCTTGGGATCAACGTGAGCCTAGCAAAACAAAATGTTTCTCTTACGTTTAACACAAAAAGATGAGCAAATCGAAATGATTAAGCTAAAAATTCAAAGATTGGTGAAACAACGTTCCTCGGAAACACACACATCAAGTAGACTCTATATGATCTGTAGGGCATAAAATTACGTACTCAATGATGTCAAGCGAATTAATTAATTTAATTGAGCATTCTCAAACTCAGTAATAATTCATCAAGTTAACACAAAGAAAATCACAACCGTGAAGGAGGCTTGGATACCCGGTCTTAATTAACATAGATTTTGACGATTTCACCTCTCCGTTTTCTCCGTACATTGTAAACAACTTGTGAAATAATAAACATAACATACCTTCACTTCTTTGATTTCCCACTTCTGGAAGAATTTGAGATGCTTGTCATAATTGTTGTCAATTTTGCTAAAGGAAATTGAAAACAGCGAAAGTTATAAATAAATTTTCTTGCCGGCGATACATAGCTTGCTGTTTGAAAATGAACTAAGGAATAACCTAAAAACTGCGACCATTTTCAGTTATAAATGATTGTATATGTACTTACTCTATGACAATCTCTTTATCGACGACTTTATTTGTTTTCGGATCAACAGCATGAAAAAGCACCGCTGTCCTTTAATGGCAAAAAAATACTAGAAATTAATCATTCAGTCAGTGAGTCAGTCTGTCTGTCTGTCACTCAGTCCGTCCTTCCGTCCTCCAGTCAGTCAGTCTGTCTGTCTGTCTGTCACTCAGTCCGTCCGTCCAGTCAGTCAGCCAGTCAGTTAGTCTTTCTGTCTGTCTGTCTGTTAGTCAGTCAGTCAGTCAGCCGGTCAAACAAACAAACAAACAAACAAACAATCAATCAATAAATGAATTGAAGAAATTACCTCTCATAATCGTATTTTCCATCTTCACCTTTGTAGTAGTTTATGTCATCAATATTTATAACATACCCGGTAATATTCTCCAGTATTCTACAAGAAAACAAACCAAAAGCCATGTCTCTTAACATTATGAAGTTTTATTATGGAAACAACTAAGCTACTGTAAGTAACATTTTTCTAAGAATTTTTTTTGTTTAATCAGGGACAATCCTTCTTCGGATTGACCGTATAAAGCGCGAGCGAGCGTGCATGATGTACGCAGATAATGAATTCCCTGCTAGCAGAGGTCTCTCACCACGAGGCAAAATAAAACGAGAGGAGAGAGACGAGGTCTCTCTCCTTTCGTTTTATTTTGCCTCGTCGTGAGGGACCTCTGCTAGCAGGGAAATAATGAACCGTAACGCCCGCAATTTCTCGAACATTAATTAAGTTATTATAATCGTACTCAGTCACCATTTGAACAGGCAAAATCGTCAGCTTAACAAACAGATTTCATGCTGCCGTGATGAAGATGGGGCTAAAATGCGGTAAGAACAAAAACGTGGCACACTAGCCGTTAGGCGATTGTGTCCTTGTTGTTCATACCACATTTTGACGTCATCTGTGATCTATTACTGAACAGACGCAAGGCAACATGGCGTCTATATATTTTATATAATAAAAGAAACAAAAAAATATATATAAATGACGTCATCTATACGTTCCTCCAATAGATCATAAGTAAGAACCAGGCGAAATGCGAAAATAGTTTGAATAATAACATACAAACGTGCCCAAATGGGCCGATATATGGTATCTGCACTGTGTATAAAATGGAGAAGATAGAAGTGATATTTCTATACCGTTTTAGTTCTTCTTGATTTTCTCGAACATATTCAGGAGATCTTCCTGAAATGATAACAGCTCGCTGAATATCTGTGAGCACGTAGATCTATAAGACAAATGTACAAAGAAGGGAAACCTTTAATAATCAAAACTGAATTAATGTAGGTAAATCTTGTTAAATATCACCGCTGGAAAACTTAGGTAGCCCCCACACTACGAAGAAAAACTTGAAAAGGCAGCTTTATTTCTCCGGTTAGGCCTACCGTCTACACTAAATATCCATCATGAAAACGGAGCAGTTCGAAAACGCTTTTCAAACCGGAGAAATTTGAAAACGCAGCTTTTTTTCTCCAGTTAGGCCTACCGTCTACACTAAATCCGTCATGAAAACGGAGCTTTTCGAAAACTCTTTTCAAAATGGAAGAATTTGAATTGAGAACGTCAGCTTTTCAGTTCGTTTTCTTGTGGACAGAAAACATTCTTAAAACGGAGCTTTTCAAAAACACTGTAGTCACGGTAATCATGTGATTTCCCTGACCTAAGGTTCGACAAACAAAAAGTCGAAAATGACCGGCGAAATTCTTCCGGCGTATTGTGAACGGAAAACATTTGATTCGTTTTCAGAGTGAGACCTCCGTTTTCAAATTCCGCTGGCGAAGTGTGGACAAGGCTTCATTCTTTAAAAATTAACATTCGAATATTATTAAGACCCACCTTAACTTCTGTTGTGTCATTAAAATAAGGCTCTTCTCCAAAATTGTCCTTCGCAATAACGTCGATGACAAACTCCTTCCCAAACTTCCCGGCGTAGGAAGACTTTGCAAGAATCCAGCCAGTCTCACGATCAATACTGAACTCACCGCTATCTTTAGTTTGCACGAGCTCGTATGAAATACGGCTATTATTGCCCGAATCAGAATCTTTTGCCTAAAGAAATGCATAACAATTCAATAAATATATTAATAGTTCAATAACGTTAACAGTGTCTTTTTGAATTATATATGTGACAAAGGAGATGATATATTAAATGATTTCTGTCTCAGCTTATGTTAGGCGTCTTATCCTTAGAGCCAAACTTCAGAGACTCCACACAATGAGGAGCCCATCAGTAGAACAACTACCCAATATTCTTGTCACGGCGTTTTCACAGACCGATCTATTTTTAGTTTGAATTTAACGCGAATTCTAACCCCCGCAGGAACCTCAGTGACCAATCACAAGCACGGACATAATTTTTAACTGACGTCATCATTTCACCGGAAGATTATAAAGAAAAACAACCTGAGGCCGCCAATTTTTTCCTTACCGATGCGCCTCATGTAGACCGGAACTGACCTATTTCGCCAGAAAAGAAGCCTCAAAATAGACCGGTCTGTAAGAATGCCGTGACATTTTAGTATGGGAGTAACACGCTCCTAGTGATTTGCTCCTGACACAATTCAATTCTAACTAAATTTGCTATCATACAAGGTTGCAATTTTATTCAATGCTGACATGTTAGTAAAACACTTACGAAAACCTGAATGACGTTACTTCCATGCTTTGCATCCTCGGAGACTCCTAAGGAACAAGGAAGGATAAGTGAAAGGTTAGAGAGAACCCACACTCATAACGTGGCAACTCTTCTTCCACTTTGTGAAAGCTATTTCTTTCATACACTTCCAAACTAAAACAAACAATTTTTACACTACAAACTTCAACCAGAATTTGAAGGCTCTTAGAGCCCTCTCTATTTAATAGACCATTTACGATATATTAAAATTTCTAACATTGCTCCGAGGCTTGCGGAATAAAACAAAAGAAATTTATTATTCATCCCTCAACCTCGATGTGATTTCTTTTGTTTCATTCCCATAAGCCTCGGAGCCAAGTTAGAATTTTAATATATCGGAAATGGTCTATTATGTTTTTTCGATCAAAATGTACAGATTTAATAAAACTGGCTCTTTGGTGGCTTCAGGGGTAAACGTTTTCGTTTCGCCTGAGAAGGGAAACATACGGGGTAAAAAGAAAATTCAAGGTAAAGTTTGCAAAAAAACTTGTAAGGCATATTTTGCAGTAAAGAAAAGAATAGGTTACCTCCAGTATAGAGCTTCTTGGTGAAAAGGGGACCATTGTCGTTTTCATCTGCAATATTTACAATCACCAACTGCACCCCAAGATCCTCTGTGAATTAAAACAATTTATATGCTGTGAGTTCGAGTAAGATACACGTACGTAAGCTTTAATATAAGGGATCTCAAGCAAAGGCGTTTTTGAGCGACGTACGGCAACCGGATATAAGACGTTTCCTCTTTTTACTCGCCTTGGCGCTACCACATTTGTAATACTAAGTGTCGTTACTCGTATAGAGACGATTTACTTGAAAATTAGAGCGCACCCACTGCCCAAAAATGAGAAACGTCCACTTCCGGTTGCCGTACGTCGCTCAAAAACGTCTTTGCTTAAGCTGTCTATTGATCCGAGACCTTCCACGGCCAGGTTGAGAACTGGGTACGAGATAACGTAAGCAGAGGACCTGATCGAGAACGAGGCAGGCAGCTGCAAATGGTCAGCAATCAGTTGTCAAAAATCTCGAGGTTATCCAGCTGAACTTATTTCAGCACATTGAATAAAAAACGCACAACCTACTTCTTAGAAAGATTCTTAAAAATCTCAAAAGTCTGATGGTATATTAAGATATTGCTATAGGTAATACTTGTAAATCCAAGAAGAAGATTGAGAGTTTCTATACTAGTGTTAATCCTAAGGGCAGAATGGTTTCATAAGGAGAGCGGAGTTTTGGCTTTGTGGACATTTCGTGGGAACAGTCTCGTGCAATATTTGTTCTTTAGACGAGAGATGAAACACAAAATAACTGCACGAGAATTATCACATCCATTGCTTCGCGTAATACACTTGGCTATCTAATCAATGACAAAGAAAAACACAACAAAGGCCGGTACAGCGTAATGCCGGTTAAAAAGTAATTAAAAGCAGGCGTGATAAAACTAACTTACCCGGTAATGGTGCCTGTGTCGCGTTTGTCTCATTTGAGCTAGCATCCGGGACCGCTCGTTTGCTTCTTGGCTGCAGAGAGGCTGGATCGAGCTACAATCAAAAGAGATAATCACTTTTAGTTAAAAAAGATTGGCTTCAAACTGTACTGAGAATATTAAACATTTAAACAGTTACAAAGCTAACAAACCTTTACGTTGGACGATTTTATGTACAGGAAGAATTGTGGACTAGCCTCTCGATCCTTTAGAAATACAATCAGAAAACCGAAGCTGATTAGTTGTGAATTCCGTCAAAGTAATGTTAATATATACCCTGTAGCAAGAGACATGGTCATATTTGAATGACCTCAGTAAATCTTCAAAACTGCACAAGTCGTAGGAATCAATTTTATGTCCTAAATTTAATTTTTATAATTGCATTTTTAGTCTCTTTGTGTATTTGTCTGTCAAACTGTCTTCCTACGTGTCTGCCTCTCGTTTTTCAGTGTGTGACCTTGTGTGTATGCCTGTCTGTCCGTCCGTATGTCTGTCTGTCTGTCTGTCAGTCTGTTTGTCAGTCTGTCTGTCTGTCTATCTATCGGTCGTTAGGTGGTTTTTGTCCACTTCTTTGCTTATTGAATTGGTGTTGGTATAATAACAAGCGCAAGTCATTATACACTTCATCATTAAGTCCTTACATATCAGGGCAACGACTTTTTCACTAACGATCTTAATTTATGATGATCGTAAAAATTGCAAGTCTATTTCCATACCATCTGCATTCATAACAAACTGACAGTACTGAAACAAACAAATGCTTTTATATCGCTTTTTTCACCAATCCCATAATACAGTTCATTTTGGGAGGTTATTTACATTAAAACAATAGATAATCAGTTCACTGAAGCATGATACAGTCCCAAGAGTAAATAAATTGCATTGTTTTCATGTAAAGAACCCCCCAAAACGTATTGCATTATGGGATCGTGAAAACAGTCAATTGTTTTAGCAGATTACTTACGACAGGTCTAGTAGTGGTTAACATTCCAGTTGTCTCATTCAAAGCAAACATGTTTCCACTGTTTCCACCTAAAAAAAACAGGTGGAATTGTAACTTTTATAGTAAGACAAAAAGTAACACAAGTAACTGTCAGCTTCATTGTCAAATCTGTGCGGTCGGGAATTCTTATGCGATAGGCAAGTTTGCTGTCATCATTTTATTAGCGAAAGGGACGTTGGGCGCGATGCTCAACGAGTTTGCAAAGCAGAAGATCTCTGAAGAGTCCCTTAGCTTAGCCTGCGTAGCTGGCGGTATTGTAAGCGCACACGAAATAAAGTTTTCGCGGCAGAGCCGACAAGCGAGTGGCGAAGCCGCGAGGAGAATGGGGAGAGGGACTTTGCGAGCGGCGAAGCCGCGATAAATACCACCTGCCAGAGAACTTGGGTATTTTGAATGCCGCCCACTTTTCACACGTCATTGACCTCAACTGATCCCAATTAAATCAACCAATCAGAACCGATAATTTTCGCGCGAAATTTAAGCGTAAAGGCGATCGTGTTACACTTTGTT
>OZ026604.1:6209666-6232166 GCA_964020085.1 Micromussa lordhowensis
TTCTCACGATCAAGCCCATCTCCAGACCAATTCAAGTACACAGTGCCATTTAACTCGCCAATGATAAACTTTCCCTCGTCATCTCCTCCATCGATGCTGTAATATACAGTCTTGTGTGCCTCGTCGGCATCCATATCAGTGGCATTCACTTGGGCAACAAACGTGCCCGCAGTGACATTTTCTAAAAGGCTTGCGGTATACTTATCTTCGTGGAAAACAGGTGCATTGTCGTCTACGTCACTAACGGTTACTAGGAGACTGGTAAAGCCCGAGAGGGCGGGGCTGCCTAGGTCACGTGCTGCAATGGTGATGTTGTAAAAATCCTTGGTTTCGTGATCCAGCCTTTGCCTCAGGGTGACGATACCAGACGTTGCTGTAGCAAAGAAACGAGAGGACGATTGAAACACTTGAATCACTGCTTGATATTAGTAGATTTGTTTTAAAAACTCCCTTAATTTTCCTAACAGCCTCAGCAACTTTTGCAAAATAAAACTTTTGTCTTTTTATTCTCAGTAGTATGATTACGGGTGAGGGGGGGGGGGGGGGGGTTACTCAATTATATAGGCATGTGCGAATCCAAAGGAGTAAGGTATTGGCCATTTTGGTCTCAAATAAGGTATGGTTTTTGCACTGTAGTATTTAATTGGGTATGTGTTTTTTTAGAAGAAGCTACTTATTCATCATTATCGATAACACCATCAGCAAAAGCCCTTCACAATGTCTTTACTGTGGGTCTGAACAAGGTAACTAATTTTAAGGCAGACCTGAAACAGGGTATTGATTTGGCATCAGGTCTTAAATAGGGTATCGAATCTTTGGCCAGGTCATGAATAGGGTAGAGAAAGTCGCAGATTTTGGTCTTAAACAGGGTAAGGGGTTTGGAAAGCAGTCCACACAGCCCCACCCAATCTTTCTGGGAGTACCCCTCCCCCCCCCCGTTTATCTGAACGGTCGATGAAGCATTCTTACCGTCTACAGCAAACTGATCATCGGGATCTCCACTTTCAATGCTGTATCGAAACTGACCGTTAGCTCCTTCGTCAGGATCTGTGGCAGAAACAGTCACCACCTGTGAAAGAAAGACGTTTAAAAGATATCGTTACAGCTGAGTAAATTAGGATATGCGTGAAAATCTAACTGAGTAAACTGAAAAAGACGTAATGTCTTGCAGATTAAAACCGCTGGAATTGAATGACCGCCATATGAAAAGGTCGCGGGTGTTCGTGGGGAAATATGAATTAACCCCTAAAGGAGGCCAGTCAGAATGTGACTCGAGTTTTAATTCACCCCGAAAAAACGGACTAGGCTTTAAAATTGTTTTCCTTTGGGCGCTTCCGCTAGCAAAGGGATTAATTGGCAACCACATGAGAGACACCCCCTATTCATAGGCATTACTTTGTATTGCATGCTGCATTGTATTTCAGTTTCTATCACGTTCGAAGCGGCCACTTAGTTTCTTTCTACCCCGTGAACGACAGGGTAGCGACAGGGTAGGTGGCAGAGAGGTTTATTTCTTTTGATGTTCCATGATTTTATTTCGTGTCTTCGGATGTGGAAATAAACTTCTCTCTTGGCCAAAAACAAACTGTTGATGTGTTGTTGGCGGGGACAATTGCCAGCCGCTGCTCGGAAACGGAGCCCGCGCTGGTAGACTAGACGCAAGAGAGCGGAAGAAATGGTGCCTTAAAAACGGAAATGAGAGCGTTTTTCCTCTTCGAATGCACCCTAAGATAATTTGACAGCTAAAATTAGTAGCATTTCGTCCTGGACTCTCTAAGTAAGACCACAGTCCTTGATTTGCATCCCTAAGCGAGACGACAACCATCCCCGACTATTTTAACATGGCAGTCCCCCCGGAATAAAACTATCTTCAAGAAGCTTTATTACAGAGTTAAATAACGCTACGTATCAGTGGTATGCACTACTGACATCGTGTCAATTGCATGACAAAGATATTCAGGGTAAGAATGAGAGGTGATGCAGAAGTCATACCTTAGTCTTGGTGAATATACTCTCTCGCACTGTCACGTTGTAGGTTGCTCTCTGGAATGTTGGCGCATTGTCATTGACATCAGTAATTACAACTGCCACCGTTACGTTACTTTCCAGATATGGGCTTCCGTTGTCTCGTGCCTAGAGGAATCAAAAATGAAATTAGACAAAGTGGGAGGGAACAGAGTGAACAGCAGAGCAGAGCAGAAAATAGCAGAACAGAGGTGATAATATGAGAGAAGAAGCAGAAGAGAACTTACGAGAGAAGAGGAGGGCAGAGGAGAGGACAGAAGAGAAGCGAAGCGAAAAGACGACGAGAGGAGACGAGACGAGAAGAGAAGAGGAGAGGAGAGGAGAGGAGAGGAGAGGAGAGAAGAGAAGAGAAGAGAAGAGAAGAGAAGAGAAGAGAAGAGAAGAGAAGAGAAGAGAAGAGAAGAGAAGAGAAGAGAAGAGAAGAGAAGAGAAGAGAAGAGAAGAGAAGAGAAGAGAAGAGAAGAGAAGAGAAGAGAAGAGAAGAGAACTGATAAGCGGTCTATATTTATTTTTTTCATTCTTGTCACAACACAAGCATATTTCAATAGCAGTGAGAGTAGCTAATACTGTATTCTTACTATGATGACTAAAGTGAAGGTGCTGTTGGTCTCTCTGTCTAGTTTTCCTGTAGTCTTGATATCGCCTGTGGTTTCATTCACCGTAAAAGGGAGACCTAAGAACGAATACAGAAATAAGTTGAGTTTACTGCCAGAAAACGAAGCAACATATACGACTGCCAATAACAAGCTGAGAAACTGAAGTAATGATGATGAACCTTTCATTCCAGGATAAAAACTATGATAAACTTATGCACGGTAAGGACATCATCTCTCAGATCATCTTCCTTCCATCCCTCCGTCTTCCACTCCCTACCTCCCTTCCTCCTCCCTTCAACCTTCCCTTCCTCCCTCCCTCCCTCCCTCCCTCCCTTCCTCCCTCCCTCCTTTCCTCCCTTCCTCCGTCCCTCATTTCCTCCCTCCCTCCTTTCCTCCTTTCCTCCCTCCCTTCCTCCCTCCCTCCAACCTTTCCCTTTCTCCCTCCCTCCCTTCCTCCGTCCCTCCTTCCCTCCCTCCCTTCCTCCCTTCCTCTCTTCCTCCATCCCTCCTTCCCTCCCCCCTTCTTACCCCTTCCATCCTCCCTCCCTTCCTCCCTCCCTTTCTCCTTCCCTTCCTTCCTCCCTCTCTCCCTCCCTCAATTCCTCCCTCCCTTCCTTCCTCCCTTCGCCCCTCTCTTCCTCCCTTTCTCCCTCCCTTCAACTCTCCTTTCCTCCCTCTTTCTCTCCCTCCCTTCCTCCCTCCCTCCATTCCTCCTCCCTCTCTTCCTCCCTCCCTTCCTCCCTCCCTCCCTTCTTCCCTCCCTTCCTCCCTCCCTTCCTCCCTTTATTCCTCCCTCTCTCCCTCTCTCCCTTTCACCCTTCCTCCCGCCCTCCCTTACTCTCTCCTTCAGCCCGCCCTTCTTACCCCTCCTTTCCTCCCTTCCTCCCTCCCTCCCAAAACTGTCTGTTTTCGTTAACCATATTAAACTTACTTTCATTTTCTGCTGTTATAAGAAAAGATATCCTCGCATTTATTCCTTTATCCTTATCTGAGGCAGTCACCGTTCCCACAAGATGCCCAATATCGACATTTTCAGCAACTTGGAATTCGTAATTTGATTGCGTGAAGACGGGCGGGTGATCATTATCATCCAGCACTGTTACAATAACCTGTAAAGAACACAAATAGGCAAATATCACTTCTTGTAGAATGGAGGGTGTTGTCGACAATGCGCAGGATTAGTAACAGGAAGGCACTGCTATCGATTGTTGATGACTTATGACGGATAAACTTAAATGTGTCGGCGGTCATTTTTCTTTGCTGGTTTTCATGCGGGTCCTGTATCCTGGTCGAATTGGAATTTGGAGATGTTGGTTTTTGTGGAAGGAGGAAAATCGGAGAATCTGGAGAAAAGCCCTCGGAATAGTGCGGTTTTCAACTGAGCAACGAAAGTAATAATATTATTACTTTGGTGTTGCTTGTGGAGTTTACAACTCTGAATTGAAAACCTTCCTAGAGAGGTTTTCAATCGACTGTCCAAAACAATCAGGCATTTACTTTGGTTTTGGTTTTATTACGTTTTGAGATTGGCTGAGTAATCTAACTGGTAAGTTAGTGGTTTGGAATTGGTTTTACGACCGTCAGTTGAAAACCGCTCTAAGTCGAGAACCAACAATAAAATCAACCGACACAAATAGCAACGGGCCGAAATCGAACTTAGGCGTAATTGGTGGAAGGTGAGTGTTCTCACTTCTGCACCATCCCTACACTCTATTAACCAAATCAGTTGGTACTTCACAGGTACATAAGGGCCTTAACAGGAATGATTCACTAGGTTCCAAACGAATGGACCTTCGACCACGTTGCAAGTTTGTAAGCGGAATTCGAGGCTCAGATGACCGTGTACGCTTCAACTCGTTTTTCTTATCAAAACAAGAACATACAAAAATGAAAGGTTTCATGGTTTACCTGCGTTGTTCCCTGGCGGTTTCTTATTGCATCGTCTGCAGCCAATACGCTTAAGGTGTATGACTCGGCACCAGCTTGCTCTCGATCCAAGCGAACAGCTGTGGTAATGTTTCCCTGGGAAGGAACCAAAAACGTGACATTAGAATATGTAATTCGTTTTCGTGTTTTAATTTAAACGCTGAGTTCAGTATGAAAGATGAATTTATTATGGCACATATGCCTACCGTATTTAAGAAATAGAAAACACGTGCCTGTTTCTATCGAGTTATAGAAACACGAGTGAAAGTTTGGGAGAACGAGAAATGCTGTGGGAACACGAGCCGCATGCGAGTGTTTCCACAGCTTTTTCGAGTTCTCCCAAACTTTCACGAGTGTCTCTATAACTCGATAGGAACACGGAGAACATGTTTTCTATTTCTTTTAGAAAATACCGCGACGAAGAAAAAGAAAAAAACTGAAATTTATGTATATATTAATTTCTTTATTTATTTATATTTATAAGGCCGCTCTTAGATATATGATCCTTGTCTTATTCTTTAGATATATTTTTTAGATATATTTTTATATGTTAAATAATTGTTTAATTCTAGCTTATTTATTTAATATTATTAATTCATATTTATTTATTTATTTATTTATTTATTCCAAACAAACTCCTAGTATAGTTTTTTACTTCCTTAGGAGTATACCTATTAAAATTTAAAGATTAAAGAAAAACACCTTGTTTACTTCGATCCGATCAAATTGTAAATTATCTTTGTTCGCGCCATCCTTACGTCAACAGCTCGTGCTAGTTCTGTGTTTCTATGGAGTTTTAGTATAAATCTACTAGCGTTCTATCACGAAGGCCGTTCTCTGATTGGCTACGCTACTCACTATCTATTCCGTGTTAGATAGTGAGTAGCGTAACAGTGTGCACTTGTTAACAAAATGACGGCCGTTTCTTGGCGTTTTCGAAGTGTTGAGAAGAGGATTTAGATTAAGTTTTGAACGACTAGTAGATTTATACTAAAACAATTAGATTATTCGCTCTCGATTTCTATCGTGCGATAGTTGACTCGGGCTGCGCCCTCGTCAACTATCACGCGATAGAAATCTCGAGCTCATAATCTAATTGTTAAATAGAAACACGGTTTTAAACCGATCATCGTGCGTATTTGCTTTGGGTTATTTTCTAAAACAGAATTATTGTTTAGTTCGTATTCGAGTAAAAGTTAGAGCAGAAGACAAGAACTTGCCTGCGTGACCAAGGTAATATGTTTTTACAATACGTCTATTTCATCTTACTAAAACGAAGCAAACGATTGCGATGTTTGATTCTGAAGCCAATTTTTCCAGATCTTTTTATCTGAGTTTTTTTGTATCCAACTAATATATGAGATTGGAAAAAAATCTTACGGTATCTTGGTCGATTTGGAATCGAAAATTGCCTCCTGTAAGTCCATAAGAAAGCCTCGCATTGATTCCTTCATCCTTGTCGGTTGCCGTGACTACCAGAAGCGGTGTACCGATTGGCTGATTTTCCAAAACATAAGCTTGATATACAGTCTTGTTAAAAGTCGGGCTGTTATCGTTGATATCGACCAAGTTGAGGGACACCTCGACTTCAGATGACAACGGGGGAGAACCCAGGTCAGTCGCACGAACGGTGAAGTTAAAATATGGCGACACCTCACGATCGAGCTCGTCATCAGCCTGAGAAATAAGTCCTCTAACGGGGTCGATTGCAACGTATTTTGTAGCATTGCCCACGATACTGTATCGTATCTCGGCGTTTGTGCCTGTATCGGCATCCTTTGCTGTAACTGTTAGAATACTCGTGTCCTTTGGTGATTCCTCTCTGTAATCCTGCACGTAATTAGCCTCTGTAAACTCTGGCGCACGATCATTGACATCATCAACCTTAATCACGATCTTTACTTCATCCGACGTCAGATTCACGCTATCCGTAGCTTGCACATATATCACATGTTCAGTCATATTTTCCCTGTCGAGGTCTTTAGCAGTCGTTATCACACCTGTGGTTCGGTTGATACGAAAATATCCACCCGTCTCGCGCTCTGTTAGGGAATAAGTAAGCGCATCGCCAATATCCTTGTCTTGTGCCATGAGCCGAGTTACGTTCGCACCAATAGAAGCATTCTCTGAGACATGAAATGTTAACACTTTGCTTTCAAAGAAAGGCTTTTCGTCAATAACGTCTGTGACTGTGATGTTAACTTGACACTCTCCTTCCATTGAATTTTGCCCTATGTTTGCTGCTGTTACATAAAGTACATAATGACTTTTGAATTCCCTATCCAAGTTGGAATCTACAATAATATCACCTGAAAGGAACAAGAACTTATCAGTTTATTCTGATTTTCGCGATATTTAAGAATATCGTTAGTGACAGAGTGGAGAGAAACAGGAAACTACAGGCATAAGTATAGTAGGGCTATAATGAGATAGTTTTTAAGGTAAGAATAATAAATAAAACGATTTACCGTCAAAATCTCTAGCGTACAACGTGCGCTTATTGGGGGCACCTAAGTACCTAGTGCCAAAGTTACAAGATATGAACTAGAAATGTTTAGAGTTCAAATTTCAGTACGAAAATGTCTTTCAAAAAACTGTTCAAATGTTGTTGTTTATAGTGGTCAATGCACTTAGCTACACCTAGCCAGTTCACAGCCATGCCACTTAAGTTGAAAGAATCAAATATATCAACTAAACATAATAGGCTTAAAAATCCATGTGGCGGGAGGCAGACCACTTGACTATTTACAAGCGTGAACGAGGAGTTGCATTAGGGTCTGAAGAGAAACAACTCCAGCTAAGTGGTCAGAACAACCTCCGGATTTCAAGTCCGGCACCCAAACCACTCAGCCACGCTGCCTCCTTCCAAAGATGTCACATCTATAAGGAACGAGAATTTCAATCGTTGTACACGAACCTGTCGCTCTGTTGATGTAAAACTTGGCATCCGCTCCTGTCGATGTATATGTGATCTCTTTGTTCAAAACCAAAAAGTCGAGATCCGTGGCGGTCACCCTCCTGACTGTTGTACCACGAGAGGCATCCTCCGACACGTTTGCATAGTACACCTGCTGACTGAACCGGGGGGGTTCGTCATTGACATCAGTTATCTTGACTACCAGTGGGACAGACGATGTTTTGTTGCCGCCATCTGACGCAATTAGAGTCAATTGGTAAGAGTCGTTCCTCTCTCTGTCAAGAGAATTGTTGTAGCGCGTGGTGATGACTGCTGTGGTTGTGTTGATCTCAAAATTGTCTGATCCATGACCTGGACGTAAAGAACAGTGGATAATTAAATTCCACTGAACTTGGCTGGTCGCAAATTATTTAGAAGAAATTTGGAAAATGCTTTTGGTCAATTTGTTTTCGTTAACTCAATTGAAAGATAAGAGTAGATATGAATAGGTTTGAGAACAAATCAGACTGCGATAAAACTGAAAATTAATCAGATCAACGAAGAGGAACGAAGCAATGTCTTTTGACAAAGAACTTTTCACTTTGATTTCAAGAGGACTAGCGCTTATATTGTCAAAATATCGGTTACCAGAGTCATTCTCTGTCCAGCCACTACTGAATAATATTATTACTGTTTACTATTAGTTAAAGAATTGGTAAATGTCTTTACCAGATTGGTAATCATCACCAGCCTCACCTCGAAGAGAAAACGAAATCTCAGCATTGACGCCTTCATCTGCATCTGTAGCGCTTATTGTGACTGTCTGTGATAAAACAAACATTTTGTATTAAGATATGTGGTTCACATGAGAACCAGCTGCATTAAAACAACTACCTATAAGAAGCTTCTAACAGTATGTTAAGTTTGGTACGCTCTTAAACCAGACTACCCCACCCCACCGAATCTGGGGTAGTCTGGGGTAGTCAACTTGTCCACTTGAAGAACGGTACAGTGTACCGTTCTTCAAGTGGACAAGTTGTTTACGACCTGTAAAGCCGATGCAATCTTCCCTCACGCATTTGACTCAGCGAATCGACTTTGGTCTTGCTCGAACGAAACAACACAAGCTTCTTATATAGATGTTGTGTTTTCTGTACCCTTTTTTCTTCGCTTAACTGTTTCATTTTCTTTACGTAACAGAGCGATCAGTCAAATAATATTTGCTACTTACAGGTACAACAGTTTTTCCTGCCACGGAGTTCTCTGCAATAGCTGCTTCATAAGAGTTTTCTTTGAATTGTGGCTGTCGTTTTCATCTAGCACTTTTATTACAAGGTCAGCAAATGCCTGACAAGTTATGAAAGAAACACAATGAGAAACGACACAAGGACAGCTCATGGTCACGGTATAATGGCTTATATTCGTGAAAAATGGGAAAAAAAGAGGAATCAAGTTTAAGCAAAATTCACTCGCAGGCCAAAAAAGAGCATTTACTTGTCAAGTTTTAACCCGATAAAAATGAGAGACTGAGCATCTCCGTGTAACAGATTTTATTCTGCGCATTCCCCGGCGTGTAGTTTCATCGTTCATGTTTTATTATCCTGTTAAGAAATAATTTTACATGGTCTATAAACAAATATGACAACTGCTCCAATTGGAAACGAGTGAGGAAAAGGGTTGGACAAAGAAAGGGACAAAGCTATTTGCGAAGACAAAGCTAAGACAAGGTATTCACGTTAGCAAAATCTTGTTATCCCTGTACTGGATCGCACTGCATGAGGAACTAAACTTACCTTTCTACTAGAAGGATGTCCTCCGTCCTCAGCCTGTACAGTGAGTGAATATTCCTTAATATTCTCCCGGTCAATAGCTCTTTTGACTGTAACCTTCCCTGTTTGATTGTCGATCTCAAACGCGTCCCCTACATTGCCACTTGTGATTGCGTACGACACTCGGCCGTTGACATCCTGGTCTTGATCTGTTGCGTAAACTGTGATGACACTCGTGCTCACGTTGGAATTTTCCATCACGTCAGCAAGGTATGTGGACTGGTTGAAGACTGGGTCATTGTCGTTGACATCGTCAACTATAATGGACACCACCGTCTGTAAAGCAAGATACGGCATATATATTATTTCTAGCAATCAAGATAACGGTTAAGGTAAGGTACGTTAAGTCATCCATACTGGAGTATAACTCAGCTTTTTATAGCTATGTTCACAATTAGTATCCGAGAACGACTCTCATGTGAACACATTTCTCTTCTCACACTGAGAATTCGGGCACAGTGCAAATTCCACAGTACAAGATCTTGATCTTATACTGCACCAAATGGTACTTCAGTACTTAAAGTTTGAACGCCACACTATTTTATTCCGGTTCGCCTTCAGATTTCTCACAGAGGTCTCGATGTTTTGGTGCTAAACAAAAGGTTGGCGGCCTCTGCCGGGAAGGAGATTGCATCCAACAAGCTCTTGAACAAAGATCGACCATTGACTCCAGATTAATAATTACTTACGGTATTAGATCTACGTGGTTGCCCAAGGTCCGTTGCTTCAATGGTCAGGTTATACAAAGGTTTCACTTCAGCATCTAATGCTTTCTTGACCAAGATGTAACCACCGGAAGATATTTCAAAATCACCTGGATTTATGAAATATAAAGTAAAAATTTTGCATAAGTGAAGGTCAATGGGACACTGACATAGTTCGTCAGTATGTAAGTCTATAAGATGGCTTAGCAGGTCATTATATACCACTTATTAACCGAGAGTGAGGTCATTACAGGGAAGTCTCAGACCGAGGCCTTGATGTATTGACCGAGCGACAGCGAGGTCATTACATCAAGGCTGAGGTCTGAGATTTCCCTGTAATGACCGAACGGATGAGGTTAATAAGTTGTTTATTATATGGCCTTTTTAGCGCTGGAAAAAAAAACCGGAAGCGCTTTCCAATATCCGTTTGCACGCGAGAGAGATCAGTCGAGGCCACGTTCACTGAACAGAGAAAACCCTGGCTGTGCGATCGAACCAGAAGGGACAGTAAAAACAGTTTCTTTGAAAATGAGGTAATTTTTGCCTTTATTACGCCAAGATCTAGGTCAAATTTAACATTGAAAATTTTTTTTATAATGCCTGGTCATTACAAGAAAATAATGCCCGCTCAGCAGCCAATCAGAGCGCGCGTACTATTGTAGCCATATAATAAAAAACGACAAAAACCTGACGCGATAAAATATTAATAGTAAAGACTTTTTTGCCTGATCGGATGTCTCGAGCAGAGTTAACTCCTATACAATTCCCCAAGACGTTATATTCAGAAAACTGATTTAGTGAAACCAAATCTGGTTTTTATGTTTACCAAGAATTCGAAAAGAAGAATTAACGTTTCACGTACCATCGGTATTTCCACCAGTAATGTTGTACACAACTTTGCCAGCAAATCCCAAATCTTCATCCTTGGCTGAGACCTGAATGACGTTACTTTCAGGCCGAGCCGCTTCGCTGACGTGGGTGGACTGGGGTGGATTAATAAACTGTGGTGTGTTGTCGTTGACGTCATTGACTATAACGGTTACCTTTTGAAAACAAAATAAGAGAATACGTTTGCAGCGTAACTTAACAAAAGCGAAAGAAAGTACACGGAGAGTTTCGTATATCTGCGTGTTAATCATCCTTCATAAGTTTCTTGAATTATATTTACTGATTAAAGAAGTATCTCCCTACTTCTTCGTGTTGATTTTCATATAATGTAAATTGAGCTAGTAGTTTTCAACGAACGGAGGCAGGCTGAGGCGTGAGAGGTTTAAATCGGCTATCGTGCCCAGTTTTTTTCATTTATAAGAACTTCCAGGAAACTGCAGTTGGTAATTAAACAGAACATGACTTTTGGCCTATCTGAGCTATTAAAAAACAACAACAAACAAACAAACTAACTAACTAAGTTACTTACTAAAAAATAGAAACTTAACCTTACCCTAAGAGTAGAACTTTTTCGCTCAATGGTAGACAGAGCTTGGTCGGTAGCTGTGATATCAAGGGAAAACACTCCCCTTTCTTGTGCATCTAAAGTCATGTCCGAGCTCTCTCTGTCCAAAACTTTACGCACGGACAAAACCCCCTGAGAAATAACAGAAGAACAAAATTCCTTACGTTTACTAGACGGCTGCGGGTTCTTTTCCACATGGGAAAAGAATGAAAGAAAAAGATGTGCAAAGTTTTTGAGTTGTCGTTGTTGGAGAGGCTTTTATACAGCCATTCAGCAACTGTTGAGCTGAAAACACGAGTTTACACAAGCTCCACCAACGATGAGATTTGCTACTAGCAGTAAGGCTAGCTTTGGTCGAAGCTGTATTCTGCTTTGTCAGGAAGAACTTCCATATGTTAACTTTCGGACACAAATGTAAACCCATGATCGTACAAGAAGGGGGGGGGGGGGGAGGGTGGGACGAGGGAAGAGGTAGGGAGGATTATTGTAAGAAACGTAGATGCCTAGGGGCAGGGATATGGCTGTCTTTTCCTGTTACAACAGAAGCTTAATTAAAGCTGAAATGCTAAACGTACCGTGGTTGAATTAAGCTGGAAGTAGCCATGTTCATCTCCAGACATGGAATAGACGATCTTGGCATTTGTGCCGTCATCCTTATCAGTAGCGTTAACATCAATAATGACGCTGTCTTCACTCTCAGGGCCTTCGTTGATAAGTCTGATGTAAGTAGAAAGGAATGCTGAAGGACTGGGAACAAATTCTGGAGTATTGTCGTTTATATCGATTATTTCCACGTGCAAAACCGACGAGTCCTGTAGAGAAATGGCAATAGATTATTTACCTTAGCCCACTTCTACACTACACCGGAGAAAATTGAAAACGGAGGTTTCACTCTCTGAAAACGAATCAAATGTTTTCCCTTTTCACTGTGCCGGAGGAATTTGAAAACACAACAATCATCGGTCATCTTGGATTTGTGTTTGAAGAAACCTCGGTCAAGGAAAGAACACGATCATCGTGACGACATCATTTTCGAAAAGTTCCGTTATCAAAATATTTTCGTTCAAACAAAAACCAAAAGCCAGCGTTTTAAAATGAAAAGAATTTCTCCAACGTAGTGGGTCTGAAACCCGTTGGATAAACATTTTTCTTTTGTTAATAGTATTTTTGTTTCATATATAACTTAAATTATTTTACTGCTGCTGTCAGCACCTACCCACAACATTGGAATCCCGGCATCTGTGACATTTATTGTCAGGTTGTAGCTTGAATGCAGCTCTCTGTCCAAGCCTGTAGGAGATATCTGCAGCACACCAGTGTTGCTATTTAAGATGAATTCTCCATTATTCCCCGATGAGATTGCATAGGTTAATTTCTTGTTGTTGCCTTCATCTCGATCGGTCGCTTGTAGAGTGTAGACAACTGACCCTCCGCCAACACCCTGTGGGGAAAAATTATAACAGTAAGGGTAAAGAAGATACCAAAGACGGTCTTAAGCTTCTTTGGTTAAAACGGATTAGTCAACTATGAAGTGCAAACATGTCTTGAAGGGAGGTCAATCCTATCGGCGACTTGAAATCGAAGTCATTGCATTATCGTTTCAGGGTAACACACAATTACAATTTGAATCAAGTTGTGTTAACTTGTAATTGACAAAGCAACATACCGCCAACAGAAACCTGATGGTATTTGTCACCGGCAGTTGTTCAAGCAGTCTTACTGGACGTACCTTGCAACTGCCAGCCATCAAAAAGTGATCAATGTCAGGTAAGTATAGGTTGAGCTTCACCTCAATGTAGCGGGGCATCAGGTGAATGCTAACTAAAACTTTCATTAAGGGTAGTTTTACAATAATTTACCACGATATAACAATTTTGGATCTCTAGGAGGCTTGATCGATGACAATGCGCTACAGGGCATTGGCACGGCCTTGGTTAAACACGCCCGTTCTTAAAACACTTTTTAAAGTGAACAACCTTACCTCGCTCACTCTGGCTGTGAGGTTCGTACCGCCTGATATGACTGGTGGATTATCGTTCAAATCGAGCACAGTGACAGCAAGAATCGTTGTTGTGTTTCTAGACGGATTTCCATGATCATACACCATTATCTTTTACAGAACAAGAAAATAAAAACGAAGTTTAGTGCCTTCATTGCCACTTTAAATGTTCGAAAGTTTAAGGTGGCTCTGAACCCCCTTCGCATAATTTTTGCACAAAGTTTGCAAAAAGTTGCATCCTATCATGCTTACTACAATTCGATTACAAAAAAATTGGGGTCACTGAGCTCGTTGAGTTAAAAGCGCTTCAAGCTTAAATTAAGGGTGTTTTTAGGACATCATATTGTTGCCGTGGTAAACTATTGAGCCACAAACTTGACATCAACGTGTTGACCAATGACAGGGCCGTAGCCAGAAAAAAAAATTTGACTGAGGGAATGTCTATGAATAACTTATGACTGAGTCCATGGTTGAGTTCTCTTCCTAAGTATTAGGTACTATAAACAACAAAAGCCAAAGAAGTGACCGTAGCAAGTGCCTCGGTTGGCCTGTTACTAGCTACGGCGCTGAATGACTGGGCAGTTTTTTGATACCATGATTTTGGCATCAACGTATATAGAGTGGGTATAGTAGCCCATCAAAATATAACTCTTGGAAAGTACTGGAAACTGTTTCCAGCCACCTTAAGGAGACACTGGCACTAGCAATCAATTTTCAACAATCAGGTTTTGGGCAATCAATTTTCAACAGTTTTCTTTGTGATACTATTTCTTTTCCTTTTTCAAGGGTACTCTACTGCTTGCTATAAATATATAATTGTATTATGCTTATCTCAGCTCGAATGTATCTCTGATGAGGAAATTAAACGAGGGGTTGGCAGGAGATGCCAGCCGGGCGATTGTCTTTCATAAAAGGGAAAAGAAAGTAATGACCTTGACCCCGCATTTTATGAAAGACAATCGCCTGGCATCTCTTGCCAACCGCTCGTTTAATTTCCTCGTCAAAGATACATTCGATCTGAGAATCGAGCGAAACAACAAACAGCAACAGCAACAACACAGCAATAAATAAAGTAGGTTTACAAAACCCTCAAATAGCATCCATGATTGGTTATTTAAAATGGCGTTTATAAAATAACATCTCTTTCTATTGCTACGTCATTATCTTAGTCTGGAACTCACTCGAATCTGAATCTAAGACAGAAAATATTTGAACTCGGAAACTTTTAAATTTGTTTTGCTGTTAGAAAGACTGAACATAACTTCACAGACTGAAACTTGCTCAAAACATACCGTAAGTAAATACGACGACTTCGTTTCGCGGTCAAGCCTCTTTGTTGTTGTCACCACGCCACTGCTGTTGATAGCAAAAGCACCGTCGGTGTTTCCATACGTTATGGTAAAGGAAACCTAAATGTTAAAATGAAATGTGTAAGTTAAACTTAATCTTTACTGCGCATGCACAGGATATTGTATAACTATCCGTATAAGAATTTTTGTTGTAGTTGTTCAAATATATAATTGTGTCCGTTAATACCTCTGCGTTTTCTCCACTGTCCATATCTGTAGCTGATACCTATAAATGCGAAAAAATACTTAGTATCTGACCGCTAATTAAGACGTGACCGACTATGCAGTTTCCTCACAAGATAAATAATTGTCAAAGGTTTAAGTGTCTTCGTTTGGGACATCTTAGCGTTTCATCTACATTTCCGTGGCTCTCGAAATTGCCACGGGGACTTTTTTTCGAATTGCAGATTGATCATTTCTGGATGTACGCTATTTTACGGCATTTTAAAGTGTTAAGTTCTTTCAGATACTTTGTAGGTAATTTAGACCATTTTAGCGTGCAATCATTGTTTCGGGGTAATTTGTCTATCGACGAGCTCTCCTAAATTCATCTGGAAGACAGTCGCTCGAAGTACAATGTGTATAGGATGAGATTGTCGCAAGACACCTATCATAACTTTGTTTAGGTTGCACCAACAAATGACGGTTCCTATTTATACCTCAGCACTTGATCTTAATCAAGAACATAAAACAAATATAGCGCTCCGCGAACGAGGACCACCTCATTTCAAGTCCAAAACGCTAACCTAGTTTTGATAGAAAGGAAAAGTTTACACAGTGAAATTTCTATATATATCACGTTAATGGCTACAGGTATTGGAAATCTACAGACCTTATAAACAAACACAATGTCGGTTTGGTTTTCCATGATATCCACTGTATACGGTGCATTCAGGAAAACTGGATCATTATCGTTCACGTCCTTCAGGAAAACATGTATCTTGGTCACGTAATTTTTGTTTTCCTCATAAAATCTTCCTCCATCGTTTGCGAGCATAAAGAACACGAACTCTGTGTTTTTCTCGTAATCCAAGACTTTAGTGGCTTTGATGGTACCATTTGTTGACTCGACTGTGAAGCTGTGGAAAAATAGGAGTGATGGAATAAGTTTCCTTTTTCTGAATGGATAGAAAGGAAACAACAACAAAAATGAATCTTATTATTGGCAATTTATTTTAGACCTGGATCAGTAGAGGAGTTTTACCCGCGTAGCCAGCAGCCAAACAAAAGAAAGGAAATAGTTCAACTCCCACAGAATTGGTATGAAACGACAACATGGCCGCTGTTTCATTGATTCGGGAGATCAACATGGCTGCTGTGACGTTATGTGAAAACATTTTATTGCGTGTGTTCACATAGCCAAGATATCGGTGACGTCATCTTGTTTCTGAAACAAATAGCTCTTTTGTAGTAAGATATGTGTCTACAGACACATCTTCCATATCAGACATCGTTATGTTCTTTGAAATAACAACCTCTACAAAGTTTTAAAGAACCAGGTTTGTCATATCAATATAATCTAATGAAATTGTTTATTTTTATTTAATTTTAGAGCGATTTACCTTGATGCCCCAGTGCCATAAAGCTCGTAATTAATTTCTCCATAGGAACCAAAGTCAGCATCCGTAGCCTAGAGAGGTCATTCATTCCAAAGAAAATGAAAAAAGTAATGATATCACATGATTGTAATATCCTGGGCTGATTTAGTTAGTCAGGATTCGAAAAAAAAACACAGTGTTGATCTGCTGTTGATCTGTTTATACAATAACTACCTCAGAACGCACGTGGAGATAGAAGATTTGATGGTAAATTACAATGGCTATGGAAATTCGTCCATTGCTTCATGTCTATGAATCGAAAAGCCTTGATTGGCTTTGCCAATCTGCATTCTTTTCATCTGCGAGATAGGTCATTCCTTAATTTCTACCACTAGGGTATTTAACAATAATTCCACGAGCGCTCGTTGAATATGAGATGACAGAAGCCAACGAAGTGCGTAACGCCGAACTGGCTATGATCATCTCATATCCAATGAGGGCGAGTAATTTAATTCTTTTATTACAAAACGCCTTCAAAATATAGCAATCTAACACAAAATAGAAATAAAAACGCTCCAAATATTACGCGCAAGCTTTCCACATTTGTAGAGCATAGTACACCGGTTCATCAATTTACCATGGTGGCTAAGCCAATGAAAACTCTTGAATTACATTATCCAAAGAATAAAGCTTTTAATAACAGCATATATTCTTTCAGGAGCACGGCGTATAAAAAAAAAAAACACTAAAATAGCTCGCTAAGAAGGACATACCTTGACCGCTCCGATGACAAAACCAACTGGAATTTCTTCATTGAAGGTGAAGTTGTACGAGCTCCTGTTGAACATTGGTTCGTTATCATTGATGTTTATCAACTCAACTTCAATGAGAGCGAATCCCGAGAGCTCCTCGCTAGTTTCGGTTTCATTTGCAAATATCTAAAAGAATGAATCACATAAGGAGAACAAGAAAAATTACGAGTAGTTTATAAAGGAGCAGAAAATATTGAGAAAACAACAACAGCTTCTGTAAGTGTCGACAGAAATTAGGGAATTACTTTAATTTTGGTCAGTTTTGGTTTCAGTACGGTGTGAGATTGTTGTATAATTGGTAAGTAATTGGTTTGGAAATAGAAAACAGCCCCATTACTCATAATGTCTTTCTTCGTGATTATTGTCATTATTGCTCTTTGTTTCGCTTCTTCCCGCTCATTAGCATGTTACTTAAAGATGATTTCCAGTCGGTACTGCGCAGTCTCAGCACCCTAATGTTTATAAACATTATAAGTTCCCACTCGATGGAATGCGAATCGATGTTATTCGTACCTTATCTTTGAGGCCTTTCAAGTTCTTTTTCCAACAGCTTCATTGCTTTTTACAGCTGCGAAGTTGTTTCATCAAGTGATGAGAAAGAACGAGGCACGGAGCTTCGACCGCTTCGCATCCATAATGGCGGTTGTTTTGAACTTTTAATTTACTCCATGTAGGTAGTTGCGAAATTTTTACATTTTGTGATGTCTTACATGAGGCAAAACAAAAAACGCAAACAAACTCTCTAGAGTACGCAGTACGGACTGGGAATCATATTTAAGAGCTGCCCAGTTGCATATTCTAGTCCGATGATGTCATAGTTCTTATCGAAATATAACTCTCATTTGTTGTTGTTTGAATAATTGAACCACTATAAACATTGTCTGATTATCTTTCATTCCATTTGGATCAGTTCCGAGTTCTGATCTAAATAAAAAGAAAAGAAAATTTCTTGTGTGAAAATACTTCTGCCCTTTTACAAGTCATTTAAGTGATCTCGCTTTTTGTAATGCGTACTATATCTTATGTTTTAGAGTTTTTGTGTTCGACCACTGTACACATTGTTTTTCTTCTTTTTTTGTACTATCTCTGTTATACCTTTATTTAATTCTGTACTTAATCCATTGTAAGTAGTCTTTCTTTCTCTTTTTTCTTTTCTATTCTGTGGGAAAATGTCGACTGGGACTTAAGTAATGTACATGTAAGTAGTGTATTGTGTATGTTTGTAAATAGTGTAATTGACAATAATAATAAAAAAAATAAATAGGCAAAAAAAATTATTTCATTCCATTTATTTCTGAACATAGATAATAGGGCCCTTTATCAGAAATGATCAGTTTGTTTACAGTTCAACAAAGGAGGAGCACGTCGATCTTACCTTGAAAGTGAAATTGAATTTTCCCTGCTCATAATCCAAAGTGGCATTTACTTTCAGAAGGCCAGTGGCTGGGTCAATTGCAAAGTATTTGCTGTCTTCTCCGGATAAAGAGAATTGAAACCGGCGGTTTTGAGGCTAAGGTAGAAAATGAAAATGAGAATCAACTTCACATTTTTTTTATTTATTTTTATTTTTTTATTATTACGTATTTGTTATGAAATCTTATGTAAAGGTTTTTTTTATTTCTTTGTTCTCTTTGGTAGCTATTGTTTTGTAACTTATTATATATACGTATATAAAAACAGTAGATGTTGTATATAACTTTGAAAAGTTATCACTAATCTAAGACCCACAAAAACATTAGTAAAAAGTAGCGAACGAATCGAAAGCAAATGTGCTGCTTAAATTAATCTAACGTGGACAACTAGCCGTAATACACCAAACACGAGAGACCGTGTAATACCACATTTCCATACGCGAAGAAAAGAGGTGAAAGTGAGGCAGGCCGCGCAGTATCATTGTGACGAGACTTCGAGGTGCTTGGAAATGTAGTAAGAAAAATGACTCGAATGGTTCATATAAATTCTCAATCCAAATTAAAACTAAAGAGAAAACGTGGAAATCAATTCGTAAGACCTATGCTAATTAACATCGGATTTCCGACGGTTATGCTTTCCTTTTGTGATTTTCGTTGATGAATCATTGATGACTTTGAGAAATGATTTGAATTTTCACCTAATTAACATGATGGCCTTTATCATAATGTTTGGTTCTTGGCATCTTACTCAAACCACACTCAGGACAGTGTGCATGCGCTGAGTTTTGGCTAATGCTTTCCTTCTGACGTTCCATCTCTGGCCAGTGGCTAATATTCATTGTGCTACTCGGAATTTTAGAAATACTCTTTCTGTGAGGCTGCGCTGAAGCACTGGAAAGCATTGTACGACGGGATAAAAACTCAATATGTGCCAGAAAAAGAAGAAGAAATCATAGAGGGACTTGAATATTAATTGGGGCTCTTTAATAAACAAACCCCAGACAGCTATGTTATTCGCTTGACTGTGTACCAGATGCTCACATGTGTCTATTAATTAAGAATTTTTCACCAAGAGTAGGTTCCTTTGGGATTATTCAGATCAGGGTCAATGATCTAAGATCACTCAGATCACGATACATCAAAAGAAATAATGAATCTACTCCGGTCATGGATTCAACGGTTTCTTTGATGTACCATGATCTGAATGATCTTGACCACAACCATCCCAACAGAACGCAGCCTTAGTTTAATCGCTTCTTGTTAACTGCACTTCCTCATACGGGTACTCACATAGATATCTTCATCCTGCACGTTAAACCGATCAGTTACAATGTAACCAGGTAGTGCAAGGTCCTCTCGGATATTGAAGTGAAAGCTATTCTGTAGGAACGTAGGCGAGTTATCGTTCTTGTCCAGAACTGTTATCAAAACTACAGCGGTCGAGTTAGAAATTGGATCGACGACTTCAGATGCCTGTGTAATAAGCAAAAATGGTGGACACGTCACAATAAAGAGTAAGATAATGTTCCTGTACAAACATTCGTGTTATAGAATATGGAATGCTCGCGTGGTGTCATAGGCAAGTGCGAGTGAGAAACTAAAAAGTTAGCAAAAGTTTTCTATCTTCTCTTTGTGTAAAAGCACAAAGATGCAATGACACATACGTGGTAATGAATCTTGGTAAGGGCCTGGATGGAGCTAAGCGAACAGCTGAAAATGACTCAAATCTTAACTATCAGCTGAGACAGACGTGTTTTTTAAATAGCTACGATCTGAGACCTGCAAAACTCACTAATAGCTAAGAAATGGGCTGAAATTCTAAGAAATAACTGAATCTGCGGCCAGAGCCCCCATATAAACCCTCATGGAGACTACTGCCTGACAACATAAAAACAAAAAAAAAAATTCGGATCACATTAATTTCGTTAGCAAATTAAAGGCCCGGCTGAACGTTATAGCATTCGGTTGGCCAACAATGCTGGATTGTTTAATCAAGCTTTTACGTACTGCAAGGTACTCTTTTCATCAGACACAGATGTTTTTATATCATGTCCGATTTTAAAGCGTGGAAACCCTTTAATTTGTTGATTTGTTGCATTAAATAAGTCAAACAAATTACCCGGACAGTAATACTGTAGAAGTCCGCCTTCTCGGCATCAATTGTTCCATTTACTGTAATGTTTCCAGAAGTTTCGTCAATAGCGAACAGACCTTCATCGTTACCTATTCACAAAAAGAGATCAGCTGTAGGTATAAAGCTTCTTACCCTCCCAATGTAAGATTTCGTAATACAACAATGAGCGAAAGAGCGAACAGAAAACGAACGGACGCAATTTTGGCCATTTTGCTTGTTAGGTTGACTTCAGTGGGAGAGGTTAAGGTGTATTCCTCATCATGAATTGAGTATTTGTTTTGATGAATACAACTGCTATGATTCCCTGTAGGGGCGACTCATAGAGAGAATTATTTGCCATTGGTGCTTTTCTGGTATTTTGCATTGCACAAACTGGAAACAAATGACTGACAACCCTGGCCATTTGTAAGAAGCATTTGGCCAAGCTGTCCTACATGGCTGTCCAACTGTAGGTTATTTCAGTCTTAGCAGTATAAAGCCACTTGAAATATTGCTATTGGGCTGACCCTTTCCCTTCAGGAGAAACATCTTTGTTTACGTTTTTACCAGTTTGATAGGATTTACTGCTATGCCCTTTCATGCATAAGCGATTATACGCTGTCGCACTTACCACTTATTATTTCATATGTGACTGCGTTGCCAACCCCGGCATCACCGTCAACTGCTTCTATATGGACGATCAGTGATCCCTGAAACAAATGTTAAAGACGTTGGTGCTTTGCGGAAAATTGTTATAATTGTTATTATCGTGATCGTAATATTATCGTGATCGTGACCATGTTCGTGATCGAAATCGTGACCATGTTGGTGATCGTGATCTTGAACATGTTCGTGATCGTGGTCTTCATCGTGATCGCGATTATGTTCGTGATCGTGGTCTTTATCGTGATCGCGATTATGTTCGTGATCGTGATTGTGATCGTGATCGCATTCGTTATCGCAATTGTTATCGACAGGGTTAATGTTCGTGATCGAAATCGTGACCATGTTGGTGATCGTGATCTTGAACATGTTCGTGATCGTGGTCTTCATCGTGATCGCGATTATGTTCGTGATCGTGGTCTTTATCGTGATCGCGATTATGTTCGTGATCGTGATTGTGATCGTGATCGCATTCGTTATCGCAATTGTTATCGACAGGGTTAATGTCATCCATATCGTGAGTTATTATCCTCATCAACCTACTTTTGGTTGTTTCATAAACAATGAAATCAAATGGACTAACGTAATAGTTTTTACATGCAGCAAGCCGTGAAGTGATGCCAATGCGCCTCTCCCTCCCCATGGTGTAAAACAAGGCTAATACCAACGTTACTGCCCCCCACCTCCCTCCAAAAAGAAAATCGGGCACAATCAAAATAACGTTTTTACGGACACTACAGGGATTGCAATTTGGTGCCAATTATGTATTGAACGAGTCTGCACACAACAAACACAGCTTATTTAAGTATATCAAACGCAAAACTATTCCATACCTTTGCTTTGTTTTCTGAGATTTGTTCGAGATAAATAGGTCTCAAAAATTTGGGCGGATTGTCGCTGACATCAGAAACATCCACAATGACTGCTGTTTCTGATTCCCGAGGAGGATTTCCATCATCCTGTTATGGATAAAAATAATTAGAAATTATTCCATTTGCAATGCAAGGATACACGTGGTATTTTCATCTCTTCTGGGTGTTTGAAACTGTGGTAAGGTACGGTCTTTCGTGCTCTCTCTTTTCGTACAACATAGTTTAAGCCTTCTACTATTAAAATGATTTAATGCATAGTTTGTACCAAAAAAGGTGGCCAAACCTCGAGACAGAATGAATTTCCGAGAAAAAT
>OZ026604.1:6237166-6242166 GCA_964020085.1 Micromussa lordhowensis
AGCCACGGATGAACCTGAAGTGGTAACGGAAGGAAAAAAACGGTTTGTTATAGAAACTGCATACGAGCCACCCCTTCTCATTTTCTGTTTTCGTTTTTTTTGCTGGTTTCTACTTCTGGAGTACTCTGGTTCTTTAGTGTTTCATGCGTTAGTATGCGGTATTCCGTTTCAACTCATTTCGTATATTCAATCTATCAATCACTCAATCAATCAATCAATCAATCAATCAATCAATTAATCGAATTCCTTTATGTGTCAAAACCACTAGCTGACTGTCCCTACAGGGTTCCCACTAACTGAGTACACACAGACATTAAAAAAAGTACAAATAAACATACAAAAAAAAAAACAGTCGAAACTCTCCTTACAGACACCTCCCTAATACGGACAGTTCCCTATATTCCGATACAATTCTCACAATATTATAATTAATGAAATCAAGAATGGAAAAGAGAGGCTTACCTACGGTTGCATTCTCAAACACTTTAATGACAAGACCCTGATTGGAAAGGTCAAAGAGAGGCTTGAAATTTTGTTGTGCTAGAAAACAAGTAATGGTTAAAGGAGAAGTAAATTTAGCGGCATTGGAAGAATCATCCTAAACAAAGTGGACTAAGAGTCCCTTGACAAACTCTAATGCAAGTGGAAGCCGTCGGGAGAGGCGACCTCAAAACGGCATTTAACCAACATTAGATACCATGCTCTTATTAAATAACCCATTGTGCAGTTCGGTACTTGGTGGTCAGGCCTCTGAACGGAAGTGAGGTCACCGTTGACTTTGTTATGATACAAACCTTGTTCACTTTAAATTGTTTTGTTATCATGATAACTAGTTTCTAATCTCTATCATCACAAGGTCGACCCAATCCTCCCTTCCATTCAGAGGCTAACACCCCATTCACACCGACCTGTTAAACGTGTTTAAACGTGGTTTAACTATAAAACAAGGTTAAAGTTTAGCTTCTCATACCATACACACCCCACAAATTAACAAGGTAAAAACCTGTTTGAATAACATATGTTAGCAAGGTGGTTTGAAGTTTGTCTTCTCGAAATGACTGCAAAGGGTAATCGACGAATTGGACTGAAAACCCTAGACTTGTTTTAGTTAAACTAGTTTAGTTGGTGTGAATGGTTAGTTACACTTCACAGCAGATATCTTGCGCGATACAGCTTTTTCGAGAAAGGTTGTCGGATAAAAGCGTCAAACCTATGTTACAAGACCGAATAGTAGTCTGCATATTCATTGGAATTTTCCATGTCTTAGAGGAAAGTTACGAATTTGTGTTTTTGCTTGTGAAGTATTTACAATGATGCATTAGACATTGAAACTCATAAGACGTTTTTCTTTAGTAGCTTTTTTTCACTGTTACATGACTCTTAGTTGAAAAATCTTCTAAAATTCAGTGGGGCGAAAAGAACCTAAAATTCCACAAGTCCGGAAAAAAAAAACCCGCAAGAATGACTTATGCCATGTTTTTACATCTGATCAGGTATTCAACGCGTGTTGCAGTTTATTTCTACCCATACTTACTTCCGTTTATTGCATTCACTTCAATTCCGACAACCCGGGTTTCTCGAAACAGCTTTATACGCAGTTTGCGACCAAGGTTCGCCCAGGGCCATATACAGCGCTGAGTAATTACAGTTTACCTTGAATTTTGCTGATGAATATTTACATGTATATCTTCGGCAAACTAGGTCTGTTTTTTTAATGTTATTTCAACGAATGATAATTTCACAAACGAACGTACTGAATGGGAGCGGCAACTTGTCTGATTAACTAAAAGTAAATTTCGTGGTTGCCTAAAAGTATTGACTTAACTCTTCAAACAATTCAAAAAACAGGCAGTATTCTGTCTGAAAATCTTTTCTTTCCGTCGTGACAGTAATTAACAGAAAACTAAGATGGTTGGGAAGTTGCATGAACCTTGCAAAGTCTTGCCCGTCTGCAGTCACGGGTATTCGAAAGCGAATATCACGCCATGGTACAATCTACCATGTGGTCCCGTTGTTATGTAAAACAAAAGCCTGAACTAAAACAATTGTCTACTTGTGCCGTCAGCCACGCGATTGAATCGTTACTGACTTAGAAATTGAAAACTGACTCGTTGTTATATATCAAAGGAAAATTAGTCGGTCTAGCTCAGTAAGTTTTCTAGCATCATGTTTTCAAACCGGTGAGTTGTTTTCTGAAACTTTTTCCATGCCATGTTATAAACCGACGATTTTCAAGTTGTTAGTTAACGCGCGACTTCGGTTCGCTTCGGTAATTTTATGCACAAAAGCTTTTTACAGATGAGAATACTGCAATTAGCTAAGCATTGAATTCCCACTGTACATTTCAAAGATGAAATCATTACAACTGTCCACTTTTATTTATCTTCGTTTTCCATCTATGTTGCTGCGAATCTTGTGGATCGAATGGTTTTCAATGCACGTATTGGCCAAAATTTGAAATTCAAAAGTTCCTGTTTATTAAATTCAGGCATATTCCCCTTTGTTTAAGGGTGTTGCTTTTACTAACATTAAAGGAGACATTTGCATAATTTTTTTTTGGAGGTTCTGCATGTAGAATACGCAGTAACAGACATCAATTTACTCACACGTTTTATGTTCCGTAAAGTAATGAATGAATTGAAGAAGAGTGAAATTTATGTATTACAAATAATGTTCAAAACAAAGATAACAATTCGCATGGCTTGAACCGAAAAACGGCGCACATCTAAATAATTAAACTTCAGAATATAGATCGGCAATATTACAGATTATATTAAGGTCGTCGAACGCGGCTTTTGTGGTTGGTAATAAGATTTTTCCTCGTTAACTTACTAAGGTCTATGAGCAAACTTAGCATCATTATATTTCTTCCTAAACGGGAAGGTTTAATCGTGTTGCATTTAGCATGTACCTTTAACGCGCGATTGCTGTTTCTCAACCACACACAAGAAGATCAACAGAAAGGCAGCGATGTGTCTCAAAGGCGACATTTTTCCTCCTGGCTTGTTCAGCGCTCACTTAGCTAGCTTTCCACTGAGAGGTGAATTTCGACACCACATGATATTCTATTTTTCTGCCACAGGACGAATCGACTAGCTGAAAGAAGATATACAAAAACGTTAATATTACCAGACTAAATATTTGGTAAATTAAATTCAGCCCACGTGGGTACTATTCACTGATAGATTATAATACCTGGTTTGAGTGTTTCTCGAATTCGCTTCGTATTCCAAGATTTAGTATGGTGAAAATGTCGGAATAGCATCAACGGCAACGACAAAAAGCTTTCAGCGGCCATGCCGACTACGACTTCACCAGTCACAGCAACAGAGCGCAATCAATGAATATCATTTCATTTGATTCAGTTCGTGACTACAGCGTTCAATAATTACTTCTTTTCCGCTCGAGCTCCTTAATATTTTGATTATCAACCCGGACGAACTCTGGCTAAGGTCTCGAAATTTACATTTTAATTCTGAGTTCAAAGTGATATCATTGCCCTCGCGGGCTGTTTTGCAATAGACCTTTTTACCGATACGGCGGCCATCTTGAATTCCGAGGAAATTATGGGATGCCCAGGGGGCAGATGAGAAATAATTAAAAAGAATACTGTGGCGTGATAACTTTTAACAATAATTTTTCGATAACCATAGGAACAACTGCCAAATATCGTGACGGAAAGATGTAACGCTTGTAATATTTGTTATGGAATATGAGAGACAAGCAGTAAAAATTTATCCTGAAAGCTGTGTATACGATAAATTTTCCAGCGATTGGCCCCTTGGCAGCCCATAATTTCTCAGTGAAAACAATAGAATTCAAGATGGCCGCCGTATCGGTAAAAAGGTCTATTGTCTTTCACGGTTTACGTCATCACCATGCCGACCCCAGTATCCCAAATAATTCGCATTTGTAATCATTTGTGTGTATCTTTAGCTGTTTTGAAAATGCTACCACTCGTCATCCAATAGCCGAGCCCTTATCAGGAAGTCCTTGTCACAACAAAGATACGCTTAAATGAAAGATACCAAATGCTCAAAAATATGAAATAATGTATTTTCCACTTCATATTCGGGTATGGCTGTGATACACAGTTCTGTATTTCAATTTGTGAGAAAAAAAATAAAAGCACCTGCCAATAACCTGTAATGGAATTCTTGTTAGGTTCCTTCTTCTGAAATGTGTCCCGTTAATTAACATCCTCTTGTGTCTCAAAACCCTCATTTCAGTCTCACGAAGAGCCGAGAATTTACTTAATTGCATAATTTGGAGACATGTTTTAAAGGATGAAATGTTAAGCTCGTTTAGCGAAATAGTAGACAGAACCTGTCGTGCTACAAATTCCCTGTCAAGGAAGATATATTCGTAAGTACATTTTTTTATGTTTCCCACCTTTTTAAAGTGTGTCTTCTTCTTCACCTTTCTTTTAAGCAAACAATGTTAAGCTTTTCATCACGATTTCAATAAGCTATGAAACGCAGATGCCTTCGTAAACGCAGTCCTTTGCATATACGACTATCCGCTATGCGTCTTGCGAAAGAACCAGCAGATACTTCCCACAAAGTTATGAATTTTTAATAAGTGGTAATGTCCATAAATATAAGTTAGGGTTATGGGCTTAAGAACAATCAGAAGTATTGTCGCCCAGCTAAGCGTGCGATAACCTTAATCGTGGCATGATATCACCGCAATGAAACGAAACAAGCCTTGATCACAAACGAACCACTTTAGCAATTAATGACAATGTTTTTTTTGTTTTTTGTTTTCACTTCCTGTGTTTACTACATATTTATAGTTCAGATTTGAATTTATTTGAAATATATATACCAACATTTTCAACAGTTTTTGATAAATTCAATAAAATTATCGAAGTATCGCGTTTGATTCATTTACACTAATAAAGAATTCAAAAGTATACTATTTTGAAATAAGTATTCAAATTGTAGGGCTATTTTGGTCACAGATACATGTATCATCAATTCTCCATAAAGTTGCCAGTT
>OZ026604.1:6247166-6272371 GCA_964020085.1 Micromussa lordhowensis
AACACACAAACACGCAGGCAATAAAACGAGAACGCGCTAATAGCTAGCCAAGGTGAGGAATGTTGACAAGAAAACAAACATTAGCTAAAGGATCCACAAGAAATTAACTTTTCAAACTTGAAGCACACTTGATTCTGAGTCGATATAGTGCAGTCGTGAGAAGAGATTTCGCTGTAACATCGGCAGCCCTCGGCTAAATTTAAAGTTTAGAGAGCCCAGACTTTAAATTTTATCCTAACCATTGTTTTGGTGACGATTTAGTTTATTCTCCAGGTTAGAAGGTCATGAATTGAAAATAACTTCCAGCCCTTTCCTTACATTTCAAAGTCAAAATCATTGCCACCGTAGTCAACGTTAATTTAATATAATACATATTATAGAACGTACCTCGCTCCTAACAGTTTTCCCTTCGACTAATGTAAAACTACAATCCAGCAGCCTCCATATTAAGCAAACACGAATGATGTTAGCCTTGTCGTTTGCATATTGGCACATATATAGACCTAGCAGGTGTTAAGCTTCATGAATAAGTAAAAATATCAATCTTATTTTATGTCTCTTTCTTATTCTTTGACACTTGATACTGATTTGATAGTACATCGTTTACTGGTGCCAGTGACATGTGAAAGTATTTGCATTGGAATCGTTTTGGACAGGCTCATGCTTTCAGAACAATTTCTATTTCCATTTCGCATATTAATTTTGTTTTTATTTTTATAATTTTTCCTGCAAAGATTCAATTGTTATGTAAATGTCACATAGTTGAGACGAACTCTCACTGACGTTTGAACAAAATTCATACGCAGATGTTCTCCTATCCATAGGCGGTCCTAAAAATAACATTTTTCCGTTTGCCATTTCAAGCTTTATGTATATACACTTCAAAGAGATTGTTTTGAAAATAAACTTACTGCAATTTACTTTTATTACATCTTAAACCAAAAACTCTGTTTAAATATGGACAATCGTTTTTATGTCGTTAACATTATTTGTTACTCTCAGTTCTATAAAAAAGAATAACGAACAAATGTTGATATTCCTGAGATATTTCTCGCCATAGATAGACAGAAAAGTCAGTACATAATTGGCCAATAGGCTGAAAGTCAACCTCCAACACGTTATCGTGTATTACACTTTATTATTATAATTATTAATTATAATTATTAATTCTTTTTGATGACATCGTTATCCTGACACTGAAGTGAATTCATCAGCGACGTCTGTTACTCTGAGAATACGCATATTTTAATATGCTTCTATTTGTTTCCGTTTCTCTCTCATCTAGTATTTCAATTTGGTTTTTAATCGCGAAGTCATGTTTACTACTAGTAAGCGAGTTTAAGGCGGGTTGGTCGGATTAAAACGATTTTCAAATGTCATTTTGAGCTTCTCATCTCCAACGGACCATTTATGAGGAGATGATCGTATTAATGGAATTTATTAATACCCTTTGAGAGGACAATAGAATAAACAACAGAAACAATAACAGCTGCCAACAAGGAAAAGAATTACAAGCTTATTTACGAGAGCTGCTACATTTCTGAATGAGGTTTAGGCTCCACTGTGAGAAAAGTGAATAGTTAGGGGAAAGAAACCAAACAAAACGGTTCTCAAAACAAGAATAAAAATGTTATCACGTTGACTTCATTCGTGCAATTATCCCAGATGTTTCTCTTAAAATGTCCCCAAGAGGTTTCCATCCACGTTTTTTTTCCACTATGTCAATTTCGGAAATGAGTGGAATGACACTTTTAATTCCCAATATCCCAAGCCTTTCAGGACGAGAATGGTTGAAGCAAAAAAATGTACAACAAACACGATCAAAATATTGGTTAACAAATATGTTGCCTCACTCACCCCGCCCACCCCCTTTCTCCACTACTTCGTCTTTAGGATGCGTTTGAATAACAGGTCTGATCATAAAAATTACAATTTCCTTGATTGTGATTGGTTTAAAAAAACTCCCATTTTCCACCAATCACATTCAAAGTTGTAGTTTAAACCAACCAATCCCAATTTCAGAGCGACACGAAACAATTTACGCCTCCTTTGTCAGTATTTTAATGCACATTTTCCCTTTCTTACATAACTTGGCTATTCTTCTTTTCTCGGAAATTCCGATTTTTATGATTGACTGATAATAAGACTCCCGTTGCGCGGTCGTTCGATTTTGTTATCACTTGTATGATTACAGACCGAATTGGACTCCACTCAGTCCTATTACTATTACATGTAATGAAGAAAATCGACCCAAACTCATATATATATATTTTTTCAGAAACATTTTTTTTACGCACAGAAATTCCTAACAAGACTAACCATATCACTTAGTGTAGCAAAATATACATAATTACATTTCTCACTTTGTTTTTAGTTTTAGACATTGCTTTAGTAACCTAGTCTGGTTTTAAGTTGAATGTAGACAATGGATAATTGCTATTCAAATGCTCCCACCTTAGTGAAATATTGCTGTTGTATAAGAAATTTCATTATGGCGTCCCTATTTAGAAATAAAAATAACTGGAAAGGAATTGAATCATATTTAGAATCACCACTGTTGTATCTACTGAAATTATTGTTTTTTTCCGCCCCGAATAAAATTTAATCAATCTTTAACGAGACAAACGTTAAACCCTAAGTGCAACTATTAGCAAGAATAAAATACAATTACAAAAGGCTCTGAAATTGTTCTGTCGTTTCTGGACTGACTGGAGAAAAACGTTTAATTGTCGATGTATGTTCCTTCGCTGAACCTTCTTAATCCTATTGCATTCATCAATTTCTTGCATTCATCTCGAAATGTTGCATTCATGTAACCAAATATCAAAGGATTAGCTATGCTGCTCAAACCGACGAGATACGTAGCAAAGAAGTAGGCTTGTCTTGGAAGACGAAACTCTCCATGAGCTGTGTCAATGGCTGTTATGATATACAACGGCGTCCAGCACACAAAGAACGCGAAAATGATAGCAAACAATGTTTTCGTCATTACAATATCGTCTGCTGATAGTTTATTACTTGGCACGGTGGCTGCTTCTTCGACGCTCTGTAGGCGCTTGGTGGCGTGTCGCTTCACCACGCGATATATTCTCAGGTAACAATATGTTACTATCAACATGGGTAAAATAGTGAAGAACACGATGCGATATATTGCTTGCTTTTCTCGAGCGTTCTCGATTGTGTAAAAGCAAATCATCATTCCAGGATGGAAGGCAAACTCGTGTCCGCGGAGAAGGAAAGGCAACGGAGCACAAAGCGCCAAGATCGAAACGATGCTGATAGATATTAAGATGTGCTTTTTAACGAAAAGTTTCATGTAAAGCCGTGGATAAAGCACTCGAACATAACGGTTAACAGCCGTCAGTGGGAACATTAACTGGGCGGTGTAGGCTAAAACCACGCACCAATAGCCTTGAAACTGGCAGGCAAGCCACGATGAAATCCATCTGCCATGGATGCTGACATTGCACAAAAACGGCATTACGAGAGAAGCCATAAGAAGATCGGTTACAGCTAGTGCCAGCACATAGATATTTGTCACTCGACGAAGGCGATGGTTATTGTAAACTGCCCAGCAAAGAAATGCGTTTAAAATCAACGCCGCAATGTTTAAAACAACACAAATGGTTGTTTCAACTGCCACCGTAGATTTTCTTCGAGTGAAAAGCTGAAAAGTAAGGTTATGGATGGCGAAAGCGTTTTCAGACACGTTGGTAGACATTTTCGTGACCTCTGCTTCGGAGCTACTGCCGTCGCGGCTAACTTGTCAATATTTTTAATATTGACCGCCTGCCCGGAGGACGAATTGTTAATTCTGCCACTTTAATAACACTGTAATACAGGATATGATTTTAAATTCACATTGGCAGAGTCGTTAGAATCTCTTGAATTAAACCACCTACTAGCCTAACCACTCTATTTACAAACAAAACGCTTTAAACCGAACATGTTGATATAGAGTTATTTTAAAACGTCTATCGAGCTTGATACAAAAGCTTTCCTTTTAAAAACAAATTATTTTGATACGCATATTTATTCACCACGGGACAACACATTGTAGTGAAAACACTGCCGTTGTTGGAGAAAAAAAAATGTCAAGGTTTAAAAAACACACAATTGTCACAACAATTGTCTGTCATTTTGAGTGTGCTCTGAACGAAAAATCAACATTCCTACTAAAACACATGCAACCTCAAATTGTTTTTGATCTTATTGCCAATATTCACTGGATAGGCGAATGAAATGCGATTATCGTACCAAAGGCTGATAATAGAGATTTCTTCATGAACAATAGAATATGATATATATTGTTTGAAATTTTCCCAACAGGCAGAAATAGACTGCAGGGATGTTTTTTTTTTTTTGCGCTGAGAAAGTGATACCAAATAAAAAACGAAATCATGTGTGTGTGGGTAATTTTCCGTCTCTCTTAAGTCTAAAAAAGTGACTAAAGCCAGTTTCAAAAGACATTAAAAATTTATTGTGCTTAATTATAGTTTTGCATTAAACAAAATTGAAAAAGCTGGAATGACAAAATAATATCCTGATTTATTGTTTTGGGGTTCCTTAAACTTGATGGAGACATATTGTCTGAAGAAATGAGAATTTGTTTTAAGTTTACTTTCATCTGACAGAAAACCACAGCAACTAATTTGACAGTGAAGGTATAAACATTTGAACAGTCAGTTTAGATACTATTAAGCCAAGAATCACGAATAATTTATCCTGCCTTTAATGCACAACTCGCACGGGATCACTTTCTATTAACGATTGCAAAGAATATTCAACTGTTACGCCATTTTACCATATTAGGTCAAGGCAACGGGCCAAATATGATCCCGTATTGCACTGCATGTAGAGTCGTATTTTGTTTTTCAAAACCTAGAGGCCGAAATACTAGAAAATTACTCTGGAATGATAAATCACTTGTTCGATGGTCTTATAACACACGCATTTGTCCATTGCTCGTATTTGTTCCTCGTCCCTTCCGGACGGAAAAACGTAACGCAGCTCGAAAAATATTCGCACATATTTATGACATAAGCCATCGAATAAGATGTATCTATTAGAGATATTAATGGATAATTAAATTCCCGAGAAGTCTTAATGAAAGCAATTCAGTGTTGCTAACATGCGACATTAAAACCTCAGAATGTCTGAATGAAATGAAGAGAGCGCGTGCATAGCTGCAAGTTTCAAATTTTAAATCTAGTCCGCGAGCGAAAGCGGGAAACGTTCAAATGCTTAAGCTTAGCAAGAGAACACCTGACTCAATAATATTCATCAAAATACAATGTAGGATATACAAAGAAGCAAGAGATAAACTTACTCTCGAGGCAGGCTTTTGAGTTTAGATCTCGAATCAGGTTTCGAGTCAGGATTTCGAGTCTGTTTTCGTGTTAGGATCTCGAGTAAGGACCTCCATATTTAGGGTAACATTTTTTGTGTACAGTCAAAACACTGAGGTCCTTGTTTCGACCTGTTACGATGATGTTCATGTGATTTTTCAACTATATATAGTAAGTATTATCGGTTCTTCATGTGACGTTTGTTGTCATATTCCAAAATATACAATTGCCTATCCTAAGGTGTTAGTTTCATCAGACTAACTGTAAGACCCTCTATAAGAACTTGACGTTTAATAAGGTTGTAGCCCGACAGGTAATACAGCATGTTTTTCTTTTTTAATTCGGAAGCTTTTGCGTTGCGTGACATTAAAATGGCGGCCCGAAAAGGCCATCACGTGGTTCTCGCGCGCATTTTTTTTTTCACGTCACGCTCGACGGGCTAAGCGAATTGAAGCTTATAAACATATTTAACCAGGGTAAACCCGTCAGCAAAATGTGTTATCGAAGGGTACTATCCAGTTTCCGTTCTATTATCCATCGAGAGGTCACACGTAGCTCTTAAACTGGCCGCGATCGCTGACGAGAGGTGGTCATAACCGGAGGTTCGACTGTACTTGTAGTCTTAGATGACTTAGTAAATTTTTGCTAATAAAACAGTCCTCACTTCATTTTGCCAGAGCTCTAAAGTGACAGCAAAACTCAATGACAGATGTTTATGGTGACTCTACGGCCACCGTGTTGTGCCCCTCCGAGGGACAACAACATGCGTCTCTATACAAAGCTCGACAGAAAGCTCTATAAATTAGGGTGCAATAGATCTCCTACTAGCGCGCATATGGAAAACCGCACAGAACTTGGTTGTTTATACATCAGCCGTCTACCATAACCCGTGATGGCATGATAGTGAACACAAGAACACGACATAAGGAAAGCTAACCGCATGTAAACTAGTCTTCGCAGCCCCTCCGGACCGAAGTCGTGCAAAGCTCGGGGAGCTTCGTGCCACTTCGGATTAAACGAAGAGTGAAAACTTGTGAGAGCACTCTCGTGCCCGGGCCCACTATCGCTTAAAGGGACACAGTCAGCTGGTACACATGCGCACTACATACCATTCAATTGCTAATTTGCATGCAACAGAGACGCGATAAATGCTGTTTTTAACCAGATATGATAAAAATAATGTCATAGGATAAGCAAAAGGACACTCAAAAACAGATTTTTCAGTAAACGGTTGAAAATCAAGCAAATACTGCGGAAAATGAAGCGGATTTCTGCATGAACTTTGATTTCAGGTTGAGGTAAACTTTTTTCAAAGTGAGAAAAGGTAGCGTCCAGGTCAACGCAATCACAAAGCTGACTGTGTCCCTTTAAAGCCACCGGAGTCTCCGCACGAGGACACGATGGCTCTGGAGGCACACGATTTGATTGGCTAGATTCTCACGAGTCCAACGCCGGTTTCATTCCCGAAAATACTACTGGTTGAGCTCTAAGAATGCTAACTCTCTCTTTGGACGACTAGCATTAGGGAAGCTGGTGCGGGATTTGACATGTGCTGGGCGCCATTGGGGCAAATTACGCTTATGAAGGCAGCGTCTACACAACGCCGGAGAGTTCAGTAGGCCTACCGTCCACACTTTGGCTATTCCAGGCAGCTAGTACTTTAATTTTTACCTTTAATATTTTCATTGTTGTGCGAGTGCAAATAAACAAAAGAATAACTAAAACGGAGCTTTTCGAAATTTTAAAACGTCGGCGTTTTAGCATGGACGGAAAGCATTTTGAAAAACGAAGCTTTTCGAAACGATGACATCACGATATATATGTGATTTTCCTGCCCGAGTTTTCCTCAAACACAAATTCAAAATGGCCGGTGATTGTTGCGTTTCAAATTTCTCTTGCGTAGTGTGGAGGGAAAACATTTGATGCGTTTTCAGAGTGAACCTCCGTTTTCAAATTCCTCCCGCGTAGTGTGTACGAGATAGCAACAATATTAGGGACCTTAAGCAACGACGACGGCGACGCCAAGGACGACGCCTAGAAAAAATCAACTTATGTTTTACCGTCGAATTTCGCAGATGGCTAGATCTTTTCAGTGCGTCTATCGGTCTCAGAACTTGCCCAAGCTTAATATGTAATGCCAGCGTTCAATTCCAAACGAAAATACGAAAAATAAGCCGCTGTCGTTCACGTTCTCCAAAATACCCAAAACTTGGTCATTTTACGTTTTTGTTTTGGAGAAGACGGCTAAGAAATGTACCAAGAATTATAACGCACTTGCACAGCTATTGTTCTGCTCATTAAATCTTTTGTTTTGTGGCGTTCTCGTCGCCGTTGCTGTCGTGGTTTGCTTAATTAAGGTCCCTAATGTCTTTTAAATAGTGTGACTTCGACAGCTCTAACCAAGACAATAAAAAAATCAGATCAAAATTTCAACAGGCCTGTAAGTGGATTTCTTTTCTTTATTTTCGATGCATGCGTTATGTCGTAAAGTTTAATCTTCATCTGTAAACAAGAATGTACTCTCTTGTAAATAAATTCAGCATTCTTGACTTGTTTCTAGGGATCGTTTCTGCTCCCACCGCATTTTCTAAGCAACGACTTTAGCATTCATAACTTACTGAAGAGATTTATAAACAGCAGGAGTTCGTTACCGCCCGCCAAGTGTCCATTTTGCAAAAGTTTGTATATTGTACAAGTGTTAGCAACTCTTTCATTCCAAGAGTGTCAAGATAAAAAAAATCTCCCCAAATTTCATTATTTACAAAACGCCATGACATGAAAGGGCAGTTCAGTAGCTTTCATGTGAATGGCTGCACATCAAGGAAAGAAAAGGAAAGAAAAAGCAAACGTTAAACTAAGAAGAAGTCTAACTCTGGAAGACAAAACAACGTTAAATAAAAATACTGTTCATGGGCTCCTTCATCCTCTCCTCCCTGACAAATCTCGACTAAAAACCGGCCGTCTCTTTTATTTCCTAACATGGGAGTAGCCAGCATTTCTATCATTTTCAACATTCTATTTCAAAAATCACTATAACGTTAATTTACAACATCTACACGTGTTGGAAGGTCAAGATTTTGACGTGTTTAGCATCGGAATATTGCTCAGCGGGGACTCTGAACGGCCTGCAACTTGAACCCACTTGTCGGTCAGACACTGTCATTTATCAACCGGCCATAAAGGGTTGTCACTGAGGTAGGTGAGTGTACTGTTAAGTATGAACTGATTGTGATTATCCGGCTGCTGCGAGCTTTTCCAGTGCATCACAGGATTTCATCGGCATCGCATTTGCTCTGTCCAGTAACGCCTGATCTCTCCAAAAACGCGCCCGAGCTCTCACTTCTTCCCCTAAAAAAAGACAAGGAACAAATTCACTTGTGTGCTTCGCTTTTGATGTCTACTAATCGACGTTTTCACTTTTGAAACTTATTAGATCATACTTTGAAATATCACGACGCTTCTAAGAACAAATTAATTTTAACCTGGTCACTTGAGATTCTCGCGTGAGAATTCCCCTTCGCGAAAGCCACTCGAGACACCCCGCGCATCATCTGCGCGTTAATAGCTGATCCTTAAGTTTAAATCGCGCCACCGTTAGTACTTGTAATTTTTTTTCCAAACTTAACGTGTTCAGAAACTGAAACTACACATCCTTTTTTGTCTCATTACTCGTCCCAACATTGGGAGGAGGGGAGGGGGGCGCTTATTCGAGGGAGGGGAGGGGGGATTTCATATTTACATGACTTGTTTACTATTAACGAGCAGCCGCGAAGGAATGTCTAGCTTCAATATTGAGACTCTATACGATCAAAAATATCAAATAAAACAATTTACAAGAATTAGTTTTACCAACCAAAATTATCAAAACCGACAAAAAATCGGGTAGAAATTTACACAAATTTTGCACAAAAAAAGGAAAACAAAAGCAAACTCGACCTATCTGACCCGAGCAGAAAACGTATGCAAATTCACAAAGATCTCAAATATCATAATATTGGTTTTCGCGTCAAATATTTTATCGCTGATAATCATTCATTTATGAATTAACAAAACCTGGAATTGACCGAGCATTGAACGTGATAACCCCACAAAAAATTAAAAAGGAATAATAATGAACATTTTTAAAAATTTGAATGACAAAGCCGGAACAAACAAGCGCCCGGGCGAATTGGAACTTAAAAATAAATGCTACAAAATTATGCCGGGTACAAGCAAATGTAAACAAGAATTCACAAGCGAAACAGTTTATTCCAAACATGAAAAACCATCATGGAGTACTCAGTTTGCCAATGACAATCTTAGAAATAATCGCCATTTATCCGGACACAGGGTTTCCAACCGTGCTTGATACAAAGTGAAATTTTTAAAACAATCGAAACCGGCAAGATATTCACAAGCAAATATACTTCACTAGTTGAAAAAAGTAACTGACTTAAATATGCGCATTAAAATTATTCTTCAAACGTAACAATTGACAACTTTAAAATAATTTCGACAAACACTTAAAAAATATGGAAGTCTCCGAGACTTTCATTCATAATTCTAGGACACATTTAAAATTGTAGACACAATCGTGATAATAAATAATGCAGAGCCTAAGGCTTTTAAATATATTCTTGCCAATGCGAAAATAAGGAAAGCTCAAGTAGGTATAACTTCACGTCACCTTTTCGACGTCAACAGAAAAAAACTTGTTATGAAAGGTTTTTAGCCAAGATTTCCATATTTATAATCGCTTTGTATTCTTGTGGTCTGAGGAAACTATCTTATGCTAATCTCCGGAGAACGTCACTACATTTCGAACAATGTTTACAAATAGCCGTGCGAGACAGCCAGTGCCATCTCATCATCAAACTGCGGCGCGGTCCTCAATCATTTTCTTGATTATGCACAGAGAAAAATCCAAAATTGTTTGCTTATAAACGCCGTGACTCGGAACAGACATTGCGCACAGGGCATAACGAAGTTGATATTCGACACGGGAAGGCGATATTTTTTGCTTGTCAATCATCGACAAATAATACGAGACGACGAAAGCAACAAGAATCTCAGTGACGAAACATCCGGCTTCGTCGTCGACAGAGCTGTAATCTTCGACAATTGAAATATGGTTGATGGCGTTGCAGTCGTCGCTGACAGAGACACAGATATCGAACGAAAGGTAAAATGTGTTTTTCTCGGTGACAATGGGATTGGTAAAACATGCCTGCTACTGCAGCTGTGCTACAGTTCAAACACACTATCTCGAAAGCAAGTAGAATCGTTCACGAGCGCCTACATAGCGAACATTGATATCAACGGCAAAATTTATCAGCTGGAGCTTTGGGACACGGAATGCCAGGAGGGGAAAGATACTGCCAGGCAACGAAATTACCCCGAGACCGACGTGTTTTGTATGTGCTTTTCAATCGTCGATTTGGAATCGTTCCGAAACGCCGAAGGCCGGTGGTACAAGGAGGTCAAGCAAATGGCGCCCCGAACTCCCATCGTTCTTATCGGCACGAAGTTGGATCTCCGCGATGCAGAGGGTAGCAAAAAGCGCGGGAAAGGCGACAGCCAGCGCCCAGCCGGGCAGGTAACGCACAAGGAAGGCAAGAAACTGGCGCGAAAAATTGGAGCCATAAAGTACATCGAATGCTCTGCTCTGAAGCAACGAGGTTACATAGAAGTGCTGAACGAGGCAGTGAAAGCCGCCATTGAAAAGTCCACCAAGAAAGGCAAATCCAAGTGCGTGCTTTTGTGAAAACTGGATGGAAAGATAAATGAACAGGTTTTGGAAGATGACATGTATTTAAGCGGCTTTGAAGCCTTCAAGTGAGAACTATGAATCTTGATATTACACAGATCGACACAGAAATAAGGATAGAACCTATGTTTCGTTGTGTATTTCGTTGTGTATTTGTTTGTTTGTTCGAATGGATTTCCAAGAAAAAAAACATCTTGAGCCAAATATTGTATATTTTGTACATTAAAACGTGTGATTACATATTAAGAAGACAGTAAGGTAAATGACGATTATATTAATGGGCCGAAGACGCTAAAAAATTAGTTTTACCGATAAAAGCCATACAAATGGTAAAACCAATATAGGAGTTAAGCCTACGAAATGTCATTTGCGAGCAGAAGTGAAAACAAAGGCAGGGTTGGACACTAAATTTTGAGAGCACTCGCCATTCGGGCGAGTGACCCTCAAAATACACTCGCCCAGACCAGTTTTCACTCGCCCAAAAGCTTACCCTCCCCCCCCCTCTATCTCCCCATCTTTGTCATCTTTAATTTTTGATATGAAATCGACTCCGTTTTGTAACTAGTGCAGCCATCACTCGTCTGTTTAGCAGTCTTTGCGACCAAAGTTTGTTTGTTCTCAACACACCACTCGCAAATCAAACCTTTCTCTATCCACATACTTTAACCGTGTCTTCTCGTACTTCCTCGTATCACTGGCAGCTTTCGGAGGTGTATTGTTCTTTTCCTCGTCGACAACTTTCGAAACTCCGGAAATATACTTCCACATTTTGTCCACGATCAGCTTACTCCATTTGTAAACTTACCGGGGGAACACCAAATGATCAGAGTGCTAGGAAAGTATGGGAAAACAATTTGCTCCGAACATCGTCGAGCACGTGGCAGACTGAGGATTATTAGTTCAATGGAGAATTCTATTTAAAGACCTTAAACCCCAAGAAAACACGATGGAGCACTTACGTCATATTTTAAATGGATTATTTTAATGATGAATCTTCATAAGATTCCTCCAGTTTGCAAGTTCTTCCCAGGAGCGGTCCTTGGGTGCCCGATGGCTCGATAGTGACCAGCAGTATCACTTTCTACAATTACATGCGTTATGTAATTATTACTGGGAGGAAGCCATATTTGTTTATTTGGGTCTTTCAGCGCCAATTTAATTTATAAGACACTTCGGAATATAAAACTTTGTAAAGAAGAAATGGTAAAATTATGTTGAGGGATTTTCTTAGCAAAATGGATTGTAAAACAGTGTTTCTTAGCAATGAAAAACGTACTCGCCAAACGGGCGAGTGATCGATGATTTGTGCTCGCCCGACACTTTTCATACTCGCTTGGGCGAGCGGGCGAGTGCTAATGTTCAACCCTGCAAAGGCCAACAGAATAACAAAGAAAAGTAAATATGGCAAAAGATCAATGGATGTTTGCAGGAAGTACAATGAAATAAAAAGAATAAAGTAAAAAAATATATATGTATCTGAAAGTAAGGGGTATCTACACACTTACAGTGCACCTGTCTGTGAAAAGGCGATTATTTGTGGAATTGATGTTTCGTGCGCTTTGAAAATAAATCTCACCGATGAACGAAAGTAACTTGTAGACGTAGCCGTTACTATTAGTTTTCAAAATTATAGTTACGCGACTAAACCCAAAGAAAAAAAAAGCAGCAAAAGCCAAGGATTAAAAACATGTACGGTACATGCAAGCAAAAGCCAAGAATACTGGAGCTTTTTAATTTACTTTGAACAATACGCTCGCGTTATTTACAGCAGAAAACTACAGGGGATATTTTAAGGTCGGTCCAGATAAGATACAATGAGTACAACTAACAATTCAACTAATGGATGAAGGCTAGTCGGGTGCCGGAAAAAATATGTTCCAATTTACTTTTATCTCAGAAGTCATTATGCATTTAAAATGGATTTTAATATTTGGCGTATTCGAGATAACTTCGAACAATGGAAAACAGATCACAGCATTGATTTGATTTTCACATGTTTTCGACTCTTCCACCCTAAGCTCTGAACCTGATGACATAGAAATTCTCCTTAATGACTAATATACGATTCACTACAAGTCAGTTCGAAGAATTTCATGGTAAATCAGCAAGACGTCCAAGTGCTATGGTAAGGGTAGTAGTCACGGCCGTTATTTGTGTAGTCACACAACGATGTTTGGAAACAGGCGTTGCGTGACTAGGTATCCAAACCGGAGCTGTATCATTAATCACCAATATCTTCGCGCGATTTCGAGTCTGTGAGCTAAGGAAAAGGAAAACCAAGACAAAAGTCTCGATTATTAAAGCTGTACATCTCGTTTCTCTTTATTAAATGGTATCAGATGCGCACAGTGCTATGCAACAATGTATGAAAAAGGCTGAAGTACTAAATTACAAACAATTACCGGCGGCAAACACAGGTTTCGTGCGGCATCGCTGAAATAGTTCAACAAATTGCACCCGAGACCACATTACCTAGAGCCTGAAATGCAGATAGTAGGGTAAATGCAATGGCGAGCTCAGAATAATGTTCAAAAATTCAATGCATTGAAGTATGACATAACAATGTTGTTACAATGTTGAAAGTCAGATGAAAGCCGCGACATTTTGATTAGGGGGATGGGGGATACGGGATACAGCTCAACTGTCCCAACTACGTTTGGCCGGGATTGTAGATTCTCCGAAGCCTACGACGCAGAGCCTGCGTCGCTGACGCTAACTACCGCGGGTTACATTTAGATGGAAATTCCGAGGCTAACGACGCAGAGAGTAGGTAAAACCCGTGACGGCCATCGCGGACATGTCCTTATTGACCGCCACGTGATCGTCACGCGTATGTCACGCAGACAACGTAGTAGGCTACATGATTGTTCTCTGCAGCGTGTAATAAGACAAACCTCATTTACAATCTCAAGACTTCTTGAGCCCTGCAAAGCATACCTTAATAATATAACCGTGCAAGATGCAACAACGTCACACATACAGAGTGCATGTAAAATACTCACTATATTGTCGTTCTCTGTAACACTGAGATTGAAGTCGGCCAATGTAATCTTCTTCTACTTTTCTCTCGAGCATTTGAATTTTATCTTTGTATTTTTCTTCAAATCCTTCCTGTATAGACAAGACCCAACAGAAGGTTAATACCCTGTGACATTTATTTGTAAATAAATATACTGTTGTTATCCATTAATAATAATAATAATAATAATAATAATAATAATAATAATAATAATAATAATAATAATAATAATAATAATAATAATAATAATAATAATAATAACGTCTTTATTAAAAGCATCCGATAAAATTACATATCCGATGTAACAGTAAGAATTACAGTGATTAAGATGAATAAACAAGACTAAATTGATTAAAAATACATATGGGGTATTTACACAGCAAGATTATATTTATAATAATTAATTATATTATTATTATATTGCAGAACAAGTTTTATACATGCACATGTAAGGAGAAAGCATTTTCAGATTGCTTTGAGATTTTTAACGTCTTTGATATTCTTCAGTTTTGAGTGTTGTCATTATTTTTTTTTAGTCACAGTCATCTCTTGTTAAACAACCGTGCTTGGAACCGTATCGGCAGAGTTATCAGGCTCAGTGTTGTCTGGTACAGTACATGTACATGTACATGTACGTGTATAAAGCAAATGTGTAGTTTCGGAAAATATCCATACCCCCTGAACGGTTATTGAAAATTCTAAGGGGGAGAGGGGAAACGTGGGAGGGAGATATCAAAGGAAACCAAAACTGAAATTTCCAGAGAGATGGAGGAGGGGCAAGTGGGGGGGTGGGGGGTCAGACAGAGTTCAGACCAAAACGCCCTCTGTGGGAGGGGTAAGGATACTTTCTGGAGCAACAATTTTTTTCCATTATGGCCCTCATGGTTGATTAAGATTTGTGTGTTCAGTTCCTACCAAATGTTTCCAAAAGACATGTTTGTTGATAAATCAGTTTACATTACCTGTACATAGTAGTGAATTTTCCGCCGCACTGTTTCTCTTTGAATATAATAGGAACTGCAAGATAAATTTGCCATGTTGGGACATGTACATGTACATGTAAATGTTACGTGTATGCATGTATGACCTCTGTTTGTTATAAAATAAAATCCATACACGCACCTTAACTTAACTTACCTTTTAGTTGTTTCAAAACAATTACAGCACATACATGTACATTTAGTGTGCATTCCTTTGTGGTGATCTGAATCAGGATAAGTGATCCTAGATCTGTTTCAATCATGGTGCATCAAAGGAACTGATGAATCCACTCTGGTCACTGATTCATCAGTCCCTTTGATACACCATGATCCAGACAGATCTTGGATCACTGGTCTTGATCCAGATCACCCCAAAGGAATGCACCTTTAGACAACATGAGACAATAAATAACGAAAAATAAGTACTTACCCTGATCTAGATAAAGAATAAGGTGGATCTTGCAACATAAAGCTACTCATCAAAGATAATACAACTAACAGTAAGATGGGAAGAAACTGGATCAAAGAATGCAACAGAGGCTGAAAGAAAAAGAAAAAAACTTCATGACCACAAAAGCAAGACATCATTTATTGATTCCCTTTCCTCAGGTGAGGTCTCTTTTTTGCACATGTAGATCTGTCATTTACAAAATGTGACTAATTAAGTGTATCAAGATTATGAAAAACTTTACAGATCTACATGTACAGTGTATAGAAAGACAATACAGCTTTTTGAACATTTTGTTACATCACAATTAGCATGTGGCCAAACTACACTGTAGCACACTTCATGCATGTTCACTGCACAACTTTATGTTACAGTACTTAGAAGGTACAAAATGATTTTTTTTTTTCAAAAACTGTAAATGTGCAACATTTACAGAGCAGGGGCGGTGCAGTGGTGAGAGCGCTCGCCTCCCACCAATGTGTCCCGGGTTCGATTCCCAGACCCAACGTCATATGTGGGTTGAGTTTGTTGTTGATTCTCTACTCTGATTTTAGAGGTTTGAACTCTGGGTACTCCGGTTTTCCCCTCTACTCAAAAACCAACATTTCCAAATTCCACTTCGATCCTGGAATGCACAGGCATGTGTGAACAAGTTCCTTGGTGCTCCGTGAGTAAACATATACAGTATTTACATTTTTTTTACATGTGCACACATACTGTAAAAGTCAGAATGATAACCCATAATTCACTGTACATGTATCATGGTGTTGAAATCACTTTGGTTTCTCAAAAAGTTATGGCACAACTTGTGCAACTACATGTAGCTCAATAAAAAATTACTTTAGGTACGTGTAGTGGCTTGGGTTTTACCTAAATTTGAAAATACATGTACATGTATTGTAAGCATAATGGGCAAAACTTGAAAGTACTATCAACACAGTGTACATTTGTAGTTACATCTACTGCAGACATTTTGGGCAAGTCATAGGTAAATACAGTGAAGTTGTAAGCGACAGGATTTTTACTCACAGGATCATTGTCTTCCTCCTCATGATCATGCTGGTGTTGGTGTCGGTGCCGTCTTCCATTGTGTCTTCTCTGCATAAAGACACGACCTGTAATGCACATGTAGAATGTACGATTTACATGTAGTAGAGCATCAATATTTGACAGTAATTTTCCCGATCTTGAGTCACACCGGATGTGGTGCCTTTACCCGCCACAAAGAGTTTTATTTGCACTGTACTATAAATATACTGAAGTGCTGAAAAATTGGTAAAGCACATGTATCAATCAAAATGGCAAGTTGGATATTCAATCTACCCGATAACTCGAAGCCCTGCTACATGAAACTCAAACTGTTTTTCAATTCCCTTCAGAGTTCAAGTTATCAGGGTTCTACTGTATATCTACATGTATAACATGGCAAAAATATCAACAATAAACTAAACTACATGTACATGTAAACTATCTTATTACGCGGGATGACCTAGTCAGCCAGCGTCTTACATGTAAATTCGGGAGCGCATTCTTTTGGATTTCTTGGGAGTCAAAAATTGCCTTGTTTTTTTAAACTTTCCCGTATCCCGAGCCCGTCCCGAAAAAATTGTGTGATTTTTATTGGCTGCAACTACGAATCATGTGCAAGTCAGGTTGGATTGCACCATTCAAGCAACCATTCAAGCAGAAAAAAGTTATTTCGTCAGCAAATAAAGCCAGTAACTGCGTAGAGTGATTGTTTGACATTTCAGTACATCGGATAAATGGTTTGTTACTTTGATTTGTTTCGAAGATGTGTGGTTAAACGTGAATAGCTGCACAGAGTGTAGTTTTTTGAAACTGTGGTTAATAATTTGTCACCGAACCAACAAGTTCAAGTCACTGTCAAGTCGAACCAACGCGTGAGTTCATAAGCGAGTTCACAGTCGTCCAACCAACAGGTTCACCATATCTAATCGAACCAACGAGTTCATTGATAATTCAAGCTGTGAGTAGCCACTTGTAGACTTGTTGAACGAGTACACTTGTTGTGAAAACTATTCAACACGAAAAAAATATTGAAGCAATTTTAATACACTGCAACTGCAAGTACAGATATCGAAAAGTTGAGTCAAAGTACTCAGGTGTTAAAACGTTTAGGTACACACTCTGTTGAAGCTAAGCTATCACTGTTGAATCGCACAATATTCTACTGCTTTGTCGATCCTCACCATGTTGCTTTTACTGTATGTGATATCCATTTTGACGTTACATAACCAGAGTATTGATTTCGCTAATGTTAAAATTTATAATCGATGAGCGTACGATTTCCAATGTTTTCCTATTCACATTGAGAGATACAGGGGAAAGTATTTGTTGAGAAGAATACCTCATGCTTCACATGGAAGCTTTAATCCTTACGTCATTACTAACAAAGAAGCGCACATTATAAATGGCAACATGTTCGGTAATGTAACTAAAGATAAGACCAGAGCTATCAGTGAACAGTCACAACAGACAACTAAAGATCGAAGACATTTCATGAACTATTGTTTTACTCATGCAGGAAAGTTCTCATGCGCAGTAGACTGTTTTCTTGAACTTACATTTGCTGTTTTTAAAGACTCTTTAAACTGTATTGAGCGTAATGAGCTTTTTCAAAAATTATCACAGGCTTGTTTTCAATTAGATGTCACTTGTTCCTCCCCACGAACGGGGAGGAATGCGTGACAAGCCTAAGAACGTCTGCGTGGGAGGCCAGGTATACAGTAGTTACAAAGAGTTGCACCATATTTTTCCCTCATATCAACGTCAATCTTTCTCAACAGAACAAATACCCGCCGAGCAAAGGCTACATTTTCACACTGTGAGCTACCTTACAAAAAGTACAGTAGCCTCTCCCAACAACCTGAATGCCCGCAATTCGTCACGCAATTCCTAAGCAAAATTAATCGTCAGTTCTGTCGTCAAATGGCGCGACTTTTGCGCGAATAAAAAAATTGCCACAACTCTGATCTCCTAGTACACAACGCTCACACAATACTCTGATCTCCTAGTACACAACGCTCACACAATACTCAACCAATGCGGTCAAGAACACGAAAAAATCCTTTGTCGGCAGAGGCTACTTTTTCGCACCACAGCTCACCACCAACATGAAGCCTCTTCTTCCAAGTTTATACCGTGCAAAGAAACCCGTTTAAAAAATGGCGGTTTCATGTTGAAGTAAATGAAAAGCCTCAGTGCCTTTTCTCCCTTAACTATGGATATTTCCCATGGTAAATTAGTCTCCTGAACGGTCCGGACACACACACCATGCTCATTTCTCCCAGAAAGGGTCATTTACCACAATAATATTCTCCCTGCAACCGTAACTATTATTAAAGGTCTTCACGCTCACTTCATTCTCATCATGTCTTCTTAGCTTTTATATCTTTCACAGTTGGAGTACTCCACATCTCCGTCTCTCATGCACACATTTGTTGTTGATACACTACCGCAACCTTCCAACGCTATTCAACATAATTCTTACTAAACCAATACATCCCGCGTAAACGCCTTAAGGCGTCTTCTTGTTGTCTATAATTTTGTGCAAAGTCCTAAAGTCATCTCCATATGATACATGAAGGTACAAATGAATTGTTGGTAGATGTAATTGCAATAATTGCTTGCAGCCTCATTTCCTTACCTCCAGACATTGACGCTCCACCAAAACCACCAAAGAACATGTTAAATATTTCTTCAGGAGTAATATCAGCTACGGAAGAAAACAAAATTTAACATGTTATTCAAGTGACTTCATAGTTAGCAAAGCGCTCTATCGAATTCAGTGATGCATACTTAAGCATGCATCAGAATACAATTATAATTATGTGCTCACAACAAAACCAATGTACTTGTAAAAGTCATTTCATCATTTCCCAAAGTTTTAAAGTGCCTATGACATGAGAAATAATTGCTGGTTGTTTGAAAGACTTTTCAAAAGAAGGAATGATGTTGTCCTACATGTACAACTTCTTTTGTTTTTGAGATATTGACGTTTTTGTATTATGCAAATTAAGAAAGTGATGACATCATAAGTACATGTAGTATAACTACATTTACAACAATAAAACAAAGAATAAAGAACATCTCTGGAAATATTGGAGCAGTGTTCTTCAAACTTAGCACCAGAAATGTACATCACAAAAGAAACAAAATGACACCTGCTGTGCTGTTGCCATGACAACAGTTTTACCGCTGATGCTGTTTTAAATAAGACTAAAATTCCCAGATTTTATGTTAAACAAGGATCATCCACTCTTAACAATCTAACCATGTCTGTTGTGGCATTTCGCTAACTTTGTCATACTGTACATGTACTTTTACGCTTGATCTTTTTATGGTATTTTTTGATGAGTATTTCTTCAGTCACAGAGTTTTTCTATAGCATTTTGGCTCATTTCCATGCAGAATCGTTGTTACGTTCGTGGATCGTCCGTAGCTTAGTAACCAGACATTTACCAAGGAACTAGTTTCCAGGCTCTTTGCGTAAAGTAGGTTTTACAAATTATTTTGTTACGAACGAACTGGCATGTTTTCATCACTGTTTTAGGAGAAAACTACTTCAAAATATACATTATATATAGCAGCAAAGATGCATACATCTATATTATTGATTTCAAGAATGTTTTGACACTGACCTTCAAATCCTCTTGCATAATCATAGTGATCTCTATAAATCCTTGGCTGAGGATTTTCGTCACCAAATTGATCATATCTTCGTCTCTTCTCTGAGTCAGATAGTACTGCAAATGCATTGCCTATTGCTGTGAATAGAAAAAATATTGCAAATGGTATAAACCGTCATGAAAATAAAATTTGGTACACACAAGAAACCACATTTTGACCTCAAACGAGTTCACTTATTTGCTAAAAATGGACAGTTCCTGCGAAGGGACTTGACTGAGGGAGAAGGGGGAACTCTACATGAACAATTCTTTTCAACATTCAACACTCTGGCATCAACACAATGCAACTATTGTTTGTACAATTACCTTTGAAGGCTTCTGATGCTCCTGGGGCCCTATTCTTATCTGGGTGAAACTGCAGAGCAAGCTTCTTGTACTGTTTCTTCAATTCTGCTTCAGTAGCCTCTTTACTCACTCCCAAGATTTCATAATAATCTTTACACTTCTTGATGCTAAAATTTGAAATGTAAAATGCTTAAGAAATTGTACACATGTACTGTACATAGAAATCTACCAACACTGTCCAGTGCTAGTCTGGGGTTCAAAGGAGGAGCTGGGCATCAGAAAAAGTGACCAGCTGTGAGGATGATCTTGTCTGCCTGGATTGACAAGTTCAGTTCAAAATGTTTTGCCTGCCTTTGAAAACCAGTTTCTTTCCTGCTGGAAGCATTAATGAAACCCCCGCCTAGTAGTAAAAGGATCACAAGGTGATGATTGGCAAGTTACCAGAGAGAACACACCCCATATCTACATGAATGTAGTGTACTTGTCTTTAAGCTACATGTATCCTAGTCTCTCAGCTTTCAGATTGCTTCCATGTTCAGCCACTTCAGACCTGTCAATGCCTACCCAGCCACACCACCCTTGGCGTTTTAAGTTTATTTGTCTTGCCTCTTGTTCTGTTAGTCAATAAACTGTACTGCTGTGTGACTGATAATATTGCAGGGCTGGAAAAAAATCAGGTTTGATTGCCTGGGGCATGTACATTTTGCTCTTGGGCAAGTGAAAATGGAAGTTTGATGGTCCCATGGGCAAGAGAAATAAATTAATAGCCTCTGTAGTCTTGTTCGTGATAATTACCGATCAAAATCAATTTCAAAACTTGAAACTGCAAGATGAGAAAAACAATGAGTTGAAAGCATGGATTAATTAAAAAATTAAGGATACCTGATTGTACCTAGTAAATGATGTAGTTGATGAGGCATGAACACTGCACAGCTATTGGGCATTAAGTAATATTTAATGGGGGGCAACTGAAAACTGAAATGCACTGGCCCACTGGGCAACTGAAGTTTAAAATTTTTTCTTGCCCTGTGTAAGTGAAAATAATACAGTAAGCAAAACCCTTTATAGACACCTACTTTTTCACTGCCTGAAGCTGCTCTGGAGTGTAATCATCACATTTTTTGGCAGCATCCCCATTAACCGATCTATGCCGCACATTCTCATTAGCTGACATGCCATTCTTTGTTAATGTCTCAAGTAACTCTGAAAAAATGAGCATAGACCACTATAAGCAACATACATTTTCACCACAATTGCTGCTAATCTCGCAATCTGATTGGCTAATTTGCCGTGGTCGATAAGAATCCATACCACGCTGCTCGCGTCATTGTGTTGTGTCACGCAATGCCTTTTTCAGCTCGCGCTCTGAAAAAAAAAATTTTCTTTGACGTTGATGTTGCGGTAAAAACAAATCGAAATGCGCTTAATCGTGCTCTAAACTCTTATTGTTATCGAGTACGCGTCATTACTTGTTTCCCAGACATTTTTTTTGTATTGTTTCTGTATTTTTTTTTTTTTAGTTATTTATTTATTTATTCGTTAAAAGAAAAACTCTTACAATACAATGAAACATAGAGCAAAGTAAATTCCATGTAAAAAGAAAACTGACAACAGTTGTTTCTGTATGTTGAGCCAGTTTGCAAAAATTTTTGAAAGGAAAGTATGACACATACAAATAGCTCATTTGCATAATGCAGCGCGTGCACTTTCAAGTCCGTGTTTAGCAAAGATTTCCTTCGTTATCTTTGATATTGTGGTAAAAAACAAATCGAATGTGGTTTAGCGTGGTATGTACAGTACAGGTCGAAGATATTGGGCCCAAAATGCGCGTGTAAAACGCGCCTGCGTGTCAAACACGCACGCGTCTGCGTGTTTGACACGCGCATGAAATACGCGCACAAACCAAAGTCATTAGTATTTATGAGTTAGCCTGTTGTTCGCCTATTGTAGTTATTTTATTGTTAGTTTTGATAGCTTTTTATCATCATGTTTCGCCAGACACAGCATCGATGCTCTCGAATTCAAGCTGAATTACATTATGTTGTATGCTTACGCCGTCAAGGACCAAGGATAAAAACTCCAAACTCACACATGACGTGTCGCGTGTCTTGATTAAAACAACATGACAACAATTTGCTCGCCCAATATTTACGTCGGACGCGTTAAAATATTAACCCTTTCCTGTTTTAAACACTTTCTTATGCTTTGTAGAACCAAGTCAAAACTTCTTGTCGCGAAATCGTCAAAAGAATCATTTACTATTATTGTCACACAAGTCGACGCGAGTCGCATGTCTTTGTAAAAATGAGAGAGATGTTATCCGCTCGCCAAAACCTGTTTTGTTTGGCTCGCCAAAAATAATTTTCTTTCCTATAAGAGCTTAAACAACGGAAAATTTTCCCGTTTTAAGAGCTTTCTTACGCCTTATAAAACCAGAGAAATGAAAATTCAAAACTTCTTGTCGCGAAATCGGCAAAAGAATTGTCACACAAGTCGACGCGAGTCGCATGTCTTTGTAAACATGAGAGAGATGTAATCCGCTCGCAAAACCCGTCGTGTTTGGCTCGCCAAAAATAATTTTCTTTCCTTTAAGAGCTTAAACAACGGAAACTTTTCCCGTTTCAAGCATGTTATCTCTGTCTCGTCAATATAGATTTCGTTTCCAATAAAAGCTAAACAAAGAAACATTTCCCATCTAAAGCACTTTCTTACGCCTTACAGAATAAGAGATAAGAATCAGTTTCTTTTCTCAAACTTTACGTCACAAAATCGTGACAACAACAAATGTTGCGTCGCATGTTGTGTTGAAAACAACATATAAATTCAAGTTCGCTAGCAAGCACTGTTCATGTCTGGCGCGTCAAAATCAATTTCATTGCAAATTAAAACTCCAACAACGCATTTTCCCATTTTAAGCACTTGCTTATGACTTGTAGAACCAGATATATGAAAATTCAAACTTGTGTTTCATTCGTTCAGTGATGTGATTGTAGAGCCCGATCGAAAAACACGGCAAAGGAAAAACGTATCGGCTGTTGCTTTGTCGGCGGAGATATCCTTTTAGCGGCGTTTGTGGGAATTGCCTTTTGTTTTGTTTTCTGTTGTAAAGAAGAATGCCACACAAAGCACAGTTATGAGAGTGAATAACAAAAGGAAACGCGCATGAAATGCGCGCAAATGCGCGTAAACGCGCATTTTCGCACGCGTTTTTTGACACGCGTTTGCGCGAAAATGGTGCGTGCGTTTTGCGTGTGCGTAGGCCGCTTATCTCTGACCTGTACTGTACATGTACTCTTATCGACAACGATACACGTCATCACAGTGGTCAAAATTTGTTGTGGACTCACTCGGCTGCACCTCGTGAGTCCACAACATTTTGACCACTGTGATGATGCGTATCGTTGTCGATAAGAGTACATACCACGCTAAACCACATTTTGATTTGTTAAGTACACATGTAGTTACATGAGGCAGGGCTAAATACTTACTTTGTTTTATTGACTACAGTACCTGCCTACTGGCTTATTGCAGATTTGGTTGCCGCGACAGCTGTCAAGCATGGTTTAGCAGTTCTTTTTTGTTATAATGGGGGAATTTAGAAAGTTGAAGGCATTTTTAACCCTTGAAATGTGCAATAATTGATCAGGTAAAACCTTGCAGTTTTCCGACACAAGATCGATGTTAACCATCCCTGCCATTTCACTACCCTAAACGGCTATAGTGCAGGTACTGTATGTGATTATCACCTTAGTTTATACAAGTACGATCACCTGCTTTTAAAACAATTGACCTTACTGTAGGTCGATAACTAAAATTAAAATTTAAAAAATGTCAAGCTAAAGTATTTTTCAATCAACGTCTGAAATAATGTAAAAAGTTATGTAGATATCCAGGATGGGGGTATAACGTGGTGTTCTCACGAAACAGGAATCCAGCCATTATGATTCAAGCTCTAAGAACTTTTTGTCACGACAATTTAAAACAAGGTTACACGTTAACTCAAATATGATTTTCCGCGTCCGAAATAGCTTTTCAAAGTTTAGAAAAATCTCAAAGATCATACAAACATTCTCGCTTAAGATAAGAACGTGTACAATAGTATTCCTCTGTGTATGATTGATACAACTTTTTCAGGACACGGGCCTATACATTGTACATGTGACCTGCAGCTGTCGAGAATTTGTGATTCGGCACTGGCGAATAAATATATTATAAGAACTTACATGTTCCGGTTTGTAAGGAAAAAACCTGGAAGAACTAACTAAATCTCCGGATTATAAATATGACAAGTCAACATGGTTAGGCTCTCGTGAAGTAACATAGTGAGGCGAGGACACCGTTCGAAGGTAAACTGAAACAGTTAAATATATTTGCCGGTTACGACATCGCACGGTAAGTCACTTCAAACGGCTCTGATTCGAAAACAACAACCGATTTTCACCTACCTTCGACTTTTTTCGATGGATAAAGCTTCAGCGACTTCTCAAGGAATTTTAAAGCTTTCTCTTTGTTTCCTTCCTTGAGATATTCCTCGGCAAGTCGACGGCATTTTGCTGCTTCATCTTTGTTGCCGTCCATTTTGTACTTGTCATGAGTTTACTGCTCATGCGTCATAGCCAACTAGTTCCCACTTTGCCTCGGTCAAAATATCCGGAGAGGTTCCATGAGAC
>OZ026604.1:6282571-6295071 GCA_964020085.1 Micromussa lordhowensis
CTTTAAACTGACTGGAACTTGCCTTTCGTGCGAAAATCTTTTCAAATCTACGAAGGCCAGCGCAGGAAATATCCCCCTCAGTAAAATAATTACTGGAACTCTTGAAGTTTGTTTAAATTCTGAACCTTATTTATCTTCGCGTGTTTGCTCGAAGTGCGCATTGAAAATAAGAAATGCTGCAGAACGATTGAACTTCATCCGCGAAAACATCAACGTACCGCAGGAGAATTTCATCACAACAAAGGAAAGCGGCCACGAACATGACAAGGAAAATCATGATCCCGGAATCCTGCGGTTTAAAAGACTTGCAAAGTCTCCTGGATCGGTAGCAGGAAAGAGAAGGAAAGGAGAAAGCGAGCAAAGCGAAGAATCGACAGATCACCGAGAAGCTATGGAAAGTCGAGCGAAGCGACCATTGCTATTTGACCAGAATATAAGGAGGAAAGACGAAGAATCGCCGGGCCTGGACATTCGGATCCGAGCCCCTTTCAATAGCCGAATTCTTTCGAAGTGGTAGTGAATCGGAACTTCTCCTCGGGGCCCAGAGTAAAGCACATCGACGACGTAATAGCCCGAAGCGTAATTAAGAACGTATGTATGTATGTATGTATGTATGTAAATCTTTATTTATACACGGAAAATCATCAGTTAAGCTTAAGTTAAAAACTAAAACTAATTACAACTGCTTTACATGATTGCCGTGTGGGAATCCGATATATCAGCTACCTTCTTAATATTTCGCTTAAAATGCTCAACGGATGCAGCATTTTTTAAGTTTTTGGGCAAGTTATTCCATAGCATGGCCCCGCTGTAAGAGAAGCTTCGTTTCAAATAATTGGTGCTTGGTTTGGACAGGGTCAGCCTTCCCTCAGAGTTTCTTAAGCTGTAAGCAAAGTGACGCTGAGAGAAAAGACTTTGTAGATATTCCGGAGCAAGGTCCCGGCATTCATGGTTTTTACGTGACGCAAAACAACTGGAAAGCTGTTGTTAACGTCATCTTTAGGCATCCTGCGTGCCAGGATTTTTTGGAAGAAGCAGTACGATCCACGATCTCGCGGGAATTTAAAGAGTATTGCCATTCGAATACATCTGTCCTGAAGTACACTGCACCTTCGGAACTTGCCTCTTTTTCAAATACCCTTGTTCGCCATGAGATCAAAACAATATCCGTTGTGGAACAGTGCTTTAGAAGGACCTTTAGGACCTTAGGGCCTTACAAACACACAGCAGCTGCTAAGTTTCGAAATTCCAGAATGTCAGCTTTTGCTCACAGAGTTTCCGTAATTTTGCTTCGTAGTGGTGGTAAAATCACGACTTCACGAGATTGAATAGATTAGGCATTTGTATGTATCACACAGAAACTATTTCAAAGCAGAAATCTTTCCCCGACAGCAGCGCTTCCACCGCTAGCTTCTGTTCCTCTTTGAGAACTAAGCCGCCGAGATGATCGCTTAAATCTAAGGAAACATCGATGGCATTTTCTTTCGTGACCGAATCCATCCTGTTGCATGATCTGATATCCAAGCCATCGATTGACATCCAAACGTGTCAAGTATTCAATTACTCGTCAAATGTTGCTGACAGCAGCTATTGTTTATGGAACAATTGGAATTTTCCGTTGCTGGTGCGACGGGAAATTTGAACGCGTCGGTTACAGCTCAGAGCGCAGTCTCTTCTCGTATTTTTCTCCTTGCTCCAGTCTCGCCGCGCTGTGCGCTCTCGCGACTATCTAGAAAGGGACTGTTAGCAGTCTAAATTGGTAAGTAATTGATTTAGTTTTAGTTTTAGGACACTCACTGAGTTAAAAGCTGCTCTTTTCGTTACAACAATAACCATTACGTCAATTAAGATAATTTCCGCAGAACATTCGAGCAATAATGGCAAAAATTAAGTTAGCAAAAAACCCTCATGGCATGGTAATAAGAACTTATCAAGACTTGAGCTCTCAAGCTGACCCCGTGAGGGAAAATTAAACTTGAAGTTATCCATATTTCAATTAAAGCAGACGTTTCGCGTCAGTTGATACACAGCTTAAGCATTTTTACGAGGTTTGAAATTAACTTTGTCGAGAAGGCTTGAGAATTTAATCGCGAGGTCACGTAGAGAAATGAACTAAAGTGAGTTCTTTTTCTAAAAAAAATAGTATTCTAAACCTTACTGTGCTATGAGTAGATTTTTAGTAAATAATTTTTGCACTTATTGCTCGAACTTTGAGCGGAATTCATCTTAATAACTTAAAGCCAACCAACGAAAGACAGTCACGGATGGCGCTTTGCAGGCCATAAAAACGCGAGTTATATGCATAAACACCTTGCAAATCTTAAGGTCACGGACGCCCCACCACAAGTTTGCAGGTTTCTTGAAATGAACTTGCTTGTTCGGATACGTAAGCTCGTTAAATTAATCCTACGCAACAGTGACATCGCGTCTTAAATTATAGTAAACTGATAGGTTGGCGACTGCAAACAGCTATTAATCAGATGCATCACTGACAAAATATTTCAGAGTGAGATAATTTCGTATCGCTGGCCATCCGTTGTTACAAAAAGACGCGATCAAAAGGAAAAAGACACCGAACCTGTAACAAAGTAAATTTGACATTTTCAATTAAAAATATCATGAATGATCAATTTGGTGGTCCCATTGGCAACCTTTGTTTGAGGTTCTACAGGAAAGTCAAGTGAATTCACGTACTTGAGCGAAACAAAGGGCGGACGAGGGGGAGCAGAGAGGGAGTGGGACAGGGGGGGGGAGGCAGAATGCTTTTAAGCGCTGTTTGAGTGGTCTACTACAAGTGCTGTTAATGATGATATGAATGAAAACTCTGAGCATTATCCTATTTTTTTCCCAAAGTTTTATTCAAATTTTGCTGTTTTTTTTTTCGCTAAAGCATCCATGTATATCAATTGTTTGTTTCGAGTTTTTGCAATTTTAATTAATATTCTCTCCGGTTCTCTTGAAAAGACGTTTACAGGAAAAGGTAACAATACTAGTTAACCCCCCACCCCCAACCTCTCCGACCGTCCCGCCCCCTCCATTCATCATCATTACGCACTGTGCATAGCTCACAACAATTACTGTTGACATTGCAAATCGTCGCTTATGACGTTTGTAGACACATTGACAATTTGTTAGGGTTTCTTCCGGAGGAGTTTTTTCAGCTTTGTTTGTTCGGAGGAAAAAAAAGACTTCTGCTGCAACGTGCAGTGCCACTGTCAGACCTTGTTAGCTAATGAGTGACACGAGGAGACTACAAGACGTGAATAGAAATAACTGAATCATTTTTCTACGGTAGGTCTAATAACCTTTTCATCGTACGGTCCAGGAGTTTTGTAAGTAAAATATGAACATATATTATTAGCACCCTGTTAGCTTTCTTCATATATTCTACCGAAAACCATGAAAAAAAAAACTACCTGAAAGCTTATAATTGATTCCAAAAAGGTTTCAGAATAAATATAGTATCGTTTGACTACACGTAGAGACTAGGTTTTCCCTGTGTTGAAAAATAACTTGGTATATATAAATGGTAAGAGATGTATGAAGAAATTTATAAAATTTACCTGCAAAAATATGCTGGACCGTTAATTGTAAGAGTTGGCACTTTTGTAGCTGGCGAATCAAAATAAAAAATTAGTTGTAAGATGATCTTACATCTGTAGAAGGTTTAACACCTCAAAATCATGATTATTGTTAATATTTACGGAGGCAAATTTTCCAGAACCGCAGATAAACATGAGAGCTGTGATATATGATATATATAACGAACATAAAGTTTCTGTAAGCACACAAATACGTAACTTTTCGTTTCTTTGATAGGTATCTTTGTTTGTTCTGAAACATCAAAATTCATTTAAATGTAACTCTCGAATACAAAGCAAGCCGAATACAAAACAAGCCGAACACAAAGATTTCCACTCTCCGTGTTTAGTCGTATTGTTGCCATACTATCAGCAACTGAGTAAAGTTTTAACAAAGTGGAGGCAAGGCGGCGATGATTTCTTTTCTTCACGTCTTGTGTCTGTCTTTGACCACTTCCAAAGCTTGCGACAATATCTCACGGGCCTTAATTATGCGATTTAATTACATGGCTCTTTAACTTATACATGTAAGCAGTTAGGAAACTTTTGAAACGAAAACAAAAACCTTCCTCTAACAGTAAAATGGTACCAGCAGGAACATTAATTAAAACTGTAAAAGCTAACTCCTTTCCTCGCTTTTTCCAAGGCCCTTGTTCAGTCTAAAGAATTTTATTTTTAGATTTTCCTTTGTTGGGACACTTGGTGTTCCTTACTCGCAGTGCCACGAATTACCGGTCACATGACCACAACGCGTGGATAATTTGGTTTTATCAACTGAGTTGACACTGTAAAGAGAAGCTGACGTTTCGAGCGTTAGCCCTTCGTCGTAGCGATTCGCTCCGACGAAGGGCTAACGCTCGAAACGTCAGCTTTCGAATCTCTTTACGGAGGCCAATTCACATTATCAATCCAGTTGATAAAACCAAATTATCTTGTAATACTCCCTATCGACGCAGTACCACAGTTTCTTTAGAAACCTGCCCCCTTTATTCATAACGCGTGGAGCTTTACAAGTGTTAACACTGATTTTCCTTTCGAAAGCAAATGTTCTCGATCCTGGTACTCGTGCAGAATATAATTGAATTTATTCTTTAGTGTTCCCTTTGGTTATCCTGTGTACAATTCTTATTTGTTTCTATTTTAACTTGACTGCTCGTAACCAGTTTCATAGAAATCACACTTGTCGAACCACAATTTGCTGTATCAGGAGCAGTTTTCACTATGTTATAAGCACAGGCTAAGGCATAAACATAATGGTAGTGAGAACGCCATAACTACGCACGCGTGCGCATAATGAATAATTGCCTTATTTTCGGTTCCATACCTCCTCGATACGGAAAAACAAGATGGCGACCTTATGCTTCTGCTTTCAGTAGCACGTTCTCACTTTACATAAACATACAAGCACAACAACAATTTTTTTTTTGATCTGCTTGTTCTGTGCTGGTGCATGCTGTGGGCGTTATATTTATGCTTGTGCTTGTGCTTTGTCGTAGCGAAAACCAGGCTTGCATACCTTCGTAGGTGGCGATTGTGAAGAGTTTAATATATAGTAGTAGGTAATAGTAAAAAAGACGTCGATTTTCTAAGCCGACACAACAGTTCCTTTTTATTGAATAATGCACACGAACTTTGATTTCATAATAACCCTGCCTTCTTCCCTATTCTATTGGAATATGTTAAGCCACGACTATTTACCAGCGACAATAACAAAATTACTTCATTATTGTTCCATTTTTCATGGAGTGAGAACCAGCTCTACCCCTTTCCCCATAGCAAGCTTGCCCTCCCGCCCGCCATTTTCTTTTTCCAATGAAATCAAGATTTCATATGTTAAAACATATGATTGTAACATATAACCAGCTAAATATGTTTCCCGTTCTCTTCCATCAGGCAGTGTTGTGCTTGACAAAGTAGAGTTTTTTGTCGAGCAGCAGTCCGCAAACAAAATTCATTATGTTGCGATGCCATCTCTTGAAATTAAAATTGATGAAAGCTTTCTGTAAAACGGTTGGTCAATTAATGTGTAAGAAAATCGTGAAATTTGTACTGATATATATTCCCTTGCTACCGGAATTTCTTATATCGAGATATCAAGGTGTACGAGAAACTGTTACCCAAACTATTGAAATTGTGCAGGAAATAGGCGACATTTCTCATCGCAGACAACAACCGTTTCGTTACTAACAGCAGTTTTTAATTAGGTGGCTGTCCAAGGGAAACGTTAGGAAATGAAACTTGTCAGTGAAGAGGACGAGCAGTTTCATTTGACTGAGTCTTATCGACTTGATGCCCAATATGTCCTTTCACTTGTCAGCCTTACGGCTCAGTCACTGGTCATTAAGGAAATCATCTTCCGAAAGCTTCAATAGAGAGACTCCCTGCAAATGTTGTTCTTGTTTGTTTTTTCGATTTTTTTTAATCCAGCGAAATAGCTGCCTCTTCTAAAGTTAAAATCACTGTCTTTCTCATTTCCTTTCTTCGCTTCCGAAGTTTCAAGAACAACCCTCCATTTGAAGGTTTAAAAGAACTTTTGACAATAAAATTGTTTGAGTTCCGTTTCAAAAATACACATCCCTTCTCTTGAAGCCACCTCAATTGAAATTAGCCCCAGTAGCCGTCAAATTTAATTGTGCATCGCGCTTTTGGATGCCAGAAATTCTACCATTTTTACAGTCACTCTGTTGTGTCAAGCTTAATTGAAAATGACAGCAGCTTTTAGTTTTGAGACAGTTAATTTTAACAGCTCACCTTGCCGTGTAATTTCTTCCTCAGTTGATTGAAATTCTCTTGTTGAACATCCACCGTTTTTACCAAAACGTTTATCTTTGTGCCATTGGTAAGTTTTTATTTCCTCGTTTTATTGCTTTATTTCTTTGCCTGCTAAAATTTCTTTACGTGTTAGACAGTCAATACACGTCTTACCTGGGACAAAACGTTATAAGAGAAAGTTGTTTTAGTCGCTTGCATCCAGTTATTTTTGTGATCTGAAACTTCATACTCGTTGGCAACCGGCCGGAGAGCTAAGGTATGGAAAAAATATATTTCTGTGGATGAAATGTGATAAGGTTTCTTCAGTTTCAATGTTGAAATGCACAGTTTACCGAATACATCAGTTGAACAATATAAAATGGCCACGATTCTAACGACAGAATTTGCAACCTAGCAAATCTTCAAAATATCTTTACAGCTCTTCAGATATTTTCGATAAATTTTGCAGTAGAATTTGGTCCAAGATTAGACTTTTTTTCCCTTCAAGCGTAAGGACTAGGTTCTGGAATTTTTTTTCTATTTGAAATTATCCACCTTCTAAGGAATTCTTTCTTTAGGGGTTCTTAAGCTTTCTTAGACAGAAAGAATTGCTCTGTTGTGCGAGATTGTTTCACTCGAGCCGAAGTCGATCCCTGACTTGACTTGTGTCAAATGTCAATATTCGCGAAGATACTTCTTTATAATGGCGTAATGCAATAGTTAAGGTATATTAGGACAACTTCTTTCATGCGATTTACGGGTTGTCTTCAAAGGAGCTATGGCCTGCACGGTCTGCGTATCTTGAAAAGTTTAGCCTAAATTTTCAAGTGCGTCGATCGTATAATCTGTGTGAAACTTCTCCTTCCTTAAGGCGGGGGTAAACAGGAATAGGTGCGAAATTTGAAGTGATATAAAAAAGGAAATTGTAAGGATTAAGATGGGTTGGAAACACTACCAGACAGTTGACCCCGTAAAAGAGAGCCCCAGGTTGTTAGGGGACTGTTTGGTATCCGCCTACTAATTCTTCACTTCAAATTTCAATTTTCCAAATCCATCAAATCTTCAACATTTTATATTTTCCTCAATTTAACCTATCCTTTGAGAAAAAATATCTCTTTCCCAAAATGCCCAAAATCACCCAAAAATTTACACAAAACCGCCAAACAGTGGTTAATGAGATAAGCAGAGAGATTTAGTGTCGCTTGAAACGTGACCGAGATATTGGCAGAAAGGCCGTGTTAAGCAACCTCAAAACAGCTTTCACGTTTACCCCCGCCTTAACCATCCTTGTTCCTTTATGTCTTATTATTAGCTAGCTCTCTGTGATTGCTGTTTTTCTATCTTAGTAAACTACTATTTTCAGGTTTCCCTCAACTTAAAAGTAACTTTGCACGTGGCCAGAATAACTCAAAAAACCGTAATTGAGCTCCTTTAAGGTGGCTGTAACAGTTTCCAGTACTTTCCAAGACTTATAATGGGTCATTATAACCACTCTGAATCGGTTGATACCAAAATCATGGTATCAAAAAAACTACCCAATCATTGGTGAATAAGTTGCAGTCAATTTTGTGGCTCAATAGGTTACCATAACAATGATATGACCTGCTAAAAACACCCTTAATTTTAACTCAAAAATGAGCTCAGTGACCCCATTTTTATTATCTAATTGTCATCAGCATGATAAGATGCAACTTTTTGCAAAGTTTAAAGAAGTCTTCGAAAATTTAAGGTGGCTCTGAACCCCCTTCGAAGAAATTTTTTAAACTTTGCAAAAAGTTGCATCTCATCTCACTGATTACAATTCGACAATAAAAAATGAGGGTCACCGAACTCGTTTTTGGGTTATATGCGCTTAAAGCTAAAATTAAGGGTGTTTTTAGCAGGTCATATTGTTGCTATGGAAACAAATTGAGTCACAAAATTGACAGCAACTTGTTTACCAATGATTGGGCAGTTTGTAATACCATGATTTTGGTATCAACTGATATAGAGTGCTTATAATGACCCATCAACTGACTCTAAGTCTTGGAAAGTACTGGAAACTGTTTTCAGTCACCTTAGCTTGTATTATCCTAATTTTATGCACACATCACCGTATTTCAAATTGAGTTAATTTTTTAAATCTAGTGCTTATTTTCCGAAACCTTGCCACGTAGAGGCAATATAATATAGGAAGCCCAAGCTTCTAATTCATTTTCTGTTTTTACAGGCCGGAGTTTCCCCATCCAAGTATGTGGCTATTCCAAGCAAAAACTCTCCTGATTCTTTCAGCTGCGTTCTGTATGATTCATCACGTGGAAGGTTGGTGGCTGGGAATATCAAATTCCATGTAGTTTTATATACATCCTGGTCTACACGAGCAATTTAATTTGTGTGTGACAATTTTTGTGTGACATTTCTTACTTGCTCGTGTAGACGAGGAAAATTGACTAATGTTTTGTGATAAATATAATTGCTTTAACAATTAAAAGTTGTCACATACGAAAAATTGCTCGTGTAGATAACACGTCACATAAAATGTGGCAAATATGTTAGTACGCACCATATTTTCATGGAGCGACTAAGCAGCCCCGCCTTGTTTCTGCGTTTCTCTGCTGTCCAAAGTCATTACCGGCGCACCAAACTTTGAACTGTTGGCAAACATTTGCTCGGCCATCTACACGATTAAATATGTTTGTAATATAAAAATTGCTCGTGCAGACCAGGCTCAAGTTAAAGTAACAGTTAGTCCTGGGCTATTGAATGGTGTCCTCTTTCCGATTGGTTGTTTTTTCCTTTGTGTGAGGTAATTTCCAATAATTTTCAGGTGGTAGAACTAGTGCAATGGGATGCTTCAAAGACAGTACAGGTCAAAGAGCTTTGCCAAAATCACTCCATGTCTTCAGAGGAAAAGAATTAGACTGGAGTGATCTGAGTGGTACTGTCATTGACACGTGCGAAAAATTGGCTAAAGAAAAGGTAAGATCACTCAACACATGATAGTTAACGACCACGATTAACAACAGTGTCCATTTTGCGATTCAGTTTTGCAAATCCGGCCAACTCAAACTCATCAACAACTAAGCAAGTTTAAACAAAGGAGATTATAACCATGACTGAGTTTGGAAATCTGATCATAATTAGCACGGACTACGCTGTTTCTCCCCTTAGATTTAGTTTCGATCCAGAAGTTATATCAAACACTCAAGACAGTGTTTGACCACATTCCAAACTGCCTCGAAGTTCGGTACACGCCGTAGCTAATAATGTGATCAAACACGGTCTTTCGTGTTTGATACATTACTTCGAATGTGAAGTGAAGTGAAGTGAAGTCTTTATTTATCGAGGGTAGCTCAAAATAGCATCTAAATGCTAATAAACTAGAGGCCCTCATTACAAGATCAAAATAGTTAAAATAGTTACAAATCAAAGCTTATCATAAAATTATCAAAATCTAATAAAACTATGAAACAATTATTAGCATGCAGCACAGCGACCCACAATATTTATATAGAGAAATGATTTAAAGATTGCTGGTCTTTAAAAATCCTGTTCCAAAGAGAATTTTTGAAAGTCTTGAGAGTCTCTGCTTTCCTCATTTGAAGAGGTAGCTTATTCCATTCCAGAGAAGCAGTCACAGTAAAAGTTCTACCACCTTCTGTATTTCGATTTACTCGAGGGCAGGCTATATTAAATTTAGCATATCTAGTTTGCCGTGAATGAGTCTCACCGGTAAATACTAATAAGTTAGTAAGATAACTAGGCACGCAACGCTGAATGAGATTAAACTGGACAAGTTTGAACACCCATCCGATTTCTGCAATAGAATTTGATGCGAGACTTGGTATTGAAACTCATACAGATGGATATAAACAGTCTGGGTTACTTTCGTAAAGCCACACTCTACATTGCTCAGTGCTTCGCTAGAGCAAAGTGACGAAAACGGCCGGGACTGTGGAGGGGAGTGCGTTTGTGTGTGTGGGAGGGAGGGGGGGAGGGGGCAGGTAGGGCAGTGCTCAACCTAACGATCAACTAACATCTTATCCAGAAGGAGTGACGGCATGTTTAGCTCAGGCTACAGAAAGTGGAAAACGTTTCGGCAAAAGAGGATAAATGGTGAAACAGTAGACCTAATGATAGGCCTATATAGGCCTTACTCCCAAAGTAATCACTCTCAACTTATTCTTAGCTGACTCCCTTTTTCGGGAATTCCCAGGAGAATCTAGACTGATAGGCGATAAGTCTATTTTATACGCATCCTCCGTGAAGACATCCACTCAAGGCGCTGAGTAAAATCATATGCCATACCATGTCTAAAAGTAACTTGAGAGTGAGATTAGCATGATCACGGGGCCAATATGGGGTATTAACTCTCTTTTTACCCTTCATTCTCTCACGACATAGCGCTCTGACCAAAAAAAGCAAAAACACAAACAAACAAACAAACAAACAAACATACAACAACAAAGCTAATCTGTCCAGAGATGTAGTGTCCCCTATTCTCAAACATATGTGTGCACTTCAAATATTCTTAAAATAAACGAAAAATAGTGAAGTTTCTACTTGGAGCCTTGCTCTCTGCCCTAGATTCCTCTGTGTTAAGTTTTTTGTTTTTCATTTCCAGAATTACAAATGCTTTGGAATTCAGTTCTATGGCGAATGTTGGTCTGGTGAAGATGCGTGCGACAGTTACAAGGTCTATGGAAAGGCAGACAATTGTGTGTGTTCGGGGAGCGACTTCAAACTTTATGTCGATAGTCCAAACGATTGTGTAGGGCCAGTAGGCGGTGAATTCTCTAACTTCGTTTACAAAATGGAGGTAAATTACGGCACCTTTCTTAAAAGACCTTAGCTTTACTGAGAAACCCATTACAATTACAATGAATGCAAACAGTTGGGTTATTGACCAATCTTGTTCGGTCAAGATGGCTAGATATTGGCCGAGTTCTTTTTTTATTGCGTGTTTATCGACTAAGACGGAGTCAATACCTCCAGCCATCTTGACCGAACAAGCTTGGTCAATAAACGATTATCAAACCATTTACTATCAAACCATTTACCATATAAACGATTTATTGGATAGCTTTCTCTTGCGTGACGCACGCATGCGCGGTAGTTCGGCCGGCCTCGTAGAATGGAATTTTATTAGCGTGACATACAGCCACTGAATTTCCATTGATAACCCCACCGCTTCTGAAACTCATTTTTACCTCTTACTTGTTTTCTTTACATGTTTTATTTCCAGGGGTAATAAAGAAAAAAAGCCATGCAGCCAAGTTAATTCGACCCAAGATAAGGAGCCTGCATATTCCTAAGAAAACCGTGCACTGTTTACTTTGCAAAATACGATCTCTTTGAGCCGACCAGATAAGAATTAAAACGAAAATCTTCATTGTAGCTGAGTGGCGTAATGCAATAAAAACCTTCTACTTCAATGTGTTTATTTCGAGTTGTCTTTTCAGATAGTGAGCATCACTTCAATTTATGAACTTACTTGTGTCATATTTTGATCATACATGGTAGAATGTTCGTACACGCAGCAAATGCCTTGGCAGTGACCTTCAGATTGTTTTGCATTCCCTTTCAGGTTGTCTAAGTTTATGAAGAATAGATAACAATTATTCCATGAGCCCGAGTTGGATATGAAGTGATAAAATAACCAACGAGCGCGTAGCGCGAGTTGGTTATAATCACTTAATTCATATCCAAAAAAGGCGAATGGAATAATTGTTTTAGTAAATTCTCAAACTGGGTTTTGCCGCCGATTTTTATTTCGGCCATTCTAGAGGGCTGAAGTTGAAAACTTCGTACGGAAAATTTTTAAACTTGGCACACGATTTTCTATATGACGTAAAACTCCGACTATTGGCTCATAGTCGGAGTTTTTTAGCCAATCAAAAAGCTAGAAATGCAATAGTCGGAGCTGAGAATTTACTAAAAAGGTATAAACCGACACAACGTAGAATGTTTTTTGAAGGTGTACTATATTTCGGCTGGCCAAACCAGCCTTCTTCAGGTACAATGGAAAATTTTGCATCGGGACGTGTTTTTATGTAGCATATTACCGGAAATACGTAAAAATAATTGACAGTGTAAATTACAGATAAACATATGAAGAAATAAAATAGTAAATAAACAAAATAAAGTAAAAGGAAACGATTAAAATGTTTCTTCGCGGATGTTCAGACC
>OZ026604.1:6300071-6365071 GCA_964020085.1 Micromussa lordhowensis
TAATGTGAAGCCGTCACAATGTTTGGTTTCATCTCTTTAGATGTCAACTGAATTCACGCAATAATTAAATTAGCATCCGTCCATTTCGACGCATTTCAAGATATAGTTCATTAGTTAGGACCCGTCTACACAACGAAATTTGAAAACGTAACTTTATTTCTACATCGTGTCGGAGAACATTCACCAATGTCCACTTCGCCTTAGGCGAATAATTGTTAAATACAGGCCTTTTCCGGAGGTAATCCCTCTAGAGTTATTTTTAGATCACTCCCGGTTTCTCGAAATCTCAGGATGGTCTTCCTGTGAAGCCGAGCTTGTTCACGCAGCCCGGCACGAAAGGCTTTATGGCGCATTTTTATCCTCCACGAAAACGATCCATCCCATGGTAACATTATCTGCGGAGGAACTGCTTAGCACACCGCTATAGATAGTATATACTGGATGTATTGACCTACTCCTTTGTTTAAGAAACAGAAATCGTGTTCTCCGCGTTTTTATCGAGTTTTATCGGGAGCCCGGTTTTATATAATAGTAAAGTCAAATTATTCTCGCATTTTGATTGGTTTTCACCTATGATCTATTAGAGGATAGACGCGTAGATGACGTCAATATAACAAACATTTTTCCTCTGTTTTTTAAAATGGTGGAAAGTTCTCAGAATTTGGATAATATTTCACGTGATTGGGCGAAAGATAAGGTAGAAAAAAGTCTTGTCGAGGCTGTGTGTCAGGTACGAAAAGCAGGAAGAAAAAAAAAAGAAAGTAGCAACTGCTTAGCCTGGAATTTAACTAACCCGATAAGCAATGTTTATGAGATTATTGTTTTTGAAAAATTCATCTTAGTCTCAAAATAATTGTTTTGACACAGATAGGTGTCAGGAAAGAAACATTACAAACACCCGGTACTTCTTAAAATCAGTTAAAATAAATACGTAACCTTGCTTTCCGACCTGAATGTTCCAGTCTGTTTCAGGACACAGCAGCGAGCAAAGTATAGCTCACTACAGCTCGCTCATGGACAACTGTATCGCAGCTATAAGGTGTCCTTAAAAACCCCTAAACTCTTGTAGCTCGTTTCACGTTCTATTGCATCATCGCCTATTGTGAACGTTTTAGCAATACGTTGAAGTTATTTAGAAAGTTAACAAACCGGTTTCTGTACACTTGATTGGATTTAGTTTCATATTGCAAAATTATGGACATCGGACTGTATGATACAGCTGTGTTCAGGAGACTTAAGAGTTCCTAGGGATAACTTGATCTCCAGAGCCAGCTGACGTATCGTCAACGAACTTGATCCTTAATTGTCATTTTCTTGGGGTATTCCTTCCTTTAGTGTTTTAAGAAACATCACATCTCACATTTGAGAATCACCCACCGCAGAAGACACAATTTCCACTGTCACTAACGCTCCTTTCATTCAAACTCGAATCGAATGGCCTCGATTGTTGACCGCAACCGCAAGTTTTCCGAGCGTCTTTTACAACTGCTGCAACATTCAAGGCAACGTTCCAGGATTTTCAGCTCACAGGGATGACATTTCCAGCATTTTCTATGTTTATAGATTTTCGCAGTTAATTTCTGCTATCGCTGTAAGTGACGCTGGATTCAAGTTCGACAGTGGCGTGATTTTCCTGAACCAAGTCTTTGCTACGCGCAGCAACCAATCATTGCTATTTTCGTGCTTGTTACAGCGGGCAAAGGTCCGGCTTTTGAGTTTATAGACTTTTGAAATAAAAAAGCTTTCTCTGTGGTAACTTGTTCCTATATTATATAAAACAAATAGATTTCATGTTGCCGTGGGTCTGTTCAGTAATTGATCACAGATGACATCAAAATGTGGTAAGAACATCAGTGACGAGGCTATCGCCTCGTGTGCCACTTGTTTATTCTTACCACATTTTGACGTCATCTGTGATCTATTACTGAACAGACGCACGGCAACTTGGAATCCATTTGTTAAACAGAAACAAGAGTGGAAGTCTGGGACAACGAGAAATGCTGTGCGAGCACGAGCTGACAGCGCGAGTGTTTCCAGAGCTTTTTCGAGTTGTCCCAATTCTATTTAACAAATAGATTCTACATTGCCGTGCATCTGTTCAGGTAGAAACTCGGAGAACATGTTTTTTATTTCTTTTAAAACACTTCCGTGACGAAAAAAGAAAACAACTTGTTTACTTTGATCATCAATATGTAATTTCTTTTTTCTCACACCATCATTACATGGTGCTAGTTCTGCTGGGTCTTATCGAGTTATAAAAACACGATTTTAAACGAATCCGCGTGCGTATTTTCCTTTGGGTTATTTTCTTTCATTGCAGCAGTGTTTCCTGTCACGTATCATTTCTGTCTAGGTTATAAAACGCATGACGTTATTTAGTCCAGTTCTGGCCTGCTCTCTGTCACGCAACGCTACGCTCTCTTTTTAATATAGATGTAGCCATCGACTCACCGGCTAGTTGTAATGTTACTTTGCTCAATCGCCCTGCCTTGTCCCCACCCGGATTGTCTTTGGTCTCTGTCACCCCACTCTCCACCCCCGCCAAGGTTGCGCTTTTCCTTTGCTCTCCCCGCAACAAAAATAGAAAAACATTAAAAAACATATTTAAAAAGGAAACAAAACCATCGTTTTTTTCGATTGCTGAGAATAAAGAAGAAATGTTTTTAAACTTGCGATTATTATCGCTACATTAACTGTAATAAATTCCTACTATATGACTAAGAATTCATGATAAAATAAACCACTTCAGGACCAATTTGTTCGCAATTCGATAGTGCAAGAAATCGCGCGTTTAGAAAATGTCTCAACCGTCTGCATCGGCGCATTGAGGTTCGCTTTGCTTCCAGCGAGCCGCCATTAATTTTGGATGTATATTAAATAAAGACTGTCAGGGCTATTTAACGACACTTTATTAAATTTAGGACGTCGGCTGTCATTGACTATTCTGAACAAACAAAACTCGGAAAGGTGGTGGAGAAAACAGTTTCACTGTGTTGTAAATTTTGAGTGTGCTTAGTTCACATAACGATCAGGATTGCAAAAGGCACGTTGGAAAATGAAGAATTTGGGCCTGAAATTTGGTTAGGATTTGAGGAACTGAGCAGCGCAACTTTGCCAAAAATATTCGAAGAAGTTCCTTCTGTACCACCCCTCGGGAGAATGGCATTTTGGTTGGCCCACTAAACGAATTTCTTGTTTAATCTCGATGTTCCTTTTTTTAAAGTCGAGCTAGCTAGCCTTAGATTAATTATGGCTGAAACAAAAATCTCTATCAATAGGAGACATGTGTGGGGTCATTTCCGATAAGACAAGGCTTGTAAACGAACTTGGTAAAGGCAAAAGTGGCAAACACTGCTCCATTTCCCAAATTTCCAGGTGTTATTTTCCATTAAAAATAGAAAGATGTTGTCAAATTCCTTATTTGTTAATCGAGCTTTCAAGAAATTTACACCTTATCGGAAAATTTCCAAAGCTTCCTCGTGATCAGTCCGAAAATTGAACTTAATCTGAATTTTAAACTGAAGCAATTAAGGATTATTCGAGTCTATAAAGACTGTAATTTATTTGGATGCCAATTTAGTTAAAGGCTTGTCTGGTTTAAATTAAAAGAGTAATGACACAACAAAACGTTCCGTTGTCACCAAAACCTAACTGATAAATGTACAATTCGCCAACGCGTTAATTAATTTATTTGAGACAAATAAACTGCTGCCAAGACACCGAGGTAAATGTCAAAATAGCGGTAACACCTTTAAATACATCACCGCTTCATACAGAATAGATGTATACGCATCTTTTAACGACATAAAAGCAGAGTGATCGCGGAATTGTTCAAAGTGCCTCGCTTGTTATTCGGTAGCCTTTCAATCAGTATTTGGGTGAATACTGCTCACAAGATTAAAGGTAAGTGGCTCCCTACAGAAATGTTTACCTGTAACTACATACTTTACGTAAAAAACAACAACAAGAATTCCAAATTAGACGATTCTGGACTGAATATTTCAATAACTGGCTAACAGCCCAGTTTGCCGCATTTACAGACGAACTGATCAGAGTTAAAGACATATAATATTTAATTTACGATCACAACGCTCAAAAACTGACAGAAATTCTCAACAGGAGGCTGCAAGAGGATGCGTGAAGTAAGATAACTTGGCGATAAATGGCAAAAATTAATTACAGCTTACGATAAAATCAGTCTTATTTTTTCAATATACGTTTGCGCATTCTAGGAAAATCATGGCTGTAGCAGTTTTTGAAGGGCACTCGTCGGAGAAAACTATTTGACTGGGTTTAATATTCTCTAACAATATACCAGTGCTAGTATTTAGTGAATGCAAGAAACAATCGTATCGAAATTGTATAGATATTTAACTCATACAGAATCCAGAAATTAAGCCAGAAATTTCTCTGGCTTAAGAAAATGAATTGTTACATACCACTAACAAAATATATATATTGAACAAACCTATCTCTGCAAATGAATATATGAAAGATCATGTATTTGAACTACGAAGAAAGATAATGAAGACATGATTGATCATCGTAGTTATACACAACTTAAGCAGTTGTGAAATTAAAGCTTGAAAAAAAGATCAGGCCCGAACGGGATTCGAACCCATGACCTCTGCGACACCGGTGCAGTGCTCTACCAACTGAGCTATCAAGCCATATGGGAGCTGGTCACATTGTGAGTTCGTAAGATCCCCTTAGAAGGTGAAGAATGCAAATGAATTTAAGAATGATCATATATTTCAACTGCAGAGAAAGATGCATGCGTTTTTAAATTTCTCCGGTGAAGTGTGGGCGGAAAACATTTCATGCGTTTTTAGAGTGAAGCCTCCGTTTTCAGATAGCTTGATAGCTCAGTTAGCAAAGCACTACAATGATCAATCGTGCCTTCACATCTTTCTCCAAAACAACGTTATCCTGTAAACAGGCGCCAGTTGGTGAATTCCCAATAAAACAAAACTGAACTTTCCGCTTACAAGTGTCTAAACGATCATAAAATATTCATAGCTTAATTGAACAGCATAATGTGAAGCCGTCACAATGTTTGATTTCATTTCTTTAGATGTCAACTGAATTCACGCAATAATTAAATTAGCATCCGACCCTTTCGACGCATTTTCACGATATCAGTTTCACGCCGGAGAAATTTAAAAACTTTATTCTACGTTTAGGCCTACCGTCCACACCAGTCCGTCACGAAAACGGAAGTTTTCGAAACGCTCTTCAAACTGGTGTAATCTGAAAACGCCGGCGTTTCGTTTTCTTGTGAAAGAAAAACGTAACATTTTGAAAACCAAGCTTTTCGTAAACGATGTAGTCACGATAATCATGATCATGTGATTTCCCTGACCGAGTTTTCTCTCAAACACAAATCCAAAATGACCGATGGATGCTGCGTTTTTAAATTTCTCCGGGGTACTGGCGTAATGTGGACGGAAAACATTTGATGCTTTTTCAGAGTGAAGCCTCCTTTTTCAAATTCCTTTCATTCCCACAGACTTGTTCTCATTGCCAAAACAAAAAAACAAGGGGCATGACAGCCTAAACCTACATGGTGGCTCTCGAAATAGTGTCTTCTTTCTTTTAAAATTTAAAAGAAAGAAGTGGATAGAGAGTGAATTAAACAATGAAGAGAAAGGATCCACGAAGCTTGTGATGTTCTGAAGAAAAGGTGTTCCTTTTGTGGTTTCTAAATAATAATAATAATAATAATAATAATAATAATAATAATAAAATAATAACTTTATTTAAGTGTGGACGAGTCTTCTAGTCAGTACTGGGTAACACGTATGTCTTCTCCCGCCATCAACAGGCACTGAAATAGTAGTTAGTATTAAATTTGTATTACAGTGCCTTAAGTTTATACTCAATCTTCTTTTGTCACAAACTAGTAAAGAGGGTGCACCCCAGAAACGTTAAACACATTTTTTCGTCCATTTTTGCTGATTCTATATCCAATATCTCAGCGTGAGGATCGTAAAGTCCGCATTCGAGCCTTGTGGTCCATCAGGCAGGCGCTGATCTCCGGTTTTCGTTGCGAATGAAGCGACTTGGGATATTTATTTCTACCCCGCTTTCCTCACAAGGGGATTCTGGTCCATCGCAGGGTTACCCGCAGCATGCCACCCGCACCAGGGTGGGGAGGGGCATTGCCAGAATTAGAATAAAGAGTCTTGCCCAGGACCACAACACAATAGCTCCCGTCAGGGCTCGAACCGGGGCAGCTGGTCGAGGATCGAGAGACGAACTTTCTATTTACAAGAGCCAAGCGTTCATTTGTAACGGGGAAGAAAAAACATTTGCTGTCTGTACTACTTGTCTGAGAGGCATGCACTCAATTTTCTTGACGTAATCCACCCTTTAACGACCCTACCAACTTTTATCCAGCGTCTCTCACGATAAAACCAGGGGAATGGCCAATTTGCCGAGTCAACAATTTTGTCTTTTCTGACGCTTTTTGAATTGCCATTATCCACGATTTTTCTTTTTTCTTTCGATTTTCTGAATGTTTCGTGTACAGATTCGTCAAAATAATTGTCGCAATAACAAAACGCAGTATTTTATTAATCAACCTCTAGTTTTGGGGATTTGTTGATATTGACCGTGATTCGAATCCGGGCGTGATATCATTTCATATCAGTCTATATGTTCATAATTGCTCTAGAAATGATACGGTGTTTCGCTCGGTATTATGTTTTCCGGTCTTTATGTTTTGCCAATCAATTTCTAAATTAAACACATTTTGGTAGCCGACGAAATCATTCGATCTTTCTACACAGATTTGTATACTGTACATCCCTGAAAAAGGAAGGCGAAAATTGCATGTAACACCATTTAGGCGGTTCAGCTAGGATAAAATAAAAACATGATGATAAATAAAATTCGATAGCAGAGTTCCAATGACGAACACCGTGAATTCGCCAAAAACGCTGTTTTCTTCGATCACAAACTTAACTCATACACGCACGTACATAATATGCTAATTTGTATCTTGCGTATTTCACATGCAGAATCATTGCGCCCATTTCCTGAAGGTCGAAAAGCACAAATATTTTGGCAGATGCTAATATTTGGACATTTCATTCTTAAAAAGGAAATGAACAAAAGCTAGGTTGCAATTTCGAAATTAAGAAATTCGTCCGAGGATTAAAATTATGTTGACAGCGATTTAAAATCGGCTCCCAGTAACTTTTGAGCAGAAGACTTATTCAATTATTTGGGTTTGTGCAAACATAGGGAAATAGTAATAAATTACTTCTTGGAAGCGATTTCGTCTTCTCATTAAACAAGCTAAATATTAATGGAACACTTGCTTTTTAACATTTAAAGAAAAAGAACTTGCTTTGGTCCGGACGTATGAGATTTCGGATCACAGCGTCGGTTTCGAAACAAATTGTCCTCAGAAATGGGACGCTGTTTTTCTGCTAAGAAAAATGAAAATATTTAGGAAGCTTTCTTCCTGTGAGCGTAGGTGATTTTACTGTTTATTTTTTGCTAAAATCCCATTGGCTAAACACTCGTTAATTAACAATTTCACTCATGCTTTTCGAACAAGACAAGAGAACGAGATCCGATTGGCGATTCAAAATAACCTTATAATGAGTTTCATGTAGCGACATTGTCAGTTCCTTGACGGGCTTTATTGAGCTCTGGAAGATTTTCTAATCCATCCTGCTTTGTTTGCCCACAGCATACGAGGTTTAAAATCAGCAAAATGAATGTGCCCGGCCTTTTTGCGAAATGAAAGACGATACGCCACATCCAAAGATGAAACAAGTCTTGAGGCTGACAGAATTCCTTTTCTGGGGAATCATTCTACTCTCGGAATTCGGGCTTTCGTCAAGTTGCAGCGATAAAGGTTTGAATATTGCAAAATGTTTGAATAAATAGGAAGTTTCTTCCTCACTAGTAAGTGCCTGCCCTAGAGGAAGGTCATTATTAGCACTAACGACTAGCAACTGGTCGTAAAATGCATTCCCCAAAACCTTTTTCAAATGGGAAACCTTTGTCAGCTCAATTTGGTCTCAAATTACTCCAATAAAGTACCGTCGAAATTTAACACTGTCATTGTACAATCGAGGAACACCCGTAGCATTTAATACAAAGAAACAGACTAGGTATGCTAATTATAATGTACCTCATTTTAAATTGTCGACAGACAAGTAGTTTTTATCCACTTGTACATTGAACAAGTGAAACGAAAGCATGTTTAAAGACGAAACGTGTGTATACAATGTACTTACCGTCACGGTGTTTTAATCGTTACTTGATAAAAATATATTTTTTTCTTTTTGCGATTCCCACCTAATTTTTTGATTGCGATTTAGAAATAAAGCTAAACTAAAAAGGCGATATCAGTCTCGCAATTATTTGCTTATGAATCGCGTTCTAAAAACAAACGTGATATTCTAAAATACAATTTCTTGCAAGAATTTGGCTATTCGGCGTGAATTTTGCCATAAAGAAATGACTAATCTGGCGGCACAAAATGATGTTTTGGACCAATTTTATTTTCCAGGCTGGTAAAGAATTTGGCGCGATTTTGCCTTCACGGCATAAATATCGCCAAACGAGGGGACAACGTAAAAACTGGTAAAAATGTAGCGACGGAATTCCTATGAAATTTGCCAGGAGCGAAGTTTTGAATTAAATTATGGCACAAATTTACTAAAACACTAATATGTTTTCCAAAAACCTAATGGTAAAAATTGATACGATAACCCAGTTTGCTGCTATGGGGCAGAAAACTTGCAAGAACGCATGATTAATGTTAATTACTTTACTCTTTACTCTCACAGTGCCTCTCTCTACCCAGGTGTTTAAATGAGTACCGGAGAATAGGCCATTTTCGATATATTAAAATTCTAACATTGCTCCGAGACTTGGGGGAATAGAACAAAAGAAATTAACTATTCATCCTTCAACCTCGATGTAATTTCTTTTTTTTTATTCCCTCAAGCCTCGGAGCCAAGTTAGAATTTTAAAATATCGAAAATGATCTATTAAATGCTGGGGGGTAACCCTGCGATGGACTAGCATCCTATCGGGGGGGGGGGGGGGTGAGGAAGTAAAAATACTCCTGGTCGCTTCATGCTACTGAAACCGGGATAAGCTCCGGCTTAACGAGCCACTTGGCCCGTATGCAGACTACCTTAAACCTAAATACACGCAGTAAAGGTACATGGAAATCTCCATGTACCTTGTGGCTAAGCATAAGATAAATTACTTGGAAATTTCCATGTAACTTTTAAGAAAAGGTACACGAAAATTTCTATGTACCCTATGGCTAAACATAAGAAGCTGTACTTGAATCAGTCAGATCTCAATGTCACGTACGCCAAGGGTCACGTACGCCAAGGGTCTGTTCATTAACTGTATTATGATAATACAGTCAACGAATAGTTAACGATAGCGTAGGGAAACAAAATTCACTGATGGATTCCTAATGGCTCAAGACTAAAATGAACGACAAAAGTGTTGAGACATTTTGCCCTTTTGAAGTACTCAAGGCTCATTTCCCCCTAAACTATACGATATACTCCCCTCCCCCAAAAACAATGTTGGATTTCCTGTCTCTAGAACTTGCTTCTTTCCTGTGCAACATTGAAAAGGGGGAGTAGGGGTGACTCTCAATATCAACGGGATTTGAAATGGAATAAGTTAAATGTTGCGATTAGCACTCGATTCAGTCAACTGTCTCAACCACTTTTGCGGCCCATTGCAGTTCCATTGTACATAAGCAACGGAAAGATGTTTCTTAGGCAGTAACCTTCACATTTCTTTCCTTTTTTAAAATCGTCTTTGCGAAGGCACGTCCTCGGCCATTGAAGTTAACATAACTTGCGATAGTTACTTGGAATTATATGTGGACGGCATGCTCCTGGGTGGAGGTGCAACTAATGTTAGAAGCAATGGTTACCTTGTGTATCACATAATGCCCGGAAGTCACGTGATAGCTCTAAGTTGCAAAGCTTCCGCTCCACCTTGGGAAGGGGGAATTTTGGGTTCATTTGAAAACGGACTAGTCACTGACACCTCTTGGAAGTGCGTCACGACAGCTAAGTACGGATGGAATACGAGAACTTATCGAGATGACAATTGGCCAATGGCAAAGTCTTATGGACCCAACAGCGTGTCAACATTGCCTTGGGGTGGAATATCAAGCATCGACGAGAAAGCCGTTTGGATTTGGTCTTCAGACAATAAAAAGGACACCGAGGTTTACTGCCGGCACCGTCTTGTTGCTCCATGTACCGAAGGTAAGTTATTAGCTAGTCCTTCAGTGCGTGCCTTGTAAACCGAGATGGAGCGTGCACCAAACTTTAGCGAAGTCAATAAACGTGCTACAGTAAATGAACTTTGATTTACCTGCAAACGTTTGCATAAGAGTAAGGCTATACTGTTAGGGCAATGCGTCGTAAAAATAAAATAAAACAAAACGAAACAAAACAAAACGGAACGAGACGAAACAAAACAAAACAAAACAAAAGAAACAAACAAACAGCAAACTTTTTGTGTTCAGCAGTGAAATGCAATTTATGGGGCAGCTGCCAAAACTGTCAATAATGTTTTTAGTCAAATAATTCCGTTCAAATCTACTCTCAGCTATGACATTAATATAACCTTCCCTTGATTCTCAACAGTTAAGTCAAACTTCTTCGAGGCACCAGAATCTGGCAGAGACATGGCCATAGCAGGATTTTTGCTCCTCAGGACAAGGGTTGCCAGCGCAGTGGAGTGTGGGCTCAAATGTGGTCAGCGCAGCGCATGCGCATCATTTGTAGTGGAGTACTTGGCTAATCCTGGATACAAACTATGTGAACTTAATACGGTAAAAGCTGAAAGCCATCCTGAAAGTGTTGCAAGGAAGAAAGGCTTTCAATATTACGACGAAGCTGAAGTCTTCTTCTAGCTTCTGATAGAAAATATTAACCTAGAAACTGCTAGAAGAAAGATAATTTGTAAAACTAATATCATTAAGTACGGAGCAAGGAAAAAAAACGAAAAAGGACCAGGCAATGGGAAGTGAATCAAGGTAAACTTATTTCAGAAGATGAGCAACATCTAATTATCTTCACAAAATAAACTATTCTCCGACGTGTAAAGGACCAACATAAAGTAAAAAAGTAATAATAGAAAACAATTAAAAATAAAATAAAACTAGACCAGGAAGATCTATTACCGCTTAATCATACCAGTAACAAAATTTCAGGAAACGAATAGAAAGAAAGCAAAGCTTGTTAACAATTGAATAAAGAAACTGTGGTGCTGCGTTGGTGGGAGTATTACAAGATGATTTGGTTTTATCAACTGGGTTGATAATGTGAATTGGCCACCGTAAAGAGATTCGAAAGCTGACGCTTCGAGCGTTAGCCCTTCGTCGGAGCGAATCGCTCCGACGAAGGGCTAACGCTCGAAATGTCAGCTTTCGAAAGGGTTATGGTTAGCGAATCGCTCCAACGAAGGTCTAACGCTCGAAACGTCAGCTTTCGAATCTCTAAACCAAATTATCCACGCGTTGTGGTCATGTGACCGGTAATTCGTGGCACTGCGAGTAAGGAACACCAAGTGTCCCAACAAAGGAAAATCTAAAAATAAAATGGTACTTCCTATTATTATTCTTTAGACTGAACAAGGGCCTTGGAAAAAGCGAGGAAAGGAGTTAGCTTTTACAGTTTTAATTAATGTTCCTGCTGGTACCATTTTACTGTTAGAGGAAGATTTTTGTTTTCGTTGCAAAAGTTTCCTAACTGCTTACATGTATAAGTTAAAGAGCCATGTAATTAAATCGCATAATTAAGGCCTGTAAGATATTTGGAGCTTCGTCGGAGCGAATCCAGCGAATCCGACGAAGGGCTAACGCTCGAAACGTCAGCTTCCGAATCTCCAGTACGATGGCCAATTCACATTATCAACCCAGTTGATAAAACCAAATCATCTTGTTAACAATTGATTACCTCCACCAAACTAGTTCGAAGGATAACGCCATTTTTGAAAATGGTTGAGGAATATAAAGAGGAAAATAAAGAACGAATGCTCAGAACCACTCATGGCACGCCAAGTTTGCTTTCAGGCACCTTCGCGTCTTGCGCTGCATTTGGTGGAATGTCTGTTTGACATGATTATAAGCAGAATAACAACAAAACGGGGCTGGACAACCAATATCCTCAGAGCTAACGTTAATCAAGAGCAAAGGTACCAGTTAGCATGCTTTTACTGGAAAAACGTATTTGTCCAAAAAAAAAAAAAAACACAGAATAATCAAGTTTAGCATTTAAGATACCAAATTTTGCCCCAGTGCCCATCGATGTGTGTTGAAGATGATGCAGAGAATTAGCCCGCGAGTAAACCATTGACAGGGTTTTTCTTCTCGGTTAGCACGGGATTATTTCATTAGCTAGCAAGCTTGAATTGTTTATCCCGTTTTATGTGCATTAACAATGGGCTATTTCCATTTGGTAAATTCTCAGCTCCGACTATTGCATTTCTAGCTTTTTGATTGGCTAAAAAAACTCCGACTATGAGCCAATAGTCGGAGTTTTACGTCATATGGAAAATAGTGCGCCAAGTTCAAAAACTTTTCCGCACGAAGTTTTCAACTTCAGTCCTCTATAATGGCCGAAATAAAAATCGGCGGCAAACCCCGGTTTGAGAATTTACTAAACAATTATTCCATTCTCCCTTGTTGGACATGAAGTGATTATAACCAACTCGCGCTCAGTACTCGCTCGTTGGTTATTTTATCACTTCATATCCAATTCGGGCTCATGGAATAATTGTTATATATCAGAATTCTAACTCGGTCCCTAGGATCCGTGGATTGAGACACTAGAAATCCGTTTAGGATTAAGGACGGACAATTGAGTTCTTTTGTTGAACGGCTATGTTGAAAAAGGCAAGCAATACTCTTAATTAGAGGTAGTAATTAAACAAAATGTTTCGGAATTGTACGGCATATTAACGAACAAACTGGTTGTTTCAATTCCTGTTTATTGTAGTGCTTTTAGAGCTGAACTATCAGCTATTTATCTATGTCTCCTTTAATAATTCTCCTATAATAATTCTCATTGCGCAATCTACAAGCTTTTTCTATTCTTTACTATTCTTTACTCTATCGTCTGCTACAAAGAAGCAATTAATCTTCCAGCAAATGAAGATAGTTCTCGTCGGTAAATCCCCACTGGTGATTTTATTTTCAAACATCTCGTCGAACAAACAGACCCATACCACCAAAACAAAAAAGCTAGCAACTGCAGCAAAAATTGTGACGAGTTTTTGAACCAGGACCTTGAAAACGTCAGTTTACAATTTTCAAAATAAGCCAACCAAAATGTAGTGCATTTACAGTAGGGCTCTTTTCATAAATGAAGCTAAGTTTTGTAACTGTTAAACGTTAATTAATCCTTCCTAAAAGCAAGCGAAAAAACCAGGAGCAAATTTTCTAAAACACCGTACGTTAATTTCGCTTGCGTTTTTAATTGCCTATGGTTAAGATTATGCTAAAGCTAGTAGTTATAAGTGTAAACTTGGTTTTAAGCTATCCTGGTGGGTCTTTGCTTGGCAAGCTAGTCTAATAATACAATTTGTACTTGTGTCTTCGTCACAAGTGTAAATGTGTGCATAAGCTACCTCGCGATTATACCTATCTAAGGTGTAAACTAGCCATTACGCTATTCTAGCCGTGTCGCTTAACATATATCATTATCTCAGTAGAAGAAACTCAACTGGAAATTCCCACTATGACATGAAAAACGGAATTTCATATCATGTGTTAAAAAATAATGTCCTTGTAAAAAAAAAGCTACACTAATCTACACACCAAACAACTGAATTCTATTCTGAATGGTTTCCCTGCAAACATGACAAATTTGTAGTTTTTCAGAGCATTCCTTGCACGCGCCGTGGCCACATAAGAATACCATATTTTTGTCTCTCTCCATGCATATCTGACACTGTCTGTCTTCTTCCATGACTCGTAAACGTTCTTCCAGTGAACGCACTCTCGCGTTGTAATCTGCCGCGTCCATCAAGGTTGGAGCATTAATCGGCGCTCCCTCTGCAAAGTAGTGCGGGTAAAACTGAATGAATTTTAAGGCTCTCAACCTCTGCATCTCCAGAATCAAAACTTGATTGTTAGTTGAGAAACGAAGATGTGCCCGTGCAAATGATGATTCTAGTTTTTAAGTCTGTGGATGAAACCCTAGTGTGTGACCATTCAAATGAAAGCTATTGAGCAGTACTTTCATGTGGGACTGTTTATTACGCTGTACAAGGTGGTTCTAACTTTTAAGTCTGTCGATGAAACCCTAGTGTGTGACCATTCAAATGAAAGCTATTGAACAATACTTTCATGTTTTTGTAAGTCTGTGCATGAACTGACCCCAGAGTATTGTATTTAGGAATTCGAAATGAATAAATGAAAGGGGAAAACAGAACATAGCACTACCTAAAGAACCGACAAAAAAAAAACGCCTAACAGGAATATTGAACCAACCACAGATGCAAAACCAAAACGAGACACTTAGGTCATGTGACCCAGACGACTCTGCAATGGCCAGCCCCAAGCCCGGGTGAGAAGGGAAGAGGGTTGGGTGTAGGGCTGGAATCCACAATCTGTAAAAACTTTCTCGCTACGGAATCCAAAACGAGACCAAAACACGATAACACCATGTCCATTTAAACACAAGATGGGCTGGAAGCGGGCTATAAAGCTTTTAATAGATTTCATGTTTACTTACCCACTGCGATTTTCTGTTGTATTTCTGAATTGCATTTAAAACAACGCTTCAATTTGAGAGAGCAACCTGGAAGACAAATTAGCAAGGAGAGTGGGGCATTGACAAAGAAACTCTACACTAAACACTAGCTAAATGTGTTTCTTGAAAACATTCCGGTTTTATATCGATTGAAAAAAGCCTTTTTACTTTGATGAAAGAAAAAAATCATCTCCTTGACTGCTTTAAGCTTTGACCGGCTTATTCTGCGTAAACTGGTAACATCTCCTTGGTCTGACTTCGCGGATTCAATAAACCTGATGGATGTATAACTTAAAAACCGTTTTTCGCTTATATTCGGAAGTGTTAAAACTAAACACGCTGTAAAACGCTTGGCGAAATTTCCAAGATCCGCGCGATTGTGTCAAGTATGAGCGTCTGCAATCTTTTAGCCAATGAAAATTAGCCAATGGGCAAACAAAAGTTTTGAGTGCTTTTGAAACACACCTATTTGCGAGATGCAGAGAAATACAGAATTCGCTACTTGCACATATCCATAATCCTTTGCGTTTTGGGGGGGTAACCAGAAGAAGAAATGTATTAGCGACTTTCATATAACCCGCAATGCATTTTGTTTTCCCCACAAAATTTTGCATAAACTATTGTTTTCAAATACACTTGAGAATAGATGACAATAGTTTATGCAAAATTTTGTGGGGAAAACCAAATGCATTGTGGGTTATATGAAAGTCGCTGATGGTATCATGACAAAAATTAATTCGGTGAGCTCGCAAAACCAGCTACTAATGCTTAAAAATGCACCAGAATTTACCAGAATCATGATAGGAGAAACTTGTACTAGTTTATAACTAAATGTAGAGAAATTTTTTTTTTGTCCATACATCGTCTTGTAATTTTACAGACGATGTATGGACAAAAAAAAAACTTTCTCTATATTTAGTTATAAACTAGTACAAATTTCTCCTATCATGATTTTGGTAAATTCTGGTGCATTTTTAAGCATTAGTAGCTGGTTTTCCGAGCTCACCGAACTAATTTTTGTCATGATACCATACATTTCTTCTACTGGCTACCCCCCAAAAACACAAGGGATTATGGGTCATGTGCAAGTAGCGAATGAAGAAAAAATCTAATTTCGTGCCTCTCTTCCTGAGTTAAGATAAGAGAAATAACGGGACTGGATGACAATTGCCTATAAACCCCCAAATCTTTTTTTTGTTTTTGGTCAAATCCGGAATTTCTTATTAATTTTTAAAGTCCGGTTTTTCCTGCCCGCGACTGGGTAAAAGGGAGACTGGGACTAGTGACGTATTCCCGGACATTAGCCTCGGGGCAATGAGCCGAGGAGACGCGTAGTTTTCTTTGTGTGCCGGGGAAAACCATTTCTATTCGGCTGGCATTTGTTATCAGCGTACACGATAATTAAGAAATGGCTTCGAACGACTCAAGTCCTACCACTAGTTCAGCCTCTGAAGCCTCAGAAATGGAAGATTACGACTTGGAGGTTGAAGGTTCGCCAAACTCGAGTTCTACGGCCAGCGATGAGGAAGGCACGAAAGAGGAATATGCTGACGATCCGTTAGCGGACGAGGAATGGCTATAGTTGTACGAACGAGACAGAAAGGAGGAGGAGGCCCTAGAGAAGACGCTCCAAAAGCGCGAAAAGCGAGCATTGCTACAGCCGAAAACAACACATCTCTCAGGCATGGTTTCAGCTCTGATCGAAGTCACAACACGCGAAGCTCACAGTCCGGGTTTTTCGTCACGAATCACACTCGACCCATTCCCTTTCGGCAGGTTCTGCGGCTCAGTATCTCGATTTTCCGCCACTCTGAAAACTCAGCGTAGAAATTCCGGTTTTAACCAAAAACAAAAAAAGTAACACGCTGTAAAACGCTTGGCGAAATTTCCAAGATCCGCGCGATTGTGTCAAGTATGAGCGTCTGCAATCTTTTAGCCAATGAAAATTAGCCAATGGGCAAACAAAAGTTTTGAGTGCTTTTGAAACACACCTATTTGCGAGATGCAGAGAAATACAGAATTCGCTACTTGCACATATCCATAATCCTTTGCGTTTTGGGGGGGTAACCAGAAGAAGAAATGTATTAGCGACTTTCATATAACCCGCAATGCATTTTGTTTTCCCCACAAAATTTTGCATAAACTATTGTTTTCAAATACACTTGAGAATAGATGACAATAGTTTATGCAAAATTTTGTGGGGAAAACCAAATGCATTGTGGGTTATATGAAAGTCGCTGATGGTATCATGACAAAAATTAATTCGGTGAGCTCGCAAAACCAGCTACTAATGCTTAAAAATGCACCAGAATTTACCAGAATCATGATAGGAGAAACTTGTACTAGTTTATAACTAAATGTAGAGAAATTTTTTTTTTGTCCATACATCGTCTTGTAATTTTACAGACGATGTATGGACAAAAAAAAAACTTTCTCTATATTTAGTTATAAACTAGTACAAATTTCTCCTATCATGATTTTGGTAAATTCTGGTGCATTTTTAAGCATTAGTAGCTGGTTTTCCGAGCTCACCGAACTAATTTTTGTCATGATACCATACATTTCTTCTACTGGCTACCCCCCAAAAACACAAGGGATTATGGGTCATGTGCAAGTAGCGAATGAAGAAAAAATCTAATTTCGTGCCTCTCTTCCTGAGTTAAGATAAGAGAAATAACGGGACTGGATGACAATTGCCTATAAACCCCCAAATCTTTTTTTTGTTTTTGGTCAAATCCGGAATTTCTTATTAATTTTTAAAGTCCGGTTTTTCCTGCCCGCGACTGGGTAAAAGGGAGACTGGGACTAGTGACGTATTCCCGGACATTAGCCTCGGGGCAATGAGCCGAGGAGACGCGTAGTTTTCTTTGTGTGCCGGGGAAAACCATTTCTATTCGGCTGGCATTTGTTATCAGCGTACACGATAATTAAGAAATGGCTTCGAACGACTCAAGTCCTACCACTAGTTCAGCCTCTGAAGCCTCAGAAATGGAAGATTACGACTTGGAGGTTGAAGGTTCGCCAAACTCGAGTTCTACGGCCAGCGATGAGGAAGGCACGAAAGAGGAATATGCTGACGATCCGTTAGCGGACGAGGAATGGCTATAGTTGTACGAACGAGACAGAAAGGAGGAGGAGGCCCTAGAGAAGACGCTCCAAAAGCGCGAAAAGCGAGCATTGCTACAGCCGAAAACAACACATCTCTCAGGCATGGTTTCAGCTCTGATCGAAGTCACAACACGCGAAGCTCACAGTCCGGGTTTTTCGTCACGAATCACACTCGACCCATTCCCTTTCGGCAGGTTCTGCGGCTCAGTATCTCGATTTTCCGCCACTCTGAAAACTCAGCGTAGAAATTCCGGTTTTAACCAAAAACAAAAAAAGTTGCGTCATTTTCCTCAGAACTATACAAAGATTTGTCTAAGTAAAAATATGTTGGGGGGTTTTATAGGCACTTTAACAGTCCCCTATATTTCCATGAAAATCGTAGATGTCGATCGTTGAGTTCGACGGGTCGCCATTTCGGTTTCTTGATGCAAGCAAAACTGGAGAGAGTACAAAATACCCGTGGGTAGGGGTGGTGGAGGGCACGGCGGGCGGAAAACATAGGGAGACTATAACAACTTCACTCTGTCACGTGTTCAAGGGGCGTGGCCGAGTTATGGCGCTTCCGCTAATCAAATCGATAAACAATCTCGTCCCCTGGAGAAAAAACCTGTCAAATCAGGGAAATATTATATCGATTACGTGCCGCTATGCAGTTGTAAATAATTACGACAATAAAGTACAAATTCGAAACATTTTCAAGTGAACATTACTCGCGAAAACGATTTAATGCAGTTATTAAGTTGAGTCGAATGAATGCGTGATGGCAGAACTCTCCAAAAGTCCAGATGCGTAGTGTCTTTGTTGCATTAATTTTAAAATTCAGTCGGTGATTTCGGCGGAAAGAACAAGTACATTTCGACCTAAAATGTATATAAGATCCCTCAAAGGGCAGGCGTTGACAAAAATCGCCCAGCAGATCTTTTGAAAAGACATCTTGGTGTTGAAGTGGATTACAAGATTGAAAATCTTCCCGTGTTGACACGAAGAGCGCGTTAACTGACTCGACAAAGCTTGCTCCGCCGATGCGTAAATTACCTGGAATTTGTTATTTTACTTTGTTATCTTTGGAAAAAGAGAACCTTTTCACTTCAAGATCGAACTCGTTTGAGTTGATCTGCTCCTCAATGATGCTACGTAGAGGCACAATTACCAGACAGGAAGGTCTGCCTGAAAAACAACCCACGGAGCTTTCATCCATTTCCTTCGCCAGAACGAAACTTTTATGGATTAAATTGTATCCAAACCCAGTCGCAAGAACCGCAAAAACATCTTTTCCTTCAAGCAAATCAGAAATAACCTCTTTTTGCTCGCGGTTTAAACACTAACCCTCGAAGACACGAAGCAGACAGACGATCATTATCAAAACATTCTCCAGAAAATTCCTCTGAAATCGATGCCATTTTGGCCTGAGCCGCGAAGTGATGAATGTCACGATCACTTTCATGAGACGAAGGGAAGCTGTTACAGTTTCCCTATTTTTTTCCCGCCCCTCCACTTCGACGCTATCAACCCCACCGCTTCACCCACGGGCATTTTGTACTCTTCCCAGTCTCCCAGAGACCAAGATGGCGGCCCGTCGAATTAACGATCGACGTCTACGATCTCACGAAAAAAAAGGGGGGGAACTGTGACTGTGAATCTAATAACAAACAGACTGACAAACAGACAGAGAGAAAGAGAGACAGACAAACTGGCGGACAGACAGACAGACAGACAGATAGAAAGACAGACAGACAATGAGAAAGAGAGACAGACAGACAGATGGACAGACAGACTAAGACAGGCGAGCGTTACCTGTACAAGTTATTTTGTGGCCGCACGGCTGAAAGGTGACAGTCGCAGTGTTCTCACAACATATAATGCAGTCAACGCCCGCAGCTTCAGCTCTGTTCACGGCGTCCTGAGCCTTTTTTTGGCTGGGCGCAGCACTTCTAGGCCGCTATACAACAACAAATAGAAAGGTGAAATTAGATGAAATCATGATATGAACAAATACTGAAATACGCTGAGAAGTAAGCAGACAAACAGGAAACAAACAACTAAAATCAGGCAAATACGATATCAAATCTGAACAGAAAATGCTCTGAGCTTATTGCATGGAAGGTGAGGACGTGAACCAATAGCAATGTAGACGTGAACCAATAGCAATGTAGACGTTTCCATCCAGGCTATATAGGAACTTATTTGGCTAGTATTATGAGTATTTTCAATAACGTCATTACGTTTTTATTACGTTCACGGCAGTAAAATCGTCCTCTACTTAGATTTCTCTATACAGCAAACAAACAAAATGAAACAAAACGACAAAAAAAAAAACACACACAAAAAGACTTCCTTACTCCTGATTTTTTTTTTTTTTTTTTTTTTTTTAAGTAATAATTTTAAATTGCAAAGCACAATTAATACATACATCACTTACAATGTAGGTCTCATTTAATACTCTACTTACAAAACAATACTTACAATACGGGTTAATTATGAAGGCAATACAATACTGAATACAGTTCTTACAGTTCTTACTTTCATTACGGGCTACTTAAGGTGGCCGAACATAGTTTTCGCGCGGTCAGCGGTGTTGTGTAAAAGCCGGCGCGGCTTTTAAAAAGCAAAACAAACATGGCGACAAAATTTTTTTCGTCGTGTGTTCGCTGGTTTGGCAAATGCCGTATTAATTTATTGTCTGCCAAGAAACCCTCGAGGAACCGACCGTACCGACACCGAGGAACCCAGTTAAATGCAACGCATGCGCAGTAGCTCGAAAAATTGAGACCGATTTCTTTGGCACAAACTTGCCGATTTCTAACGATCCAGTCGTTAGAATTTCAAGAAATTTGGCAAAATAATAGTTCAGAACCCACTTGAATGATCTATCGTGAAAAATCTGAATTTTGACATAGGGAATTTTTAGTAATACAGAAAACGATTTAAGGCGAATTACGAAAAACGCCTATGTCAAAATTTTATTAGAATAGTGTTGACAGATGGGATTCAATGCCAATTCGTAGTGGGCAAGCGATGAAAAAATCTAACGACTGGATTTTTATTAAATAAACAAAAACCATTTTTAAGCCTTGTTTTTAACCAGCCCCGTTGCCATGGCAACAGCACACACCCTTGCCAAAATGCGAGAATAAATACTTCTGAGGTTAACCTTGATTCTTGCAGAAAACGGGCCCCAAAGCATAAATGGTTTAAAAGTAACGGTGAATTAGGCATAGGCACTTGAAAACTGTGTTCGGCCACCTTAACTTACAATGCGTGATAAACGAAATACTCACTCCTGATGCGGCCGCCCCTGATGTGGCCGCCCCTGACGTGACCGCCCCTGATGTGGCCGCCCCTGATGTGGCCGCCCCTGATGCGGCCGCTCTTGACGTGGCCGCCCTTGATGTCCCTGAGAATGGTCTTGAAGCAGGTACAGGCCTCCTGGCGGCCACAGGCGGTCGAGGCATTGATTTTGCCACAACAGGCTGAGGTCGAGGTTGGGTAAACGTGGATTGACGCTGAGGAGCGGTTTGTCTCCTACAAAAATAAAAGAGAGTATTGAATACGTTGTATTAAAAACAAGTAAACTTAGATTAGTCGGTAGAGTACCGGTAGATCTAATCCGGAGGTCGTGGGTTCGATTACCTCGTGTGGTTCCCTGATTCCCTTTACTAGGGCTAACGGCCAGTGGGCTACTCACAAGTTTATTTAGCACTTAAATTTACACTTCAGAGTTAATTCTCTGTGTCACCATTTGTGTGCATAGTGCTACGCGGCACAACATTCATATGTACCCTTAGATTATTGGAGTCATTGCTCGCCTTACGCACTTTGTTCCTCTATGTACTCTTTTAAATATCTATCGCTCCTTGATATTTCCTTACATGTCTTCTGGTTTAGCAGCTTGGGGTCAAGCTGCTAAAATCCATCTACAAAAACTCCTTATACTGCAAAAACGTGTCCTTCGTTTAATGTATTTTTCTGAGCCCAGAGCACGCGCCCTGTCTTTGTTTATTACCTCAAATTTTCTCCCCCCTAAGTATGCTCTATGTTGAAACTGTTTCTTCTTTAATGTATGACGTCTCACGTTTGTCTGTTCCGTCTAATATCAGTGATCTCTTTACTCAAGTTAATAAAATACATACGCACAAGACCAGGAGCTCCTCTTAAGGCAACTTTTATATTAAATCTTCGAGTCTGAGCCTAAATCAAAGGTCTTTTGCCAGATTTGGAGCTAAACTCTGGAATTCCCACCAGGACAAATTTCGACAACTCCCTAAAAGTGCCTTCAAAAGCATTTAGAAAATAACCCAAAGCAAATACGCACGCTGATTGGTTTAAAAGCATGTTTCTATAACTCCATAGAAACACAGAACTAGCACGAGGTGTTGACGTAATGAGGGCGCGAACAAAGAGAATTTACATTTTGATGATCGATGTAAACAAGTTGTTTTTCTTCGTCGCGGTATTTTCTAAAAGAAATAGAAAACATGTTCTCCGTGTTCCTATCGAGTTATAGAAACACTCGTGAAAGTTTGGGAGAACTCGAGAAAGCTGTGGCTCGTGTTCCCACAGCATTTCTCGTTCTCCCAAACTTTCACTCGTGTTTCTATAACTCGATAGAAACACGGCACATGTTTTCTATTTCTTAAGTACATGATTTGCTGTTCTTAATAATGGAGGCTGAGGATGATTATGTTGAAACGCCTATTCTTCTGTATAAAATTGCAAATTTTACCTAATATATGTATAAAATGCATAGTTTTTGTTAGACCTTCTTAAACTTCATATCCTCCTGGATTCGTTTTCATGTCATCTTGCTTTGCTTTTTTTCCCTTGTATTTAATAATGTCGTATTTAATCTAATATTGTTGTATTGTTGTAACTTAACAATTACTAGTTCAACCACGGACTGGGTGTACCTCCGCCCACCGCGATTAGCCTTTGCTATCTGTGGGCGAAGACAGACTGTAAAAAATAATAGCCTTTTCATTTTTTCATTAAAACATTCACTAAAACATTAAACATAAGCAGTTTACAATTCAAGGTAACACTGTTTGGTGTAATGTTCTTGATGAGTTAGTTGAGAAATACAATAAGAAAATACATTCACGTATTAAACATTATATTAGAGTATTGGCCATCGAACTAGATAAAAATACAAGACATTACATATTGATCGGAAGGACAGAGACATCAACGAGCGTCAAATTTAACCAAGAAGAGAAGTGAAGGAGGAAATAAGGAACAAATCCAGATAAAGTAATGGAGGATACGTGAATGAAAACTGTTGCGCAGAGTTCGCAGAGTTGCGCAGAGTTCGGAAAATTAATGGGTTATGGGTTAATGGGTTATTCTGCTTATTAAAATGTGGTGTTCTTGTTTTTCACCTCTTTTTCCAACAGCTTCATTGATTTTTAAAGCTGCGAAGTTGTTTCATCAAGTGATATGAGAAAGAACGAAGCATAAAGCTTCGACCGCTTCGCATCCATAATGGCGGTTGTTTTGAAACTTTGAATTTAGTTCATGTAAGCAGTTGCGAAATGTTTACATTTTGTGATGTCTTACATGAAGCAAAACAAAAAACGTAAATAAACTCTCGAAAGTGCGCAGTACGGACTGGAAATCACATCTAAATGAACTCCCTACCTTGGAACGCTCCTCGCAAATTGTTTTATTAAGTTGGCAGTCTGTGGGTCTGAACACAGGTCCAATGGAGTCTTTCCCTCGTGATTGTAAAAGTTGATGTCGGCTCCGTGAAGGGCTAAATAAACAGCTATGGCAGACCCCGTGTTCTGATCTGAGTCACCACCTGGGACATTGAGTCCCAAGCCTTGCAATAGCTGAAATGATTTGAAAATAATTGACTAAAAGAAGATGCATCGTAGACCTTTATTACTACATTCATAGAGAGATGATAAGTTGTGTCGACACAGTGTTTAAAATAGGACTGGAGCATTACGCAAAACAAAAGCAAAACAACATACCAAAATAACGGCAGCAACAAAAAAAACAGAACATCATCAACAACAACAACAGCAACAAGACGAAGATAAGCAAGGAGACGAAGAAAAAAACAAAACAAAAAACAAATCATGCAACCAACCCCCCCCCCCAAAAAAAATAATCAAACAGTCAGTTATTTGGTTGGTCGGTCGGATCATCAGTCCGTATGATGATCTTTACATCCGACCTTCTGTAAGTCCCGTCGGTCGGTCGGTCGGTCGGTCGGTCGGTCGGTCGGTCGGTCGGTCGGTCGGTCGGTCGGTCGGTCGGTCGGTCGGTTGGTTTGTCGGTCGGTCGGTCGGTTTGTCGGTCGGTCAGTCTGCTGGCCAGTAAGTCAGTGAGCCGGTCGACCGGATGGTTAATCAATATTCTAACTGCCCTTACCCCTCTTAAAGGAGTGCTACCCACGGCAATGTGAATGACAGCCAGGTGAAGTGGAGTGTCACCATCCTCGTCAGCAGCATTCACATTAGCACCATGTTCAATTAACAACTCGATCATCCCAGTGTACGATTCCGATACTGCTAGAGCCAGGGCGGTTTGATGCTTGTTGTTCGGCAGATTGATGTCACAATGTCCCTGTGTTTTAAACGAAAAAAGCGTCATTCAAATTTTGCAGTGCTCCAAGCTCAAGTTTTTCAGAAGTCGCCTTTTGGCGACCTCCCTCTGTAAAATGGTCGCCACTACGATAAATCAAATCGTTGTCAAAGAAGGACACTTCGTGCCACTTTACATGGGGTTAGTATCGCTGACCAGAACGAGCCCACATTGAAACGTTTTTAACAGTTTTCAACAGTTTTTCTTGTTGAACAGCCATATTTACCGTTAAGGAAAGTAAATAAAAGAAAAAAGAAACAGGTGAGAAAGACAACCACACAAAAATTGTGATTAAATTCGTTTGGCTTTGTGATTATATTGGAAAAAAAAACCCTGTTGATGAACAATCAGCCTTGCACCAGTCGCCAAATTGGCGACCTGCTCATAAAATTTAGTCGCCATGGCGACCAAAACAGTCGCAGCTTGGAGTGCTGAAATTTGAGTGTATTAATCTTAAGAGACCTTAAAGCACCCTCACTCAATAGGTTTCCAGTGTATGTGAGCTTACAACCTCTAGATGAGAAACTGTGCAGGTTCTAGACAATCTTACGAGCTCAGGCGCAAGTTGTGTTGCGGTCAAATAAAGCCACAAACAGGTACAATGTGTTTCAATCTTTTTAAATCAAAGAATTGAATCGCTTAATGTAATAATGCCAGATTACTAAAACAAAACAAACACTGAAAGTACCTTAAATTTATCACTGACATACCGATAGTAGAAGAGCTTTTGCTATTTCTGTGTTATTGTTGAATGCAGCCAGGTGAAGAGCAGTGAAGCCATCCTCTTTCGCAATTTCAATCAGACCAGGAAATTTGTCAGCGATTTTCTGCACGGCACTGAAATGGCAACAAAAGGTAATCAAAATTAAACTATCAAATCATGGCCAATCCCGAATTTTTTTAGAACGAAAAAAATAAACAATCCAGGCTATTAAGGTCTATTTAGATCCGTCAAGATAATGGCCACAGATCGAGCGATATAAGCTACTAGTTTACATTGCTGGAGCAAAAAAACATGAAATCTTTTTTTCTACCCTACAACAATTTCTTAACAACGCATTCTTACTTCCTGGGTAGTCACTGTGAGAGTAATAAAAAAAGTGCCTTCCCCAAGAACACAGAGCAATGATTTACTTCTGGCCTCGAACCCGGATCTAATGATTAGAAGTGCAACGAGCTGACCAATAGGCCACTGCCAATAGGCAACTGCCACTTACTGTTTGTTTCCTTTCATACAAGCCTGATGGAGTGGGTTAAATCCTCTGCCGTTACAGACAGTCACATCCAAGCTTTGAGAACCAAGAATGAGGTCCACAATGGTGTTCTTCTCTTTTGAGATTGCGTCATGCAAAGGAGTGTCTCCGGCGAAATCCTTAAAAACGGAGAAACAGTTACTGTATTAGTACGCAAAGGGCGGTATGACCCAGTAGGGAATGAGGCATGCCGCGCGCACATCTCTTCCCGTTCCCCTTTAGGCTAAAGCGGCTCGCCTCATAACCCCTGCTGAACAGAGAGACATATCTTAACATCTAGTACCTGACAATTGACATCACAGTGACGTGACGCCAATAATGACTTGACACCAGCATCATTGCCTTGATTGACAGCCAAGTGAAGCGGCGTGCTTTTGTTCTTGTTGTCGCAAACATTAACGTTAGTGCCCGTGTTCAGCATCACCGTCACAGTCTCTCCGCTTCTGTCACTAAACAACAAATGGAGTAAAAGTTAACAACTGAAGTCAATCATGGTTTTTTAACGTTACCAGTTAGTCAATATCTCACGTACAGACCTTCTCTCGTGTTAAAAAAAGTAAAAAATAACTAAATAAATATGATAAAATACCTAAACCACACACAAAAATAAACTGAAAGACGTGTTACGATAGTGTCTCATACAGTCACTATACAAAAATATACCCTCGACTTTAAAAAATAAAAATTCTCCAGCTACTCAGCGGACCGGAATCCTAAATCCTTGAATCTAATTGGCCGGTTACGGACCGCCCCGAAATTTCCATCTTTGGCGTCTTTTCAAGCTTTTCGTTACACCGTGCTGGGCCATACTCAAGACCTCGGGCACAGGTTTTCCCAATACGGACCTCACGACCGGTAAATAACAAGTATATCTTAAATTCATGAAAAAAAAATAGAAAAAATGCGGTTTTGTAAAAGAGGAAACGCAAATTCACCTTTAAAAGGGGCAGTATCACGGACTACACATGCGCAGTTGTTTAGCCAAAAGTTCGCAGATCTTATCCGACGCTTTCAAATTTGTGATCCTTGAAACAAAATGGCGTCGACAAGCGAAGGGCCAAGCACTTATCTTCACGGAGGCCGTAGAAACAACTCTTGCCGTAAGAAGGTTTTTAACTCCAGCAGCAGCAGAAAACGTGAGTGGGAGAAGAAGAATTCGACGTGAAGAATATATACAAGTCATGGTTACAAGCAAGCGGGCTATAGTTCTTCAACTGAGTTATACTGCGTGAGCGCTCAGAGAGGCAGACACACACGCATGCGTAGCTCGTGACACTGTCCCTTTAAACGGTATTTGGGCACCCATCTGCTTTTATAAGATGAAAAAACATCCATTTCTCAAACTCATTAATAATTCATCAAGTTAAAACCAAAAAAATCACAACCGTGAAGGAGGTTGTTGATACCCGGTCTTAATTAGCATAGATTATGACGATTTTACTTCTCCGTTTTCCCTGAGTTTTTGTTTCGATTGAGAAGATATATCAAACGCTCGACTTTTGCATCGGCTATCCAAACACCTCGAATTTCTCCTCTCGGTGTTTGGATATCCCGATGAAACACTGTCTCTCGTGTTTGATGCATTACATCAAAGTCGTACTCTTACCCATAAGCTGCATGATGTAATGCTGAATAATCCTGTTCATCCTAAAACAATTAATAAAACACATACATAAGAGTAAGACACGAATGTTCAGTGTCCCATACCATAGCAGTACGCGACGGTGGCCTCATAGTTAGTGCACTCGCCTTCGGAGCGAGCGGTCCGGGTTTAAGTTCTTACCGGGGACATTGCGTTGTGTTCAGTCTTGAGCAAGACACTTAACTCTCAGAGTGCCTCTCTCCACAAAAGGTGTTTAACTGGGTACCTGCGAATTTAATGCTGGGGGTAGCCCTACGATGGACTACCATCCAATACTAGTCGCTTCATGCTACTGAAACGGGAGATAAGAGCCAGCCTGATGGGTCACTTGGCTCGTATGCAGACTTAACTTACTGTATGGGATGCCTGCCTATCGCTTGGTTCGGTGTTTTTTCCCCTCAATTTCATATTTTCAACAGACTCAGTCAAACATCGACAAATTGATTGGGCTGCAGTACTTAATCAGAGAGGTGGATGATTGAATGAAATTTAATTACAATTTCGTCTAAATAGTCCTCTCTCTGGCGGTATAACCAAAGTCCCTATTTATTACTAACTTTCACTACTGCAACAAACTCATAACAAATATCACTTCTTAACTTCTTTCTATTCTAACCTTATCGTCTAAGTTGGCGCCCTTGCTTATCAGGAGCTTGGCAATTTCCGTGTGACCTTGGTGACAGGCTACATGGAGTGCTGTCTTTCCTCCTCGTTTATGATTAATCTACACAGAAAAGAAAAACGTCTTAAGAATGTCACATTTTCCATCTTAAAGGACGGGCTATACAATACACAATATACGTATCCTTGGCATTGGATTTGAACTAGCTTGCATTTATCCCTTTTTAATGATATTTCCCCGCATAAGCAAGTCAGTTCCAGTCCAATACAGTTTACAAAACAGACAGGGAGCAGTTTACAAGATCAAATGCTCCGACTGCTAGGCTTCCCACATCGGTGAGACTGGCAGAAACCTTAACACGAGACTGACTGAACACAAACGAGACACGAGAAATGGTGATGTCAACAATCACATTGCTTTACATCATCAACTCACAAACCACAACATTGACTGGGACACTGCTCAATGCTTAACCTAAAGTACGAACTATTTTCAACGACTGACTCTTGAAAGCTGGTACACTGACAAACAAACGCCTCTTAACAGATGTCAGCAGCTACCGGCGCCTTACAAACGACTTATCCACGACGCAAACGAAACCGACAAACGGACTTCTAACAGACCGACTTAATTTGACTAACTATACACGGACCTCAACGCAAGCAATTTGACTAACAAAAGACGGATCGAAACTGACCAATGACTGATGACAAACTTTACACGAGTCTTTCAGCCAATACCATTATGGCTAAAGTGACCAATCATTTTCAACGGACCAAACTTATAACACTATCGACTGACAAACACTATTCACTTGACTCTGAAGATGACTTCCGCTCAGGTTGTCGAAACATCAGTCACCAACAACAGTTCTTCTCAGAACTACACTCACCCGGACGATCACACTATACGAACTACTGATACTCTTGGGTTCAAACCATTTAACATGTATGGTCTTTTAATAAGATAAGGCATATGTGAGTGTCTTAATCGTTTGTTCAGCTCCAATCTTAGGGTTAGGGTTTTCAGCCACTGGTAGGAAACTTTTAGCCATTTTCTCCGCTATCACGATTTACAGCATATTTAAAAGAGCCTCACCTTGTCAGGATTCGCATCCAGGATCTCGCGGACGTCCTGTAGATTACCACCTGATGACGCGTTCACTAATCTGTCGCCCGGATCGCCTCCGCCTCCTCTTATAGCAGCTCCCAATAGCAACATTTTAAGAATGTCGTCTAACTTGTCAGCTGCAGATATGAATCACAAATAGCAACTTTGACTTACGTTCTTGCCCAATTATCGCTTTGTGTACCGTTGTTTAAGGCATAATTAAAAGAAAAGTAAAGCAGTTTAAAGATGATTTCCAGTCCGTACTGCGCAGTCTCAGCACCCTAATGTTTAAAAACGTTATAAGTTCCCACTCGATGGAATGCGAATCGATGTTATTTGTTACGAACCACATACCTTATCTTTGAGGCCTTTCAAATTCTTTTTTTAACAGCTTCATTGGTTTTTACATCTACGAAGTTGTTTCATCAAGTGATATGAGAAAGAACGAAGCATAAAGCTCCGACCGCTTCGCATCCATAATGGAGATTGTTTTGAAACTTTAAATCTACTTGAGGTTAATAGTTGCGAAATGTGTACATTTTGTGATGTCTTACATGAAACAAAATAAAAAAACGCAAACACACTCTCAAGAGTGTGCAGTATGGACTGGAAATCATCTTTAAGGTGGTTCAAAACAGTTCCCCAGCTCTTAGATTTTGATGGGTCGTTTATAACCACTCTTTATCACTTGATGCTACAATCATAGTATCAAAAAACTGCCCAATCATTGGCTAACAAGTTATCACTTTCGTGACGCAAGAGGTTACCATAGTAACATTACGACCCGCTAAAAACACCCTTAGTTAACGCTTTAGGGGCTTATAATTCAAAAACGGCACGGTGAGATTTTTTTTCATAGCTCATAGCTTATAGTCCTCGATGCTTATCCCGATTTCAGTAGCATGAAGCGGCTAGCTATTGCTACTCCACATGGATGGGTTGCTAGTGCATCGCAGGGTTACCCCCACCCCCACATTCCTACTCAGAAATCTGTAAGGTTGTCCCATTTATACACCTGGGTGAGGAGAGGCATTCTGAGAGCATTGAGAATGACACTGGCCAAGGCTCGAACCTGGCCCGCTCGATCTGGAGTCAAGCGCACTAACCATACGCCCCTGCCAAGCCATAATTTGCACTATCGCTTACGGTTACTGCTGAGGCAAAAATCTACAATACACCCAGTAGATGAAAACGTATTAAACAAAACCGAACCAGGATTGTTAAGACCGACTAACAAACGAGCAAATGGAGCAAAGGGAGAGAATTGACAATGGGCTAAACAGTAATTCTGGCCCATTAGTAAAACACGGGTTTAGGTGGGGGAAGGGAGAAGTATTTTAAAGGAATATAGCAGAGCAAGAACTGCAAAACTAGCTGCAGCAGCTACAACGAGCAATTACCAACTCTTTGTATCAGTTTCTTACTTGGGGACGTTGCGGCTTCTCCTCCTCGCCGCGCTGTGGCCTCGCCGCCAGACATGTCCTCCAGCGCTGCCGGATTAAAAAGCCAAAGGTCCGTACCCACCACCACAACAACATCACCGTCGCTATCCACCTCCAGGATTTTTCCCTGTTTTCCTAATGCCTGAGCAGAAAGAAAAAGGTTGGATATTTCTTAAATTTCATGTGTTAGGATTAGTGGCAAAACGCAGTGACGAAAACGAGAGAAATAGCAAAGCGCGCGAGTGACGTCATGACTCAGACAAGACTCAGACAAACAAACCGGAATGACGGACGATTTTCTTAAAACACTTTCTAAAACAGCCGGTGTACCTAAAAAAAACACATTTTTGAAACGGAAACTTCGCCTAGATCCCCTCTAGTTCTCTCAGAATACGCTGATGTTGTATGAGCCTCGTGGGGGATATAATCATTTGCATTCTGTTTTTAGGCCTCGCGCGCTTCGCTATTGAAATAGGATGTACGTGACTTGTTCTTTGTCTGTTTCAAACCGGCCGTAGCCAGGGGAAAAAAGAAAAACCAACATAAAATCCTGTTTTTCCTTTTAGAACGCCGAAAAATTATTTCATTAGACACTAAAACGTCCAAGTAAACATGTCTTACCGCTGTCATTGATTCATTCCAGCCGCCATGACCTTGCTGAAGGTTCTGAACGAGCTGCTTGTCGCCTAACACCCTCACTTTATCTCCCGCCTGGAAGCTTGGCAACTGGGGCATAACAAGATAAATTAACAACAGACTCGAACAGTTATTCTCAAACTCATTATTATTTCATCATACAGGAGATCTAGCATGGATTTTTATGCGTTTTTTTTTCGCCATCTTCTCCTTCATTTTAGTTTCGATTGAGAAGATATATCAAACACTCAAGACAGTGTTTGACCACATTTCCAAGACCTCGTAGTTCGTTCGCAAAATCGCATCAAATGACTAGAAATCCTAGAAATGCTATGGCCTTCGATACGCCTTATCTTCAAAACGAGTTCGGTGACCCCCGATTTTTTTACGTTCTTAATCTTAACTTATCATTTTCTACCTGTAGACAAAGTTTAAAAAAAATCTGTGCGTGGGAAGTTTTTGGGCGCGAACGTCCTTAAGTCTCGTAACTAGTCATTTTTACCTTTTGCACCTAATAGACTGTAGGTAATGAAAAAAAATGGGGAGGGGTGGGTGGTTGGGTGTAATTTCTTGGTGACAGGGAGTTTTCTTTGAAATTTAAGCTATAAACTTCTAGATATATACGCACCTTGGTCACTGCATCGGGATGGAAAACCCACGTTTTAAGCCCATACATAATGTGCACATCACCATCAGCGTCTATTTTCTTGATCTTCCCAACTTTTCCTATACACTGCAAAGTAGGATTTTTAACTATTTTATGGCAATGAAACAAACTCATGCGAACAACGGACCAAATCAAAACAAACAGAGTAATCAAGTTGGTCTGCAAAAGGTTCACATATCCAAAATGAATATCCCTATCTCACACATCTCTGGTATCCAGGTCAAGTTGACCGCCGCGCGTAGGAGCTCTGCTATTACGTTTTTCCGGTCTGAAGGACGCAAGAAAAACAAGTGCCCGCCCCATAGGTCACATCACCTATACCCAGGCCCCAGCGGCATGTGAGAAAAACAAGTTTCACTTACTTCGTTTCACTCAAGTAGCGAAAAGTTACTCTTACACAGAGTAACTTTGTCAACAGCAAAATGGATTCATATAGAACAAGGACAGGAGTCATTAGTACTCCTATGTAATGGGCCACTTTATAACGAAGGTACACAGTACAATGAACCATAATCATCAGCCAATGCAACTATACAATAAGTAATGGTAATAGGACTGAGTGGAATCCAATTCAGTCTGTAATCATACGAGTGATGACAAAATCGGACAACCGATTTGTTTATCACGAGTATGCCTACAGACCAAATTGGACGACACGAAGTCCTATTACCCATTAATCATAAAAATTACAATTTAGGAGAAAAGAAGAATAATCAAGTTATGAAAGAAAGGGAAATTTGCATGAAAATACTGACAAAAGAGGTGTAAATTGTTTCATCTCGCTCTGAAATTGAGATTTGTTGATTTAAACTACAACTTTGAATGTGATTGGTTGATTTATACTACAACTTTGAATGTGATTGGCTTATTGAAGTGTCCGATAATAAACTGTCCGATAACAAACTGTTCAATAACTAACTGTCCGATAACAACTTGGCGAGTGAATTAGTGGAAAATAGTATTATTTTTAAATCAACACAATCGAGGAAATTGTAATTTTTATGATTAGCCGAATTACTATTGCACTTTGATTGGTTAATACTTATGATGAATTGGAAGAAAGATGTATGACCTCATTAAAGTGCCACTATGATCAAATTCTCGATACCCATCTTTTTACATTTTCGTACACAACAGGTCTTTCCTAGATATCTTGCCAAATTTCAATCTATTATGAACATTAGAACTCGCGGTTTTTGGACCTTTATTTCCGAGAATTTACGGCCGCCATTAATTTTCCTTGTTCCAAGTCTTGGTGAGAATTTGAGAAAATGACGTCATTTTCTCAAAAATACCACACGGGTTGAAATTATAATAACAATTAGCACAGCAATTTGCATAAAGAATAACAAAAACTTTGGCTCATATATTCGTGCAATTTTCGACACTAGTTGTTATTATAATTTCAACCCGTGTGGTATTTTTGAGAAAATGACGTCATTTTCTCCAATTCTCAACCAAGACTTGGAACAAGGGAAATTAATGGCGGCCGTAAATTCTCGGAAATAAAGGTCCAAAAACCGCGAGTTCTAATGTTCGTAATAGATTGAAATTTGACAAGATATCTAGGAAAGACCTGTTGTGTTCGAAAATGTAAAGAACTGGATATCGAAAATTTCATCATAGTGGCACACTTGTATAAAGCAAATAGATTCCATGCTACCGTGCATCTCTGTTCGGTTACAGATGACAGATGACGTCAAAATGTGATAGGAACATCAGTGACACACTTGGCACAGATACACAGGAACATGGAATCTGTTTGTTAAACAGAAAACCGGTAAATCGAACTCCCGTTTTAAAGAACTCATATAAATTCTTAGTCACTCGACACTGCATTAAATCCTTTTTTTGTGACACAAAATTAAAACTAACAGCCTGAGAATGCTCTTTGTGTATGGACTTAAAATTCACAGCAAACTCCGAAGCAAATGAAAAAAGAGACACTAAAAAAAGAAAAGGAGGGGGTGAGGGTCGGGAAGTACAGCTCCCTTACCTGTGCCATATCGTCAACCCAACCGCCATGACCTTGTGCCATAGCCTTTAGTACTTCTGCTTCAAGACACACAGACACACGGTCTCCGACCCGCAATCGATTGGCACCTGCTTCCGCCAGCTGTCGCCCTTCACCGACTTTCGCTAAGCAATCACGGTAATAAAATGGCCCGTTTGCTGGAGTGGCACATTTGAGGTCCACCTTTAACAAAGCACAAACAGATGAGAATCAGACTATAGTGGCCAAGGGGCCAAGGGGCCAAGGGGCCAAGGGGCCAAGGGGCCAAGGGGCCAAGGAGCCAAGGGACCAAGGGACCAAGGGACCAAGGGGCCAAGGGGCCAAGGGGCCAAGGGACCAAGGGACCAAGGGACCAAGGGACCAAGGGACCAAGGGACCAAGGGACCAAGGGACCAAGGGACCAAGGGACCAAGGGACCAAGGGACCAAGGGACCAAGGGACCAAGGGACCAAGGGACCAAGGGACCAAGGGACCAAGGGACCAAGGGACCAAGGGACCAAGGGACCAAGGGACCAAGGGACCAAGGGACCAAGGGACCAAGGGACCAAGGGACCAAGGGACCAAGGGACCAAGGGACCAAGGGACCGATAATGTTTTGCAGTGAAAAAGTTGCAAAATAATGCAAAATCATTGACTACATGTATTTTCACCTAAAAATATTTATTTATGGTATTGCCAAAAAACCTGATGAGAAAAAAAAGGAAAGTGGACGAGCTAACTTTGGCAGATTTAAATTCAGCTCTTTGCCCTTCGCAATCAAAATGCCATTTAGTACAAACCAGTTACGTGTACATTAAACGAATTAAATTGTTTTTGTTTGCGCCATATAAGAAACATCTTTATTAACCGAGCTTAGTAGGTTTGTATGGGAGAATGTTGACCTCGGTCAAGATTCTCCCATACGGACTGACTAAGCTTGGTTAATAAGAGCTAACCTAAAGTGTAATATCTACATGTAAAATAATTAAGATTGAGCAAAATAATTTATCTGTGAGACACTGACAAATCACTGATACCCGAGTTCAATAACTGTTTTATCATTCAATCACCAAGTTCATTTTTATATATATAAGATGATTTCCAGTCTGTACTGCGCACTCTCGTGACTTTGTTGGCGTTTTTTTTGTTTTCCTGCATGTAAGGCTTCACAAAATATAAACATTTTGCAACTACTTATATGAAGTGAATTCAAAGTTTCAAAACAACGGCCATTATGGATGCGAAGTAGTCAAAGATTATCCTTCGTTCTTTCTCAAATCACTTGATAAAACAACTTTGCAGCTGTAAAAAGCAATGAAGCTGTTGGAAAAAGAATTTGAAAGACCTCAAAGATAATAGGTATGTGGTTAGTAATGAATAACATTGATTTGCATTCCATTGAGTGGGAACTTTAATACAGTGTTTATAAACATTAGGGTGCTAAGACTGCACAGTACAGACTGTAAATCATCTTTAATATTAAACATCTATCGAGACCCAGCAAAAAGTCTTACTTTTCTATACCTTTTAAAATTAAAGGTTCCACTGACTTTAACATTCTCCATCAATAATTAACCATGTTGTGAGGACAATAATTTTAAGTATGAATTCCATTAATTATTAATGGAATTCATACTTAAAATTGGGTTTGGAAGGTTATGAACATCATTTAGGGTGCTGAGACTGCACAGTATGGACTAGACATCATCTTTAAATCACTTTGCAGCAGCTCAGGGAAGCGCTTCATCATTTTTCATGGAAGATCATGGTTAGTCAAGTATTCATGGCCAGAATATAATAATTTGTAAGTGTCAATTATTTGCCTCAGCCTTCAGTTTCAGCAAATAATTGATCTGCTTGCCACTGACAAATCACAATATTTTGCTCAACCTCATCCAATAATTGAATGGCTTGGTGCAAGAGGGGCGTAAGTGACTTTTTCAGTTAAAATTTTTTCCTTCAAAAGGGCCTGAATTTTTGCATGTGCTTTTCAATTAAGTAGAAAAACATTTTCCTGTATCGTTTTTTTGGCTGAAATGCTCTCGTTCCGCTTTGTAATGCTTTCATTGTGTATGCTTCGATATTTTGACTTCGTTTTTCTCAGAAGCAAAGTGTAAACCAGCCGAAAAAAATACAAGGGAATGTTTACTACTTAATTGAAAAGCACATGCAAAAAATTCAGGCACTTTTGAAGGAAAAAAAATTTTACCCGAAAAAGTCACTTACGGCCCTCTTGCACCAAGCCATTCAATTGTCAAATATTTTAACATTGGAACTTACTGAGCCCTGATATCCAATTCTATATGTGTTACTTCTAAGCAAGTTCCAGACTACTTTTGCTCCAGACCGATCCAAGCCACTCCATGCTGTGACTTCAGACAATGTACCCACGTGTCCATTGCCGCCATCTTGGTCCCCCCATTTCCAGTCTCTTCCACGCGACACTCTGGCTCCAGGAAAAAATCCTTTGGATTGGAGCTTAACGGAATCAGAACGTTTCCCAACAGGAATCCTTTGGAAGAACATTAAAAGTGGACAACTCAACATTTTGACAAAGTAATTCAGTTTTACATGTTTGTTGTTATTTACAGCTCATCCACTGAGGAAACTCAAAAATCACAGAGTAAGTGCTATCATCAATTTTCTATAAGAATGGACAATTTTAAGCTTGGTTGTAGTTTGTTTTCCGATTGTAGAATGTGTGTGATGTAGTAAGGTGCCAAGCTGTGCCCAGATACTACTGTACTCTTGGGTTTTTGCCACTGTTGTCTACTTAGGTTTAGATATAAGGGAAGGAACAAGAGAAGGAAAGGAAAAAAGGTGGGAAAGAGGGAAAGAAAAATAGGGCCTAAGGAGAATGGTAGAGAGGTAGGACGGGAGGGGGAAGGTGGGGCTAAGGGCGAGAGAGAAAGGGAGGGGGACAAAATGTGGGGGGCAGAAAAGAAAGAAAGAGAGGGAGTGGGGTAGTAAGGGGATACAAGAACCGAGGGCGAGAGGGAGGGAGTGATAAAGACAGCAAGAGGAGTGGCCATGAGGGGGGGGGGGGGGGGGGAGAGAGAGGAGAGAAACTAAATAAGTAAATGAACCCACCCATGTGCATTTCCTCCCTGTTGGTCAAAACGTAGAAATGCATGTTGGTTATCGTGAACATCGTTCATGAAACAAGTTGAACACAAATCATAGTCATGACAATCAGCACACTTCCATCGTGTTCCAGTGAGGGGATTTTGCCTGCAGCCATCGCAAGTGATATGGGTGTGCTTCAAGCCTGTCAAAATTGAGTCACAGCACTATAATTACATTTTACAGCAGCACTGTTATAACTATTACCTTATACCTAGATTATTTTCTTATACCATAAAGAGAAGAACTATATATGAGATGAATGAAATTTAAGGTGGCTCTGAACCCTGTGAACAGAATGCTTTTCAAACTTTGGCAAAAGTTGCATCTTATCCTCCGTGCTTATTAAAATTTGATACCTAAAAATGGGCAGGGCTCACTGGTCATGGCCTTACTTTTGACTTATAATGTAAAAAAGGGTGTTTTCAGCAGATCATATAGTTGCTATGGTAACCAATTGTGAAATGATAAGAACGCATTCACCAATGGGTGGCCAGTTTGTTCATACTGTGATTGTAGTGGCTGAAACACAGGTTACCATGATTGTAGCATCTACTGATAAAGAGTCACGTTTTTAAATGAGTGATCATTATACTTAAGTCTCGAAAAGTTATATATGGAAACTGTTTTGAGCCACCTTAAATAGCAAGAAACCAATACATTAGCATACCCTCAGATCTCATTTCTTTGGCCTGGTTTTTTTCTTTCAGTCAGCAGCAAGAATACAAACTCTTACCATTTCCAATATGAAAGCCCATTATCAACAGACTCAAATCTGAACAACAAACACTGATCACTCAGCTTAAGTACACAATGACTAAAAAAATGAGAATTGGGAAGATCAGTCTGCATCTTTATGCTGTCGACAAAGATTACAAAGACCGACGAGCTCCAGGGATAAGATTACATACATTCACAATAGTCAAATAAAGAAGATGACACAATGCTAATAATTATACAAGGTATCATTTAGGCAAAAATTTAAAATACATGTACCACTTTACAGGGCAACTACTCTAATGAAGGCCGCAGGACAAAATATCCTACAAATTTAATGAATAAAACTTGTGGACGTTAACTGTAGTTTGCCAAAATAATCCATGTAATCAAGCTGTACATGACAAAGGCCACAGATTTGTTGTAACTTTAAAGAGTTTGCTTAAGTAGCCTTTGGTCTTAGTAGTTGTACTGTAAAGTTGAAAGATCAATTAGAATGAATTTTTGTGTTTCACAGATCCTGAAGGATAAAAGGAAAACAACATTAAGAGAGTCGTTGTTCAGCGAAGCAAAAGGTTTCTTTTGTTTTTCATTTGCTTCACGAATATATTCCAGTGGGCAACATTAATTAATGCAATGACTGAAATATCCAGTTCTTCCATCTTCTCAATTTGATAGTTTTTTATGCTCCTTAAAGGCAACACAACGTGTACCAGTCAACATTATCATCTGCTGCTGCCTCTTTCCGAAACCAGTTGAAGAATTGCTGCCATGCAGTCCTTTGCTTTCAAGAAGTAAAGTTTAGATCAGCTTTCTTTTTGGCGCTAAAATATCTTGAAAATTTTCAGCACATTCCTCAAGCACATGCTCTATGCACGAACAAACTACTTGATCGATGAAGCCTGTTTACATGTCGGATTTTCCAGTACATATCTCTTGGAAATTGGTTTCAAGTCATGACTGCCAATGCAAACCGCATGGCACACAAGTTTGTGATGTGACATTATGGGAATTTTCCATTTTCGGAGAAACTGAGAATTCAGTTTCTGAAAAGAACTCCACAGACCCTCTACATGTAATTTTGTCTTTCCCCAGCCCATTGCCCTTGTGTTCTGATTCATGCCCGGTTAATATTTTGTGATCTCAACGAACTAAGACAAAATAGAGGGTCTGTGGACAGACTATTAATGATGTATCCATTTGGATCCTAATAATGGAAGCATCACAATAAATACTTTGGGAATCTTTTGTCTGCATGCAGTCTGCATTTTACCCTTGGTCTGCAGTCTGCATTTAATGTACAGACAGCAATGGAATAGTTTCAATGAGGCCAGCCAGGCACTGGGCAAGTTGACCAGCCGTGAGGATCACTTAACCTGCCTGGCTTGACCATATCTAGAGGAAAGTTTTCCTAGTAAAGAAGATCAGATCAAAACCCTTTGCCTGCTTGTAAAAACTAGTTGTTTTCCATGACTTTCGAGCAAACCTGAGTCCCACTAGCTACTGTCACTTTGAACATGTGCAAAAACTCATTCAGGTACTGTATAAAAATACTACTAACGCAAAAGTACATCAGTTATATTTAGAGTGAATTCAATGCTAGCCGAGATCATAGAGGCAGCATTAATTATTTTCATTTGTTCTTGATTCAATGATACTTGTACATGTAGCTTTAATTTCTATTATTCGCCGAAAGAATTTCTGCATTGTACGTATTTTTACACGTATCTGTCTATCTCCTTGGGCGCGAGACATTCAAGATCAGAGAGTCGATCTCGAATGAAACCAGGCGGACACAGTGTTACAACGTTTGTGCGAATCTAAACATCTTCAAATTTGTTCGAGCATGAATTGCGAATGCGGATAAAATCAGCAACATGCAAGTAATACAGGAATTAACAAAAACACTCAATTCTTCGCCACAAACGTAGATGACTACTTTACTTGCCTGTTTGAGCGGAGTCAAAGACTCGAAGATCATACTTTCCAGAATATCCTGCCCTATAATTCGCCTGCTTTCCAGAGTCCCAGCAAACCAAAACAGTTTCGTCTGGGATGCCATTATTTCCTCCAAGATGGACGACTGTTCCCACATTGCCTTCGCCTCCATCTTGATCTCCCCACATCCAATCTGGACCACGAACTACTCGCAAACCAACCTCCATGTTTCGTCTCTTCCAACAACTTAAACTTGAGAATTAGAGCCGAACGTAAAACATTCAAGTGACGGCCATTTTGAGCAATAATGAAAGCTCAGGTTGCAGTGAGATTGCGTGACTACAAATTTGTCTTCCGTGGAAATTCCCCGAAATTTTATGTCACTTTGCGTTTATTAACACGAGGTGCCCAAGTCTTCCTGTGTTAAATTGAACAGGCACAGGGGCTTTTCTGTTCGGAACAACAATAAATGAAAGATAAAATTGCTTTGCGAGCAAGAAGTGGGTCTTTCCCGATGCGGAAGTAAACCGGAAGTACTTTGACTGAAACAAACAAACATCCAGCGGGCTGGCAGTGGCTAGTAAGTACTTCTTGAAGATTGGCATAAAGTGTCGCGTTATGACCCCCTGAAGTTTTAACGCTGTTGGAGAAGCAAAGCAAATATATTGTAAATAAAACAAAGCTACCTCATATAGTTATCACTCTGTTTAGCTAGTCAAGTTATTGTCAACAATGTTTATCTTTTACATTTCTCTAAAAATAGGCAAAAAGTGTTACTTTTATGGTGGACTGAGCAAATTGTGGCAGGCAACCCAAAAAGAGCGACTTCCCCCCTTTCCCGAGAGTTGGGACTCTCCGAAACAAGTGGAGTTAGAGTCGTTCCTTTCGGAGCTTGGCGGTGTCTCTCGTCGTAGTGCAATGGGCTTGCTCTGATAAGACTAATCTAGGAAGCTTCACTGAGAACTCGCGAAATGTGTCGTATGGAACCTCGATCTATTATAACTAGTCGACTTAACTTCTCACTAGAAGCGATAACGTAGACTTTTTTTCACGCTTCGTGCACTGTGAACCTCCATTTTAATCAAGTTCTGGGCAACAACTGCCGGGTGTTTTGATGAAAATCTCTGCATTATAAAGGGAATGTACGCCTAGATTTCTCCTCCTCGTCTTGCCCCCCCCCCCCCCCCCCCGCCCAACTCCTCCCAGTCCTATACAATACAATATACAATACCTTTATTTAACGTGGTCAATGCACTTAGCTATCAGCTAATTTACAGACATGCCACGAAAAATAAATAAATAAATAAGCTGAAAGTAATAACAAGAGAAAATCGCCCGTAAAGGCTAAATAAAAATATATGTACAATTTAAAATATATCGAGATTAAAACTGGATCACAGTATTATTATATAATGATATTAAAACTAAGCGCATCTATTTGCGCAATTAAAATGTAAAGTTTGAGAAATCCATCTTGGACATCAAGTTCTTAAATGTTCCGATATTATTGGCGGCACGGAACTGATCGGGAAGAAGAGCGTTCCAAATCTTAGCTGCAGTGTAACGCCAAGATTTAAGTCCATGGTTGGTAGTATTCACTTTGGGTAGCTCGAGGATATGTTTTCCTCTAAGATTATAATTAGTTGATCGTTCATGCAATAGCTCTCCTATTCCTCTTGGGACTTTATACCCCCTGATAGCTTTGTAGACACCGGTGGCCATTTTAACAATTCTTTGATTAAGTGGGGACAGCAGGTTTAGTTGTTTTAGCAACGTCTCGTACATAGTTGACTTATCATGGGTTACAAAGCGAAGGGCCCGTTCATTTATTTTTTCAAGTTTGGCGCAACCTCTTTTACCACAGTGATGCCACGACTCAGAGCAGTAATTGAAACGCGGTGCAATGAAGGCTCGATATATATCTAACCTCAGTTCAAAAGGCAATATTTTCTTCAAACGATTGAGAACAGCGATCTATTGACTAACTTTGCGACAGATTTTACGAGTCTGTCCTTCAAACATAAGCTTATTATCAATAGTGACGCCAAGGAGATCCATTTCATCTTGAGTAGGGATAACAGTTCCTTCACCCGAGAAGCAAGCAAAATCAGACAACTGCACAGGAGGGAGGAACGTAAAACTGTTAGGGGATCTGGATGGGGGACTTGGAATTTCAGTTGTCATTAAGAGGTGGGGGGGGGGGGGAGGTTAACATGAAGGCGTATTTTGGCTGGGTATTATGGTTTTAACGCAAATATCTCGTTCACATTTCAAGCAGTCAAAAATCTCTCTGCTCATTCCACATATCTACGTTTTGGGCTGTTTTTCTTTTTTTATTATTTTTGGTGATTTTTGCTTTGTCGCGAGGCAAAGGAGAGAGAGCCTGGGAACCAGGTTGGTCTCCAGTCCCAGACATCCAGTGATGAACAATGAACATAACTTCAGATTACAAACAATAAAACTGCAATAATATTTCTTGTCCGAACAATATCCGAATTAGATATAAACCAGGAGACCATTACCCTGATAAATATATATATTTTTGTTCTTCCTTATAAACCTGTGTCTGCAAATTCTTCCTTCATCTCTCTTGCTGTACAATTGGCAAGATTATAACAGCTGTCTCATCTAAAAAATACCACATTTATTAAATTAATTACTAAAAATGTTATAATAATTGTATTTATATTGAGAAAATATAGTTGTTGTTGTTGTTCTCTATCAACTGAGATTCGGAAAACCAAGCCGGCACCAGTGCAGGTGGAGAGGTTTGGACTCGTGACGTACAAAATATTGCGTAACTGCTCCATAAAGTGTCTGTCGGTAGTGTCAACCCTGCGATATGTAGACTACTGGATCGATATTACATAGTGGCAAGAAGATATCAATTTTATTTTCGAGGGGTAAAAATATTTTACGAACGAGCGCAGCCAGTGAGTAAATTATTCTTTTAACTTGAGAATATAAGATCATATTCAAGCCACAATAAAATTTTCTTTTAATTATATAAACAAACTGAAACAGTCAAACAACCGAGGAAAAAGCGGGAAATAACTTCATCGATATCCACACCACGGTGAGTATAAGGAATCGAAACCGTAGAATTCCGAAAGTAACAGGGCCCCAGTTGCTGTCGGATTTAGCGGGAAAATGAGCCGCTCGCTCAGGGAGCCGCGTTACTTTCCGGAAGCCGTTGCTTTCGGATAGTTAAAAACTCGTCCAAATGTTCCCCCAAATGGTGGTAGTGTAGGGTGGAAGTAATGGTCCGCCTGAGTTATGTCACAGTGCAAGTAACTACACAGTATCATTTGACTCTGCTGCCAGAAAAATTAATACAGCTGATAAATCATGGTTTCTAGAAATATTCAGTTAAGGGACGATTTTCAGAGCGAGTTTAAAGAGGGATTAAAAGGAAAAATGAAAGGTTATAGAACACCACCAGACAGTTGACCGCCCCCAAAATGGCATCCAGGTTGGTGGACAACTGTTTGGTGTGCATCTACCAATTTTTAACTTCAAATTCTAATTTTAAAACAACACCAAATCTTCAAAATTACCTATTTCCATAAATTGTACTAATCCTTTGAGAAAAACTATCTATCTCCAAATTAAATATAGCAAAAAATCACCAAAAAATTACAAAACAGCACACTGAACATAGATATGTGGGATGAGTGGAAAGATTCTTGACTTCTTGACTGCTTGAAACATGAGCGAGATATATATAACTTTTTGCGTTATTCTGCAGTCCTGCACTGAGTCAGGCTGTTCCATCCGCTTTACGCTTAAGGTATCATGGTAGGTGGATTTTGACGAAAAAATAGATTTTATTTATTTATTTTTTTTTTTTGCCGTTCGAACTGAGAAGACTGTGATAAATATTTTGCAAAAAAAAAAAAATGAGCAAAAAAGCTTTTTTACTTTTTGAGATACGGAAAGAAACTATTTTTGAATCTCATAACCCCTGACGGCGCGATGACAAGTTCCTGTCATCGCCAATTAAAATTCACCGCCGGTTGTCACGTGTAATGCGAATTGCGGTGTAATTTTCATTATACTGCAAACTGATCCGTGCCGACATCTGTCATTGCCTCATCAAACCTTCTTACATGCGGTGATTTTTAACACCTCATCATAGAAATGGCACGAAACGTTTTTCGCCTTTTTCTCGATAAAGTAAAACTGTACATAAGGGTGAACATTTTTAGTTCGTTTACGCGCGTTTTCCGACAGAATTAGCTGAAAATTGGCAGCCACGTTCTAGGATAATTCGTTCGAAAAAAGGTTGTCAAATTTCGCTTCCGTTTCCAAGTTATGGCCTCTTTTGCAGAAAGGAACGTCCGCATTGACAATATCAAACTTTAGGAGGTTGTAAAAAAAAAAAAACACATCTGGAAAATCGCAGACACCCTTTTTGAGGGTGATGTGTGAGAAAACATTTCCGATGTAAATCTCGCCAATCCGATAATTCACGCATGGAAGCGAAGCAGTGTCTCTGGGGATTTCTTTTAATATCACTTCGTCATTGTCTTTTTAGAAATTTTTCAAGATATGATTGTATTCTACAACTATTTAACTTTCAGAAAATGTATAGGTTGATGGGGTTTTCTTTGAAAGCGTCAGCGTAAGGGCGCGATTTCCAAACACTGTCAATCCACCTACCATGATACCTCAAGATCAGAGAGGTTCTCTTTTAACCTTCTATCTGAAAAGTCTTGTTTAAAAAAAACTTCATAAAAGCATGAAGACTCCAGTCCTCCTCATTGGAACCATGTGCCCTCTGAAACACTTCTGGTTTGTGACTTGAATAGCCCTTTTCACGGTTAACTTTTCTCATTTGCATCACAATATAATCTAGCATGTATGTGAGGCAATTTCGGGCTATTTTGTAGTTTTAGCCCGAAATTGCCTCGCATCCACGTTGGATTACATTGTAATGCAAATGAGAAAAACTAACCGTGAAAAGGGCTATTGACAGTGATATTATTGTAGTCGAGTGGTCACCTTCAAAAGGCCACTACTTTCGGGTGGGCCGTTACTTTCGGGGTTCAGTGGGAAGGAAATATTAACGTTACTTTCGGGAGGCCGTTATTTCTTGGGTGGGGGGCGGGGGGAGGGGGTGCGGGGCGTTACTTTCGGAATTCTACGTTTATTCGGCACTAGGGTCCCGAATGCAGTTTCGGCTCGTGTCGTCATCATAAAGTCTGCCTCCTCCACAGGTTTTTTTTAGTTCAAGTTTTTTCTTAGCCTAAGGGGCGATTGGGAGATTGGGACTGAGCAAGAAGGCACCATGGGGAGCTGGTAGCTAGTAAGGAGCGCGAGCGCAGGAAGCGATGGGAAGGAGAAAAAGAGAGCGTTTCCTCTCCTCCCCATGATTCCCTGCGCCCGTCCTCACTAGTAAATTATTACTAGTAATAACCACAGGTTAGGAAGTGCGGGCGAGGGCTATGCATGATTTGTTTCACTGAGGTTAACGAATTCATTGTAAAACAGTGGCGTTGTGTTCTTTTTCCATTTTGGGCATTTATAGGGAAGATATTTGTTTACAAACATTGTTTCTGTTATTTAAATTTGCAAGCGCTTAACAAAAGAGCTCTTTGTTTCTCCAGCCAATCGTTCTCTGGTTGGCATATTAATAACAATAGGTGACGTCACTGATATCTTTGCTATATTTGCAGGGCAATAAAGGGTTGCATAGTGTGGGTGATTGTTTTCCCTAAAACGAGACAAAGGGACCTAAGAGTGGTTTTACTGACCTTGTGAAACAGTAACACCAGTTTGATTATACACTAGTTCTATTTTGTGTTGGGTTTGACAAAATGGTTATTTTTTCACGTTGTAAATAAAAACACTGTTGATTATAAAATGGACATATTGATTTAGTCAAGGTCATTTGATGTAACCCGACAACAACAGACACGGACAGGAAACGTTCCGATCACAAGTTCACACGCTCGATTTTGATTGGACGGCGCGCCAGCTATGCATGAGCTGCACGTGATTCTTCGACGAAATAGACGTCGTCCACGTGATAAAATTGTGTTGTGTGCATTCCAATTTATGGACCACCACTTCTGCATGAACTGCACGTGATTCTTGACATTCTTAGCTTCAAGAAGGCGAAATTTACATATTATTTGACCCTTCAACTACATTAAAGATCATTGACTATGGAAGGTGAAACAGCTATGCTTTGGTGAGAATTGTCTTCTGCTTGGTGTTGGTTTCTAGCGGTCAGAACGCCTGTGCTCAAATTACTGCTGCTTCGTGTTTGTCTCGCGTGGTCAAAGCGCCTGTGCTAAAATTACGTCCTTTCATTTCATTGGTTCTTAGTGTCCCTAAGGACAAATATTTGGAAGGACGACTTTTTTTGCTAAATTCGAGTCACTGCAAGGCTATATAACTGCCGCGCACGCGTTTGAAACCAATGTTGAGATTAGGATTGCGGGCTCCGCTGGTCGCCCGCAATTATATCGCGCGGTCGACTGGAGACGAGGCAGTCATAAAATCATGTTATTGCAAATCACAATAATTGTTACTAGTTTTTGTTTAAAGTCATATTTTATTTATGTTCCAAGTCCGAGTATTACCCATGTTCAAAGGAGTATGAATGGGCCAAGCAGTACCAGGGTTGGGTAAGACCCAGTAAGTCCCATGCTAAATACAAGATATTCCTGCAGCTGTTAAATACGGATGTCCCCAGCGAGTTTCGCAACATTTCCATGCCGGCTTGTTTATTCTATTTAACCCATGAGCACCATCTACAACTAGCTGGCGTCAGTTTTTCCCCTCCCACATTCTTTCAATACCTGTCGATCTTATAGGCAAATTTATGCTGACGTCATTGTTTACATTTTTGCTCATTTTCATACGGCTTCAGGCAGCTAAAGAGCTAGTGAAACTTAGCATATGGTGAAATATTTAGCTCTTTGGGTGTAATATTCAAGGAGAAATTGTCTTTCAAAAACTGCAAAATTTCTGGGTGGCAAAACCGCTAATGAGCTCATACATTCTTTGTTAAATTTTGAGTTTTTAAACCCGTGTTGCACAAAAAGTATTCTTTACATCAGGCCCATATTCACTGGCAGAGTTAATCGTTCTTTGACCTTTCAATATTCAGAACTGATTTATTTGTAACTCCATCAGAAAATGAATTGCTTATGCTAATGAGGCAAACATTGTAAACAAGGATTCTCCTATACCACGCCCAGTTCTTTCAATCTCCAGTTATTAGTAAGTGAGATGTTTGTTGTTGTTGTTTTGTTTTTGTTCTACCATGTTCCACAAAACGGATTTAAGCCAGTGTAGTCATCGGAGTAGAATATCCTGCGGCGGTATGGCCACCCTTAGAGAAAATCCAGAACCTTTTGCAAAAGCAAAACGAGAGGCGTTTCTTCACCAGTCTCCTTAACGGTTTGTCCACACAAGAATAAACCACCGGATTCAAGACAGCATTCAGGTATGCCAGCCATTTTGTCACACTGGCGCCGTTCGGATCCAAGTTGTAAAACGCATAGCACACACTGACTATTATGAAGGGCGCCCAGCAACACAGAAACGTTCCTATAACGAACGCGACGGTTTTCGCGGCTTTGAGGTGCCGTTTGACTTCTTTGTAACATTGGTGACTCTTCGTTTCAAGAAAGTGGGTCTGGTAACGAGCGTGTCGCATGGCAACGCGAAACATACTGCTGTAAGCTGCGATGATTACCAACAGTGGCAGGAGAAAGCTTGCAAACATCACAAATATGGCGTAACCTGAAAAATACATACCTCAACTTGTTATGACACTGAGTTTATTGCACCATGATTTAATTTGGAAGAAAAATATAAAACGTATGTATGTATACTGGTATTTACTGGTTTTGAAGGAAAGAAAAGAAATAAAATGGTAATCACCGAAACAAACCAATTAAATAGACCCTACTCTGGACTACACCAAAACTTTTTTCATGCCATTAAGTTTTATGACATTTTTAATTGTTTTGGCTGGTTTTAAATCTGATCATTAAAGAGCTGATCATTTATTCTTTGCCTGAGTAAGTTTTTAATGTCGTGGCAGGGCGACATGAGCACACCTTTCGTATGCAGATCAAGCTGTCTCTCGTTATGCATGTGTTATGTTGCCCATGAATTAGCCTGCGTAGCTTGGCGGTTAGCAATTCGAGCACGTTAAAACTAGCGGCGAAGGTTTCTCAGTTGTCTCTCCGCCAGGCTCCTCGCGGCTTCGCAGCTCGTTTTAGCCCGCTCGAATTGCTTAAACCGCCAAGCTACGCAGGCTACTCATGAATTAAATTTTATTTACCCTCTTTTTCTGATTTTCAATGGTTCACTTATCTATCATTGGTAGAATTCTACTAGTATACTAAGACAGATGCTGCAATCTGATTGGATGGACCATCGCACACTATCAGCCGTTAGTGTGCAGTAGCTCAGTGATTTGCTCAACAAATGGCAACGTTTTCTCGTTTTTCCGAATTTTTCAAGGAACGTTATGAAACAAATGGATAATCAAATTCCTGAAAAGACTAAAATCAGGATTCACGATTTCTTCAATTTACGCTCTCGAGATGATTAAAAAAACTGACGAGCGCGTGCACAACCTCAAAATTCAAATGAAAATTCTGATCGAGTGATTTTTCTTTAGTGTGAAGTTTAAAACTGAGATGATAAAGTTGGAAACCGTTATTTGAAGCTAATTTCATTAAAATTCGATTACTCGCTCTCGATTTTTATGAGGTGATAATTGATTCAACCTTCAGGCGGCTTCATTAACCATGACCTCATATTTTACTTACCACCTTTAAATTCTCTCAATGGCTTAAACAGCACTGCAACAGTTATGGAATAAATCCAGATCCCTCCAATCATAAACAGTGCTCTTCTTGAGGTTATGCACTCAACGTAAGAGTAAGGCCTTGACACCGCGATATAACGATCCACGCTGATTGACGTCAAACTCAGAATCGAGGCTGTCCCGCACAGAATATCCACGTGCCTCCAAATAATCACAAACGATTCTCCGAGGAGGTGAACCGCTGACCTGCTGTCGTATAGCAGGAATATCAACCACACTGGCATGCTGATAACTGTTATAAAAATATCGGCCACGCAGAGATTGACAATGAAGTAGCGTGTTATACGTCTGGCCGAGCGCTGTTTGTAAACAGCTAGACAAAGGAAGGTATTCGCCGCCAGCGCGCCAATAATCAGGAGACATATTAACGAAGCACTGACGAAAGATGCCGCTGTCCCATGTAAAGCAGGCTGTAACGGCTCGGTCCCCAAGCTAGTCGACCCATTGGAAATGTTTCTCAAGAAGTCATTCATTGCAGCGGGTGGTGCTTGATATCAGTGCATGTGGCCTTTACTTGGGTGACTTGGTAGGATAGGGGCTTCCCTAATTTTGTAAAAAAAAATGTTTAGATGAGCTTCGAAATCTCCGATTTAAACCCAAGGGAATGGACTCCCGTGTTAAGGGGACAAGTATGCTCACTGGAAAAATTTAAATACAGCCCTTAAGAGAACATTCCAGGAGGGACTCAGTTGGAGATGTGTGACTGTAACCAGCCCATCCCGCGCGCGGTTAAGTTTCGCGCCATTTCGGTCACGTGACCAGTGTGTTTTTGATTAGCGTGGTCGTGAAGTTTAGTGGATTTACGATCGTTTATTAGAGTGCTTTTTCTGTTTTTTTCGCGTTCCTGAGACTGGACAAGGTAACAGGGTATACTTTTATGTCCTAAGTTTATTTAGCCTGCGAAAACAGCCGTCCTTCTTCGCTCCCGGCCCGAGTGGCGTTTCGCGAGTTTCTGTATTGAACTTTATTTACTTTCATGTTGTTTATGTAGCGTCGCTCGCCAAACGTTCGCATAAGGTCAATAGTGTAATTTTTGCATTTATTTTAGTTTTACGGCTTCCGTTTGAGGTCAGTAAAGTCTACCAGCCATAGCTACAGTGGTTCGTTTAGTCTATGTAGTTACAGAGATGTGCATGTACATGTAAATAAAAGCTATGACAGTGCTTTGTTGGCAGATGAATCTTATTAATCGCCAGTCAGCAAGGCATGACTCATCCTCGGAGGGGCAGTTTGTCGGGACGATGTGATAATTATTATCGGGCGACGCGATAGTTTTGGGCAAAAGTTTGCATCAACAGTGGGAGAGCCCTCTACTGTTCTTGACATAAACTTTTACCCGAAAATATCCCATCGTCCTGACTAGAAGCCCCTGGGTCACCGAGGATACACTGATGACTCAGATGACTTTGTCATGACGTTAACGTGACGATTTTAATGAGTTCCTTATTGCAGAGTAACTGGTCTTTCAATCACTTGTGAACATCTCTAAATTACTGCACAACATTGTAAACAACAGGACGGTCCGAATAAAATTATTTCGAAGTCAATGGTGTTATTGCAGGCATCAGGATTAACGAATGTAGACAAAACACTAAGTAAAAATTACATGGCGTATGTGGAATTGTTTCCGTGTGTTCACTTAACTTTACTTCAAAGATCCGCCAGCGGACTAATTATTTTGTCTTGTTTAGATACAACTAAATACATCTGTAGGACAAGATAAGCCGCGGAACTAAAATTAAAACCCCACATCACACGGTTTAAAAATAGATGGGACATCTACTGAAACCGCTGGAGACTGGCAAAACATTTAGAAACTAGTAAGTCTCCGACATCAACTCCATTAACCGACGAAGCTCTAGAAACCTTTACGATAAATTATCTATGTATTTGTTTGTTTGTTTATTAATCTATTTATTAATTTATTTATTTATTGTCACCATTCTTGTGTAGTTTTAATTTCAATGATATAATTCTAATAAAATCTAAAATAGTTTTATTTTATCCCACATACTTGTGACTACCATAGTTTGATTTTGCACTAATAAAATGCTTAATGAAATCAGTTGCATTACATACGACGCAAACTCGAATAAAATGATCATTGTTTTTCGAGCCCGCCTCTTGTAAAGCTTTAAACGTTTTGTTTAGCGAAAAACAAGTTAAATTGGACATCTTTTCATGCGCCGGAGAGCGAGTTAAAACATGTGAGTTCCAACGCTCATCGAGAAATCATGGCGCACAGCATGGATCAAGTTTGCCAGGAGCCATCAACTTCAACAAGGCTTTCGGATTCGAATAAAACGGAAGGTAAGCAGATATTTCTTTGCTTTATTTAACCGTTTTAGAGAATTGTTTTACTCAAACATAAAGATCTTTCAATGAAAATGAAATGTGCTAGCTATCAATGGCTAATTGTTCATGCTGAATCCTGAGAAATCCACGTGCAGAGATTTCTCATGTGTTGTATTCAGCTTGAATTCGCTGATATTTAATTTTGATATAAAGGTTTCCTTTTGCTTAATATTGTGATATAACTTATTACAAAATATTAGTGTTGTTTCGCTTGATTATTATTTTTTACTATCTCAGTATCTGTCTGTGGAATTTATATTATTATTAGGGGTGTTGTTTTGGACTGAGCTTTACTTTTCTGTGCTCAAATTAAAATGATATAACTTATAAGTACAGAGATCTAAGAGTGTTTTTAATTTCATGGACAGATAAAACTAACATCTTTTGGGGACTGTACTGTGAAAGAAATGGCTTAGACGAGGAAACCTTTAAGAGTGGTAATATCAAACCTGTGGAGAGGGACTCGTTTACTGTGGGACTTATCCTCGAGCTTTGGAAAAAGAAGCGTTCGGTCAAAGAAATGCTACAGTGGGTCACTGCTTTGACTCCGCTGGAACTGCAGCAGTATCTGAGTGGTATGACTACGCAAAATCTAAACAAATCGTGCAATGATTTGGTTTGCAAGACCACCTTATCCCCAGGAGTTTACAGTCCTTTTCTTTGGAGAGTATGGATATTTTCTGGAACATAACATTTCAACATGCTTTAAAGCCTTTAGAATGCTTAAATCTGTGTTTGAGCCTATGGCACATACAGGTAGACCTAAGACCCATTTCAGTGGCATTTTGTTAAAGCAGTTAACTTGTTGCCATGGAAACAAGCACCTTTAATTTTATTGTTTCATTGTTTCTGGTGTGTGTTAGGCTGAATACTTTAAGATTCCATTTACTTGACAAACGGTCATCGCCTGTAAATATAACAAATAATGTGGTTGCCATGGAAACAGCACCCTTAAGCCTTAGGCATTCTTTTGTTGATGTCGGAAGGGCTAGAACATGTCAGTTTACTTGCTTTTACTGAATACTTGTTGTCTTTTGATCAAAATTTGCCCTTTTTATTGGTATTTTTAGTATTAATTTATTATATGACGTCACCAGGGTTGTCATGGCAACTTGATTGACACATAGGATGATAGCCCTGTCAAAGTTCTACATGATGGCCAAGTTTCATGGCCATAGCTTGCTTCAATCCAAAGTTATGGCTGAAAATGTAATTCATATTGTTAATTCTGGTGCCACTAAATATTCATAAGATACATAGTTTCTTTTATATTGTAATTTCCATAAAATTGCTAATAAAAATAATATTCAAAAATTCATATCTCTGCTTCTAAGAGTCCGATTTCCATCATTCAAAAAGCAAAATGTTCAGAAAAATTGGGAGAATTTTTTGGCAGTGTTTTTAAGGGTGATAAAAAATAGGGAAAAATGAGCCTAAACTCCCTACTTTTATCTCCTTCAGTCTTAGCATCTTTGTATATTTCCGGTCATTTCCTCTTTTATCATGGCAGCTTTGAAAACTCTTCCATCAAACTGAAAGACTTGTTCATCAGCAAAAGAGACTTATCAGATATCGTTCCATACAGCGCTCCGGCCCTTAAATTACTCGTCCACAGTCAGACAACAGCTGGGCAGTCGAACCTTTTATACTACGCACTATGGAATATTTTCTTTCATTCCCTGATGATGCCGTAGAACGGGGAAAGCTCGGAATTAAAATAAAGTAGCTCAAGGCCTCAATCGACTTATTTATCTTTAATATAGAAGCATTCCAAAAGCTAATATTCCAAATTCAATGAGTTTTTATTCGACAGTTTACATGATTGTCACTGTCCCAGCTATGCTTTTAATATCGTGAAAAAACAGGATGTAATATAAATTGCATTATTGAAATAAGCAAAGTTTGATGCCAGTATTAAAGTGTTTTTCAAATTTTAGCTACCTAATGGACCTTGTAATCTGTTTACTTGATCACGGATTTCGTCGATTCGTAATCAATTTAGATAGAGCGTCGTTCCAAACAAGCATGGATGTTATCTTTAAACAAATTGTTATTTTGTTTGTCGACATATTCAAACGATATTAAATACATTACTTATTAAACGATGAATATCCCATGGAATCATGATTATTGTAGCCTGAAATGTCAGTCATCTCCCGCCGTCAGCTAGGCGGAGGACAGGAGATGACTGATATTTCAGGCTAATATTATTGGTATCGTTATTTTGTATTTAGTTAACCCACTCCTTTCTTTGGCTTCTTCAACTATTCTTCCCTTTTTCTTCCACGTAAAATAAATCTTTCTACAAAGTTTTAGCTCCGAAGAAGAAAAATGAAAGTGTTGCATGACTGAGTAGCTGAAACACGACTTTCGACGGAAGTTAAGAGAAAAACCGCCTTCGAGCCTAGCAGTTCTTCTCAAATAATGCACAATTTGCGGTCCATAACAAATCCGCCATAACAAATTGAAAGAATGAAAAAGAATTCGTTGATTAATGTTATTGAACTTAGAATTACAACCGATGCACAACCGCAGCGATAAAGAGAAATGTTTCAGATATAAATATCCTCTCTTACCTGCTCAAAGGGTAAATGTAACACTGGCTATGAGCTTCTCCGCAGGAAAGGGTCTGAAATTCTTGAGACCACTAATTAAAAGTTATTTCGATCCCGAACATGGAGTCTGTGAAGTAAAATGCTCTCTCTTTCGCCTTTGAGCTGAAACTACTGCTTTCGTTCGTGTTTTTGGGTCCACACGCAAGTTATCTTTAAAATAAACAGCGCTATATGACACCGTGTTTTGACCTCACAAGGTAAGAGTTTAGACGTCAGCTGAAGAGACTGCGCCACACGTTAGACGAAAACAAATATGACGTAACATCCGGGAAGTCCTCAGAATTCACGTGAATCGATCTCGCTTTGTATAGAAAATTCAAATTAGCAAACAGAAATGTTCAAATGAAGTTGAATGATAGCAAAGTTACAAATCTAAAGGCTTTGAAAATGTTAATTTTATGACGCGCAAACTACACTGTACCCCCATTGACAACAATTATATCTTACGCTGAGGAAATGAACAGACATAAGTACAATGAAACAGCAATCGCCTTCACGTTATAATAAACAGCGCTAAATTAACAGCTTTTTGTTTTAAATACCCATTCATAGTCACTCCTCAGAAGCCAAGGAAGAAATTCGAAAATAAATAAAAGGTAAAAAAAAAGCACCTTTAATGATATCACTGAGGTAGTCGGACAAGCTCGAAAGCTTTGCTCCTGCAGCCACTGCAATTTAGGATTTGTTCTCTATCTCAGCTTGCATTTTGTTGACCAAAGTTTTCCGAGAATGTCAATGTATCCCGAGACGAAGTCGAGTGAAAACATTGAGACTCGAGGGAAACAAAATTCTCTGTTCCCCTGGGGACCAGTCATTAAGTGATTTGTCTATATAGCAAAATAAATCGCTTGATAAAAACAAAAAGAAAATTTTGAAAAACCCCCTAAGATTCCAGCGACAACATCTGGCCACCTTCAACTGCACGCTCTGATCACGTGCAGCGGTCAACATTTCGTGTGTAACAGTGAACTGTTTCCCGTTTGACGTCATACTTTTCGCAATGTTGCCCGCCTATGGCATTTAGCGGTAAATAGTTTCATTTGTTAGATGTCATGTGACCATGAACTAGCCATGCAATGAATGGGCGCGCTGTAGCGGGAAAAACGCCAGCTATCAAAAAGAACTTAAAGGAGCTCCAATCACGGTATTTTGAGTTATTTTGGCTGCGCACAGGAAGAGCTTAAAAAGAAGGAAACCTGAAAATAGTAATTTACTAACTAGGAAATCACCAAAGAGATAATAATAAGCTATAAAGGAACAAGGATGATTAAGGATGGAGACGATTAACACGGATAACAAATTTGAAAGACTGCTTAAGTTTTCAAGAGGCGTAATTCGTGATGTAGTTCCTTTAATCGAAGACACCATTACAACTCAAATCCATCGCGAGAAAGACAGGAAAGAGGATTTAAACCTTTGATCTGGCGCCCTAACCACTAGGCAAAGCGTTCTCCAAGAGTCATGCTAAACGGCTTAAAGTTATGACTCGGCATGGACTTAAAATAACTAACAACTGTTTACAGATAAAAAAAAAAAAAATCTTAGACACAAGAGTCCTTTCAGTAATAAACCCCTCCAAATACAAAGCCCAAAGTCTTATAGCCAGGTTTGACTTTCGAGGTATAAAAATAATGAATTATAAACCTCTCCCATTTGTTGGGGAGTTGATGTTGCGGGTTTTTTTGTTTTTGTTTTTGTTTTTGTCGCGTCACAATAATCTTTCGCAAATAAAAGCATACCTTTTTTGAAATACAAAGCTCATTATGATAATTAACCCTTCCAAAACAAAATGCGCACTCTAATGAAAACGTTTTCCAACAACACACACAAAAAAGGCTTAGACCTAAGTCGGTGAAGTCAAATACTGTAAAAATCGCAGAGTTTAACGCTTTCAAGTTCTGAGACAGGAGATCAAGCACAAGACAGGTATACGAAAACTAGCCAATTACACTGATGAAGACGGCATACATCAGGCGCCATTATGACTTCGAAGTAACTAATAAAAAAGCGTTTCTAAGACAATTTTCCATTCGCTTGCAAATTTATATATTTGCTTTTGTAGGAAACTGAAAACATGCGTGAAATTTTCTTTTCGCAGGAAGTTCCGTGGCAAAGTCTCCCAGCCAGCCGTCGTGATTCAGTTTACCATACACTGCACCCATCAATTCACTGGGTAGGTATGGTCGCAGCTAATACGGAGGTTAACTGTAGCTGTTATGACTGTCTATGGAGCGTTTTCACTCACGTAGCTATCAGCCATGCAAATTTACTGGAACATAAGAAAGTTTTCCCATAAAAAGAGTTCAACTCCCACAGGATTTGTTTCGGACACCAAAATGGCCGCCGTTTCAATGTTTATGGACACCAATATGGCTGCCGTGACGTCATAAAAAACACTCCCTATTGTCGAAGCTTCCAGTCTGATTTTCTAAGCCTTTCTAAGCCCCTCAACAACTGACTACAACACAATCTATGCCTAGTTTTCTTCAGACGTAATCCGTGGGCGCAAAACAGATCACAACTTTCCGCTTAAGCTGAAGAGCTTATGGGATTGGCAGAATGTTTTGTTGGGGTTAAATCCTCGATTTTCGAGGTTTCACGGCTGGGCAGAGAATATAACTGGAATTGTAAGCAGAGAAAAAAATTCGAAATGCACGAAGGGCGAGTACAAATATTGTAGCCGATTGCCCGAATTTGCACGTCTTGAAAAGGTAAGCCTAACTTTTTCAAGTTCGTCGTTTTAAATCCGTGAAAACCTTTTCCATCCTTAACCATCCTTCTTCCTTTATGGTTTTTTGGTTATCTTTTTGGTGTTTTCCTAACTTAGTGAACTATAATTTTCAGGTTTTCTTCAAATTAAAGGCAACAAAAAACAACTCAAAATACACTATGAATTGCTTGAAGATGCTACATAAATCTCCGTGCCACTTGAAGAGATATTAAAACGCAATGTATTGTCGCCTGAAATTTGGTATCAGGCTTGTGTGCATCAAGGCTTAAGTTTAGTCCTGTTATTTTTAACCGACTTTTGTTCTATGCGCATTGAAATCTACATCCCAAATAACGGATTTCCTTTAGTCCGGGATCCTACCCGGCCTAACGCGCAGGCTGATAATGTTTCCGATATGACACTGGCGACAAATATTAAAATTGGAAACTGCCATATTCTTAGCTGACCATGGAAAGGCAACAAAAAATAATATTTTCCGGTAAAGGATCAATTACGGTACTTTTTGAAGTTCGTTTAATCTTGTACGTACCATTATCGCACGCTGATATCTTTCCAAGTTGATATTTCGTTCTCGGTTTCCTTTTCACAGTCATTTTAATCCGTCTGCTAATTTTAGCCCTTGATCTGCGTGACTGCATCATGTAATTAAAAAAAATCACCAAACTTCTGGAGAAGAAAGTTATTCATTCTCCTAAACGAGTAAATTTTTCTTGAGGTAAAATTTAACTTTCACTGATCTGCTTGAAACCGGATTTAGCATGATAAATGGAAGAAACACGTTTTGACCAACGTGCGTCGTGTGTCATGCTTTTCATAAACGATACTTAATCAGATCCTGTGTGTTTAACTGGACCGCTGTGTGATATAATCTATCGAAGTAATGCCAAATGCTTTAGCTTGACCTCTGAGCTATATGGTATAAACATAGTAAAAACCGGAATCAACTGAGCATTACAGTTGAATCTGACTACCTCGAACTCTTTCACGAATTGTTCGAACTCAAAACATTTCACCTTAAATATGGTTTTTCTGTCATTTACTATCAGCTATCTTGTAACCCCACCCGATTATAACTATATTTCGTTTCTCTTAAAGCTGGAGGTAACGATCTTCAACTCACTGTACCGGCTATGTATTAATTTAGCTCTATGACACATTCTGCACTAAAAAGGAAACTTACGTATTGCTGAAGGGGTAATCTCTCTTCCGCTAAGTAGCGCTCCAAAATTCAACCTTCAATGTTCTTTAATCTTATGTTGTGTCAACGAAAACGTTAACCTTGACGATGAAACAAAAACACTTTTTCAGTTGTCGCACGAAACTATTCCTTTGGCCCAAATTTCCTCTAGCGACTTTAATTTGAGAATATTACTCTTTCGTCAAACAATATGGATAGAGAACCATTTTGTCCCCAGGCGCTCATCAGAGTTTATGAAATCCGAAAGAGTTTAATTTACTTTAATTAAAACTTCAACCGCTTGGCGGAAGTTTTTCTTACGATTTCTTTCGGTCGTGTTGCAGCAGTGTTTCTCGCCCCAGATGAACTGCAAAGACCTGAAATACCACGCAGGGACAATACTGCCTTTATTAGTAATTTTGATAAACACGACGTTTCTGCCTTGTCAGTGAAAGTTCGACATGTAGATCATCTTTAGCGTTGCATTAGCTTGTTGTTTATAAAATAATGTGACTTTATATACGGCTTTGTTATATATATTTGAGTGTTTTCATCCGGGCTCGTTATATTCTTACGTGATCATAACACTTGTGTATCTATGTTTTTCTGCGTCATTCTGGCCTTGTTTTTAATTATAACTTAAAAATGGATAACTCAGAACTGCACCGCTTTCTTTCACAGCACAACTGTTTCCGGCATTGAGAATTGAGGGGGAGTAAAAGTTTTTTTTTTTTCAGGTATCTTGATTGAGCTGGAAAATTGGAACAAAACGAACGAACAAACAAGCAAGCTTGCAAACATGTGACATATTATTTGGCATTAAATTTGAAATATAAGCGTTTCGTGGTATTTTTTCCCCTTTATTAGTCATCGATGTTTTGTTTGTGCCTTTTTATTTTTTGTTTTCTTTGTTTGCCCTTAATTTTTCGTAAAGACGAAACCGACAACCGGCATTGATAATCAAGGTATTTCTTTTCCTTTTCTGTTTGTTTGCTTGCTCTTTATTTTTCCCAAGGACGGAACCGACAACAACATTATACGGGTCGCGGCCGGAGAAACAAACTTTTATATAAACTTGAATAAAATTTTGGTTTCGAATTTTTCAAAAGGACAGGGCGATATATATTCCAGCCTAACTGCGGGAGCCACTCAATAAGAGCTTACTGCATACTAAGGAAGCCGTCAAGGAGGCTATCGAGCGTTTGTACGTCTGTCTCGCGAAATTATGAGTTGAGTTGTTGTTGTATTGATAAATATTCTCAGCACCATGAAATTGACTATCAGAGTTATTTTTTAGATAAAGAAGCCTAAATCATGTATTAACTGTCACAAAACACAGTAGTAATTTAAGAACACAAGTAAGGAACGCGCACAAGCCGTGCGTGGGTCAGTATTTTGCTCTCATTTCTCAAGTAACCTCAGTCGAATTCCCGGAGTCATTTCTTAAGATAGCAAAATACATTGTATAGGCGTCTTTATATAAATACGCTTTGTGATTTCATCAACGCGCTCAAACAATAAAGCACAGTTTTCCTTATTTAAGGGCCTGTTTACAAGGAGGTGGGGGACCCCAGGTAGGTGAGGTAACCCGCCTAGCCGTGGTCGAAAAATGGCCAGCGTTTACATGCAAACTTACAACCCCGGGGTCCCGGGGTGACTTTACTTGACGTTGTTGCGTGGTCGCTAGGCATGTAAACATTGAAAATGGCGGACGAACGATGCATTTTGGCGGTCAGTGTTATTTTATCTTTACTTTCTGCTCTCGCTGCAGCATTTCAATGCTGTGGCGTTTTACTGTCACTTTTGATGATACATAGCCTCCGACAGAGGCAGTTAACGGCCACATTATTCTGGTTCAATGTAACATGAACTCGACCCCGGCTAGGCGGGTTACCCCACCTCGAGTCGTTTACATGGCAAAATGCGACCCCGGCTAGGCGGGTTACCCCACCTCGAGTCGTTTACATGGCAAAATGCGACCCCGGCTAGGCGGGTTACCCTACCTGGCAGACCGGGCAACCCGCCTAGGCGGGTTACCCCACCTATCATGTAAACATGATCAAATAAAAATGAGAGATTATATGGAGAGGCGGGTTACCCCACCTAGGCGGGTTACCTCACCTACCTGGGGTCCCCCACCTCCATGTAAACAGGCCCTTATAGTCTTATGAGCTCGCGGAAAATCCACACTATTTCATAAATGACTTAAAATGGCAATTCGGGCGTCAAGGCCGCTCCCCTCTTTTATGTGTACTAAATTTTTTTCGATACCTAAGTACAAGCTGCCAAACTTTTTAATTAACTAGATATAAAAGTGTAGAGGAACAATTTTGCATGACATTGTTATTGCATGTGTACCTGAAACCTAAAGTTCCCATGGCAACCTTACATGTTAGCCTATTTCCCCAAATATGAAATTTCTTTTCTAACTTTAACTTTCAAGCCATTATTTCCGCATATTTTTTTTAGATTTTTGGTAGCAATGCTTTATCGATTTTTGTGGATTTTGAGCCAATTTTGGTGATAGTACTATTCTTGCGTTCATACAATTTTGACCGCCCGAAGTTTTTGATTGGTTAAAACTGAACTTATGTATGCCACACATAATGTGTTAATAAATTTGCACTTTAAATAAGAAAATCTCAATTTCCTTTGATGAAATTCATGAATCCATGTAGCCTTTATAAGCTATAATTCTTTCAAGTGCCGGATTTATTTTAGCTTTAAGCTAAGAGCCATATATCACCTCTTAAAAACCAACCCTTCGCCGATATCGTGACGCCATTATAAAGGCGTATGTTTACGTTTTTTTTTTCATTATTTACCTTGACAATACTGGTGCCGGTTTTTTTCCCTTACCTTTTGCATATCAAGTCTTTCCTGATTAGATTAAAATAATATTAAGTTTGCCTTTTCCAGTTTGCTTCACTCAGAATATAAAGTTAATGTGACAAGGACACACATTATTGTAATTTTGCATGCTTTTAACGCATGCAACCTTTGACTGTCCTACGAAATCAGGAAGTCTGGCTTAAATAAGTTTTCTTATTTTCTTCAAAAAATATATATCAGTATGTTCGTTTGCCAAGGGCCCGAAACAAGCTCGAGTTCCTAGTTTCGTTTCATTGTTTGAGACCTGAAAAACAAATTTATTGACCGAACTTGATTTAATTGACTCAGAGAGCTAAGAATAAGTCTAAGATAGAATAATGATCATAAAATACGTACAGTATATGCACGCAAGTATTTCATGTCCCCTGTCATATAGCACACATGTACAGTCTTAGCTAATCAGAATGCATGTTTCCTGATCTGCATGATTTCCATTATTTTATTGTTTCTGCCTTAAAAGTCGATCGAAATTTCTTATCTCCTCGCGAAAACGCGAATTCTAAGCACTGTTTTAAAACGTTCGATTAAACAGCAATCCAAAGAGTGTCAACACAAAAGATAAATAGATAACTGGCCTTTCTCTTACCTTCAACCATTAGCGATATGATGGATGTTACGTTGGAGAAGTCGTTTGTGTGATGTCAGTTTGTGATGTATACAATTCACTACTGTTAACCTGAAGCAAATGTGTGCTTATCCAGAGAAACCACGTCAGGATCGAAGTTAAAAAAATTACATAAATGACAAATAGGTAATACCGCATGCAATAATGTACAAACGTTTTGAATAGAAACCTGTAAAGATGAGCTTAATGTACAGGTGATAATTGCGTGTTTCGTAGCCTTTGATTAAGCTATTTTGGATGCTATTGTTATATATGTGCCATATACCTTTTCAACGTTTTAATATTGGTAAACCAGAGGCGTCCCTGTGGCGATATTGAGGTCATATTTTGACTCATGTGTGATAGTTCTCCCCAGGGTATTATGATGTTGTTAGGCACAGTGATGGCATAAGTAAAGAATATAAATTTAGTTTAGACTCTGGTTGATACATGACAATTGCAAGATTATTGTTCAAAGCTTGTAAACCATAGATGGAAAAGCTTTCGTGTGGAACATTGCAGGATCAAGATCCGGCTATTAAAAGGAAAAAAATAATAATAATATAGAATAGTATTCAATACGCAAACAATACCAGAACGCATCAGTTAATTTGATAGCGTGAATATACGCTTGTTATTCTGGATATTACATTTCGCGAAGTAAAATAGAAGTTAGCTTTTTGCTATCTAATTGGCGATTGTGTTTCTTCTTATTTCTCAATAGCGGCAGCTTTTTCACATTAGCGGAAGGTAAATATTGCCACAAAGAAACATTGAAGAGCTTTCGCGTTGGTCAATATATATTAAGAGCCCCTTATTGTTTTGCTCAATTTCATTCTAAAAGCGCGCTGAAATAAATAAAACGGAATTTTGGAGTTTTAACCCAATGGACGAAAATTAAAGCTGCATGTTGCAATAAAATGATGTGATCAGCTCCTTAAAATTTGAAGATTTGTGTACTTTAATCAGATTCTCAAAAAGGGCATTTACTCACTGTTAAAAGGGTTAATTATTTTCTTGCTTAAGGCAAAGTCGTAAAGATATCAAGTGGTGAATTGAAGCGAAACCAAATCATCAAATAAAAAATATATCGAAATTGAAGTATTGTTACCAGCCAGCATGACTGATTGGAACTCTTCAAAGATTATGAATTGCTGATTACTTTAGATTTCACCCACTCTGGCTCGGAGTGTTACGCTTTTACTGTACAATAGGTGGCGCTAAACTATTAGTAAAAGAAATTCTCGTCTTTATATGAAGTTAACGGGAGTACATAAAGGAGAAATGAACCTGGTTTCCTGTTATACATCTGAAACGAAAATTAGAGCGTTTTTCATTCCCCATATTGGCTTGGGATTAGCAATGACAAACGTTCGCTCATTTTGCAACTTAAAGTGCCCATACCATCAAAATTTTTATTTTTCCATCTGATTCTCTGTTTCATGCAATGAACTTCTGCGTAAAACGTTTTCGATTTGGATAAAAAGCGATTTTTTTATGAAGTTTTAAAAACCTGAAAATCCTATTTTCTTGCGGTCGACCCGTGCCGCTGATCACAGCATCGACATGCTCAGAAGTGTGACGTAGATTCAGGAACGTGTGAGTTCAGGCTTGACTTATCTCACTTGTTTTCCCTCTGTAAATTTAGCTTCGTAGTCCATGCAAAATGCTCCTTTCCAGTATTTTGTATGAGCTACTAACTTACGTTTACAGAGATAAAACAAGCGAGATGAGTAGAGCCTGAAGTCACGTGTTCCCTAATCTACGTCACAACTCATTCAAAACGAAGGGAAGACTGGTTCGAATGGTGGACCAAAACGGCGGCAAATTTGAACGATTTTAAAACTGCTAAAAAAGATTGCAATTTACCCAAATCGAATTTTTCTTTCGCAGAAGTTCATTGGGTGATATATAGAATCAGATAAGAAAATAAAAATTTTGACGATATGGGCACTATAATCGAGTTCCTTGTATTGTCATCACAGAGTTATTTTGCGATATGTGACAGTTCTGCTGCACAACTAATCAATAGGAAATAATGTGAGATATTCGTATCACTAAATCAAGAGATGTATATGATAGCTTATTCTCATTCGTATTTCCAGTCCGTACTGATAACTCTTGGGAGTTTGGTTGCGTTTTTTGTTTTGTTTCATGTACGACATGGCAAAATGTAAACATTTCGCAAGTACTTACATGAAGTAAAATTTCAAAAAAGCTTCAAAACAACCGCCATTATGGATGTGAAGTGGTCGTAGCTCTATACTTCGTTCTTTCTCATACCACTTGATAAACCAATTTCGCAGCTGTAAAAAGTAATGAAGCTGTTGGAAACAAAGTGAAAGGCAAAGATAAGGTATGTGGTTCGTAACGAAAAACATCGATTCGCATTCCATCGAGTGGGAACTTACTTTGGCCTACGATCCTTTTGGCCTGTGGTTGGGTTTGGTCCAACACCGGAAGTCCGTGAATCACGGACTTCCCGTCAAATCCAGCAAATCTGATTGGTTGACAATGCGAAACGAATACTCTGCGCATGCTCAGAATATCGGGTCCGGCCAGAGCTCTCGATCCCAACCACAGGCCAGAAGGATCGTAGGCTCTGGGGACGAGAATGACTTTGTTTATAAACATTAAGGTGCTGAGACTGCGCAGTACGGACTGGAAATCATCCTTAATATTAAACATCTATCGAGACCCAACAAAAATTCTTGCTTTTCTATACGTTGTAAACGGTGTCTTGCTTATCAAACTTCTGTAATAACGTTGGAGAAAGGTTCCACTTAAACATTCTCCATTAATGCTTAACCGTGAGTACATTAATGGAACCCGCACTTAAATTTGTGTTTGGAAGATTTTGCACAAGCCCATTGCATTTCCTACTTGTCCCTGAGCTACAGTGACTGTTGTGAGGTTGAGATGAATGAATCCAAGCCTGCTAGGCAAACTGCACCTCCATGTAAATATAGCGAGCTTTCGATGGACAACAAACTAACATAATTACCTGCTGGTATTGATGGAACAAAAGAGATTTGGAGGTGCCATGAATGGAACACCCATTAAATAGATTGCAAAATTGGCAATATTAATTAGAAAATAGATGCATTAACAGTAAGTTAGCCTTTGGTTGTCTATTCCTGTGCATTAACTTTAATTGAAAAAGAATGTATTATTCACGTAGAAAAGAATTAGCTTGCAATTGTTGTTATTGGATTAGAAATTAACAGCTTTCAACATATTCACTAAAAGAGGTTGTTAGTTTGAAACACTCGAAGTAGAAATAATCACATCGAGCTACTCGTGAGAACAAATTGGGTAAATACCCTCTAAAATATATACACCACCAGCTATAGAGCTCCCAAGTTCATCTAATTTCTTGGCTACTTGGTTCCTTCCCTGGGGACGGAGTCCGTAAGTTTGAGCAGAATACCCAAGCAATGATCATGAAACTAAGATGGTTTGTACTACGTCCAAAAAGGTTAGATTTAAGCTAAGTAGCGTAGAATGATGACGCGATACCGCGTGGAAATTATGTCATGGCAATCAGACGGCCGCCATCTTGGATCCTCAATCTTGGATCCTCTTGATTTCTTGATTTCAATAACGTCAGAAAACCAATTGACTCGCAAAATTTATAAAAATCAACTAAGCAACGCAAATGAAAAGTTCATTAACTCTAAACGCTTGTCACTTTACAGGCATTAACTAATTATTCCAAATTTGGTGGCCTTTCGTGATCTGAAAGAAAGAACTTGTTATGACATTTCATTGGTCGAGGATATTTTTATGTTTCTGGGGCAAACATATCTTCACAGGCATGCTTTAGTTTACAAATTTTCGATTCTCGCTATGTCAATGAAAAATTCCTAACTATCTTGCAGCAACTTCTATTTTTTTGGCAGTATGGATGTTGTTTTATCAGTAAAATCCAAGATGATCGTCAGTTGGAAACAACAAGGTCAAAATCATTCCAAAACAACAACGATCAAAGAAGAACCCTCTTAAACAGACACCGGGCTCAAATAAACGCCCCAGAGAGTACAGGAAAAATACTGCACATAAAAGCCGGATATATAAATGAAGTTAAATAAATATATCACTTTATTACTTCCTCAGTTTGCCTTCAACAAAACGAAACTTTCACATTTAATTCGCAGCGTGA
>OZ026604.1:6370071-6430071 GCA_964020085.1 Micromussa lordhowensis
CTCTCTTCACCAACAAGAGTCAGACCAGAAGTAAGGATTAATTTACGGGTCATTTCAATCAGTTCCCAATACCACGAGTGGGTTTTGTAGTTTTCGAAGAGAAAACGCAGTCCAGAGGTCATTTCCTTGTTAGATGCATCTGCATCTTTGGTGGCTAATCGTGCTTTTCGTTGCTGTCTCCAAAGGGCGATGAATGAGGCAACAGGAAGGGCAAAGATATAGGCAGAAGAAATGTATGCCACGATAAGTCTGTGACTGTACTTTACCCCTTGACATGGTACGCTGTAATCGGCTTTCAGGTAATTAGAACATTGCTCTTCCTTGTCATCTAGGCAAAGTGTCCTGCAAGCAGGTGGAAAGACATTGACTGTGATGGAACACGTGCTGAGGTACGTTACGTACAAGAAAAAAAACAAATTCTTGTACACGAGTTCCTTAGATTGTAAGACTCTTCTCGACTTTTCCTCCTCCTCTAGGCTGTGAGTTCTTGAGATGATCAGTTTACAGACTCGATAAGCAGTTACGGAGAAGCAAATGACAGCAGCATTTATTGCCATAATTGCATAGAGGCTTCCAAAGGCATCTGCATGTAGTCCGGGGAAAAGGCATTGGAAAGGTACTATTTGTAGCACATTCAATTGGAGAAATCCTGAATAATTAGCTATAACTTTAAGAGAACCTGGCCATTGAATGTAGGAAAACACTTCCAGCACACCATAAGTGACCTGATAGAAGGCAATTACGATCTTGGCCTTTGAAAAAAACTTATCCATCAACAGACGTTCCTCTTTCTTCTTAATCTTCCTCGTGTCCGCCCATTTCAAAGTGGCCATGATAAACAGTAAAATGACCACAATTATCGAAAACCGGCCCACAATCCATTTCTTAGATGGACATCTTGTGCAGATTTTCAATTGTTTATAGTACCCTGAACTGCAAACGCTACAAAGTGGACCTTCGTACCCATTCTCACACGGGGAATCTAGACCTCCCTTACATGAATCTTTCAATGTGCACCTATGAGGCGTTGGTAGCGAATAAGGGTATTCTACGTGGAAAACGTCGAACTTCGGTGATGATGCCAAGAGATTTTGAACAAAAACTTGGTAGCGGCTTTTGTGTGTCTCGTTCCGCCATTCCCACCAATGACCTTGTTTTAAAGAAGCATAATCATCTTGGCACTTCAGTCCTCCTTGACCACATTTGAAACATTCTTTGAACATGTGAAATCGATATTGCTCCTTCAAACATTTACAGGCGCGGTTTCCAGCAAAATTGTCAGTTTCCGTCCCTGTTAAAATTTTCAAAAAGCAATATGAATCTTTGAACGGTCCTATGTCTAAGGATTTAAATAGAAATGTATAGACCACAAGTTTGCCTTTCGGTCATATCGCGTACGTTCATTTCTTACCTAAAGGACAAGACTTGCAATCCTGCTGCTGTTTTCCTGGTGTTTTGTGAAATGCAACAAAAGAGCCATTTGGACATCTCTTACAGCTTTTCGCCACGTAGCCGACGGAGTCGGAGTAAAAACCCCCTGACAAAGAAGACAGACATTTTTAAAGCCCCGCTTTAGTATAAAGTAGTAAAACTTGATCATAACTAGCCTTTAAAATGGTTTGGGGTCATCTGATTATTTTTTTGTTCAGATGTAATCTTTCATCATAAGTTTTCCTCCCTCTTTGTTTTTTTTTTTTTCGACTGAGTAGCATAAGCGAGAGGTGATCTTGTTTTCCTTTGAGACAAAGTTGTTAGTTTTTAAAGAAATTGCTATTCTGTTGCAGCAGGCAAGTGAAGTACTTAGTTCACGTTATCAGCTTGAGGCACTTATCAACCTGAACTTGGAAATAAAAATATTAACTGCCGCACTAAGTTGTAATCTAATTATTAACTAGAACTAGTGTAAAAAATTATATAAATAAAGTTTCCTTTGGCTTGTGCCATTCCACACCTCACATCTTGCAAGTTTACCCCTCACATCTCACATATCACACCTCACATCTTGCAAGTTTACCCCTCACATCTCACATATCACACCTCACATCTTCCATCACTCATCTCACATCCCACATCCCACATCCCACATCCCACATCCCGCAAACCTACATCCCACATCCCACAACCTACATCTCACATCTCACATCTCACATCCCACATCTCACATTTCCCATCTCATATCTCCCATCACTCATCTCACATCCCACATCCCACACCCCACAACCTACATCCCACATCCCAGAACCTACATCCCACATCTCACATCTCACATCTCACATTTCCCATCTCATATCTCTCAAGCTGGATAGAGGAAGTTCGATTTACCTGGAGGGCAATTTTGGCATTCTCCTTCCCCTTTAGTAGAGGGATCGATGAATGTTCCCAATGGACAAAGTACAAATACTGTGTCACTGTTGTCTCTAGGTCTAAATCCAGAAGCCAAGAGAGCAGATATAAATCGATCTCTAGGGTACTGAGAAGGCTCGTCAACGATCACGCCCTCTGAGTCGGAATTGACAGGATTTCTACGAAAAGGCAAAAAACCATTCTCGTTACTAGGGAAATGAAGTATTCATAACTGCATTTGAAAAATTGCAAAGTTGAAAACATGTGCACGAAAATATGTTTGCCTTGGTCATACCAAGTTCTGTGAACAGCGAGATATCATGATAAATTGTTCACGGCTTATGCTTCTCAATTTCAGCTTCGTTCTCGTCTCAATCAGCCTGTCCGTCGTTCTCCGACTCCAAGAACATTGGTAAGCAGTACATGACATTAATGTTCAGTGGAGCTGTAATTCCCGTGTAATTTTTCCATCCACATCACTCTTCGACGTGTTGCGAATGCCAATAAACACCAGGCTGTTCTTCGCAAACTTCACGGTTTATTTTCCCTTAGTTACAGTATTCACTGATCACGTCCCGATTTATCGATAGAAGTTGAGTAATATTTGTTGGTGGGGTTTCTTTTATCACTAACGTGCGACACACCCTAAAACCTAGACAACGATGATATATGGACTGATTAATAGAGTGTGTGCGGCTGTCACGCAATAAAAAATAAAATAAAAACTATGCAACGGACAAAGTCAAAAAATTGTGATATTGTAGACGATAAATAAAGAAGACAGTTCTCCAAGTTTAAACTGTGTGCGTTATCCCAAAGCTGAGATATTCGTCGAAATGTTCCGCACAAAATTACAGAGCGTAGTATGGAGCCGCCATGTTGGAGGACGACCTCTTTAGTCCTCCAACATGGCGGCCAGTAAATAGTGTAAACATCTGGAACTTACTTTGGATACTTTGGCTCTCTAGTCAACTGATTATCTAAACCGAACCAAAAAATATTTACAAAAACACTTTTCCTGATACTTAAACTCCTAAAATGGACGAAAATCACGAGATAAGTGTATATTTTTCGACAAAAGCGAGCTTCGCATTATGTCACGCACCGCCATAACTTCGAAATTCAAAATGTTATGGTTTCCAAACGAAGGATGCTATTGAGCTGGAAAGTTGTAAACAGAGCTAAATTTGGAACCTCTTAAGCCTGATGAGGATAAAACATTTAGTGGCTCTTTAGTTTTGGATTTGAGAATTTGATGACGTCAACCGCACACACTCTATTGGTCCTAAAGTCCGCATTAAAATCATGAAAAAAAAAAGGATCACATAACGCATGTCACTTATCTTTATGAATGTCACACAATACAACCAAAAATATCTCGTCAGACGCTTGCCACAAATCCGTCAAGTCCAGAAGCGGTGAGATGGAAACTTCTGAAGCCTTTCGAACTGGAAAGTGACTCTAGCGTGACGATAACTAAATACGGACTTATTTTCAGGATATTACGTAGTTTATTTGCATGTCTTCCTTTAGAAATAGACATTTTGACTTTATTGATATATGATGAACACAGCACGGCAAGTGTTGTAAATTTTATAAGCTTCTCATTAACTTAGTTGTCGTTGAGCGATTTTAAACTATTTTTTATGCTTTTCATCGCCCTATTTGTGCAATTTTTCCACCAAATACTACACAAAAAAATCTCAGTACCTCTGAAATAAACACATTATAGAATGGAGTATCCTTTGTACGATTTTTATTCCCTCGTTGATACGTATTAGAGAACTCACTTGTTTGCTGCGCTCACTCGTTCGTTTTCTAATACTGCTCAACTCGTGAATAAAAATCGTACGCTCGCATTTTCCCTGAAGTAATCTCTATATACTGACAGATAAATTGTGTAGTTCTGACTCTTTAGTATTCTAAACGTTCGATTCAACAACACCCTGGAAAAAATAATAAAGAGACGATTCAAAACATGTTTGATATCAACTGCGAGATTAAAAAAGACCGGGGCGGCTTTGCCTTAAAAAATTCTACGGAGGGGGTTCAGAGCCACCTTAACTTTTCGAAAATTTAAAGTAGCTCTGAACCTCCTTCGTAGAATTTTTTTTAAACTTTGCAAAAAGTTGCATCTTATCATGCTGATTATATTCGATAACAAAAAATGGGGGTCACCGAGCTCGTTTTCGAGTTATAAGCGCTTAAAGCTAAAATTAAGGGTCTTTTTAGCAGGTCATACTGTTGCTATGGTAACCTATTGTGCCACAAAATTGTAGGTAACTTTTTGACCAATGATTGGGCAGTTTTTTGATACCATGATTTTGGTATCAACTGATATAGAGTGGTTATAATGACCCATCAAGCTCTAAGTCTTGGAAAGTAGTAGAAACTGTTTCGAGCCACCTTAAATGACTGAGGAAACGTTAGGATCGTTCTTGAAGGAAATCAATTTTTGAACCTTTCTGTAACGAGCTTGCCCGCGCTCGATCCGTTGTTTCAAACTCTAGGGTCGGAAAATTGTACGGGGCTGTGCGCCTGCTCCTTAAAACCCTCACCCAAATTAATATCATAATCTCCGAATTTTTTCTTTCCTGGGCAAAACTTTGATTCCCTATCCTTAGCTTAAATCGATTCCCTGTTTCAGACTGCCAGATAAATAGTTCCCTAGTTCAGAGCAATGTTAAGGGCAATGTTTAGTACTTTGATAAGGTCGGAGATCTTCATCTTAAAACATTACCCAATTCAAGACCACAGTGCAAAAACCATACGATTTTAGACCAAAATGGCCAAAACTGATACCGCATCTCTTACCAAAACGGCTAGAAAACCATATCCTTTGGGGCTACACATACCTATGTAGCCCATATGTATAGAAAATCGTATGAACCTGCTCGTGCATTTCGTGATTTATGGACACGAGTGATGTTTTGAAAGTTCTCAAAATTGCACAAGCCGTAGGCGAGTGCAATTTAAGAACTTTTAAAACATCACGAGTGACCATAAATCACGAAATGCACGAGCAGGTTCATACGATTTTTTATTTATTATATTCTCAACAAAATTACTCAAACGCACAACATTGTACGCGTTACGCACTTCATTAAACGCTTCAATGGTTTCCAATATGCTCACATGCTTTATTTGAACCAATCAGAAATATAATGTTGTGATAGGAAAATGAAGCGTGAAGTTTTTGAAGGATTTTGAAAAAAATTCAGAAAATATTTCAGAAAATATCTAAGAAAATGTATAGAAAATTTGGCGCTTCCCGGTGTTTCCATAGCAACTTCCGTATTGCACTCTATAACCAATTTATGCATTCGCCATTGGCCAATCAGAAACAAGATATGTTGTTGAGTGTATAATAAAAGGGAATATCGAGAGGGGGCAGAGGTAGATACATCGACACTATACATGTAATGTATAACTAATGCAACGGAAACACTACAGTCTGGAATCTAGTCCAGTGAAAGATGTCAGACTCAGTATCTTCAACTTCGTCCGTAGCAAGAATCTGCAGATGTACAATGTAAGATTAATCTAGCCTGAGCGGCCACTCAGGATAACATATACCTAGTTAGTGTTTAACAACTAAATTACTCACTCTCAATGTCACACGAGGTGATAAAAAGTATCAACTCTAACTTCATGGAAATCGAGAACAAATAAACTGTTTATTTTCTTGGAGAATACCAGGTTACTTTCTAAGCTTTCCTGGTTACCAGAGCACACAGCTTTTTTCAAATGCTGCAAACAAACTTTGTCAAGGGCGCGGTTTTAGCTAGCTATATTCTTTAGTATCAGGGGTTAATTTCAGCACAATTCTCTTGCAAAATGTTCATGAGTACCTGTGTAATAAGGTATACATGATATTTCGATAAGCCGTTAGGTTATTAAGCTAAATAACTTACATTGATAATTCGGAGAAGCCAAGCTTGAAAGCTTCTGGTTCAATTGTCTCGATCGGATTATCCGAGAGCATTCTTGAACGATAACGTCAAAACAGATGTTTATTAAACAGTCAGTAAGTACACCCTATTTCAGACAAAATTGCTATACGGCTCTAATATATGGCCGCAGCCAACCAGAAATGGCTTCCAATTGCGTAAATATTGGTGCATTGGTGCGGAAAAACGTTCTCAGAGTGAAAGACATGCCCTATTTCAGACCAAAATGGACAGAATCTTTGTTCTTTATCAGACCAAAACATCTCAAAAACCATACTCCTTGAGCCGCACATACCATATCTTATATAAGGAAGCATTTCTCCCTCCCCCCTGGAGATGCAGGCCCCTAAACCGTCCAAATCAGGTCAAAAAATTATTCTATAATTATGAACAAGCTAGCTAAACATAATATCATAATTTTCACAATACCTAACTTCATGTTTATTTGATGTGAATGGAATATTGTTAGTTGCCACCCTGCTTATTGTAGTCTCCTTCGCAGCCGTTTTTGGTAGCCCAAGCAGTGATTGGCAAGTCATAACATTAACACACTTACACAAAATTGATTGAAACTATTAACTACTTGTTCTCTTAATTCTTTATAGCGATCATAGGACAATATTGCGACAAGTAGCATTAGTGTTTGCTGTTTCCTTTATTGTATGTTCCCGGGGGTACTTACTCTTTAAATCATTGGGTAGGAGTGTGTCGGTGGGATACTTAAACCCTTACCGTATAATAGACCATGATCAACTTGCGTTCTAGAATATATTCTTATATATGAGAGTTCCTCCTTCAGGCGTATGTTACACTAGATTATACTAACTGCTTCATACTCACATTACTTGGTGTTTGTCATTCGGTGACACTTTCTCTGTAGCCAGTTTATAGAAGGCTCGATATGGAATATTCCTCAAACGATTACCGTTAAGAAATCTAAAAGTAAGCACAAGTGGACAAGAAAAACATGGGACTGCCCTTAGATATTTGTTGACATGAAGGTAATTTCGCTGGTCCCCCGTTCCCCGTTTGCCGTTCCCCGTTTGCCGTTCCCGTTTGCCGTTCCCCGTTCCCCGTTCCCCGTGCCTCGTTCCCCGTGCCCTGTTCCCCGTTCCCCGTACCCCGTTCCTCGTTCCCCGTGCCCTGTGCCCCGTGCCCCGTGCCCCGTGCCCCGTGCCCCGTGCCCCGTGCCCCGTGCCCCGTGCCCCGTGCCCCGTGCCCCGTGCCCCGTGCCCCGTGCCCCGTGCCCCGTGCCCCGTGCCCCGTGCCCCGTACCCCTGTCCCGTCGGACAACTCAAGCCCCATCCGCACTACACCGGCGAAATTTGAAAACGTGGCTTGTTTGTCTACGGTTATGCCTACTGTCAGAATGAGCTCCTGCTAGTGTCCACACTATTCTGCTTTACGAAAACGCTCTTTAAACCAGAGGATTTGAACACGCTGGCTTTCCGTCTTAGTGTGGATAGAAAACAATTTAACGAAGCTTTTTGAAAACGATGACGTTACGATAACTACCACGATATTTCCCTGACCGAGTTTTCCTCAAGTGCAAATCCACAAGACCGGTGATTGTTTCCTTTTCAAATTCCTTCGTCGTAGTGTGGACTGATGCGTTTTCAGAGTGAAATCTCCCGTTTTCAAATTCCTCCTGCGTAGCGTAGACGCGGCCTTAACATTACGCATCTCAATAAAAATTGTGGCGTGCCTAAGAAGCCTGGGCCATAGCGGGCAAATCTGTGAAATTATGCCAACACTAAGCAAAAATTCATGTCGATCGCTTGAAGTGAGTTATCAAGTGTTGTCAAACCGCGTCTTAATACGCACAGATATTGAAGAGGCGTAGTAAAGGTATGCTTTGTAATTAAGCTTATCTGGTTATTCTGCAAAAATCTTGAAATTAAGAAAACATAAATTAATTTATATCTTAAATCGTATTGCACATTATTACATAAAATGGTGACTGACTGAGGGAGATCAGGGCAATCCATAGTCAATTTTTATTAATTTGCGATGCCTTAACTTCCGTAGGCCACTTATAACCTTAACTTCCGTAGGCCACTTATACATAATAATTATGGAGCCTCTACTTTTAATTTCATTGCATCGAAAATTTGGGAGACTATTCCATTGCATCTAAAAAAATTACATTATTAACCCTTTTCCAAACAATGCAAGTTTTATCTGCTAAATTCGCAATCTGTTTCCTAGAATACATTGATTTTAGTTTACTTTAGTTCTTTTGTTCTATTGTTTCATTTGACTCATATATCCACATATCCTTGTTTACTTTAGCACTTTTCTTTAGCACTTTTCTTTAGCACTTTTCTTTAGCATTTTTCTTTAGCACTTTTCTTTAGCACTTTTCTTTAGCACTTTTCTTTAGCACTTTTCGTGCTGAGGTCTATTGTTTAGGCTGAATTTAAATATATCGAAATTGGTCTATTGGTAAAATGAGAATAGCACATAGGTCTGTATCAATTACAAAGCAAGGTTGCCTCCAGCCTTGCTTGCATTCGATAGGCCAGCTAACTGAACGCAAAAGTGCAAAATGACCTAAAAGCATGAAAGCTCGAGACAAAAAGAATTTACACTACCCATGATATTTGAAGATTTTTTGTTCCATTGATTTATTTATTTTTATTTTTATCTATTTAGCGTCCACTATTTTAAACTGTCTAAAATAAACCCAACAAACAATAAATTAATCATACAAGTATACTCACAAATACTTCCATTTTCCAATGCAGCAACCCTCAGGAAACGTTTTAATATTGTTGTAAGCGAGGTCTCTGGTAATATAAGAAAATTGGAGTTATGATAAATATTTGGAAAACGTATTAACAGTACACGATGAGCCAGTTTTATTGAAGTATGGGGTCATAGAGCTTGGTGTTATTTTAATTGTGGAATATTTAACAGGCTGGACATCATGGTTTCTCAGTGGCGGGCAGATCAATTATTTGCGAAAGCCGATCGAAGGCTAAGCAAATAACTAACAATTATTTTGCGATAACCGAGTTCAATGATTGTTTTATGATTTGATCACCATATTAAACCGCACTCTAACAGCTCAGGGAATTCACACGAGCGTGGTTACAACTTCGCATGCGCAGAATTGCAGCAAAACGACCAGCAAAACACATTTAGACGGTACGCACGCAGTTATTTGCTGGTCAGGTGGAGCGCTCTCGGCCGATGGCAAGGGAGGAAAAACGCACGAATGACAATAGCTCTTATCGCAGTTATCAGCGGTTTGACATGCAAACGAGGCGAAAGGGTCAATACTGCATTGTATTGACCCTTTAGCCTCGTTTGTGTGCCGCTCTAAACAAAGGAATATTTGACAGCGGGCTCAACTCCGATAACAGCTATTAGTTTTGTCCTTCTATTGCTAGATGAAATCGCACAAGTGTTGAATTAAAATCATTGAATGCAGCCGGCGTCCTTTATGCATAGGCGACATGAAATACCCTATAACTGTAAAACTGGATATTCTTCCGGTGTTTAGCGAACAAAATGGCAAATATATGATAATTACTGACCTAAAATGGCTGAAGACGATTGGACTTGCATGTTTCCCGATCTACGGGATAATTCAAACGCCAGAGCGTAGTCGATCGGCTCTCAATAGTGACTTCCGGAAGTGTTCGGACGCTACTGCTACATTCAAAACAGTCCACTGATTTATTTCTCACAGAATGAATTCTTGATACTCCTAACCTTATTCTGATATCAAACAAATCCATCTTTCATGACTAAAAGTCGAGTTGGACGACATGAAGTCTTATTATCAATTAATCATAAAAATTACCATTTCTGAGAAAAGAAGAATAGCCAACTTATAAAAGAAAGGGAAAGCTTGCATTAAAATGCTGACAAAGGAGAATTAAATTGTTTCATGTCACTCTGAAATTGATATTGGTCAATTTACAACGTTGAATGTGATTGGTTGACTTAAACTACAACTTTTAATGTGATTGGCTTATTGAACTGTCCGATAACAAAATGTCCAATAACAAGCTGTCCGATAACAACTTGGCAAGTGAATTAGTGGAAAATAGGAGATTTTAAACTAATCACAATCGAGGAAATTGCAATTTTTATGCCACTGCAGAAATTGTTGTGCGCTCATTGGCTAATTTTCATTGTCAATGAGCGGACAGACACTTGACACAATTTATGTGAGGAATGAAAAGAATGAATAGTTTACCTTTGTCTCCTGCTGCCTTTCCTTACGCGACCTTACAGGGAAAACCGCTACCCACAAGTTCTGCGGAATACTGTAGCGTTGAACTCGTACCTAGGCCCTTTCGCGCTCTGCAATTTTAATTTTAATTTTTATAATAATTTGACAAGGGTGGCAACTCTTTGCCTAAACATTTTGAACGCAATCCGAAAATTCGTTTGAATCTCTAAGATTGTTTAGCTTGCTTTCACGAAAGCAAACAATCTCAAAAAGAAGTCGAAACGTTTTTCTACAACTTGGACGAATTTGTTTTCGAATACTTTTCGACAGTCGGAGAATTTTAGCGACTTTTGCAGAGTTTTTTTCTCAAATCGCTTTTCGTAACATAATCGTACCGTTACCCCGGTACAATACACGTCTTCCAGCGCGCGCTCGAGCTCCCCTCCATCTCCTACACATGCTTTTGACACGAAAAATCTTTACAAACCTCTCCCCCGGTTCGCAGTTTTTCTTGCGCGTACGATTTCCCTGATCTCCGCGGCTGAAGCGCGAGTTACCACCTAAAGCGTTTGAGCGAGATTTCGCGATAAAAACTGGGAGCAAGGGAAGGATTTTGCAACGATTTTGGTTATTAAAAACATACCAAAAATGGTATGAAAAAAGTTACCATTTACCATGTAGTCTTAAGATCTAAGTTGCTTTTCTCTATGTAAGGCGAATTCTAAGGAAATCTGTGAAGAAATATCCTTCCTTTCTTTTTTCAGGAAAATGCTGATGTCAGCATTCTTATTGAGATTCAAGGCTAAATATCCGCTCGAAAAAAATGCGTGTCAAGCCCAATTTTTCTTTGTGGATCCCAATAGCCCTCCCAATGGTCTACGTTTTCCGCATGGTCCTAGTCTGGCGCAGAAACCTTTGTATTTAATGGGCACCGTCCTTAGTGACATGCATGCTTCACGATTTTTCAGAATCGGTTTCAAAAGTTAACCTTCAAATGAACGCCAACTTCAGACAGACCACGCGCAGGGAATCCCACATAGACGCAGGCGGCGTTTATTTAAAACTGAACCTTGCAGACTTAATTTCAATGAACCCGGCGTCTAATTGGAGCCCCGCGTTTATCTACAAAATACGTTATACCTAACTGAGTCTGTTAAGAGTAAGACGAGTTTACATAAGCCAAGTTCGAAGTTACACCTACTTCTGTGTCGTACTTGCCTACCTGTCGGTCTATAAGTAATGGCGTTGATAACACACGCTTTCAGAAGAAAAAAATTCATTCTTACAGAACAGTCAATCTGAATGTTGACCAGTAAATGTGTTGAGGAAAGGCCGTCAGCAGGTTGTTATGTAAGTCACTGCCACAAAATAATTACAAGCACATGTAAACTATGGGATGAGTTCAGGGAACTCTGTTTTAAAGTATTTGAAAAAAAGCGTCTTATACCAGATAGACAGTTAAACCTTCACAACTGGCCACTTCTTTACAATGGCCACACTTTTTGGTCCAGGCAGACAGTCATTAAAAACACCCTTATTTTGACCTCTCTATAACAGCCATAGGGAGCTTAAGCAACGACGACGGCGACGCCGAGAACGACACCTAGTAAAAAAAGAAGTTATATTTTACCAATGAAATTCGCAACTGTCAAGATCTGTTCATTTCGCCAATGGCTTTTAAAACGTGCTCAGGCTAAATACGCAACGACAGCGTTCAATTCCAAATGGAAAAACGAAAAATTAGCCGTCGTCGTTCACGTTCCTCAGACTACGCACAACTTGGTTATTTCACGTTCTAGCTTGTTTTGCAGAGGACGGCAAAGAAATGTACAAAGAGTTATAATGCACGGGCACGGCTATTGTTTTGCTTATTAAACCTTTTGTTTGGCGAAGTTCTCGTTGCCCTAGTCGTCGTGGTTTGCTTAAGCTCCCCATCTCTCCACAACGGCAACGGCCACTAAAGGCGGCGATAAACATGAATAGGAGTGAAATTTGAAGTAATATTAAAAGGAAATTGTTAGGATTAAGATGGGTTGGAAACACTACCAGACAGTTGACCCCCGCAAAAGAGAGCCCCAGGTTGGTAGGGGACTGTTTGGTATCCGTCTTCTAAATCTTCACTTCAAATTTCAATTTTCCAAATCCATCAAATCTTCAACATTTCATATTTACCTCAATTTAACCTATCCGTTGAGAAAAAATATCTCTTTCCCAAAATGCCCAAAAATCACCCAAAAATTTACACAAAACCGCCAAACAGTGGTTAATGAAATGAGCAGAGAGATTTAGTGTCGTTTGAATCGTGACCGAGATATTGGCAGACGACAAGCGTTAAGCGACGACAAAAGAGCCTTCACGTGTACCCCCGCCTTAAACTCGTCCCAGCTGCCAAAATAACCTTCAGGCAACGGCCAGTCAATCAACGACTGACGAACGGTGTATACAAAAACACTTTTTTTTTTTTGAAAGGTCAGCAAACTCGCTCCGTACCGCGCATTGGGTCCCTGTTTCTGTTTAGGCCCTGTTGAATTGATACATTTTAATTTATATATGCCAAAATACGCATTTTTGCCAAAAAAATGTTGCACCCTTGAAAAGGGTGTCATATTTACACCCTTACCTACCCGTAACGACCACCTCTCTAAAACGGCGACTTCTCCTTGTCTCCAAGTTGGCCGTTGTGGAGAGGTTGCACTGTATGTATTTTTCTTGTTTTTCTATATATTCGCGTGCCACCAGATTATGAGCAAAAATAGAGAGTATTATGGTCTACACTGTTAGAGGTCACAGAAAATGACTTCATAAAATGTTCAAATCTCTCGCTAAAGAGTGTCTTTAAAGACTTTGTCGTAAGATGACTGACAACACGAAAATATCGAATGGTATAGGTAACAGCCTCCATTTGGCGCGAAAATACATATACCTTATTAGACGTTTTGGTGTGTAGTATCGCTGTATATTTTTACGAGTTGTGCAGTATTTTGACGAGCCCGTAGGACGAGTCAAAATACAAACAACGAGTAAAAATATACAGCGATACTACACACCAAAACGTCTAATAAGAGATTTATTATCCAACGATTTCTTTTCCCAAAATTCTGACTTGCCAAGGTTTTGAACTTCACTCGGCCGGGAGGAATGAGGCGAGTACAAACATCTGTTATTTGTACTCCTTTCGCTTGATATTTGTGCTCTAGGAAGCAGAGTTGGATAATAAACTAGGATATTTGTCCACGGACTTTATGTGTTCCGAGAAGTGACCACTTTCCCAAGGGATATGCGGGAGGAAAACTGACAGATATCCGAGCACATTTTTAAAGTCAGATGAAGGCTATTATGTTTATTATCCTTCTAATATATATTTTTCGCAACACCCCGGATTTTTTTAAAATTGTGGAATAGTACTCGAATATTCCCCAGCTGGGGAATATCGAGTCACAAGACGTGTTTAGACCAATCGCCTGCGAGTGAAAGAATTTGATGGATTATAAGATCAGTCGCAATAGCGAGAAACAATAATAGACTTCACTTAGTCTGCAGACCTCAATTTGCTTTCGTGATTTGAAATTGTGGACTGCTTTTTTGATAAATCTATAGTAAGACAGGCCATTGAAACTAGCACTAAGAATGTAATATAACCCGAGTTTGAAGCTATAGCTATTTGTATCTATTTTTCATGACGTTTTGAGTTCCCTCTGCCTTTCTAGGTGTAATGGTGCTCTGTAGATTTACTTATAACCATATCTCCCTGCAAGAGAACCGATCAAGGTGATCACAGGAGTAAATAAAGCAAGTGATGAGATCAGACGTCGAAGATGGAACTGGATTGGATATATTATGAGAAAAGACAGAGCAGAGCACTGCGTTACGGCACTGGAGGAGAATGATTGAAGAAGAAAGGCGCGCAGTTGGGTGACAATCATGGACGATCCTCAGAGTTCTAGCGGCAAATCGAAGTTGGTGGAAAGAGAATGTCAAAGCCTTGTGTGCCTTATGGCATGGAGAGATATAAGTATCGGTGCATGTAGGTAGATTAACTAAGAGCAGAGTCTTGCTTACAGGAAATACGGACTGAAAAATAGCAACATGCTTGGCAAGGCCTTCAACTGGTTGTTCTCTAACCTCCTACGGAAAAAGAAAAACAATAAAAAAAGATCTCTCGTTGTTTATACTTTTCTTGTTTCTCTTCTCAGAGTAATCAGTTCTGCAATGCCTACTTGTAATTTAAGTGCGCACATTAGCTTTCTTTCTAGTCACTAATGTTGCTACATCTTATTCTTCTATCCTAAAAGGATATGTTTTAAAGAGCAAAAAAGGTAAAACAAAGTAAAACAAAAAATAGTAAACGTCATAACGTAAGAAAAGAAGATGACATAACTCGTATCCTTTTAGAGTCGTAAAAAATAAGTTGTTAACCTCAAGCGAAAAGGCGCCGAAGGAGCGCCAGCGGTGTTTCATACCCATATAGGATAGAAAAGGAAATTTTTCCATGGTTATCATGGCTAGCGGTATTGCTCGTGGGCGCGTACGGACGACGGCGGAGTCGCGCAAGATGGCGGCTATACTCGAGTTAATAGGTTGACAGACGCATTAAAGCGTCCTTCTTTGATATTGAATATCCGTGTTATAGTGAATTGACACCTGTCAAAGCAAGGCAGCCGCTGACCAGTATCAGGTGACCATATCGCCGGCTCAAGTTTAGAGCTCGAGGTCCCTTGTTTTTTTTTAAGTTGACCGCTGATCAAGTGCTGGTTTTCGATTGGATCGCGGGTTCATGTCATGTTAACTTGTTGTAAACAGTGCCGCGTTGTTCGGAAGCCGGTTAACGCTAACCCTGGATTAAATGTTAATCAAAGTATCAATTTTTCTTGTATAGAAATGATTTTAGTACTTTAATTTTGTGTATTTTGAGATTATTCACACTCAAAACAGAGGGCCAAAACATATACAGAAAACCTCACGGCAAAGTTACAAAATTCAAATCAAAATGTTCGCTTATCCTGGGTTAGCTAATTGGGCTTTGAGCAACCCGACCCAGGAACTCCGCTTTTAGGCTTGGCTAAATATATAAACATATATTATTGATGTATTGGTCAACTCACTAGCTTTTAATTTTAGTTATTTCGGATGACCCGTCACGTATGGTGTTATTAATTTCTATATTACTCAAGATACATTCATAGTGTTTGGTAGAACGTTTTTTTCCATATAATATAGCTTAATTAAAATGAAACCTCTTTACACCCTTTTTTCGAAGTCGTTCATGCTTCGAGTGTCTGTCAAATTATCTTTAAAAGGATACCGTACATTTGCTGAAGTGAGAGAAGCGTTGACGAATTTTTATATATATAAGGTAACACGATTCTGTCGTACCTCAGCAGTCGTCTTTAAGTAGTTCTACTCCTATCTGGATAACACGAAATTCTTTAACCGGAGTATGCTAAATTGAAAGCACTAATCAAATCACACACTGGAGATAACTAAAGTTGTATACAGCTAGGTTCAAAGACAGTAGAATGGTTTGTTCTTACTCCATAACAGAATCGGAGGTGTTCTCCAATTCGTATTCCTATTAAGCGTTTTTCGAGTGAAACACTAACGCGAAAAATCTATTAAAACTGAACTGCTCATCTTAAAAAGCTTGCTGTTTTGTATTTTTTGCTAAGCCCTACTTACAAATATCTCAGGAAGTCATTTCTCCACAAAAGACGTTTCGGTAAGGCTTTTAACCGGTTGTTGTTCAATAACCTACGGCGAAAGATATGGCAACCATCGGTGATTGAACGTAAAACAATAATACAAGTTAGGGTATCGTCTCTTAGTAGAAAGGCCTGTTCAACACATGAAGAATTAAAACCCTTCCCTCCTCCCTCCCCCACCCCCCCTCCTTTTTTGTTTGAACATTCTAGTGGCAATGTTTGCTAATGTCATTGTTTACGTTTGCTTCAGTGGCATCTGCAAAAAGGAAATCGTTCCTGCATATACGATTTGATGCTAAACATTTAAGGACGTTTTGAAAATCGCATGCAGCCATTCCATTAATAGCACTTGATTTCTCTCTCATTTTGGTTTTCTTGACTGAAAACGAAACAAAAAAAGTGCGACAAAAATAGCTATATTTAAAAATTAATTGCCGAAGGAAAAGTGAATATTTGGTGAATATTGGAGACTATTCAACACTAACCCACCAACCATCAACTTTCGCCTAAAAACTAAACTTTCTTGACATATCTTTCACTGCAGTTTTTAGATACTTTTAGCGTTTAGTTATTCCTCGTTATTGGCACGAAAACGAAACATTTTTGGATCTGCTATCAGTGTTTTGTCATAGCCTTTAGAATTGAGCCTACATGGCGAGGGCGCCAAAAGCCCCCACCTCTCCCACCCTTACAAATAAACGTTTTTCTCCGGTCTCATAATTCCTTGTGTCAGACAAATGATGGAAAGAACTTCCTACTTACAGTGTGTAAAGCCATTTATTTTTAGTGAAAATCCCCGAGGGTAGCTTTTTCAGCTGGTTTCTGCTCAAGACCCTGCCAGTAAATGATACAGCCACCTTTTACTGCATGTTACACTATAAATTTAGTCCAGTAAAGGTCACGCAGATGTTCATCACACGCTCTATACATTGACCCCTTCCAGACAAATCGATATCTCAATCATACGTTTAACAAACCGAGCATTTCTCCCAAGGCCTGCTTTATTATAAACCTTATAAATGAGTACTATAAAAATATCGAAAACTCTTTAGAAAACTGAAAAGGTTCGGATATTATTTTTAAGACGTCATTGCCACGAACTCTTAAAGTAAAAGCCACGAACAAAAACTGTTAGTGTTGCTATCTTTGTTTTTTTCTTAGGGATGGACCATTGGAAAAGTGATGGGGGAGGTGAGGAAAAAAACAAAAAAAATAAATTCATGCAAGGGAAAATATCAAGAAAAAAAATTCGAGCAAAGAGGAAGGCGAAGAAAAAAGAATCATGCAAAAGGAAGGTCCAATTATGACTTTTATTTACTAAAATTTGCTCAGACTGTGCTTTGAAGTCGGCGTATAAGCGAGCTAGTCTGCTGTACTCGAACTTGGTCAGCCCGAGCGACTCGGCATCATCTTCCTTAACATCTTTCTAAATGACAAATTTCGGTAATCCCGTTTTCAGACAAACGTCTGTAGCGTTTATCCAAAGAAGCACTTTTTAACCATTTGTAGAACGTGCTTTCTTCTTCAATTTTGTCTATAGTATCCCACCATTCCTTTTAATGTCAGTGGACATCTTCGCCCGTCAGGGCATTTTGACTGAATGCAGCCAGCTACCAGACTATGTGGTACTCTCACAGGAAAGGCGAGTCTTACTTAGTTTTATTTTAATTCTTTTTTTAGTAAATTGTAGCCTAACTTCATTTTAAGTTATTACAGAGCACCATGAAAATGAAATAACTTTAAACATTCATTTTAATATTTCACTTTTACTAAACAGGTACCTTCTTTTTGGACTGACATTTTGGAGTGGAGGGCACTACAGAGGGGCTGTTTTGGTGAATGGTGTATGGCACCATTATGATGGGCTGTGGGAGAGGAAATTCCAGAGGTCAGGGACTGAAAAAATGCACAGGGAAGCCATCCACTCCATGTGGCTTCCTCCTCTCTCACTGCGTGTACATCTTTGAAAAGATTTTGCTTTAAAAAGTGGCCTATATCCTTTGATCTGTTGTGAGTGTAGAATAATTTATAAAGCATAGGCAAAAACATAGATAATGAATCAAGATTTCACTGTTGGAAAAAAAGCAATCTTTATCTGAAAAAAAATTCGTGCAGAGGGTTTCAGCTGCAAAAAGAGTGAAAAAAAAATTCGCGGAAGCTGAAAATTCCCCCCCCCCCCCATCACGTTTCTAATGGTCCATCCCTTAAAGTGCCCATATCGTCAAATTTTTTATTTTCTTATCTGATTCTATATATCACCCAATAAACTTCTGCGAAAGAAACATTCGATTTGGATAAAATGCAATCTTTTTAGAAGTTTTAAAATCGTTCAAATTTGCCGCCATTTTGGTCCACCATTCGCACCAGTCTTCCTTTCGTTTTGAATGAGTTGTGACGTAGATTAAGGAACACGTGACTTCAGGCTTGCCTCATCTCGCTTGTTTTACGTCTGTAAATGTAAGTTAGTAGCTCATACAAAATGCTGGAAAGGAGCATTTTGCATGGACTACGAAGCTAAATTTACAGAGGTAAACCAAGTGAGATAAGTCAAGCCTGAACTCACACGTTCCTGAATCCACGTCACAATTCTGAGCATGTCGATGCTGTGATCAGCGGCACGGGTCGACCGCAAGAAAATAGGATTTTCAGGTTTTTAAAACTTCATTAAAAAATCGCTTTTTATCCAAATCGAATTTTTTTTTCGCAGAAGTTCATTGCATGAAACATAGAATCAGATAAGAAAATAAAAATTTTGATGATATGGGCACTTTAACAGCGATAGACTACTTATTTCTGCTTCACGCCGACTGGTGTTTATAAAATTTCATTTCATAAGTCAAGCTTGTTTCGGTTCATTGGAAAAGTCTCCACAATTCTTAGCTCTTTTAGAATTATCTAAATTGAGTTGGATTATAAGATACGAGACATTTATAGATCTACACTGTCCTTTTTACCAATGACATCTCGCAACAATTAATAAAAATGCCCAAAATGTCCAAAAAAATGTCTTGAGATAGCAATTTCATGTATTTTAAAATCTGCATGAAAGCTTAGAAGTCTAACGGAATAAGCAAGGAGTCCCAGGGCAGACTGCGCTCTATCGACATGCATATTCTGGTCTTGAAGACCAGGATGTCAAAAGGGCGCAAGACCAAATGGCCAACTTGTGTCTACATGCTATCTGTCTGACCAAGAGAACGGGACACATGTTCATGGATCTTGTACTGGCTCTCTTGTGCCTGGGACTCGTAATTTGCTGGCTGTGTGAGTCCCTCGACTCTATACAGCGTTTTTCTATGTGGATTACTGTTCCATGCGTAGCGGCGTTTTGGAGTTTACGTACATGAGTAAAAGTTGCAAGAGTAAAGGAAAACAATATTATATGTTTTCGGATAATTTTGTAATACTACAATTTCATACGCAGAATGTGATTTTGCTGGCTTATGTGACCAAAACTGCAATGTCTTATAGGGGGTGGTAATGTAATTTTAACCTCCATTTAGGGGTGGGGCACTCAGTTTTGTGGAAAATGGAAGGGGTGGGTCATGTGCTTTCTGACCACCACATTTTCAAATGCTCCGACCCACTCCCCAGCCCCTGTACGTTTTGACCAGTCCCTAAGTAATCGAATGAACTTTACTTCTTACACAGCTTTATGGTGCGCATATTGTTACCCGAAAACTGGACACTAACATGGGGACTGCGTGATAAATACAAAACGCCGGCCATGTGTACGAAAAAAAAATTAGATGGCAAATTTTGAGCTCGGTAAACAGATGATGAAAGTAAAGTATTTTTATAATGTGAAAAAACAATCTGGAAAAATATCACTTACAGCCAAAACAGTCGAGAATTATTTCTGAAAACTTTGGCAGGCAACTCGCTAAGCTGATTGTTATCCAAGTACCTGGCAACAAATAATCAAAAGACACCCTTGATAGCAAGTGTAAAATAAGTAGTGGCAATTTTATTTTAAACTCGTAAAAGCGCCGAGCGCCGATAGCCGAGCGCCGAGCGCCGAGCGCCGAGCGCCGAGCGCCGAGCGCCGAGCGCCGAGCGCCGACTTGAAATTACAAAAGGACTTACAGGTCTTCAAGTTTACGAAGCGTATTAAAAACTCCAGCCGGGAGTTGTTTCAATTGGTTGTCGGCGAGGCTTCTATAATGAAATAACAATTAAAAACAAATGAATACGATTTATCCTGAGCATATTTTTAAAAGGATAAAATTACATACGGTTAGTAATATTTATTAGAGATTAGCCCAAGAGAAAATACGTCCGCTGATTGGTTTAAAATGGATGATGGTCGAAGTAAACAAGTTGTTTTCTTTTTTCCGTCGCGGAATTTTCTAAAAGATATAGAAGACCAGTTGTCCGTGTTTCTATAGAGCTATAGAAGCACTCGTGAAGAATGGGAGAACTCGAAGCAGCTGTGTAAACACTCGCTTGTCGACTTGTGTCTCCAAAGCATTTCTCGGTTCTCCCTACCTTGCACTCGTGCTACTATTTAAGGTGGTTGGAAACAGTTTCCAGTAGTTTCCAAGACTTAGATTTTATATATCGGTTGAAGCCAGAATCATGGTATCAAAAACCTGCCTAATCACTGGTGAACATGTTGGTTTTAATTATGTAGTACAGTAGGCTACTATAGCAACAATATATGACCTGCTAAAAACACACTTAATTTGAGCTTTAAGCCTGGTTCACACTTGTGCGATAAACATAACACAAGCGACATAAGCACAAGCATAAGCACAAAAAAAAAGGAACATGTTCCTTTTTTCTTGTGCTTATGCTTATGCTTATGTCGCTTGTGTTATGCTTATCGCACAAGTGTGAACCAGGCTTTAAGCGCTTTTAACTCAAAAAACAAGTTCAGTGAGCCCCATTTTTTATTATCGAATTGTAATCAGCATGCAACTTCTTGTAAAGTTTTAAAAAGTTCTCTGAACGGGGTTCAGAGCCACTTTAAATTTTCGATAAATAGATGATAAAAGTGAAGTATTTTTGTAATGTGAAAAAACAATCTGGAAAAATATCACTTACAGCCAAAACAGTCGAGAATTATTTCTGAAAACTTTGGCAGGCAACTCGCTAAGCTGATTGTTATCCAAGTACCTGGCAACAAATAATCAAAAGACACCCTTGATAGTAAGTGTAAAATAAGTAGTGGCAATTGGACTGAGTTTAGCACAATTTAGGAAGTAATGATCAGTAACTAAATTAGACGCGACAATTATTTTAAACTCGTACGAGCGCCGAGCGCCGAGCGCCGAGCGCCGAGCGCCGAGCGCCGACTTGAAATTACAAAAGGACTTACAGGTCTTCAAGTTTACGAAGCGTATTAAAAACTCCAGCCGGGAGTTGTTCTAATTGGTTGTCGGCGAGGTTTCTATAATGAAATAACAATTAAAAAACAAATGAATACGATTTATCCTGAGCATATTTTTAAAAGGATAAAATTACATACGGTTAGTAATATTTATTAGAGATTAGCCCAAGAGAAAATACGTCCGCTGATTGGTTTAAAATGGATGATGGTCGAAGTAAACAAGTTGTTTTCTTTTTTCCGTCGCGGAATTTTCTAAAAGATATAGAAGACCAGTTGTCCGTGTTTCTATAGAGCTATAGAAGCACTCGTGAAGAATGGGAGAACTCGAAGCAGCTGTGTAAACACTCGCTTGTCGACTTGTGTCTCCAAAGCATTTCTCGGTTCTCCCTACCTTGCACTCGTGCTACTATTTAAGGTGGTTGGAAACAGTTTCCAGTAGTTTCCAAGACTTAGATTTTATATATCGGTCGAAGCCAGAATCATGGTATCAAAAACCTGCCTAATCACTGGTGAACATGTTGGTTTTAATTATGTAGTACAGTAGGCTACTATAGCAACAATATATGACCTGCTAAAAACACACTTAATTTGAGCTTTAAGCCTGGTTCACACTTGTGCGATAAGCATAACACAAGCGACATAAGCACAAGCATAAGCACAAAAAAAAAGGAACATGTTCCTTTTTTCTTGTGCTTATGCTTATGCTTATGTCGCTTGTGTTATGCTTATCGCACAAGTGTGAACCAGGCTTTAAGCGCTTTTAACTCAAAAAACAAGTTCAGTGAGCCCCATTTTTTATTATCGAATTGTAATCAGCATGCAACTTCTTGTAAAGTTTTAAAAAGTTCTCTCAACGGGGTTCACAGCCACTTTAAATTTTCGGTAAATAGATGATAAAAGTGAAGTATTTTTGTAATGTGAAAAAACAATCTGGAAAAATATCACTTACAGCCAAAACAGTCGAGAATTATTTCTGAAAACTTTGGCAGGCAACTCGCTAAGCTGATTGTTATCCAAGTACCTGGCAACAAATAATCAAAAGACACCCTTGATAGTAAGTGTAAAATAAGTAGTGGCAATTGGACTGAGTTTAGCACAATTTAGGAAGTAATGATCAGTAACTAAATCAGACGCGACAATTATTTTAAACTCGTACGAGCGCCGAGCGTCGAGCGCCGAGCGCCGAGCGCCGAGCGCCGAGCGCCGAGCGCCGAGCGCCGACTTGAAATTACAAAAGGACTTACAGGTCTTCAAGTTTACGAAGCGTATTAAAAACTCCAGCCGGGAGTTGTTCTAATTGGTTGTCGGCGAGGTTTCTATAATGAAATAACAATTAAAAAACAAATGAATACGATTTATCCTGAGCATATTTTTAAAAGGATAAAATTACATACGGTTCGTAATATTTATTAGAGATTAGCCCAAGAGAAAATACATGCGCTTATTTGTTTAAAATGGATGATGATCGAAGTAAACAATTCTTTTTTCCGTCGCGGAATTTTCTAAAAGATGTAGAAGGCGTGTTCTCCGTGTTGTAGAAACGCTCGTGAAGAATGGGAGAACTCGAAACAGCTGTGCAAACACTCACTTGTCGGCTTGTGTCCCCAAAGCATTTCTCTGTTCTCCCTACTTTGCACTCGTGCTACTATTTAAGGTGGTTGGAAACAGTTTCCAGTAGTTTCCAAGACTTAGATTTTATATATCGGTTGAAGCCAGAATCATGGCTATCAAAAACCTGCCTAATCACTGGTGAACATGTTGGTTTTAATTATGTAGTACAGTAGGCTACTATAGCAACAATATATGACCTGCTAAAAACACACTTAATTTGAGCTTTAAGCACTTTTAACTCAAAAAACAAGTTCAGTGAGCCCCATTTTTTATTATCGAATTGTAATCAGCAAGCAACTTCTTGTAAAGTTTTAAAACGTTCTCTGAACGAGGTTCAGAGCCACTTTAAATTTTCGACTCTATACAGCGTTTTTCTATGTGGATCACTGTTCCACGCGTTGCGGCGTTTTGGAGTTTACGTACATGAGCTTAAGTTGCAAGAGTAAACGAAAACAATATTATATATTTTCGGATAATTTTGTAATTAATACTACAATTTCATACGCAGAATATGATTTTGTTGGATTGTGTGACCAAAACTGCAATGTCTTATAGGGGGTGGGTATTGTAATTTTCAACCTCCATTTAGGGGTGGGACACTCAGTTTTGTGGAAAATGGAAGGGGTGGGTCATGTGTTTTCTGACCACCACATTTTCAAATGCTCCGCCCCACTCCCTAGCCCCTGTACGTTTTAACCAGTCCCTAAGTAATCGAATGAACTTTGCTTCTTACACAGCTTAATGGCGCGCATATTGTTACCCGAAAACTGGACACCAACATGAGGACTGCGTGATAAATACAAAACGCCGGCCAGGCATGTGTATGAAAAAAAAATCTAGATGGCAAATTTTGAGCTCGGTAAATAGATGATGAAAGTGAAGTATTTTTGTAATGTGAAAAAAAACAATCTGGAAAAATATCACTTACAGCCAAAACAGTCGAGAATTATTTCTGAAAACTTTGGCAGGCAACTCGCTAAGCTGATTGTTATCCAAGTACCTGGCAACAAATAATCAAAGACACCCTTGATAGCAAGTGTAAAATAAGTAGTGGCAATTGGACTGAGTTTAGCACAATTTAGGAAGTAATGATCAGTAACTAAATCAGACGCGACAATTATTTTAAACTCGTACGAGCGCGCGCCGAGCGCCGAGCGCCAAGCGCCGAGCCCCGAGCGCCGACTTGAAATTACAAAAGGACTTACAGGTCTTCAAGTTTACGAAGCGTGTTAAAAACTCCAGCCGGGAGTTGTTTCAATTGGTTGTCGGCGAGGCTTCTATAATGAAATAACAATTAAAAAACAAATGAATACGATTTATCCTGAGCATATTTTTAAAAGGATAAAATTCCATACGGTTAGTAATATTTATTAGAGATTAGCCCAAGAGAAAATACATGCGCTGATTTGTTTAAAATGGATGATGATCGAAGCAAACAAGTTGTTTTCTTTTTTCCGTCGCGGAATTTTCTAAAAGATGTAGAAGACGTGTTCTCCGTGTTTCTATAGAGTTATAGAATCACTCGTGAAGAATGGGAGAACTCGAAGCAGCTGTGTAAACACTCGCTTGTCGACTTGTGTCCCCAAAGCATTTCTCGGTTCTCCCTACTTTGCACTCGTGCTACTATTTAAGGTGGTTGGAAACAGTTTCCAGTAGTTTCCAAGACTTAGATTTTATATATCGGTTGAAGCCAGAATCATGGCTATCAAAAACCTGCCTAATCACTGGTGAACATGTTGGTTTTAATTATGTAGTACAGTAGGCTACTATAGCAACAATATATGACCTGCTAAAAACACACTTAATCTTTTAACTCAAAAAACAAGTTCAGTGAGCCCCATTTTTTATTATCGAATTGTAATCAGCATGCAACTTCTTGTAAAGTTTTAAAAAGTTCTCTCAACGGGGTTCACAGCCACTTTAAATTTTTGGTAGATAGATGATAAAAGTGAAGTATTTTTGTAATGTGAAAAAACAATCTGGAAAAATATCACTTACAGCCAAAACAGTCGAGAATTATTTTTGAAAACTTCGGCAGGCAACTCGCTAAGCTGATTGTTATCCAAGTACCTGGCAACAAGTAATCAAAAGACACCCTTGATAGCAAGTGTAAAATAAGTAGTGGCAATTGGACTGAGTTTAGCACAATTTAGGAAGTAATGATCAGTAACTGAATCAGACGCGACAATTATTTTAAACTCGTACGAGCGCCGAGCGCCGACTTGAAATTACAAAAGGACTTACAGGTCTTCAAGTTTACGAAACGTATTAAAAACTCCAGCCGGAAGTTGTTCCAATTGGTTGTCGGCGAGGTTTCTAAAATGGATAAAATGGATGATAATCGAAGTAAACAAGTTGTTTTCTTTTTTCCGTCGAGGAATTTTCTAAAAAAAAGTAGAAAACATGTTCTCCGTGTTTCTATAGAGTTATAGTTTCTTCAAATCGGGCTAGCTCGGGCTTGATTCGCACACAACAGATACTACACCAATATTTCGCATTCTTTATACGCGGGGGGTCCTATTAATGCCTTGGGTGGGGCAATTGAAACTTTAAGAGGATCTGTATGCGGGGGCTTTGAAACTTGTCTGATAGCTGTGACTGTAAGGCAGAAAAAGGTCAAAATGATGTGTTTTAACTTACAACTAAGAACTGAACTGCTCTCTGAGAAATCGAGAAATTTTACAGATTACAGAAACCTTTGCCCCCTGCACAGAAATTTATGTTTATTTAGAAAATAACCCAAAGCAAATACGCACGCTGATTGGTTTAAAACCGTGTTTCTAATTAACAATTAGATTATGAGCTCAAGATTTCTATCGCGTGATAGTTGATGAGGGCGCAGCCCGAGTCAACTATCGCGTGATAGAAATCGAGATAGAATCGTGATAGAAATCGTGATAGAATCGAGAGCGTAGCCAATCAGAGAACGGCCTTCGTGATAGAACGCTAGTAGGTTTATACTAAAACTCGATAGAAACACAGAACTAGCACGAGCTGTTGACGTAATGATGGCGCTAACAAAGAGAATCTACATTTTGATGATCGAAGTAAACAAGTTGTTTTTCTTTTTCTTCGTCGCGGTATTTTCTAAAAGAAATAGTAAACATGTTCTCCGTGTTCCTATCGAGTTATAGAAACACTCGTGAAAGTTTGGGAGAACTCGAAAAAGCTGTGGAAACACTCGCCTGCGGCTCCTGTTCCCACAGCATTTCTCGTTCTCCCAAACTTTCACTCGTGTTTCTATATAACAATTATTCCATGAGCCCGAGTTGGATATGAAGTGATAAAACTGAACCAACGTAGCGCGAGTTGGTTATAATCACTTCATATCCAACAAGGGCGAATGGAATAATTGTTTTAGTAAATTTTCAAACCGGGTTTTGCCGCCGATTTTTATTTCGGCTATTATAGAAACTTCGCGCGGAAAATTTTTAAACTTGGCGCACTACTTTCCATATGACGTAAAACTCCGACTATGGGCTCATAGTCGGAGTTTTTTAGCCAATCAAAAAGCTAGAAATGCAATAGTCGGAGCTGAGAATTTACTAAAACTCGATAGAACGGTACAAGTTTTCTATTTCTTAAATATTTATATTTATATATTTGTATTTATATGTTTGCGGGTAGATTCTTACAGTGTTGCAGTGTTCGTCGGTATTTTCTGTGGAACTGACGTCAGATTCGACCCATTACAAGACACGTCCTTTAAATCTTTCTGAGACCAATAAACCTGAATGCATTTGCATGATTCTGGACATACTGAAGGAAAAATCAAATAAAGAGAATAAAGCAGCAAGATAAGTGCCACATTAATGCCACTCTAACCTGGCATTGCTTTTCTTGACAGCTTCTACACCTTTGTTATGTCGCTGTCGTTTAATTTATTAAAAGAACGCTTCTGTCGTTTCTATTTATTCGTTTGTTTGTTTGTTTGTTTTAAGCACTTAATGGCTGCACCTAAGGGAAACAGTTGGCTTTTTTTCCCCTCGACCCTCAATTCTCAGCTCGGCCTCGCCTCGGGGAACATTGAGGGCCGAGGGGAAACAAAACTGTTTCCCGTGAAGACAGTCATCAAGTGTTTTGTTTTACCTCCCAGCTCAAAAATAGAAGAATAAAATTCGAAAAAATGATTGCTTGAGGCCGACTGGCCCACAAACTTGCCGCGGTTTCGAAGTGTACGACCTGATCATGTGCGAGACGAAAGTTCAAGTTGTTGTTTCCCCAGGGAGTTAGTGTGAGTTTTGTTTGCCATAAATAGTTGGGAGTTTTGACCTAGGACAGTTGACACGTTCTCCTCCAATAGGCCGTTCCGAAATTCAACAGGGAACTGGGGCGAGTTTCAAATTTTAACCAATCGATAAACCGACACCACCACATGAAAGATCATGTCGAGATTGATCATTTGACCAAGTATGATGTTTTTAGGATAAACAGAGACCAAGTTATGGATCTTCAAATATGGCTCAAAACCCATACAAAAGTGAAGCCTTGGAGCCAAGGCTGGCTCATAGCTGCCGGAGCTTATCCCGGTTTCTGTAGCATTAAGCGGCTAGAAGTATTTCTACTTCCCCTGGACAGGATGCTAGTCCATCGCAGGTCACTTCCCCGCAATTTGGTTAGGTTTCCCCAACAAATAGCAGGTACCCATTTATACACCTGGGTGGAGAGAGGCACTGTGAGAGTAAAGTGTCTTGCCTAAGAACACAACACACTGTCCCCGGCCAGGTCGAGCGCACTAACCATGAGGCCACCGCGCCTCCCATACAAACGTCTCTAATTTTGAGACAGCGTCCCCCAAAACCATATAAACCCTTAAAATTTTTTATCAGTTTTGTGACAACTGTAAAATCCCGTCATGCACCTACTATTTGAAATAAGCTGAGATGAAAATCACTATGCTTGCCCATTTTAAAGAGTATCACAGAAATCATGAAAAATTTTTAGAGTTTATATGGTTTTGGGGGACGCTGTCTCAAAATTAGAGACGTTTGAATGGATTTTGAGCCATATTTCAAGGTCCATAGCTTGGTCTCTGCTCACCCTAAAAGCATCATACTTGGTCAAATGATCAATCTTGACATGATCTTTCATGTGGTGGTGTCAGTTTATCGATTGGTTTAAATTTGAAACTCGCCCCAGTTCCCTGTTGAATTTCGGAACGGCCTATTGGAAAACGTACTTGAGTTGAGAGGCATAACAAATTTATACATATTTATTTGTGTGTTTGGTTGTTGTTTATTTATTTATTCAATGATCATCGCAGTTAAGCAGCTGTGAAATTCTGACCAGAAAAAAATTTCAGGCTTTAATTTCACAGCTACTTGAGTTGTGTATATAATAAACTGCGATGATCATTGGTGTCTTCATATCTTTCTCTGCAATTCAAATGTGTGATCTTTCATTTATTCACTTGCATTCTTCATCATCTACGGCTATATTTCGAACTCACAATGAGACCAGCTCCCAGTTGGCTCGATAGTTCAGATAGAACTCGATACAGCACTGCACCGGTATCGCAGAGGGTTCGAAGCCCGTTCAATGTCTTTTTTGTCATTCTTTAATTTCACAGTTGCTTTGGTTGTGTATGTAACTGAGATGATCATTGATGCCTTTCTATCTTCTACGCAGTTCAATATATGATCTTTCATATATTCACTCAGAATAACATTGTATCAGGGAATAAATTTATATCAACTGCTCTTTATATTTTTGTTCAGAAAGTATTTCTTTCCATTGCTGGCTTAAATAGTCTTGATTGCTGAAGCCTTGCTCTTTCAGTATTTAAAAGGCCGTGTCTTTCTTCCAATCGCAAACTTAACATATTGATTAAAATAGACGCCCCTTCCTCTAAACTCACAATCGTTGTTCTCCTTGGGAGTTTCTTGAATAGACATTCCCGTAATTGTTGCTGTTGTGGAATTAAAAAAAAAAACAAATGAACTTAAGCAATAAATGACCTGTACTTCATGGTAAGATTTAAAAAAATATCGACAGTGAAAGGTGCTTTTCCTGTAGTTATATGGTGTTGTCCGCTCAGGGTGTCCGCTCGATAAACGTTTGTTTAGATTATACATGTTTGAGAGTTATAAACACCAAACGCTTTCACAATAATTGTCTTCCAGATTTTAAACCGAACTAACGTATAACCTAATTCAAGTTAATGTTGTTTGTATAACTTTCTGCTGTATACGCTTATTACTTTTCAGTCGGCTGTTTTTTTTTTCCCGGAAGGCCTGTCCTGGACTTTTTCAAGGGCCTTATTTAACCTGCTCTGCAAATTCAGTCCGGCGTCCACTTAAAGCTTTTTAACATTGTCATAGACATGTTTAACTTGTTAGATAAAGTGTCAACATACCTAACACGAGAACAACAGCCCATTCGAGTTTTCCTGATAGCATATTCAGATCTAAAAATTGTAAAATAATAAGTATAGAGCTTAGTCTATGCAAGATCATCAGGCGCGGATTTAGAGGGGGTTGCTAGCACTTAATGAAGCAAAAAAGAAAACAAAAATGAAAAAGATTTTGAGTATTTCGGTTGAAATAAAAGCAAAAACTCTGAAAAGGTACCTCGTCGTAATTTTTTGTCTGTGGCATTGCTAGTATTTCTGGTGTAATAGTTTTAAATCAGGTTTCATTCCTCAAAGTTGCAACACTTTGGGGCATTGCATGCTCCGTTGAAGTACTAGGCTCGCCCCTCCCTCCCTCCCCCCGCCCACACCCAACCCACCCATCACCCCTTAAAAATTCCAGGATCCGCCCCTGATCATCTTTGTTGCAAGACTTCAAGACCAGAAAGTAAATGTAAGGGACTCATATTAGACTAAAGTTAATTCTAAGATACTGAAATAAACTAAACTAAATCTTATTTCCAATACTTCTCAAATTAGCTTTTGAACCAAAATTGCAAAGTTTGTTTAAAGATCTAAATTAACATATTTGAGAAAAAAATCTTACCACATAAGGATATTCTTTGATGTATTTTTCATAAACTCGTGAAATTTCAATACCACTTCTTGAATGTGTGTAATTGTTTCAATTTCGTTGGGAATTTAATGGCGTAGTTAAACAATTGGCGAAAAGGGGCTTCGTCACGGTTTCCGGATCTTGAAAAGTTTAGCCTAAGTATTTTAAGTTCGTTGTTTATTATCCGTGTTAATCTTCTCCATCCTTAACCATCGTTGTTTCTTTATGGTCTACTAGTTTCTCTTTGGCGTTTTTCTGTCTTAGCAAACTACTATTTTCTGGTTCACTTTAATTGAAAGGTTACTGTTTACATGGTCAAACTAAATAAAACTGCCGCGACTGCTCTCTTTTAAGTCAAGGTGTTGAAGCCGAAAAGGGTGGTGTATTCAGATCAACCTTTTGTAGGAAAAGGTATGAAAAATTAATGTGGGATATAAGATTGTATTAAACAAGCTGTTGTTAGGAACCTTTCGAACAATGAGTTTAAGCAAACACGTACATTGAGACTTTAAAGTTGCGTGAATCGATAAAGAAACGGTTGCACTGAGCTTAGCAATCAAAACCAAGTTTAGGTGTTTTTAAACTGATTACAGATGGAATGTTCCAGAAGTTTTAATTTACCTAGTGGTTGAAACTATCGTTATCATACCGAATCAATATAGTAATATTGTACTTACATTCCTGATTTTCAAACGGAGAAGAACTGCTTCAAGCAAGTTAATTCCCACTGCAATAAATAAAAAGTGCTTACTTTATATTTTCCAAGACTAGTTTTCTTAATTGCGGGATCATGCATTCAAAAAATATATGTATAATGTGGCAAGTCTGGCAAGTTAATGTGAATGAATGTGAATGATGAAATAACGCTATTTAATAATTTACCTGAAAGGTGATTTTTGCTGTCTTCTGTGAACAGATGATCGCGTTCCCTAACTTTTAAAGCAGCAATTCATTAATACAAAGAAAAGCAAAGCTTTAAGCACCTGTAGTTTTTTTTTTAATCAAGGACGTAAATGGGATCAAAAACTTTGAATGAATTCCGCTCACGCATGGAACACATAAAGAGACTTAGCGTGTAGTGCTTGGTCAATTTAGTTTGTTTTCATTAGCGATCTAAAATGAAGGTTTGAATTTACAGAAAATTGACAAGTAAGAAACGAAAACTTTTTTGTTGTTGAGAAAAAGGCAGCTGTTTATGAGCTTAATATATATTTAATATTTTCTTACTTACTTGTTTCACCTTGAAATGTAAATTACACCTGTTTTTTTAGTCTTAAAGTTATCTTTCCCATTTCTACAATTTGTCACTGGAAGAAAGTAAACGAACTGATAGTTTTTCAAGTCTAGGGTTTTTACTGAAGGGTAGCTAAACATTAATAGAAGAAGGCAAAGAGAAGGAAAGGACGCTAGTTAATTTACCTGAAAAGTGCGTTTGGTTGTCTTTTGTTAACGACTGATCCCCCCGCTTTTAAAAGCAACGATAAATTAATGCACAAAACGCTACGCTTCTTAGGGTTAGCTTTTCTCATTTGCATTACAATATAACCCAACTCGTAGTCGACTTCATGTTGTGCAACATTTCCAACCGAATTTGTCTTACACCGCGTTAGATTGCAGTTTTCAAGATTAATTTCTCTCTATTGCATGATGCAATAGACAAGAGTTTTAAAATTAAAATCAAATATAAAATCTTGAAAACTAAACCATCAATGAAGAAACTCGAATGAATTCCCTTCTCGTACGGGACATGTGGAGTTGAGGTGTGGTTAGTTTGTTTGGAAGAGCTTTTATTAACGTACATGCTGAAATGGTCTCTTTCTAACAATTGCAGCAGTGAAAGGGAATAAATTTTCTTCGTTTTGTGTCTAAAATAAGCAGCTGTTGCCTGGCTGTACAATAGCGCCCAGTTGTTCAAACTGTGGAGGACTGGATAGAACACTATCCAGTGAATAAGTGTTATCAAAACTAAAACTATTAGTTATCCACTGGCTAGTGATTTATCCAATGGATAGCGTCATTCATTCCTTGCACATCTGGAGATAGTCTTTCAAATTGACGGTTCTCTTTCATCTAAAACGAAAATAATAAAAGTGGATATTCGATGACTTAATTTTACGTAGCCTAAAACAATAACTTTTGTACATGAATGATTTTAACCCTTGTTTCCCAATGTTTCCCACTCGACGGTCTATCTAAATACACTTGACCTACAAAGAAAATTAATGTTTACCTTGGGAGATTGAAGGTTCGCAGGTTTATAGCAAAAGTAGACAACCCCGGTTTAAACAAGTTTATAATTTGAGCATTGAATATGAATCTTTGTAACTAAGACTGTTTCAAAAATATCCTAGCTAGACGTTTCGTGTTACAAGAATAACGTTATATGTGCTCAAGCCAGTGAAACAAGCTGACGAAATATTCCTCCAGTGCCAGGAATGCTTACATTGAGGCTCAAGAGGTTTAAAGTGCAACTAACCCTACCCCCCCCCCCTCCCAATTATTTTCGCTAAGATAATTTTCTCAGTTTTCCTGATCATATCGCCGTAGCTATTTTTGTAGCAATACAGCCGCTTTAGAAAAAGGTATTGCTCTGCATATTATACATTTCTATGGACATGAGACCAGAGGCCAAGAAAAGAAGAAAGCGATGGGTTGACTTCGATGAAACGTGCAAAGTGGGAACCATCGAAAGGTTCTTTAATCTGTTCTCGCCATTTCCAGCCAGCAGATTTCGAACGTAGGTGTTCCACTTTCTTCCGGGACAAAGTTTGCAGTTCCCGAGATTACAAAGGGATGAATTGGGGCTTTTTGTTTGCCCCACAGCTCATGTGAGCACGGAGCAAACTCCTCAAAGTGAACGATCTAAGAGAAAGGCGAGAATATTTCTTTGGAGTGAGAAACTTTCACAATATGGTACAGTGCGCCTTAACCGCAGTTCAGTTTGTTTAAAATCAATTTTTCGAACACAGAACTGTGAGTATGTTTTGTTTTCTGCTTTAATCCTATATGGTTTAACTGATCCAGGATGGTCGGTGATACATTTTTAAAATTTTCACGTCACAGTGATGACGTCATGTTTCTGCCACTTTTGAAGTTTGTAATAAGCACGTTTTTTACCATGTGTTCGAAAGAGAACATCGAGGGGAGCTGAAATCTGAAAAAAGTTTTGTGGATATCACAAAAATTAAATGAGATATGGTATTTTTAATTGTGTTTTACGCCTCTGCAAAATATGGCCCCCCCCCCCCCTTGAGAAAAATCCCCAAATTCGAGCCGTAATTTTGTTCCAGCAAATTCAGCTATGTTGCATAGGTGATGTTTCAGATGACAATAGCAAGGAAAAAGAAGAAAATCGGAATAAAAAATTATCCCTCTAGTATAATTGCATTAAAACTATTTTTGCCAAGTCATAACCTGGGACGTCACCCGTATCTTTTGTTGTTAATACTAATCTTACATTGTGTAACAAAGCCGAAAATTAAATTTTTAAAACCATACGAGTTTGGGCAACATTAAGCTTTCTATGAATTATTAGCCTTCTTACAAAAAAACCGTAGGAAATAAACCAAAGACATTGACTTAAGAGGGATCGACAGTATGGCCAAGGAAAATCTTGGCGGCCGGGACAGCGAAAAATATTTAATTTACCATATCTCGAAAAATGATCATCATAGCAAAGAACAATTTTCGGCATTTTACTTCTCAAGTCAAGGCCTTTCCAACGACATAACTTTCACTATCAGATTTTAAAAAGTTATAGCACGTTTTTCATGACGTCATCAATTATCACGTCATAATCTGACATTTTTTCACAACTTCTAAATCAAAATAAACTGGAGAACACTGAACGCTTATCTGCCAAAGTTGGTTCAGAAATATATAAACGAAGGAAATATAGCCTTCATGAAACATTAAGGGGGTGGGGGGTGGTTTGGCCCCTACGTGACACTGGAGGTAATTCAAATCACATCTTTTCTTAGATTCTGTCGCAGGCCTAAGAATCTTTTGTAACAGTGAATTTTATGAATCTGATCCCAACCTTATCTCCTGCATCACTCTAGTAAACCTTTAGAGTGAGTCCCTTGCTGAGAACCAGTCTGTTTTTATATCCAGCGGTCCTCACTAAGCCTGCGTCATGCGCAGTGTAGCAGGAGCCCCAGCGTTCATCCAGCTTGAGAGTTAAGATATACTGACCGGGGTGGAAAAATTAAGGGTGCTTTTAACAGATCATACTGTTGCTATAGTAACCGATTATGTAAAAAAGATGACCGCAACTTGTTTACCAATGATTGGGAATTTCAATGATACCATTATTGTAGCATCACTTGTTAAACAGTCCAAGTATTCATCCTTCAAAGTATAGCTGTTAGAAAAGTGCTGGAAACTGTTGCCAGCCTCCTTAGAGTGATGATGACAAACTAGAAAAAAACCGTGATAAAATTCATTCAAAGGCTTTACAATAAATTATTAACTGAAACATCGGATGAACAATATTTTATATGGAATGCAATCGTCAATCGCTCCTATTTTCATTTTTCACTCGCTGAAGAGAAAAATAAGCTATTCAGAAGTACTATATTTATGTTCTTTCAGATACTTCGAGTTTAGAAATTTCTTTGATGGTAGCCTTTTTAGTAGACCGAGAGAGTTTCGCTTCCCACAAGCTTTGCAACAAACTGTATATACGTACGACAAACTCACAAATATAATTATAGATGATTATGACTCTCCCTTAATTAACCCTATTCAGAAAGGCGGGGTGGGTAAGGTGGGGATTGGCTTTTGATGCCCTCGATCACCAACTTTGTAACTTTAGAAACATTGAGGCAATGAGCTCCAAGTTGGGTGATTTTTTATCTACAACATATCTGGGAACAATCTGGTGCGACAGGTCATTGGTCGTAACTAATTTGGTAATCATATTTTGACAGCCATGTTTTTTTAAAATTTTAAACTTTGCTGACAGGAATTTTAACTTTCTTGTAGCGACTTCTCTTCTTTATGTTTAGCTTTTCTTGCCAGTTTTGACTACTCTTTAGCAACTTTTGGTGGTTTAGTAACGTTTTATCAAAACTAGTCGATCCAAGATGGCGGCTTCCAGGAAACGATGGCGTCATTGCTACGTCATCTGACTTCATTGTTCCATATTATGAATCTCAAGGGAAATATATTTTTAGTAGTCTAAGAGTTGGGACAACATTATTGGGAGCAGCATACTACAGGTTGCGCACGTTTGGTCACCCTGCGGCGACGTGTTGTGAGAATAGACCATTTTACAGTTGAGTACCCAGTGACCTGGCCTTTGAATGGCAGCGAGGTTGGAGGTGACCGTATTTTGATACCGACCTCACTGCTTTTGCGGTGTAAATCAAAGGCAGGGAGGTCTGTATCAAAGTAAGGTCACCTCCAGCCTCGTTGCCATTCAAAGGCCAGATCACCAAGTAGACAACTGTAAAATGGTCTATTGGGTGCTGTGGACTCAAGTTCGACCATTTTTCAACCTTGAGCCGGCCGGCCAACAACATACAACATGTCGCAACACATCACAACAGGGTTGCCAAGCGTGTGCAACATATTGCGCCCAACCATGTTACGATATGTTGCGTTGAAATGTTGCGATCCTTTGGTCGGGGCTTTACAGTGTGAGCGAGTCAAGTGGGTTATCGCGAGCCGTCGCTGATTTCCGTTTCGTAAACGGTCGATGCCATCATTAGTGACCAAGCCTCTCAGAATGGACGATGTCATGTCTGCTTTAGTTAAGGTCTGGACAAGGTAGAAACTGGTTTTAATTTGTTGACGGGGTAAAACGCACTTACCAAATGTTTAATTGTTCACACTCACACTCCTTTGCTTGGAGTTAGCTTTTATTTGATGGTTGGGGCAACTCTATCATGAATATTTAAGAAATTCACGTTTCATAATTACAATTTTGCGGAGATTTGGTGGATCAACCTGGAAATGTGATGGTATAACAGGGATGTTAGGAAACAGAGGTTTCGGATTTCGATACTGGGTGGTTACAAATTTTCATTTCTTAATTTAGTAGAGAAAAGTGTCGACTGTCTTACGAAACGAAAATCTGCTGCTCCGTCCATGCTGATAGAGTAATCTGGGGGGGAAGACTACCAATGGACTAGACCCCTACCCAGGGACGGTAGCACTGCTCTAAGTTGCTTCACGATACGTACAAACGTCAGCAGGGTAGATCGATGGACCTAGATTGACTTCACGAGGTAAAAGGTAGGTAAAGTCTGCATGCGAGCCAAGTGGCCCATCAGGCCGGAGCTTATCCCGGTTTCTGTAGCATGAAGCGACTAGGAATATTTCTACTCCCCCCTGGATGGGATGCTAGTCCATCGCAGGGTTACCCCCAGCATTAAATTCGCCGGTACCCATTTATACACCTGGGTGGAGAGAGGCACCGTGAGAGTAAAGTGTCTTGCCTAAGAACACAATGTCCCCGGCCAGGGGCTCGAACCCGGAGCGCTCGCTCCGGAGTCGGGCGCACTAACCATGAGGCCACCGCTTTCACGAGGACGGTAGACAAATTACTGACCAGGATTGAACAAAATTATATATCTCTTAATAGTTTATTTTTATTATACACATATTGATAAAATTATTCCTGTGTATTTTAGACAAAATCTTGTCGAGACACTTGATCGAATTTTTGACAAGTCAGTATCACTAGCTAACCATTATCGGTTTCGGTGTTAGTTTTCATTATGCTACACAGGAGCTAATCAAGTGGAGTATTCACCTGCTGTCATTTGTCAATCAAAGATTTATAAGCAAGGCTATTTTTAGAACGACTGTCCACAAATGCTTATCATGCCGAAACTACCACAACAAAACATCATAAACAACAACAACACGTAATAATCACAACTAGAAAGGTACAACTCGGAAAGCAGGAAAAATTACATCGTTTTTGTACTGATAGCCTTCCACAAATTAGCGTAGAATTTTCCCAAAACTAGCCTTACTTGTAAAACAACTTTTACCACTCGAAACACTAGTGTGTTACCAATGAAATGAAAGCTATTGATCAGTACTCTCATGTTACTGTTTATTATGCTGTATAAGGTGGTTCTAACTTTGAAGTCTGTGGATGAAACCCTAGTGTGCGACCATTCAAATGAAAGCTATTAAGCAGTACTTTCATGTGGTACTGTTTATTATGCTGTACAAGGTGGTTCTAACTTTTAAGTCTGTGGATGAAACCCTAGTGTGTGACCATTCAAATGAAAGCTATTGAGCAGTACTTTCATGTGGTACTGTTTATTATGCTGCACAAGGTGGTTCTAACTTTCAAGTCTGTGGATGAAACCTTAGTGTGTGACTTATTCAAATGAAAGCTATTGAGTAGTGTTTTCATGTGCTACTGTTTAGAATGCTGTACAAGGTGGTTCTAACTGTATCACTAGAGTATGAACATTCAAATGAAAGCTATTGAGTAGTGCTTTTTAAACATGATTAACTGAAACTATGATTAAAACAGAAGACGCCCGTGCTCTGTTGTTTGAAAAAATTTAAATCAAGCAAGGGAGGTTTTGTATAGTTCCTAGACAAATAAAGTTAAACTAAGACTGTAATTTCAGTTTTCCCTTTGAAAATTTCCAACACAACAGCAGTTGCTGTGTTTGAAATTATACTAGAGCTCAGCCTAAAGTACCTTTTTTCAATAATCAGGTTTTGTCGTAATTCCATTCGTGTGTTTTAAAGCTATACCATCCACACAAAAAATAAAACTATAATTCCATTGGATTTGCGTTAATCAGGTTAATCAAATTTTAACTGGCTCACGTGAGTCACCCGACATGTTTTAACCAATCACAGGTCAATATGGGTGTCTTTGGTGGACCAATCAAATTAAAACCCTCTTTAATGGAATCCATTGAGTCGATGTGTCGAGCATTTTTTAGAGATGAGATGACAAGTTAAGGTGTTTAAAAATTATCACATAACAGCTGATGTCGATTTTGTTTCTTTTTAGACGTGCTTAAAACTTGGCTATAAACACATTTTAAAACAAATGATATCTTACATGCATTTCGGAACTGTATAACGATTGCTCCCACATCTATTGCACCGCACATAACTCACAAATAACCTCTAACCCTGTGTGCAACTCGTCTTGATCAAGCGCAATTGTACAGTGTATGGACCTTGGCCATGAATGCAACTCATAAAACCAGTTTTCAATATTGAGGGATTCTTTCCCAAATTTCATTAACTCTGCAATCGACTAACCTTTAGTTGAGCTCTGAAAAATTACGATTACGGGTTTGTTTTCGCTCGCCATATCGTGTGAAAGGGAATTTTGTGCTTGCTTTTAAAACAGCAAAACTTTACCACTAACAACTAATAAAAGCCAGGAATTTAGGAGACCGCAGTCACTATCAGAGCAGCGGTTGCTGTGAGTAAACCATTTGTGGTTGCGCGGGAAAACTCGAGTAGCCCGCCACGCCAGGTTGCGCTAGAGACTGGGCATAGTAATCATGGGGTAAACTCTGGGAGGGATACTCGGGTGGTGCCGCAGGGATCCCCTGTTGGTAAGGAATTTGCTGTTGCTGTTGGTAGGACATTGGTGGTTGTTGAACTTGCTGATGGCTTGGAAACGTTTGTTGAACGTTGCTTGGAGGCTGCACCGGGGCCTGGGGTGGAGCATGCGCTTGGCTAAGCTGAGTGGGTTGGTAAGGCGCTGAAGTCACGTGGTTAGACAGGTGACTTGCGTAGGGCTGCACAGGCCCTTGGCTCGAGTATGCCGTGCCCTACAAATTGTAGAAGAAACAAACATTATTTGGAGAAAGCGCCAGCAGTATCAGGGATTAAGATTTCCTCAAAACACTCACCATAACGGATGACCCCCGAACTGCACCAGGCTCGCTCATATATTGAAGTGACGTCGGAGGGGAAACCTGGGGATAGCCTGCAAGATGTGGGGCATACAGCTGAGCGGCCTGGAAAAGAGGAACGGAAAAGTTAGTGTGAACGCAGGAGAACGTCCATGTGAATTACTTCCCAGGGTTCCTAGGAGGAGAGAACGAGGGTAGGGCAGAATTTGGAGTGTCTGGCACTCATTCAAAACTCTAACAAGACTTTACTTAAGTCACGCTACGGATGGTGTGATCACATTTCGAATTTATTGTTAGTGAACGAGTGCAGGTAAATCCCGATAATTCACGAGCAATGAGTGCGTTAACATTTTTATTATTCAAATTGAATACAATGCAAACAAAAATCGTCAAACTTTGAGTCAGCCGAAGCCATGGTGTAATGACAGTGGTGTATTGAATTTACACCACGGCTATTACACCGTGATAATGACGTCAAGGAGATTGCTTCGTCACACCAGTGTCGCGTGGTACAAATCAACCAATCAGAAACTCGGAATTCGTACAGTGCATGAAATTTGAATAATAATAAACTATAACCACATTAAATACACAACAGTTAACCAACAATAGTTCCCTCGTCACAAAGGTATACCAGGACTTATATTAACATTTGAATAAACTGACTTGTAGTGAGTGAATCGAACCGGAATCGGCCCAAAAATGTCAGTCTTTCCAAAAACCTTGGTTTTGAGAATTTTGTTACCATAAGAAAAAAACATATCGGACATTGAATATCGGATAAAGTTTCTTAGAGACGTTCTAGGCATCTTACTTGAGGGTACTGCTGAGCTGTTGATCCGGGTAGCTGATACATGCCCATGGAGGCCTGGGGATTAGCTCCATATCCATACGGAAGCGTGGGGACTGGTAAAGACTCTTTCATCAGCCTGTAATACAAAAAAAAACCTGCTTCACCAACTTCCCGTTTATTTATTTCTTTTCAAGGGAGACAAATAGAAAGACAGTGCTACATTGTTAAGGTTTTTTTTCGTTTTGACAGTTTCTGCACTATTCTGCACCATCTATTGACCATGCCCGAATGTCTAGCCCAGAGCCCACTACATTTTGTGATCAAATTTTTTACAGCTCAAGGGTCAGAGAAAACTTTTCTCTAACTATCGTTTTTCAAGGTTCATGCTAAGACGCAATAATAGCACACCCGGCCTTTGCGCGCCAAATAAGTTTGAATGTAAAGAAGGGAATGAAGGAATAAACTATCAAGAGGGAGGGCGCTAGTATGTTATGCTTACCTCTGGTATAAACTCAACGCTTGTAGATATTGTTCGTTCATTGATGATAATTCTTGGCGTTTTCTAAAGAAAAAAAGGGAAAAAAATGTATTACTTTTAACCGATCAGGTGCTAAGGTTAGAAGGAAATTATACCCTGAAAACAGCAGTCCATTGGACGCCTGATCGTGGACGATGGAAGAACACATTCAAGGCTACATTTTTTTCAGGCTTTATTTTCGTGACTGCTCAAGTTGCTCATTACAACTCTCAGTAAGAAGATGGCGGCAGTACATTTTGCCACAATACCATGTGAGCCTTACACAGTCCATAATTGATAAAGTACAAAGAAAGCCATATTTATCCAATATTTGTCCCTGTACTAACGACATTGTGTATGCTAAGTTTGAACTTTCTGGAGCTTTTCTGTGCGTTTTTTTTATGAGCGTCGTAAAGGTTTTCTTGCGCTAAGAATTATGAGTAAATGTAGCAGCCATCTTGTTTTCCTAGGAAGGAATGCAATGGCTTTTACCGTATTAAACTGTAACTGCTAAGTTAAGCTTGATAAGTTCTCCTGGATGTTTTTTAACAAATTTAAAAAATAAAACAACATGACTGATCATTGAACGCGGTTTTTGTTACATTGAAAATAATAATAATAATAATAATAATAATAATAATAATAATAATAATAATAACAACAACAACAACAATATTTGGCTCACCTTTCACTTTCTTCGATCTTGCCCTTGACAAGCGACTCCATTCTGTAACATTCATCTGTGATGTATGGAAGAGCTTAGTCAATTAACACAACAGCTCTTAAATTAATTGATGTAGATTGAACATCTCTTCCCACATCTGCCCGTTACTTAACAACGCGTCAAAGGAGGAAGCGCAAACTTGTACTCAAGTGTACTGGGATAGCGATTTTCTCGGGAAAAATAGTTTGTATTGTCAAATGACTGACAGAGAAACACTCACCTATGTAACAGTTTCGTATGATAATTTTTGTTGTTGTGTTCTATTTTGCCGTTTTTTCTTTGTGTTTTTTTTTCAGATAACTAACGAAAACTCGTACAACGTGCAAAAACCTAAGCTCGATGTCCGCCGCTCTTTCGAGTCCGGTGAACGTTCCTCGCCGAGTTGAGTTCAAAGAAAGGAACGCGGGCTCCTTAGCCAAACAGCAGCTGGTAAAATCGAGCCTAGAAGAACCCGCGGAATTCCTCTTTATTCGTAGCAGGGAGAACCTGAATCCAGCCGTCTCAATCCTGCTCAAGTGCAGGGTGGCATGATTTTTACAATAACAAAACAAACCTTCCATATCTTGAATGGCATCCTCTTGTTCGTCTTCGCCTTCAATATTGGCTCCCTTTAACATGTTTGTGCACAGGTCTATCTTTTCCTAAATGCAGATAAAACGTTACGGTGTTAATAACAGCACATGTGCAAGGAGTCGTTCCTGCGAACTGCAGATAAAAACGAAAACTTGTGAATGTCATCTTCCCAGCTGTGCAACAACACTAGCACTCACCAGAAAACGTCAGGAAAAACTCGTCTAGGTTTAAGTTTTGAACCTTACAAACAGATGAAAACGCTCCACCAGATGAGCCTTAAAGCCACGCCGAGCAATAACCTTACACTAAATACAAGTTCGATCTAAATTCAACTGGTTGGATCAATATTCTAACATGGCACCTGGACTGCGGGCTTTCGGGACAAACCTCTATTTTTCTATTGAAGGCGATGGCGAAATCACTCTAAGCCTTCCCGGCAAGGAGATGGGGGGGAGGATTAACTGGGAAGTGGGAAGGGGGGAGGGGGGACGAAGGACGGGGAGAGGAGGGAGGAGAGACAGGGGCTCCATCGGCCTCTATTCCTCCCTTTATCTGGACTCGAGGCAAACAATTTGCCATCGCTCAAAAAGAACCGCATGCTACGTGCGAAGGATTAATACATGTAGATCGTTCGATGTCATCATTTTAGTGCTACCGACTTGAGGCAATTTAGATAACCGTATTGCTGTCATGTTATCGATTGTTTTACCGCGTTTATTGACGTGTTGATCATTTACAATTATATTTCTTTCATTGTTTGTTTCCATTGGCCCTGGAAAGACCCAGTGGTGGAAAGGTCAATTACATGTAAGATATATCACTGTAGCTCTGATCTCACCTCACTGATTTCTGTTTTCACTGATGCTGTTGACACTAAATAACAAAGAAAGAATATCAACTGAACGTTGCGAAATTTGAAGTTCGAGGAGAAACACGGTCTAATTCCTTAGGCTACTAAGCAAGCCATGCCAGAAAAATGGCTGAAAGCAACTAAGTATTTGCATCTTGCAACTTATCACCAGGTACTTCTAAGAGAAGTCTAATCTCTTGAAGAACAGGAAAGTACCAAATAAAAGCAGTATACTGTGGAAAAAGTTTGTCATTATACTATTTTGTTGGCAAGCATACCCTAGTTCTAAAGGAATTAAAATGTGGCCAATTGCAGTGACGCTAATGTGAAAACGAGTCCCCGTATGAAGTCATTCGTATAACAATGTGTTTCACCCGAACTATCGTTTTCATGCCAAGTAAACACATTTTTTCGTATGAAAAAGTTTCGCAAATGGACTCGTTTTGAAACAGAGGCAAAAGACAACTGGGGAATGGCCTGTTCGATTTTTCTTCACACCCTACACGATTATGTTTTTTTTTTTCTCTTTTCAATCGAAAATCATCTGCGATTTTATAAGGTGTGTGTAAACAAAACACAGTACCTTCAGACGTTGGGGCCTGGTGTCTAGGTTCGTCAGCCCAGCGTACCTTCTTCTTTTCCACCTTGGACGCTAATGGCAACAGAAAAAAATACGAAACATGCCGATTACGAATTGTAGAGGACACACTTTCAATTCACTTGCAAACTTAGTAAGACTATAACTTCTAAAAAACCTGTTTCACATAGTTGGGTTCACGTTTTAAATTGGCTTCACTAAAATAGCTCACTCTTACAAGCACTACACAAAGACCCTGGTCAGGCCTCCAACATGGGTAGTTTCAGGGTAGATTAAACCAAATTATAAAATATCTGAGCCACTACGCGCGCTCTCATTGGTCGATAGGTGTGTTTAGATGAGAGTGTGTAAACAAGGTTGTGACGTTTTAGATTCACGCGTATTTTTGATAATTATTTTATAAAAGCAATACAGACAGCACTTTTTCCGTGTTTACATAGCCTAATCTAAACACGAGGAGGGTTGGGAAAATTCGAGACAGTTATGCAAACCCTCGACTACGTCTCGGGTTTGCATATCTTTCGAGAATTCTCCCAACCCTCCGAGTGTTTAGATGAGGCTATATAAACACGGAAAAAGTGCTCTACTGCTTAAATGCAAACTTACGACTTTCAGGCTCAGACAAATCAGACGTCACAAAGTTAGAAGGAAACAGTCCTACGCCATGAGCTGTTTCGCCCTTCCACCAGTTCACATCACTGAAAAAACAAAAATACACGGTCACATTGTGACTTACAAGCTAATCTGATCAGCAAGGAACACATTTGAACTTTGACTATAACATTGATATTTTGTTATGTACCTAGACTTTCACTCAACAAAACGAGCACTGTGATTGGTTGATTCTTGGTCACGTGCCCCTGATCAAATTCAAATGTATCCCGACCGGGATACAATTGCCCAGATGTTGCCCGCGCGCCGTCTTTGTTATTTTTTAATATTCACTCATACAATACACGATCGTCTACATCTGTTAAAAGTTTAAAAAAAAGCTGTGGAGTGAGTTCAGAGCCACCTTAAATTTTCGAACAGTTAAGGTGGCTCTGAACCCACTCCACAGAATTTTTTTTAAACTTTGCAAAATGATGCACCTTATCATGCTAATCATAATTCTATAATAAAAAATAGGAGTCACGGAGCTCATTTTTGAATTATAAGCGCTTAAAGCTAAAATTAAGGGTGTTTTTAGTATGTCATATTGTTGCTATGGTAACCTGTTATGTAAAATAGATGATTGCAACTTGTTTACCAATGATTGAGATTTTGTATAATACCATTATTGTAGCATCACTTGTTAAACAGTGGCAGTATTCATCCTTCAAAGTATAGCTGTTAGAAAAATGCTGGAAACTGTAGCCAGCCTCCTTAAGTGTTTAATATATCTCAGTCAATACGCGCGCTATTGTCAACCTTGACGACATATCTCGATTTGGAATTGAGTCTTTTTGCTTTTAACCTTTACGAAATGGTGTGCCAAAACTCTCCGACAGTAGCCTGATTTCTCGTCTTCACAGTCCGTACTGTAAGTTCTTCTTCTTCTTCGATTAATTGCTCACGCGCTTTGCGCATCAGCCGTAAATCGAAAGGATAAAACCTCGGTCCGTATTCCTTACAGTAGGGATCTCGAACTCGGTTAGTATGAGGTACAGGTACTTATTATCCAAATGGACTCCGCAGAGAACAAAAAACGCGCGGATTGAACACAATTATCTGACAGTATTTATACTCTTGGACACCGGTTTCACGGGCTGGTTGTAGGGGTCGCTTTTGGTCTATACAATAATAGGTTTCGCACCAACCTGTCATCAAGAACAGAGATAATCTCCATAGCCTTGAAAGTGAGTTCATTGTCTTCAACTGCCTCAAAATCGTACAACGCTCTGACTTTTTTGGCCTCAACCTAACACAATACAAACAATTCAGTAAAGGGGTAGATTTTCTTTCTCGGGTCTTTATTAACTTCTTATTAATGGAGAGTGACGTCTTTACGGGAAAATCTCGGACCGAGACCTTGCCGTATTGAGCGAGCGATAGCGAGGTCAATACGGCAAGGCCGAGGTTTGAGATTTTCCCGTAAAGACCGAACGTTCGAGGTTAATAAGTTGTTTATTATATTGCTTTTTGCTTGGCTTTTGCAGGTCCGTAATCGGTCCGTGGGCATTACGGGAGAATAATGCCCTAGTATTAGCCAATCAGAGCACACGTTAGATCGGCTACAAACCCAAGTCATATAATAAACACTTTTATGCTTGTACTAACGTTTAATTTTAGATCACGTTTTGACATTCAAATTCAGTTTCATAAAATTCTGTTGGATTTAAAAAAACCTTACCAATCAAAATCACTCGAGCGTCACGCTGTAGTTGCCATGGCAATGGCAAGTGTCAAAAACAATGTCGCCCACCCCCCACCCTATTGAAATTTCTTGAAACCAACAGAATGGAAACTTGTTACGAAGGTGATAAGTAATAACTTGAATGTTGACTTGTGGAAAGTGGTTCAAACAAGACACCTACCCTACTTGCAGGAGCTGGTGAAGGTGAACTGAAGCTTGGATACAAACTGGAGACCTTGGGCTACAAAATGAATCAAACAATCAAACTTCTAAAGGCATGCTCAGAAAACCACTGGAAAAACATGAGAATTATCAAAAGCAACCTAACAAAATCAACTAACCCAGACCCTGTTTCAACAAATACATGTAGGAACAAGGATACTCCGTTAAACATGTTTTTCAATTTTGCTCCTGAGAAGACTTGTAAACATATATTGGAAAATTGCTGGACAAAATTAAAATTGTGATGATGACATTTCAAAGCAAAATCGTTTGGTTTATTACTAAAGAGTTCAATATCGTGAATTTTTTGCTTTCCACTCTAGACTTTGAAATTTTTTTAACAAAAGTATTGTTAAAGGCTCTCACTAACTGTCATTGCTCTCGAGTCTACAGTCAAATAATATTGATTTATTCTTTTGTTCAAAAAGACATACAAATGACGCAAATGGGTCAACAAAAAGAAGAATTGACCCTTTTGCCTTGTTCGTGTGTCAAACTGCTGAGAACTTCAATAACAGCTATTGCACTCCGTGAAAGTGACAAAGCTCATCATCAACCAGTGACTTCCAAAGATCTGCTTCTCACAATATCAACCAATGAGAAAACACACACATTTGTAAAAAACAACAGTTATTTGAACCAATACAATGTAAACACACTGATTACTAAGAATTAAGTATATACTAGTATTAAAATCACTGTGCTGCAGGTACCTTACTACTTTCTGCTTCTTGAAGGGACAACTGAATTGCTAAAAGTGAAAAAGAACAAAAAAAGATAAAAGTGTTTGTATTGGAAATGGAAGGCAAGAGAATCTTGGTTCAAACCACTGTTGGAAAATTCCCAACATGTATTAATATATAACATAAATAAAGAAGGCAAATACATTTTCCAAACCCCACAGACACCTTCCATGCAAACAATGTTGAAATGTTGTCGCATAGTTCCATGGACAGAACTCTCAATTCAAAAGTGAATTTGAACAGGAATGGTGGGTGAAGACAAGAAGACAAAGATTTTTGGCATTAATGTTTGTGGTTTTTGTCATGTCTGCTACTATGCTATGGTTTGGGCGTATCAGGGTGCGAACGTTGAAGCCGCTTTCACGAACTATCTGTCGTGTGACTGCACAAGGTCACATGACAACTCAACAAAATGTAAATTATTCACTAGATGATTGAAGGTTGTAATGTATGAAACAGTAAAAGCATCGAGGCTGCTTCAAAAGTGAATGTGTGCTTTCTCAAGGATTTGTCCTCCAAGATATGAGTCTGTGTGATGTTCAAGTACATGTACCTCTTGCCAAATCATCATCTTCTTGTTGCACACTAACTGCTGAAGGAGTGGAAGAATGACTTGATGAACTTGGTGAACTTGAACTTGAGTCCTATGAACAGTAGTAATAATTTTTATTACAAACAATGTATAATTATATTATTAATTAATAAGTATCACCCAACTAGTGGACTAATGCAAATCCTGCATTTCAATTGGCTACGCTACTGGAGGACTACATGTATTAGCAATAGTGTTCGAGCATCATTGAGTGTGACACTTCCTTTCGTTTTAGTCCCAGATAAATATTTCTTCAACTTACATTTGCTAACTTTCTTATTGCCATTTCTGTCTGACTAGTTGGGTGATACTAAAACAATTAGACCCTTCGCCCTCAAGGGCCACAGGTCCATAGCCCATTCGGCTTCGCCTCATGGGCTGTTGACACATAGCCCGAAAGGGCTACGGGTCTAATTGTTAAGTATGAAAAAGTCAATAAAATGTAGATTATTAAATAATATAAGGAAAGTGTTAATAATTATTTTCCCTAAAAACTGTAGTTTCAGCAGTCAAAACCACTCTTTTGATTATAAACATTTACTTGTAAAACTTTGAACTTAGTTTCAATTTAACCAGTGCCTTACTATGTGTTCACATTTGTCTTTTCGTTATAACTTGATCCAAACTTTAGACTTTGCAACCTCTTCATAAATACAGTCCAATATATAGCCACATCATTATAATTATACATGTATATTATTTGCTACTCAGATTGCAGTGCAGGTACAAAGGATCAAAAAGAAAGAACTACAAGTAGATTAGAAGTGTGTAGAAAAAGCCAACCTTAGTACTGTCAGGAAAACTAATTCCATCTGCTTTAAGTTCTTTATAGAGTGATGGAATTAGACTGAAATTGAACAAAAGGACAAAGTCTTCAGTGCACATCAAGAAAATTGTTATTGATCAATGAACATGTACAAGTCATTTACAATGCATTCTGTATTTTCAATAAATGTAATTTTGCTTTATAATTAATAATGATAATTAAGTGACAGTGCAGTTTCCAACAATTGTACATCATGTACATGTATGTAGTTCTCATTAACATTTAATGACTCCATGTTTCTTTATAGCTCAATCTAACAAGTGCTACAATATCATGCAGATGTTGTTGTTGGTGAAAATAGTTTGTTGATTAAAGGCTATTATTAAAAACTTGATCATTGGATAATGCAGTTTAAGAGTTTTAATTGGCTTAGCCTTCAATGCTGTACAAATATGGTAGGCATACATGTACACATGAGTTTTTGGGACATTTTTATTTTCATTTTAGTTTAGTTTTCTATCATTATTTAGGGGCATTTTTAATAAAACAATTATTCCACTTGCGCTTGTTGGATATGAGATGATTATAGCCATCTTGGTGCTATGCGCCTCGTTGGCTATCTACCATCTCATATCCAATGCATACTCATGGAATAATGGTAAATTAACCACCTGCAAAACCATGTGTGTACAGTTCTGAAATATTTCATGCAACTGGAAGTTTACAGCTGGTTAATCAAAGTTCAGAAAACTAAAATAATAACTATAATACAGTGTTGGAAATTAAATTTTGACAGAATTTGCACTTTGGGCAACCAATCACCAGGTGTACTTTTCACTGGTCAAGAAATATGCAACCCCTTCCAAAAAAAATCTCCACATTGATTCACAAACCCTATGTTTTTCCGTACATAATGCCATTTCATGTTGGGCTTTCTTGTCCTGGTCAATTTATGTAGAGTTTTACAACCGCATTGTAAAACGCAGTTAATGGAGCGTGACATGTTAAGCCTTTAGTTCTACCGTCACGTTAGTTTGTTTACATTGCGTAACGCATACGAGACATGAATGTACATTCATACTCTCTGGCTTTCTCTTTACGAAACACTATGTTCTGCATTGTTGGCAAATTATTTGGGCATCTCAAAAGACAAAAAAGGTAATAAAATTAAAAGCAGTGGTAGGTTTTCATTAAGAGATACATGTATTCTCGCCAAAATGGAGTTCTCAATATTCCAGCTGAAATAATTTTTCAAAAAAGAAAATCGTACTTGCAAAACGGGTGAGTGATCAATGATTTGTACTTGCCCGATGCTTTTCACACTCGCATTGGAGAGCAGGCAAGCACTAATTTCCAACACTGTAATAATCACTATTGGCTTTGCTGTGACTGTACTTTTACACAATTGAAGTCATCCTGACAACCTTCCAAAAAAGCCGTACACTGTACATGGGGACACTTCACCACAAGTTAAAAAGCAAAAAACATGCTTAATGAACTGACAATGATCGGTGATCCAAAGCAAAGCTGTAAACTTCATGAAGTCCCTGCAAAGAACACTGGCCACCCTGCACACCAACCCTGTGGGAAACTGCTGCCCAGTAATATTGTCTTGTATTTAAAAGCTTAAATTACATACATTTGTATAGTCGCAGCACTATTAATATGAATTATTTACTACATGTATGGTAACCACTTTTGACAGAAAAGATAAATACATGTAAGCTTTTGTTTAATATATTAAGGTACTTTCAATATTTTATCTCGTACCCATTTCAAAAACCCTACATGTATATATGCAGACATAATTTAATTGACAAAAATTACCAAACATTGTATACCTCAACTGTGGGTCATCCTTGAAGCTAACAGACCACTCCTTTATCAGGCTTTTTAGTTTTTCTGTTACTTTGGGATGCCCCTAGAACGAATGATGAACATTGTAAAACTGATCAAAACCCATCCATAAAAGTGAACTCTAACCCGAATCCCAACCTACATGTACGCTAAAAACACAGCACAGTCTCTATTGGATACCACCTTCAGAGCCTTAATAAACATACATGTACAGACCCGAGGTCTGCACAAGCTTTGGAATGTTCAAACTTAGGTGCCTTTACAGGGACAAGCAATCCTGACCATCAAAGTAGTGAAACGCATAATATTATATACAGCAGAATCTTCTTTTAAAATTTGCAATAATACAATAAATTATTGAACAAAAATCTTTTTGACTAAAGCCCCTATTGATCCATCTGTTGGAGACCAAATTATCAACTTGTAAACAGAAACTAGTGGTTCATAGCACAATGCTTGACTATGCACAAAATTACTGGTGTGTACTTCAAAGTCCATCATTCGATGAGCAGAATCTGAATTGCATGTTATCACCAAGCATTTTCAAATTATTGGTAATTTTCCCTAAAATGGCAATTAACCCATAAACAGCCAGACCAGGCACAAACTTGGAGCTTTTGATCCAGGGTGCAATGAACTATGTCCACAACCTCCGTCACAGTACGTTTCACAAAACTTTTGACAAACGGTTTTTGAAGTTTGTTTGAAATTCCCGAAGTTCGCTACAAACTTGGCAATATTATTACGTAGTTGCCAATCAAATCGCCAACTTGGAAATAAGGTTGTGAATTTCATGCCAAACTTTGTTGGGAAGTTGTCAAGTTCGTTGTGAGCGAAGTTCACACCATTCAGTACACCTAGACGAGATGTTGTGGTTACGTTGATATTCATGAATTTCAATTTGTGCTACTCCACAGCTGATGTCCATGTATGTAAAACTGTAACTGAACACATGAAACAGGCAGCTGTTGCAAAACCGTATGGACTTGTTTTTAATTATATTTTTACTTCATGGGAAGATGGAAGGAGGAGAATTAGTATTAACTAATTTTGCTTTGTCTGAACTGTAATTTTATGTACAGTACTTACCCTTGAAATTATACTTTTTGCCTCACTGACAAAATCCCTGGAGCACACTTCCAAATGGAACACTTTATCACAATTGTTCACACAAGCAGATAGGAGCTAAATTATCAACAAGAAAAACACGCCACTTTGAGGAAGGCATGTACATGTACTAATGGACCTAGGAAACACACTTGTCTAGTCTTAATTCGTTACAACTGAATTGAATTTATGAATGATTGCAAGAGATTGCAAACAATAAAAACAATAGTTAAAGAACAATTAGTACATTTGCTTATCAGTTTGTTTTGTTTTGTTTTTGTTTTTTTAAAAAATTCAATTTTTTTTTATTTCAAGAAACCACGAATGTCCGTCTTTTAATCTTCCTGGGAATTTCATTATCCATTTGTGTCAAAACTATGGAGAAACGAGAAACATTACTATTTTGTCGACGACACCAAGCCACTGCACACTAATGGCTGATAGTGTGCAATGGCTCAGCCAATCAGATTACAGCATTTGCATTAGAATACCAGTAGAATTCTACTAAAACTGGATAGAAACACAGAACTAGCACGGGCTGTTGACATTTTTTGATGATAAATGTAAACAAGTTGTTGTCTTTTTTTTTTGTATCCTCTCTCTCTATCATGTTACAGATATGAAGTTTGGGAGAACTCAAAAAAGATGTAAAAACACCCTCCCTGGACAAAGGAACTGATGAATCCTTACTCAGAGTGGATTCATCTGTTCCTAGGATGCACCATGATCCAAGTGATCTTGGATCAATCATTGATCTTGATAATCCCAAAGGAAAGCCCACAGAGTCTTGTTTAAAGACTTACTGTGAGTGCTTGAATAGCAACATGAGGAACTCTGTGGTTTACTCTTTTCATTATTGAACGTAATGCATCTTTGGGTCTAAAAAGAAAAGCAGAAATTATGAGTGTGGTATCAACATTCAAGACGGCCAACATTTAATTAAGCTGTGTGTGGTTTCAACACCCTGCAAGTTGAAGTGTGATGTCACGATTACTGTCTTGATGATGTCATAATGAGGTCACTGCTACATGTATACAGACTGATATTTTTTTACAGTCAGCAGGAAGTGTATGTATTAGCTAAACAAGTAGTATTTCCTTGACTGAAGGGAAGAGTGTGTTTCAAGTAAAACATAATTTCATAACGTATCACGTCCATGATTCTCTGCAAACATAAACTCCTATCATGCAATATTACCTTAATCTAAAACATGAAAACTAAGCTACAATGTAGCTTTATACCTTTGTCTGAAGCGCATCATCAGATAACACTTCACGTTTTACATTACTTATCGCCTTTAGGAGCCGTAGCAGATTGAGAAGCTTGCTGTACATTGACCAAGTCTAAAATTCTAGAGCAATATCTCCCACCACAGAATGAATACTAGGTATAAAGAACATATTTTAGATCAATTCACCCCAGAATTATACGGAAACAAACAAACGTGCGTTTCGTACGCGCTTACGTCAAATCAATGACCGATACTCGAATATTCTTATTCTATGTGAATTACGCGGCGTAAGATACAGTTTCAACTTGCTAAAATGAACATTTTTGTACAAACCCAGACGGTGTCCGTGGAATACGGTCGCAGATTTCCATAATAAGTTGCCAGTCATCCGTCGTATTGAGTTCACTTGTCGCTTTCTCTGTTATTGAAATGGGAAATTGTTAGACGTTTTGTTGTCTTCTGCGAAAGCTGCAGGAAAGCGACAACGATCACTTTTACTCACCAACATCTTGGTCAAAGGGTGATGAACTAGAAAATAACGGCATTATAGACTTACAGCGATTTTTTTAAACATAAAATCAAGGATAAACTATCGCAATAATCGTGACTTCGCCTCTGAAATATTATTGACCATGATGTCATTGCGGCCTTAGAGTGAAACGAGAGACCACTGACCAGTAGGACATTCGTGTCAAGTGTTGTCAAAAGTCACAGGTCTACCACAGGGTCTGCCATGTGTTCTACATTGTGCTAGCATAATTTTTGTCATAAGACTAGCAAAACCATTTTGAGGGCACCAGGTAAATGCCCGGCACCAAGGAAGTAATAAAAATGTGCAGTTCCAGTAAAATTACATCCATACTCCCATCACAGAAGACATTGGAAGTTCTTAGGGGTGGGTGAAGGGGGATGTGTAAGACCAAAAAGAGAAAAGAAATGTAGGCAGCTTAATTGGAATTTAAAGAAGATTAGAGGAGGGGGGAGGGGTGAGTGGGTGGGGGCCTAAGATGAAAATCCCTTATATGGGCGAAGTACAACTGTGTGGATACTTTCTGGAACTTTATATTGAGGGTTCGAACTCACAATATGGCCAGCTCCCACATGGCTTGATAGCTCAGTTTGTAGAGCACTGTACCGGTATCGCAGAGGTCATGAGTTCGAATCCCGTTCAGGCCTGAAATTTTTTCAGGCTTTAATTTCACAACTGCTTAAGTTGTGTGCATAACTGCGATGATCAATCATGTCTTCATAAAAAAATCACTAACAACTACTACAATAAAAGAAAAGATAAAAAAAATCCCAGCTCTACAAGGAAGCCGTGTACAAAAGCAAAATAAAACTTACATACGACTACTATCAAAATCATAATTCTTTAACTTAGATTTAATTACATTAAGAGAAGGCGACTGTCAAATATGCAAGGGTAGACTATTCCACAGTACAGCTCCGCTGTAGGACAGACTTCTATTACAATAATCATGAGTGCGGGGCTGTGGGATGGCAAGCGAACAGTCACTATCTCTTAGGTTATAAGTTAGGTATCGGAACGGAAGACAAAGTGCGAACTAAGATAGTCCGGAACCATATTATCTACAATCTTATACATCGTTATTGATTTATCAACAAGGCGTTGACGGTCCAGTTTAACCCAGTTTACCATCCACAACAATTCATCAGTACTACGATCGTAATTTGAAAAAGTTATGACGCGTGCAGCACGATATTGTAGCTTTTGTAACTTTTAAGAAAGGCTCTTAGGACAGGATCCCCACACTTAGCTGCAGTAATCGAGATGAGGTTGGACCAATGAATTGTAAATGGAAAGTAGAGTCTTATGGGACCGAATACGTAATACGTTTAATGCATAATATAATTAAAAGGAAATACGTTCAATTTTAAGAGCATAGCGAGCTTCAGAACTCCTAATGTTGCCCATTAAGGTTTCACCACTATGCGCCCAACTTCGCAAGATCTTCTGAATGTGCCCTCCTGAAAATATTTTAGTTATGATGCTGACGCCAACCAACTACTTAAAGAATTAGGCTGGGACAATTTAGAAACTCGACGTTAAAAACTTAAGGCTGAGATGGTCCGTAAATGGCCTCACACCCAATTATTTGTCCTCCAAATCCATTCAGAGGAGTGATGTGATTAGTTCTTGCAACTTGCGTGATTCTGATAATAAGCTTGCTATTCCTTTGCCACGTACTAAGTATTACAAAAATAGCTTTGGCTATAATGGTGCAGTCCTCTGGAACAGTCTACCCTCAGCTGCTATGCAAGCAACATCTCTGACTAATTACCGACGATTGTTAATTAATTCCGACACGGCATTCATGCAAAACAGGCTTTACTTTAGTTTACTTTAATATAGTTAGTAATATTTCAAATTATGGAAGATTAATCTATATATAGAGTTTTTCGTAATTAGTTGTAGCTTTTATATTGAATTGTTAATGCCTGATGCTTTTTACCGTGTTTTTAAATAAAGACGATGATCAATACCCCCCCAAATCACAGAAGGGATTGGAATTTCCCGGGGGGGGGGGGGTGGCGGCTCTGTGAGACCAAAAAGTATAAAGAAATGCATGAAGTCTAATTAGAAATTTCCAGAGGGTTGGGGGGGGGGGGGGTCTCTGAGAAATCCTTTCCATGAGAGAGGTATGGATATTTTCTAGAACTTAACACAAAACGAAAACAACAGAGAAAAAGAAATGGATTAACCCCCCTCCCCCTCCCCCCAAAAAAAACAACAACAGGAACAACAAAAGTCTGATAATTTTCTTCTCATGCTTTTGTTTTGGTCTCTACCGAAAATCGTACAGAATCCCCTTTTGTCTGAAGCTGGAGAAACTCAAAGCTTGCTCGAGATTGATACCCTCCCTCATGGCGTATCCCCAGTAGCCATTCAGGTACAAAATACTTAAAAAAAACAGCAACTTTCATTTTCCCAAGTTACTGACTGATGAAATCTTCATCGCTTTAGAAAGTAAATCAAAACCAGTACTCAGGAAATGGGTGAAACCATTCCATCTTTATTCACTAGCATGTACAATATCAGTACAAATCTAACTTACTATATATTACTATTTATATCAGTGGATCACTACAGCAAACACGTTAACTTCAAAATGTCAAGTATGAATGAAAGAGCCAGCTCAGAGCTTCCATACAAGAGAATAGGCTTTTCCAGGTTAAAAAACAAGATCAAAAATATACATCAATTTTGCATGTGTGCATTTTGCATGTATGATTGGCAGTCATATATCAATCCAATTATATCTTTATTTACACAAATAGCATCGTTCAAAATATATTCTGACCATTGTAAATTGATAAATTTATAACAACAAATTAGTGAATATCTTCAACAGGAGCCATTTTAGGATGACAAAACTTGTATTGACTTATGCTTCAACTAATGCCAAAACAATAGTTGAATCCTGATCAAATACTGAATAATTATTCTTCATTAAATACTTGTACAGTAACAATAAATTATTATATTTAATCAATACACAGGTTTGAGTGCAGCTTGGTTGTTTTGCATTAACAGAAAATTTGGGGAAATCCACATTGGACAAAACCTTTCGGTTCGGTCTGGTGGAAGATCCTCACCAGAAACAGAACCTTTGATTATATTCCTGTTTTTCTGTTGGGCTGCCCCAAAAATTATGGAAATTTGTGTTTTATTTAATGCTTTTTATTGTTTACACGAGTTCAAAGCTGTTTGGCCTTTCATTGCCATGCCAAATTTTGCACCTGAGACAAACTAAAGGCAAACTCCAAATGGAACACAAAATAATATCTACCCAAACAGAAATTCCCAACGAAAAGTTTTAGAATTTTTTCCAAATGGAAAACAACCAAATTACCCAATATGTATTACTTGAATAGAGATCTGAGTGTAAATCCATCTAACTTAAACTAACTTCTTCTCATTTATTTTGCTATAACTTTATCTATTTAACAATAAATTCTACATGATGCGGGCATAAGATTCTGATGACAAGAAAGCCAATTTCCTTTCCCTTTTTTAAATAGCTGTTGAAAAGCTATGAAACCAGAAGATTTCTAGAACCTGATGGTACAAGAGTAACATTGTGAAAGAATCATTTCCTCAGAAAAAATGTCAGTAGTAGATTGACTGTGGAATAATGTAAATTTTTTTTTTCAAAATAAGTAAACCAACAAAATAATAGAGATGGTGCTTGTAAATGTAAACACCATTAAACTTTATTTTTCCTTGAGGAATGACTGGAAATATTAGAAAAGCCTGCGCAAAATTAATGGTAAGGAAATTTTGAACACGCCATTCCAAACAGAATAAGAGGAGTACCTCTGGAGGTCATGGCAGTCCAACATTTCTAAACAAGTTTTCTGGAAATTGTCTGATACAATTGAATTTCAACCAAGATTTTCAGCTTAATGGTAAACGCTATATGATTCATAAATATTATTATCCATCTTATGTTAATACTCAGATAAAAGGACCAATCTCTATATTAATACCCCGGTATGTACAAGTTACGAAACCCAGTTCACAGAATACTGCACTGGCTCTGTGATAATAAACGTATGTCGAAGTTCCTGAGGACTTTTGCAGACCAAGGTCGCATAAAAATGTCTGATGAATATACATCTGAGTATGTTATGAATTCCTGATTCAGGATAGGCAATCTGTTCTCTTATCCTGAAAAATGAATATAGATTATCCATGGATCAAAACATGAAAATTCCTTTTTAAATAATATATTGAGAAGATTATATGCGATTTTGTTGAAAGATTCCAAGTCCTGTTTCAGCCAAGATGATAATGTTTATTTATCAATGCCCTTATACCAAGAGACATGGGTTGAAATTTTGTATATCACAAAATTCTAGTAACAAATGATTGGACTCGGGTTATTAATTAATAAAAAAATTCCATTCTCAGTCTTTCACTAATCATTATCCGAGCACGTGAGCCACTTTGATTTGACTCACCTTGTAAATGGGGGGGGGGGGTAGGGCAGAGGAGGGGGGAGGGACATACAAAATGGACTGGCCCAGTAGACTTCAGCTTATATCGAAATTTCGATTTTCGAGATCAGGGATTTTAGAACAGTACTTATTTGCTATATTGGTTGTTTGTTTTTTCACGTACAAGCCCAGATGGAAAGAAAAAAACAATAAATATTGAAATTAACTTAAGCTTAACTAGCGATTTGTTCAATCAACTGGAAAATTTCAGAAACTAAAATGCAGAAATTGTCATTTACTGACATAATATTTCAACAAAAACCCTGAAGCATAAAACAGAAAAAGAAGTCGTTATAGCAACCAGGAAAATGCAAAAGAAAATATTCGTTAACTTTGTATTTTACGCGAATATACAATGATCGACTTATTAAACGAAAGATATACGTAAGCTAAAGTTTGATCTGAAGTCAAGCAAAATCAGAGATCCAAAACAAACATAAAAGCTTACCGTTCCTTCATTTTCTTGTTTCGATATACAATCGCACGGCACTGACATCCCACAGTACAGAAACCTTGCAAGTACTCTCAAAATGTTCACCGTGTTTCTTGGATTCAGGCGGAGAAAGTCTGCTAGCTATAGTGCTGTTTTTCTCCGTCTGATTATGCAAAAATGTCCATTTAGAGTTGTTCTTCACCCGATTAGAGCGTTTCGAAACGTAGGCCTTGCTTATTGGAACTGAAGACATCTCTGAAAGCCAAAAAATTGACAAAGTTAAGTTTATTCCCATAACACTGGAATAAAATTTCTGTTCCATGTGACATTTCTTTCTTACCGAAATATAAATGTTGTGATCTTATTTTCGCGAAGCTCAAGGCACAAATGACACTGTAAGATAAATTACAGAACACACAGTGAATTGGAGATAACAGCAATTCTTAACCAGTCGGTAGAAACGCGTTCACGAAGGAAGGAGCGCCACATAAACTCCATCTTCGTTCGAGAACGACTAATTGAAATCGAACTCCTTCGCTGAAGATGGACAAGAAAGTACAAAGATCATTTTTCAACAGCCAATCAGAATATCGGAATACAATTTCCACGAGGTCGCGTCGTGTCACGCTTTTTGTACAATACAATACTGTACAGGTCTACCGTAAACATAAAGATATTTTTGCTTTCATTATAAATAAATATCCCCCAGCAACGACATGACACCCATGATTGTTAATCATGAGCCCAAATTCCCCAAATAATTGATACCCCTGCACGGCAATGCTTTAATTTCTTTGTTTATTATTTTCTCTTTTCCTTTAATATTTTTTTATATTTTGTATTAATCTTTTGTAACTTATAATGCATCATTACTTCAGTCTACAACTTAAAGTGGTCAACCGCACATAAAAATGGTTTTACAAAATGGTTTTTTCCTTCTTCTTCTCCTAGTATTCTTAAATTATAACTAACTCTTGATTGTATCTTGATGTATGATTTGATTTTAAAAATGCATTCAAAGCCGAACCTTAGTACTGAGTAACACACAATGTGGAAATAGTGATCTGATGAAAATGCTTCAACAAGCTGTACAATGACCGGCTGTCAGTCAAGTGCTGTCATAGCGCCTTCAAACCGGCAGCTGCTGCAATAACCATCACGAAATCAGAGTCACGTACACTCAGTTGGTAAAACCGAGAAAGACTTCAGAGAATTAGTTTTAAAGTCTCCTGGATTCTTCTGCCTCAGTAATCTCTATCCAGTTTGCCGGCTCTTGTATGCGATCTCTCATCTGAGTCCGGGCCGACATCCTACTTCTCCTTGTCCACGTTACTGAAACGTGATATTTTCCAATACAGTCGATGGAATGGCATCCTTCTCTTCATGACAAAAGTCACTACAACTCCTGACTTGAGGATAGAGACATTATTTGCGTAGAAAACGATCGTAGAACGGCACACTTTGCCGTTTCACAAAAAAAAAACATGTTGTTTAGGACTCTGTTTGTCCCTTTCTCCTCGGTGGGTTCAAGCCGGCTACTTGTGTCTATTTTCTTGTTCAAAACTGTCTGTAAGTTCATTTCAAGTGGTACCTGCCTGACGTAGCTTAATTACTCATGGTGATGAGAACAGCGGACATCTCTATGCCCGTGGGAGAGAAAGCTTCTTAGCTAGCGCTTTGTACAAATCTTGGGATTAAATCAGATTTAGCTATGTGGAGAGAGAGTCAATACAACCTAAGAGGACATAAGAAGGCTACCGTTCCAAGATTTTCAACACATTTCATGAAACATTCCATACGTTTTAGAGGCGCCGTACTGTGGAACTTTCTTTCCGGCCGATTATTTAAACGATTCTCATAATTTTAAACAATTTATCAGAAAAGTTAAACTGGACCCAGCATTTGGGGAACTTAATTTTAACAGTCTATCTGTTCAGTCGGTGCCTAAGAAGAAGATGTGTGATTTTATATTTTAAATTTCTGAATTTTTTTATGTAAATCCGTATTTAACTTCTTGAATTTTTATGCCAAGTGTACGTTTTTATTTTGGTGTCTATTATCTAAACTATTTTATATCCCCTCAAGCATGTATTTTGCTTTAAACACTGATCGTGTTTAAATAAAGGATTTTACTTACTTACTTATCGTTGATACCAAAACGATCAGTTCTTTTCTGAGTTTACAAATACAGCTGCCTTCACAGACTTTATCTGATTACAACCTGACGCAAACGAAACTTATTAGCGATGTGAAAGTCGCCAATCAACTGAAAGCAAGTTGAAAATCAGTCTGTAAACATGCCGTCGTGTTTCGCGAAGACCTGGAAAAATTTCCCCATCAACGCTATCTCGTTTTGACCAAGCAAGTAACAAACACCATGAGCTGAATTACTTATTCCCTGTAGTGACGTAACTGTTTGAACAGCCAGTCCGGTGTGAGCAGCGGGAATTGTTTTTCTGCACGGAACGTGCATTGATCTGGGTTCCTTTCTCAGGACCGCGTGACAGTACACTCACTGACAACCTTGTAATAACCGTGGAACAAAATCCTATGCAATCTTATTTCTGTATACTATAATGTACAAAATGAGTGATCTGAACGACGGCTAACACGGTCACTCATTACATCTGGACATCTCGAGACTCGCGATTAGCAATGGTAATAGGACCGAGTGGAGTCCTATTCGGTCTGTA
>OZ026604.1:6432571-6455071 GCA_964020085.1 Micromussa lordhowensis
AGGCTTTTAGCCAATGAGAAGACAGATGGTAACTACAATGTATAATAAATGCTCTTATACTACAGGCTAAGAAATTTCTCAAATGCGATTGGCTAAGACGAGTAGTATTTCTGCCAAATTTGAAATACTTACATGTAAAAATTTCAGTTTCCATGGAAACCTAAATGATCGAAACAATATGGCGGAAAGATTTTTAAAATTCTGTGGAAAAAACTGCAAGAGCTAAAGGAAATTACCAAGATATGGAAACAGCAAAGACTGTACAAAGATCTGGGTCACTGTTTCGTCGATTTAAGGTGGAAGGCAAAGGATACAGTCCTGATATTTTCAGTGAGCTGCAACGCGAACCAACTCAGCTGACGAAGTTCGGTGCATAGCTTTATCGTCGAGCGCTCTTTTAACTGCTATCGAAGAAGGTGAGAGAATGAAAAACGGTTCCTTTCAGTCTTTATTCAACCGTTCAGCAGCAGGGGCAACCAGAAGTAAACGTCGTCCGCTGGAAACTATTTTCTGCTGCGTGGTGACCAAAGAAACGATAAATAGCCAACAATTTTCACGGCCTGCTGCTTAAATGAAAGCCCAAAGTCCAAGTTCCACACAAGCAGAATCGGTTAAAAAATCTATTGATAAACTTCGATTGACGATTAGGCTGTTCAAAATGTACCCTTCAAAAGATGTTTACAGGTATTCAAGTTCTGTTTTTATCGCAGTTGAAGCGAAAATCATTTGAACATGTGTGACCTTTGAGCGATCACATGTTTGATCACATGTTGTAGTAAAACCAATCACTCGCGCGTGACTAAACAGCGATACAAGATGCGAAATTTCTTTGCCTTGTAGTATAAACAAAAAATAGCACGGTTTCTTCGGGGTATTTGGTATAAATACCGGCTCGTGATATTTCAAAACTCTCCAAATATCACTCGCCGCGGCGGCTCGTGATATTTTGGCGAATTTTGAAATATCACTCGCGGTATTTCTCCCAAATACCCCTCGAAACCGTGCTATTTCCTATACAAATCAGGCTGCTGATAGCCAATCGCGTTTGAGGATTTTGTTATAGTTTTGATTAAATGAATTATGTGCAGCAAAAAATTTCCAAGTTATACCACAAACATTTTCCTTAGCAACTGCTCCTAAAAATGGGTCTGAGGGCCCTTAATTCTACAACATATTGACAACGTGCGCGCGCAGTATCAGATATCAGTGACGTCACCTATTGTTATTAATATGCCAACCAGAGAACGATTGGCTGGTGAAACAAAGAGCTCTATTGTTTAACGCTTTTTACATTTAAATAACAATAACAATGTTTGTAAACAAATATCTTCCCTATAGCATGCGCGTACGTTAACGTTGGACTATTATTATCGACTGACGAAGGGGTTGTTCCCGAAACGTCTCGTTTCCTTTTATTATAGGAACATTGGCACTTTTTAAACACAACTTTCTTCACATAGTAATTCCTAGTGCTACACAGCATCAATTCATTATCCGTAAATTGTTTCATGTCGTTCTGAAATAGACCAATTTTCAGCCTAACACAATAGACCTCAGCACGAGGCTCTGGGGAATAAACCACACAAGCTCTGTAGTTATTTCCCAGAGCCTCGTATTGAGTAGGCTCGATTTCCGAGTTCGGGGGAGGAGCGCGGGCTCGTTTCCCGAACAGCGGCTGGAAATTGAGCCTACGTATTGAGGTCTATTGTTTTAGGCTGAATTTTAATATATCGAAATTGGTCTATTGAGATTGGTTGATTTAAACTACAACTTTGAATGTGATTGGCTTATTGAACCGTCCAATAACAAACTGTTCGATAACAGCTTGGCAAGTGAATTAGTGGAAAATAGGAGTTTTTTTAAACCAATCCCAATCGAAGAAATTGCAAAAAATGTTTTGTAAAAAATAGGCGCGCTGAGAATCAATCACGATGGAGAATTTTGTTATAGATACGATTTCTTCTGCAATGGATCAGCAAGGGAGCTTAAGCAACACCGAGGACGACGCCTAGTCAAAAGTGAATTTATATTTTACCGGCAAAATTGGCAGTTAATGCTAATGGCTTTAAAATCAAGCTCAGGCCAAATGGAAATATTTAACAATTATTCTTTGAAATTGAGGTAAATATTCTGCCACTATTCACCGAGATTGAGAAGAATAATTGTTTTAGTATATACACAGGAAGTGATCTCAACAACATTTTCAGAAGGAAACCATTAAAAATCGATTTAATTGATCTCTCAATTCATGCGTGGAAACGTGCAAGCGGTACAAAGCATGCGCGAATTCGCGAAACGCATTATTCACTCGGTAGGGGGTGAATAATGCTCATTAGCCAGAGATAGCGAACCAATCAGATTGCTTAAAACACCAAGATCACTGAGTGTGTATATACTAATTTCTGGGGCGGATCCAGGATTTGACGAAGGGGGGTTCGGATAAACGCCCGCCGAAGGCGATAGCCCCTAGGGGGGTCCGGGACATGCTCCCCCAGAAAAGTTTTAATGTTAGGGCCTCTGAAATTCGATTTCCAGCGTTTTCAGGGGCAATTTGAAGTGGTTTAATTGCTCTAAAGTCACCTCCATTTTTGTGCTAACTACAGTAGTTTAATTTTTTAGCTCAAGTGGACGTATAAATAGAGGCCATTTCAACTAGGCAGAAATTTGTCTTGTTTTTATTGCATTTTTCGCGTACAAAGGCACAAAGAAATATCCTTTTCAAAAGATATATTTATTAGCGGAGTTGGGTCACTTTTTTTTAACCACGCGTTTGTTATACGTTCAGTTTTACGTTCAGTTTTACGTTCAGTTTAGGGGGTTCGACCGAACCACCCGAACCACCCCTAGATCCGCCCCTGCAGTAATGCTCATTAGCCAGAGATAGCGAACCAATCAGATTGCTTAAAACACCAAGATCACTGAGTGTGTATATACTAATAAATAATGAACAATTAGATTATGAGCTCGAGATTTCTATGAGGTGATAGTTGATGAGGCCGAAGGCCGAATCAACTATCACCTCATAGAAATCTCGAGCTCATAATCTAATTGTTTTAGTAGAATTCTAACTGAAATTAACGCAAATAACGGTTTCCAATTATTTTTCCACGCATTATTGAACTTTACGCTTTAACAAAGTCGCACGTATTGAATTGTCCTTGGTAAATTTGCAGTTGTCTACGCGCGCGCAGCCGCTTTTTCAATAATTTCCAGTTTTTTTAAGTCAAGAAATCGTTACTGACCTTTTTTTAGTCTTCTCTGGAATTTAATCATCCGTTTACATCTAAACTTTCTTTCAAAACTTCGGAAAAACGATAAAAACGTCGCCTTTCGTGGACGAGCGACAGCCACTGCACTCTAATGGCTGATAGTATACGAGAAGCTCAGCCAATCAGATTGCAGCATTTGCATTAGTATACTAGTAGAATTCTACTGAGGTCATCGTTCTAGTTCCTCAGACTCACAGATATTGGTCATTTCACGTTCTTGTTTTGCAGAGCACGGCAAAAAAATGTACAACGATTTATAACGCACGAGTACAGCCATTGTTTTGCTCATGAAAGCTTTTGTTTGATGATGTTCTCATTACCGTCGTCGTCCTAGTTTGCTTACCTCCCGAGCAACGACCGTGGTACCGCTTGATGCCTCGCACCTGCAGTGCACCGAGGAAAATTTCATCGTTTTATTTCTGAACGTTTCATTTTTTATAATTTCTCCGTTTTAGTTCTGAACGAGGCGTTTTAGATAAATGGCAGCAACAAGATTCTATATGTGATTTTTGTACGTATAATTTCGCCAGCGGAGTACATTTTTGCGGAGAAAATTCTTGTGCCAAATTTATGATGTTGTGGGATATCTCCACGGACCGTGGAAAAAAACCTCGAAACTCTCAAACATTAGAACTGGGGTGTTACCAGAAAGGTCTGAACACAGATAGGGAAAATGACAGTAAGACAAAGAAAGCGCGAAAAACTACAGTGTACAGGCTTTGAAACCCCAGGGCCGTGTGTATTGTACACCAGCGTTTATTTGGATCTGGTATTGACCTGTTACAATGAGCGGGCACTGCATTGAAATATAACACCTGTAACTGTCTTGCAGACAGTATAAATAACAAAACACATTCACTTTTAGGAGGGTAGCTATTTCTTCCTCTCGCCGTTTTTCGTGTTGCTTCCCGACTGACCGATGACCCTTGGAAGAGCTTAAAATGACATATAATTCATATGTCTCAAAATTAAAGTTAAAATTTGTGAACAATTTGCTTCAACCTTCTATATTCACAAGTCAGATAATTCCATTGCCCCAATATATTCCATTACCCAGGTGCCGGTTAATAAGAGCAATGCAATTGAAAGTGGAAACAGCGATGAAACAGAGGCTTATTTAAAAATTTGCCTATTTCACCATGGGACCCCATGGATAAACATACCCTTGAAACTAAAAGCTTTGTTAGTTGTTACAAATACCACATTATTGTTTTCTTAGAAATGTTTTGGAAGGATGCTCTCTGACAAATGTTTTTGTGTTTTCACTAAATGCCTTCTAAAACTCATTAAAAAAGAGTCACTTTTTTGTAGGTCTGAGGACAATACTATTATTAACTCTGAGCAAACGGAACTTTAAAAAGACCAGACTTTGTGCTCATGATTGCAGTTCATAATCGCTTAAGGTAATTCCTTAGTATTGCATTGCGCATCCCTACTGCGCACGATTTTCGCGTCATCAGCACGTGCACATGAGCGCGTGCACGTGCAAAACGTAAGAGATTTCCCTCAAAATAAGCTCAATAACGGAAAAAAATTCTCCTTTTCTCTTAAACGAGCACGGTGACCCCCCCATTTTTATTTCAGGTATTTGCCAAGACTAGTCTAATGAAGAACATATTTGAAGAGGGAAAAAAGTTTGATAGTAGAACATGACTTTTTTTTGGAAAACAGTTCCCAACTGGGTTCATTTTGGCCAAGGCGAGGACTTCAAGTTAACCACGGAACTGTCCGAAAAAGTGCAATATCCCCGCAACCAAGCAATCAAAAACGGCTTAAATGAAGCAATACTGCTTATGTCAATAAATGAAGCTTTACTTTCAAGACAAAACTTTGTGCCTTTCAATTAACCAAGATTTAATTCTGTATGAAGGTGATTCGAACTTTGAACGCACAACCGGTAAAAATACCCCATTTTAAGAGCCTCCTGACGTGTAAACAAGCACGGTGACCCCATTTTTTTATTGCATTTTTATAATGTTCATATCATGAATGTTCATTACGCCAAGTTTCAAAAAAAGTTTGATAGTAGAACAATTTCAAGGGAATTACCTTAAATGCTGGAGGAATTTCAGCACAGTTATAAAATACTTCACGACTGTGAACTCAGTGTTGTAAAGTAAAAAAACACAATCATAATTTATCATTTAACTTCACGGATACATGTAATTTGTTCTCAAAGTAAAACTTGTTGTCTTGTTCTATTATCATTATTATTATTATTATTATTATTATTATTATTATCTAGGGGGGATTAAAAAAATGAGACATTATAACACGATGACTTGGCCTCAGAATGCCAGAAATCTAATTTCCGAGGACCCACCTTCGACAGCTCATATCTTGAAACCCCCTTTCTAAAATCCTGTATCTGCCCCAGAATATGCATTTTCTAGAACAATCTACATGCAACCAAAATAAACTGATGAGGCTGTTGTTATAGCGAAACTAGTTCTGTGAATTTAAAAGTGTGATGAAAGTATTTTCAATTTGAGTTTTGCATTTGTGAGAGAATTGCACATTTACAGTCTAGCTTAATTCACAAATGGCTCCTTGAATCCAGTGTAAATCTTTTACTGATCCAATATGCAAGCAAACAGCGCTCAGCACGGTGACGACATGCATTATCTGGTGACTGTTACCAATGATGTCGCATTTTCCAGGAAACCATCTTTCTGGTATCCTAGCAACATTCAGCACTCCACCAATAAAAGCCAAGAGATCCATAGAGACGTAATATGGCAAAGCGCTGATACTGCAGTTAGAAATATCAAAGGCATACAGCAAGATACGGACTGCGACAAAGGAGTACCTCATTAGTCCAAACACCATCAACGGCTTGAATCTTTCCTTAGGACTGCTTGCCACAAGGATGAAGTATACAGATAGCAAGGAAACCATTATGTAAAATGCTAGAGATAAGGAACTCAACAACGGGAGGCAATGAAAAGTTGCCCTGATTCCGCACAAGCCACCAAACGCATTAATCGCCCAGACTCCACAGACATCAAAGGTGAGTAGTTTGTGATAAGCATCTTGGCCATTTCGATGACACATAAATAAGTGATAAATTGGACTTGCAAAGAATGGCGCAAAGCATGCAAAATAATGGAGGAAAAACCAAACTGGACTTGCTAGACAAGCTTGACTTGCTGTCATCGGGATAAGAACCAACATGAATACACAAGGAATACCTGAAATAAATTATGCCAAAAATTAATTAATATAGTGTATTAATTAATTATACAGTGGGGTCCCGTTTATACAATGTAAGTCACCAATGGGCCAATACCATTTAGCTGTATAAACGGAGTGGCTGTATTTAATGGGCTAGGGTCACATTTTGTGACTGGTCCAAATTGAATTACATCTTAACAGAAGCTAACAGATACAGTATATCACAATTGCACTTCTTCTAAACAACTGTTCTTTAATAAGCATCCTAGAATGCAGATATAATTTATAAAATTGAAACTTCAATGACTGCATACAATATTAACACTCATGGAAAGATAAACCTAACTGGTTTGAGTGGCAATATAGAGGGGGTATAATTTATTATTATACAGGATTATACTGGTTGGGTTGTCACAATATAGCCATTGGCCATATTAACGGGTGGCCATATTAACAGGGTTTTCTTTTGAGAAAATGTATGGGTGTTTTGCTGGAACAAAAAGAAATTGGAGGTCTTAATGAGGTGGCGGTATTAACGAGGTGACCATAAGGTGGGGTTCCACTGCACTACAGAAGTCTAGGAAATATGCAGTACATGATATGGCTGATTTTATGTCCTGGTATGATACAAGCACAGTGCGCAAAAGAGGCAAACTCATCATTCCCAGGTCAGGATTTCTCTTCTTCCTGCCTCCTGAAGAGAGACCCTGGGAATGAAGCTGAAACTGAACTGGCTGACAAAATTTTGACCCTTCAGAGGTAAACTTCAAAGGTGCCAAGTCAACACAAAAAGGGTGGGTACAGATGAAAAAATAACCCTTGATTAGTTTTGCTGGGAAGCTATTCATCGATCAACATAAATTAATGACAGATTAGTATAAAGCTTACAAGTTACAAGTAGTGCTCAAAACGCAGACTTCACTGGCGCGGATGACACCTCAGAAGGTTAAGTTCAATAAACAGTTTACTACTGGCACAAAGATGGTCACATATGACATTAATATTCATTAGCGTGCATAGGGTTTAAAGTCAACAATGGTTAACAATTAACGAGAAGTTGCCACCCACCCCCTGAACAGAGGCTGAACATGTTCGTACACCATGTAATTTTTTTTTAATTTCTACCTCAGAAGTTGACGAATTTGTAGCCTTAAAATCAGCAAGAGTTAACAAAGTGAATTATTCTTATTTCCATACTTACCATGAGAATAAATATTAAATGTTTCATTGTGAATGTAGAACAAGCTCTCCAGACATTGACTGGTGGACAAATTGCAGCGATATCCTCCGAGAATATACTTGTTAAATTGCAGCCAACGAGGGCAGGATTCTAGTCGAAATAGTCGGGGATCCTTGGCCGTTTTCCTCTCGATGAAATGATTGCTATTGAAATGATTTTTCTCCATATTTACCACGGATATGAACCCTACCGGCAACTTGACCTTCTCACAACAACAAAAAGAGCGTCACATCAGCGTTATATAACAGATCTTCTAGTTACAAGGCTCTCCCAGACATTACCATCGTTTGCACGTTCACGTGACAGAAATTGGGACGCTTGGTAACCAAACATTTGAAGTTCTAGAGCCTTTCATACGAACGGTTTGACATGTTTCACTTATTGGTCGCATAGCCGCCATCTGAATCCCCTCATTTCTGAAATCCTTGGACAGAGGAATACCTGGTTTGAAGTTTCGGCCGTATTTGTTTATCGAAAACATATCAAGAAATTCCAAAACGGCTGTAGAACTTTCATATGTTTGGTTACCAAGCATGTCATGTTTGGTATATACTTCATGGGTGAATGCCATAAGTGCACCGAGGTTTCTACTTCATGTAAAACTACACTGAAGTATATCACTACTACACTGCACTAAAGTATATCACGTATACCATGTACTGATTACTTGTCCCTAGTACTGATTACTTGCCCCCTAGTACTGATTACTTGTCCCTAGGCCTGATTACTGGTCCTTAGTACTGATTGCTTGTCCCTTGTAATGATTACTTGCCCCTAGTACTGATTACTTGTCCCTAGTACTGATTGCTTGTCCCTAGTACTGATTACTTGTCCCTAGCCCCGATTACTTGTCCCTAGCCCTGATTACTGGTCCCTAGCCCTGATTACTTGTCCCTAGCCCTGATTACTTGTCCCTAGCCCTGATTACTGGTCCCCAGCCCTGATTACTTGTCCCTAGTACTGATTACTCGTCCCTAGTACTGATATTTTGTCCCTAGTACTGATTACTTGTCCCTAGTACTGATTACTTGACCTTAGTACTGATTGCTTGGCCCTAGGACTGATTACTTGTCCCTAGGACCGATTACTTGTCCCTAGCCCTGATTACTTGTCCCTAGTACTGATTACTTGTCCCTAGGACTGATTACTTGTCCCTAGCCCTGATTACTTGTCCCTAGGACTGATTACTTGTCCCTAGGACTGATTACTTGTCCCTAGCCCTGATTACTTGTCCCTAGGACTGATTACTTGTCCCTAGGACCGATTACTTGTCCCTAGCCCTGATTACTTGTCCCTAGTACTGATTACTTGTCCCTAGGACTGATTACTTGTCCCTAGGACTGATTACTTGTCCCTAGCCCTGATTACTTGTCCCTTTGACCGATTACTTGTGCCTAGCCCTGATTACTTGTCCCTAGTACTGATTACTTGTCCCTAGGACTGATTACTTGTCCCTAGTACTGATTACTTGTCCCTAGCCCTGATTACTTGTCCCTAGTACTGATTACTTGTCCCTAGCCCTGATTACTTGTCCCTAGTACTGATTACTTGTCCCTAGTACTGATTACTTGTCTCTAGTACTGATTACTTGTCCCTAGTACTGATTACTTGTCTCTAGTACTGATTACTTGTCCCTAGTACTGATTGCTCGTCCCTAGTACTGATTACTTGTCCCTAGTACTGATCGTCTGTCCCTAGTACTGATCGTCTGTCCCTAATACTGATCATCTGTCCCTAGTACTGATTACTTGTTTCTAGTACTGATTACTTGTCCCTAGTAGTGATCGTCTGTCCCTAGTAGTGATCGTCTGTCCCTAGTACTGATCGTCTGTCCCTAGTACTGATTACTTGTTTCTAGTACTGATTACTTGTCCCTAGTACTGATCGTTTGTCCCTAGTACTGATCGTCTGTCCCTAATACTGATCATCTGTCCCTAGTACTGATTACTTGTTTCTAGTGCTGATTACTTGTCCCTAGTACTGATCGTCTGTCCCTAGTACTGATTACTTGTTTCTAGTACTGATTACTTGTCCCTAGTACTGATCGTTTGTCTCTAGTACTGATCATCTGTCCCTAATACTGATCATCTGTCCCTAGTACTGATTACTTGTTTCTAGTCCTGATTACTTGTCCCCAGTACTGATCATCTGTCCCTAGTACTGATCATCTGTCCCTAGTACTGATCGTCTTCCCTAGTACTGATCGTCTGTCCCTAATACTGATCATCTGTCCCTAGTACTGATCGTCTGTCCCTAATACTGATCATCTGTCCCTAGTACTGATCATCTGTCCCTAGTACTGATCATCTGTCCCTAGTACTGATCATCTGTCCCTAGTACTGATTAACTGTCCCTAGTACTGATCGTCTGTCCCTAGTACTGATCACCTGTCCCTAGTACTGATCGTCTGTCCCTAGTACTGATCACCTGTCCTTAGTACTGATCATCTGTCCCTAGTACTGATCACCTGTCCCTAGTACTGATCATCTGTCCCTAGTACTGATCACCTGTCCCTTAAGTACTGATCGTCTGTCCCTAGTACTGATCATCTGTCCCTAGTACTGATCATCTGTCCCTAGTACTGATCATCTGTCCCTAGTACTGATCATCTGTCCCTAGTACTGATCACTTGTCCCTAGCACTGGTCACTTTTCCCCAGCGTTGATTATTCAGACACCCTCTCCGCACTCGTCAAATTTTCATAATCACTTGTATAATTTCACACGGGACTTGTATTATCTCACACAGAACTGGACTCATTCAGTACTATTATTATTGATTTTTAGTTTCTAATTTTCTTGCACTAGTAGTAACAATGATCAAAACAATAAATTTGTCTTTTCAATAATAAACGAAGTTATATTTTACTGAGAAAGTTCAGTTACTTGTGTGCATTCCGATGACCATACGCCCTTTCCTTTGGCCAAAAGCCTAAATTCTGTAAGTGAAAAAATATTCCCTTGGTGCCTTAAAAATTCCTTTCTTGGAGTGGAAGATCAAGGTTCTATAATATCCCAAAATAGTGGAATAGGCATGCTGTCAGAGGGCAAAACTCCTCCCATAATTTTGAATTAACCCTAAAGAGCATGCTTCACGCTCGGCCAGAATTCTACCACTGGAATCAACTTGACATTAAAAATAGATCAATTATTCGAAGGGACAAAGCAAACAGTGGAATATTTTCCTTTACAATCCTATTAAGAAAATAATTCAATGAAATAGACACAAGGAAAAAAAACAGCGACACTTCATGGCTCGAATCACTTTTCAGCACTTTCCACTTTTTTGATGTGTCAATTTGTTACCACTCGTTATCAATAGCTGGTACAATCATGGTATCAAAAAACTGCCCAATCATTGATTAACTCGTTGTTATCATTTCCATCAACCTATGGTATATATTATACCAGCTCTGAACTCTATGCACAGAATTTTTTTAAATGTTTGCCAACAGTTGCATCTTATACTGCTTGTCAAAATTCGTTAGCATCAATTAATAAAGGCAGGTACTCTGAATGAACCATCAAAATCTACGTCTTGGATAGTGCTGGAAACTGTGTTGAGCCACCTTAAATTTCGATTACAGCTTACCTTTCGAGTATTCAACTCCACACTAAACGGCTTTTGAATTCATGCACTCTAAACTTGCCTGGGTGCAGCCAATAAACCTATTTGCATTCAGGCCATCACATCACTCATTTGTGATACAATTATAGGTGATAACTTAAAGGGGCTATGTCACACCCAGCATGTAGAAAATATCCAAATGGCCAAGTTTAATGTCCCCAATCGCCAAAGAATGAGATTTTTTAAGTCCGAATTCTTCAAAAATAAGATTTGTATAAAACAAGGGAGTGTTGGAGGGCAAGACCTTTGATCAGTACTAGGAACAGATGATCAGTACTAGGGACAAATGATCAGTACTAGGGACAGATGATCAGTACTAGAGACAGATGATCAGTACTAGGGACAGACAATCAGTACTAGGGACAGACAATCAGTACTAGGGACAGACGATCAGTGCTAGGGACAGACAATCAGTACTAGGGACAGATGATCAGTACTAGGGACAAATGATCAGTACTAGGGACAGATGATCAGTACTAGGGACAGATGATCAGTACTAGGGACAGACGATCAGTACTAGGGACAGACGATCAGTACTAGAGACAGATGATCAGCACTAGGGACAAATGATCAGTACTAGGGACAGGTGATCAGTACTAGGGACAAGTAATCAGGGCTAGTAACAAGAAATCAGTACAAGGGACAAGTAATAAGTACTAGGGACCAGTAATCAGGGCTAGGGACCAGTAATCAGGGCTAGGGACAAGTAATCAGTACTAGGGACAAGTAATCAGTATAAGGGACAAGTAATCAGTACTAGGGACAAGTAATCAGGGCTAGGGACAAGTAATCAGTCCTAGGAACAAGTAATCAGTATTAGGGACAAGTAATCAGTATTAGGGACAAGTAATCAGTAGTAGGGACAAGTAATCAGTACTAGGGACAAGTAATCAGTAGTAGGGACAAGTAATCAGTACTAGGGACAAGTAATCAGGTCTAGGGACAAGTAATCAGGTCTAGGGACAAGTAATCAGTACAAGGGAGAAGTAATCAGTACAAGGGACAAGTAATCAGTACTAGGGACCAGTAATCAGGGCTAGGGTCCAGTAATCAGGGCGAGTGACAAGTAATCAGTACTAGGGACAAGTAATCAGGGCTAGGGACCAGTAATCAGGGCTAGGGACCAGTAATCAGGGCTAGGGACAAGTAATCAGTACTAGGGACAAATAATCAGTATTAGGGACAAGTAATCAGTACTAGGGACAAGTAATCAGGGTTAGGGACAAGTAATCAGTCCTAGGGACAAGTAAATCAGTAGAAGGGACAAGTAATCAGTACTAGGGACAAGTAATCAGGTCTAGGGACAAGTAATCACGGCTAGGGACAAGTAATCAGTACAAGGGACAAGTAATCGGTACATGGGACAAGTAATCAGTATTAGGGACAAGTAATCAGTACTAGGGACAAGTAATCAGGGCTAGGGACAAGTAATCAGTCCTAGGGACAAGTAATCAGTACTAGGGACAAGTAATTAGTAGTAGGGACAAGTAATCAGGTCTAGGGACAAGTAATCAGGTCTAGGGACAAGTAATCACGGCTAGGGAGAAGTAATCAGTACAAGGGACAAGTAATCAGTACAAGGGGCAAGTAATCAGTACTAGGGACCAGTATTCAGGGCTAGGGACCAGTAATCAGGGCGAGGGACAAGTAATCAGTACTAGGGACAAGTAATCAGGGCTAGGGACCAGTAATCAGGGCTAGGGACCAGTAATCAGGGCTAGGGACAAGTAATCAGTGCTAGGGACAAGTAATCAGTATTAGGGACAAGTAATCAGTACAAGGGGCAAGTAATCAGTACTAGGGACCAGTATTCAGGGCTAGGGACCAGTAATCAGGGCGAGGGACAAGTAATCAGTACTAGGGACAAGTAATCAGGGCTAGGGACCAGTAATCAGGGCTAGGGACCAGTAATCAGGGCTAGGGACAAGTAATCAGTACTAGGGACAAGTAATCAGTATTAGGGACAAGTAATCAGTACTAGGGACAAGTAATCAGGGCTAGGGACAAGTAATCAGTCCTAGGGACAAGTAATCGGTACATGGGACAAGTAATCAGTATTAGGGACAAGTAATCAGTACTAGGGACAAGTAATTAGTAGTAGGGACAAGTAATCAATACTAGGGACAAGTAATCAGGTCTAGGGACAAGTAATCAGGTCTAGGGACAAGTAATCACGGCTGAGGACAAGTAATCAGGGCTAGGGACAAGTAATCAGGGCGAGTGACAAGTAATCAGTACTAGGGAAAAATAATCAGGGCTAGGGACCAGTAATCAGGGCTAGGGACCAGTAATCAGGGCTAGGGACAAGTAATCAGTACTAGGGACAAGTAATCAGTATTAGGGACAAGTAATCAGTACTAGGGACAAGTAATCAGGGTTAGGGACAAGTAATCAGTCCTAGGGACAAGCAATCAGTAGTAGGGACAAGTAATCAGTACTTAAGGGACAAGTAATCAGGTCTAGGGACAAGTAATCACGGCTAGGGACAAGTAATCAGTACAAGGGACAAGTAATCGGTACATGGGACAAGTAATCAGTATTAGGGACAAGTAATCAGTACTAGGGACAAGTAATCAGGGCTAGGGACAAGTAATCAGTCCTAGGGACAAGTAATCAGTACCAAGTAATTAGTAGTAGGGACAAGTAATCAGGTCTAGGGACAAGTAATCAGGTCTAGGGACAAGTAATCACGGCTAGGGACAAGTAATCAGTACAAGGGACAAGTAATCAGTACATGGGACAAGTAATCAGTACATGGGACAAGTAATCAGTACATGGGAAAGGTAATCAGTACATGGTATGTGTAGTAGTGCAGTGTAGTAGTGATATACTTCAGTGTAGTTTTACATGAAGTAGAAACCTCGGTGCACTTATGGCATTCACCCATGAAGTATATACCTCATGTTTGCGCCTGTCTGTCACGTGTCTATTCTTAGATGAGGCACTACTGGATGATGGGTAAAATCCAACATGGACGTTCCTACACAAGCAGAGGGAGATCACCTCTTCAAAGAGTGGTTCTATCAGAAGGCGAAACTCAATTGCTGTTCTTATGTGCAAGGTACGAATTCTTGGCAGGAAAGTTTCATTCGTTGTAGTTTCATTTACGGGAGGGAAAAAAAAACAAATTAAACAGTTTTTACTATCAAAATACTAAAATTTCTCTTTTTGCAATCTAATTGGCAGTTACGATTCTCACATATTGATTTGAAATAATGTGATTTATGAGCTTACATTACTTGCCTATCCCTGATACCAGATTTTATACCTGCCAATTCCCACGTCTTGGGCCTGAGTCTCACGCCTTCGGATCGAAAACTTCGATCTCACTCCAGCTCATGCTTACGTGCCAAATTCTCACGTCTGATTAAAAAATATGCGTGGTTGCAGCTTTGCTTGACACAATTTCCAAAAATATGTAAACTCAAACCGATGTAAGAAATGAAAACTATGTGTAAATAACGATACTTCCTTCTTGAAATAGAACTGAGCACGCGTTTAGCGATACACGTCCTAAGTCTGCGACTGAGAACTGTCAGGGCTGTTTCCGCTTCCGCTATTGTATGCAAATTTGGTCCAAATAGACCCTTTTAAGTCACTCATAAGGGGGTAAACTGTGTAGTATAATGTTGATGTCATGATTAACTGATGTCTTTGGTCCGTGTGGCTAAAGCGTGCATTTTTTTGATAACCTTGTCTCCGGAAGAATTCGGGTGCCTTCAGAAGTTTTCGGACGTCTTGGGAATCCTCGGATATGTCTGTGTCGTCTTCGAAAAACCCGACACATCCGGATGAAAATCTCATGCCTATAACTCAGAAAAAGTTGGCAGGTATAGATTTATTAGATATTTTGTAATAAGGTCATTCAAAAGGGGACTTGTAAAAGCCTTGGTTTCTTGAGTCCTCCTCCATGCATTCGTGTTTGTCTTAATTTAACGTAACATATATTGACAGAAATGGAAATAAACTTGATTGATTGATCCATTGGCACGGGGTTGCCTCGTCAATACATTTTCATCAATCTATGAACCCCTCCACATCTTAAGCTATTAAATTAAAGGTCCATGCAATTTCCAAATTAACCACAACTAATACAGACCTGGGGTTCATTTACACTGGTATTGATTTTTTAAAAATATATATAATTAATATACTCATTATAAGTCTGCATCTTATTTTGTTTTTGTTTTTCTATTTGTTTATTTGGGGAGGGTGGAGAGGGTGGGAGAGTGTGGGCAGTGTGATAGGATAGAGAGAATTAGGTTGGAGATGTATATTTACCCTTGGTATCCTGTGTTATAACTTAGTATTTCCCTTCAGAGTTCCCATTAATGCACACGTGTGCATCTTATACGCCCAAGAAATGAAAAGGATGCACAGTTTTTTGGCAAAGTGTGTCCTTGAGAGGCAGGAAAAAATATGTTAGTAATAGGACCCCTGAAAAGCAAAAAGAACCCCCAACTGGCCCAAGGAACCGTAACTATCAAAACTAGTGGGAACTCTGTTCCTTCGTTCTGGTATAATAATGAAACAAAGGAATGAATAACAAATTGTATTGAATCACAACATGCATGCACATTTGTTTCTTATCCCCAGGTCAAACGGCGAACTAAATTGCAACGCGAGTCTGTCCAAATGGGTAAAGCCTGATCGTTGGACCAGCATGTTCTATCTGTCTGCTTCAGATGGATGGAAGTCATTTTGGTCAATCAGACGACCAACAGTCAGCTGACAGACGGCCAACAGACGGCCGACAGTCGGCAGTCAGACGGTAGACTGTCGACTGACAGTCAGCTGACAGGTTTCTCAGGGAGCTCTTCACAATTACCCTAAATTCAGTCAGGCGAACTCAGTTCGTTCAAACCTCAAACTTATTGTGAAATTAATTCAGTTTTCACTCAGTTTAGTTTGCCTCATGCGAAGTTTGGCTTTTAACCTGGGCAATTGTCAGATTCGTGTCAACTAGAATCTATACTTTCATTGCATGTTTAAAACAAGTCATTAACCCAGGGGAATTTGTAGTACACTTTTCAAAGGCTTGGGGGTATGCTGCTGCTGAAATATTTTCAGGTATGACTCTGAAACGAGTAAACAGATGTAACTGTTTCTTACTATATTCAGACTTTGGACTTTTGCTTTGTGAGAACACTTATATTAAAAGCATACTTCATTTTCCAGCAATATAAGCTGTTGAGTGGTTTTCAGAATAGTTCAGTGTAGTCCAAAACCTGGCTTGGGTACATCTACTGGTTTCAAGAGTATTTGGTATACAGTCTGTGGCATGTATATCACTAAGCTAGCGTGTTGATGGCAGATGCAAGCTGCAATGAAAATTTATTAACTGTCTTAAATAATAAATTATTTCCTTTTTTTCTCTTTGCAAAAGCCTTTCAAGACTGTGCACATAACCGAACAGTCTCACTGGCCTGGTCTTGCCGTCAAGAACACAAAGCTATGAAAGAGTGCATTAATGGATTGTAAGTAAAAAAAAAATATGCAATCAAGTAAATTGTGAATACATGCAATCAAGTACAGTCATTCAGATGCCCTCAATGGGGAGCTTGTTACACTACTACTAGGCTTTATTTTTTCCCAGTTTTTGTTACGTAATTTTACTCACCTTGACATGTCATCTATAGGTTTTTATTTTATCCTTTCACCTTGTAATTAAGACCTTTGTTGTACTATGTAACCTTAATTTCAATACTTCTGCTTTATATATAAGTGCGTGTTCTTGTAACTCACAGCCATTGTAAATAGCTTTTTAGTTTTTAATAGACAAAAAAAGAATTGATGTGAAAATGAACATTCCAAACATCTTTTGAAGAGTATTTTGACAAATGATGAACTGCAGACTGTAATTTTACATAAATTTTATGCTATGTGTGAGGTTTGTGGTGTCTGCTTTTATATTGAGAGTCAAAACAATAACATTGTCATTCTGGTGCCAAGCCACAAAAGTGTCCATAATTCCGTAATAGTGAGAGTCCTTAATAGCGGCAGTCATTTCCAGTCAAACCTGTATAGCTTTCACTCAGGGATCTGGATTTTGTCCGTAATAGTATGTGTTCGTAATAGTGGGGTGTCCGCAAGCCAAGGCAAGAGTTGACTGTATATTGAAATCAGAATCATTAATAAAAGTAGAAAAGCTCTGAGTCTTAGAGTACGAGTCTGAGTTCTCTTGAACTTCAGCAGAGGAGTTATGAAGCAAGACACTTTTTTGCTAAAGGGGAACCGCCCATTTGCATTTGCGATGGCTAAACACTCATCTAAGTGATCCTAAGAGAAAAGACAGGCTGCCAGTAGTCTGAGTCATTGTATTAGGATTTAGCAGCATGGCCTAGTGGTTTAGAGCACTGAACTTGAAATCTGGAGGTTGAAGGTTTCAGTTCAATTCTGGCCACTGGCTGGTGTACCTTGCTCCTGGCAGTCTTGAGTTCAGTTAATTCCATGGCAAAATATGCCTCTAAATGGTCAACACAGGTTGGCCTCCTGTCATTTTAAATCTACTTAATATGTTATGTTCATTTACTGATGGATATTTATTTTTGAGCATTTATTTCCATTGACCCTGCAGAGCTGCATTATTTAATTTTTTGGTAATTTTATACAAAACAGAGAGTTATGAATTAGATTTACTTTGTGGAATGTTGTTACATTACAAAGGAGAAACAATCAAACGTTTATTCGAGTAAACTCTTATGAAGATCACTCATGTGGTTAGATATGATTGCATTGCTCTTTTGATGTACATATCAAAGTTACATTAGGCTTTTTCAATTTTGGAATAAATCTTAATGCCATATAATACACTTTCTGCATAATTAAATTTGCAAATTTCTTTTCAGCTACAGAAAAGCCAACTTCAGGAAATACAAGCGAGAGTATTTAAAAACATTCAAGGAAGGAAGAAAGTAAATCAAGATTAAGAGAGAGCCATCATGAAATTAATCTGGATTCTGGTCTCATGATCAGTGTTCACAATGCAACAAGCTAAAGTGACATCTAAATCAAGCTTGGAATCTAAATTGAGCTTGTGAGACTGTGGATCATAATCAAACTTCTCATTGCAAAATAGTGATAACCAACTGAATCATGAACTACATTGTAAATGCCTAAGTTGATGTCTGAAGAAATTAAATTCTTGCCTCTAGGTCTCTAAGAAATGTGCAGAGAAGGAGAATTTGTACATGTATATGAGTTGACTGGAAAACCATTGCCACCAACAGGAAGTTTGAAAACATTGTGGAGGATTAAAGCCTTTGATGCTATTTAATAAGAATCTGACATTTTCAAAGCCATGCAGATACATTATTGTTTCAGTGCAGGCAAAATATGGGCTTAATACCTATATAGCCCTTTGTGTGCATAATTTCAAGAGCGTATTTTAAACACGAGTTGGCAAAATGGCACTTCAGGTAGATTGTAAAAGACAATGTGGTATACTGATGTCTGTAATTAAGGGTTAACCCTTACAAAAAAATACATTATTGAGAGCTAACCACTGTTAAGTCAGTGATATTAAGGCTAACCTGGGTGCTATTTAAGGTGAAAGCGGTGCCATTTCGTCATTTTGCCATTTGAACATGTTTTAAACAGGCTCTAATTTCAAGATTGTCTGGCTAAAATGCTAGATAATTTTATGACAGAATATCTTGTGGACATTATTAAAAGATAATAATAAATAAAACTTGGATGAATTTTTTTAGACAAAGCAGCTTGTCATAGTGCGTATGTAGCGATTACCATATACCACTTGGGTTTTCTTTAGAAAGCCTTCCAAATCATTCTGATTGCTGCAATTGTGAACAAAACCAGTTATGAAGACAAATTATTTTTATTATTTTCCTTTACTTTCACTTAGGGTTAGATACATTATATTACCGTCCGAGCATCGAGCATAATGCCGGCATTACGGGCATTTTTTTCAGGATAAAGAGAATAATAGTAATATAAAAAAATTAAAAGATTCTATAACTGTAATGAGAAATTTCACTTTTAAGTGCACTTAGTAAGAATCTAACATATTCAAAGGCTTGGTTACTTTCAGGGTTTTGAATTGATTAAAGAGTATTCTAACGATGGAGAGTTCTATTGAAATAAGACATTTTGAGTGCTTTTGGGCATTATTTGTTGTCTATTGCTTGTCAAGTTGTAACTGATGCAATAAAATGTTGTGTTTCTGACTTGTGGAGGTATTTTTTCGTCTACAGGGATGGAAAAGGGCATCAAATACAACCAAGATCAGTCGAGCATAATGCTACTTCTCGAGCATACTGAATTTTAGGCATAATGCTGTTGTTTTGATGTTTCGGGCATAATGTATCTAACCCTACTTTCACTGCTTGACTAGACTATGAGTAGGCCCCTACTACAATTAGCCTTAATAGGGTGGGGCTCTGGTTAGCATAAATATCACTGACTTGATTTACAGCTAGTTCTCAATAATTTATTGTAGGAGATAACCCTTACAAATACCCATATCCCACATATACTCTTACGCATCAGTGGTGCCATTTCGTTATTTGCCATTTTGTGAACCCCCCCTCCCCCCAAGAACACCAAAGGCTATCACATGTGATATACATGTAATAACCTTTGGCAGTAATAATGTAATAGATTTCAAATCTATCTGAATATTTTCTAGGATAACCCCATATTTTCACACACCACTCTTTCCACTCATCATTAATTTAACTGTAAATAATGTATTTTAATTGCCTGGCACCGGGCAAATTGACCTGAAATTATCCAGTTAATATTTGGCCTTACAATGTCCTGTATCTCGTTGATTCCATTTCCAAAGTTAGCAGTTTTACTTTTGATATCCCAGAATATCTGTTTTAGGGCCTTGATCGATTGCCAAGCAAGTATGCAAAAACAAATTGTTCTAAGGGTTAACTGTCAGACTGACTAGTTTCCCGCAGAGAACACCTGAAGATGAGTTCTAAAAGGCGTACCTCATTTCCGGTCACTTCCTTCCGGCAGAACGCGTGATCCGTAGACACTGGGTACCAGCAGGTGGGGTACCAGATTGACTGCTGACACTTGCACGATTGCAAGGACTGCTGGGCATTTTCAAGATGGCTACCTCAAACTCAGATGTTGATGTCTCGGATGATCCATCGAGTAAAATTTCTCCTTGGGCACGGGGTGAAAACTTAAGACACGTGGAGAAAGAAGTCCTTATTCCCAAAATTGTAAGAGAGAAAGCAAAGGTCAAATGTGATGATTTTGTGAAAGGTAAGCTTCAAGTTGAACCACGTGTGATCGATCGCGAAAACGTTCTTATCATTTCGACGTGTTGACTGAGATCTCAACGTTGTAGTCCGAGAAAACCTGTCAAAGTCAGCGGGTGTCAACAAACTTGAGCAATCACAGCACACGTGTAATGGTTGTTCAAACGGCCACTGTAAAACGCATGCAGACTGCGGACTGCAGACCGGAGGTAAAAATGCAGACAGAGGATAAAATGCAGACTGCAGACCAAAGAATTTTTAACTGAATCGTGTTACCATTTCCATCATTGAGAACTACCCGTAAACAGGCTAACCGGAACATTATTCAGGCTATTAAACCTGAGTGATATTCAGGCTCACCAGAGTGCAGAAGAGCCTTTCACTATGATTAGCCTGAATATCCCTGATTATAGTTAGCACGATCATTATGAAGGAAATGACACCACATATACTTTATCAGAAGTCTTAGTCTGCATTTTACCTTAATGCTGCAGTAACGGGGATAAGCTCCGCCCTGTTGGACCACTTGGCTCGGGGGACCTGAAAACACTGACCCCCAGTCCGCAGACCACCACTACGGACCGGGTTTGCCGACTACCCTATGGAACGGTCCATGGACTACCCCTATGGACCCCCTCTATGGACCACCCCCAAAACAGAACAAAAATACTAAATGAAGATTTCATTTATGGGCTGTCTAATAGATTTCTTGTGTCTGTGAAATTTTGAGTATTGTGCTCTGCAAATGTAACAGACTTAGGTATTTAAAACCCGAAAATAATGTGTAAAAGCTGTTTTCGGTGTAAGAAGATGTCGATGGCAAAAAGAAGGAAAGTTCTTTCATGTACATGTACCTTCCATTCGTGGCTCAATCTGGCTATGAAAGATGTGTTCTCAGGTCGTTTAAGCTTGTTTGTATCTGAAATCAACTGAGCAAATTGTGAAGGAGATGAATTGAGAATTGAGCCTTCCTGGTCCTTCATATATAGCCACAGCAAAAGAAATGGTAATGTCTAACAACTTGTCTGTTAGAGTCTGTTACATTTGCACAGTCGTAACGTTTGAAAGTCGCCTACAGGTATAGTCTATTAGACAAGCTGTAAGTGTTAATTTTTTTAAATATTATGTTTATTGACTATTGTATTTTGGGGGTTGTCCGTAGGGGCGGTCTGTAGGGGTAGACCGTGGAACGGTCCGTAGGGTAGTCTGCAGACCGGGGTCAGTGTTTTCGGATTGCCCCTTGGCTTGTATGCAGACTTTACCTACCTAATGGTTTGTTATTAACCTTGGACGCAATACAGTTCAAAAAAAATATCCATACCTCTCATCCCCTTGGATGGCCATGGGAAATTTTGAGAGGCAAGGAGTCTAAAATGCCAAAATCTTTGAAAAAAGTATGAAGCTATAATTAACTGGAATTTCCAGAGGGTGGGTGGAAAGGGTCAAACCTCCCCTCCCCCCAAAAAAAATTCATGGGGTATGGACATTTTCTGGAACAAGAACACATTGTGCTTGAAGGGGGATGGCATCACCTCCCCAACAGCCTCGATGTTCTTGTCTTCTTGTTTGTGTTTTTGTTGTTGTTGTTGCTGTAGTTAAGGGTTGTTCTGAGACAATAGCACTTAAACATGCTCTTTACTCAGTCACCCCATAGGGAATCGTGTTGTGATGAAAATACATGGAACTCTTGGTGGTCACTTTTTCTTAAATTTGAAGCAATGACACTGTAACTGTGATTTAATATGAATCTTTTTTTATGACTTTATTTGTCAACTGTTCTTAAAAGTTAATCTGACATAATTTTATACATACATTGTATTTATGGATGTCCCGACAAGGTGTGAAAAATAGCATCCAGGGGTTTTATTGAGGGCTGGGTGTGACGCAAATCGACCGGCTGTGAGCATGATTTTGCGTGCCTGGTTCGACCATCTAGAGGAAAGTTTTTCTT
>OZ026604.1:6465071-6487571 GCA_964020085.1 Micromussa lordhowensis
ATAAATGTGAGGCTAAGGATGTCTTAAGTATTGTTTTTCAAATTGAGACGCCATTTATGTAAAGGTTCCACTGTAGATCCGATCAGCTGCTAAATTTCTTTTTCTGATTGCCATGCATTTATATAGTCTAGCTAGGGAGAATTTTGTCTTGAATCAAACTGTTGTCAGTTATTTTGACTTGCAACCTGGCTAGTAAAAGTTATTTATTGATCTCGGCACTGCAAAGTTATCACAGCAAGGATTAAACTGCCAGCGTTGTACAGTAGCTCAATTAAAGGATTTGCCTGAGACATGGTTTAGCTCTACATACTGTGGTGGTATGCTTTGATTTATGATCAAGCTTCTTTCTGAGACACAGGAATTACAGTGCCACTATGACGAAAATCGCATCCTTCAAATCCGAGCCATTTTAAGACATAAACAAGTAGTCTGTACAAGAGTAAAAATGCTGTTTACTGTTTTCAAATATCTCTTTTCGTTCCAGAGATAGTCAAGTTTTTAAAATATGCAAATTAGCCAAGTGATGACGTCATACACTCAACCTTATTTTGATCAAATATGATAAACAAGGATATCTATCTCAGTCAATTTGTATGATAAATGTTTGAATTTCTACAGTAAGATTCTACTAGTGGTGCTCCGCAATATGAGCTTAACAATTTTGTTACCATGGCAACATACTAGGTTCCAGACCTCCACAAGACTTTTCTGACCACTTTTAGGGTTCTAAATTGATATTTGCCAATGGTGCCTCATCTGCATAATCCAGCAAGCATATAAACACATTAGGTTGAGTTCATAGCCTTGTGTAACGTTTTCCAAGCTTAAAATCACTAAAATATAGATATCAGGCTAGAGGGACTGGAAAAGAGTGGGTTGCCATGGGAACGGAAATTGTTACAGCTGTGGATGTGTTGCATTTAGAACTATTTGGCTACCAAGTTTCAATGGTTTCTGCTGCAAATTGACCGAGATAGCGCTATTGATACACTTCATGTAATATTTGTTTGAGTGTATGACGTCATCAGTAATCTCATTTGCATATTTTACTCATTTTTCAAACTTAAATATCTCTTGAACCAATGCAGATAGTAAACAGCGTTTTTTAATCTTTCGTATAATTCTATGTGATTAACCAAAAAAATCAAGGGCTAAAAATTTGATCATAGTGGCACTTTAAATGTAAATAACTGATCAGAAGACATCAGCAAGACTTGTAACTGGACATTTTGATGTGACATCCTGCATGGTGTAATGTGCGGTCCTACTTTCCTTCTTCCATATGAACAATCAAGATGTTGCTTTAAAATCTGGCAGATTTCTTGAACATGAAAACTGTTTATCTGCAGAATCAGCCAGATACAGTGTGAAAACGTCCAAAATTGTATAGATTACATGTATGTAAACATTGTCAGTGGAAAGCACTGCTAGGGAGTACGTACATCGTCAATAAAGTATTTTGTAAACATCTCTGATGCTAGTCTTTATCTCCATTGTCACCTTTACTGTTCAGTTTTAACAACGACATTGTCTTCTTCACAAGTTTATATAAGTATTCATCTGGGCCTTGCCCATCTTCAGAATGTTTCTCGCACCCTGTGTCGGAGTCTTGTAAATCTGCCTTGTCACTGACGTAATTCCTTAACAGCGCCAAGGGAATAGGCAGTGGTAACCACAAGTGATAGAGTCTTAAAGATGAGCCATGGGTCTTGACACGTAGATTTCTTGACATTGAAGATAATGCTGCACCTAGTATTTAGTAATAAGCTGGCTTTAGTGGCTAAGTCATGCTTAGTTCAGCACAAAACTTCTCCTGACTACATTTATCTATATTGCATCATTTCACTATCGAATTTGGGAACCTTTATAACGTAAATTGCTCCTTAGAGGCCCTGGGGCCCGTTTCTCAGAAGGTCCTGAAACGTTTTCGCATGCAGAAAGCCCTAATAGCAAAATCTCAAACCTTACAGCACTGAGAACTGTGTTACTTTACATGATTATTTTTAATATGAACAGAGGTTCCTTACATACTACAAGAAGTTTCAGGCTAGTACACCTTTCTGTTTTTAGAAAGAGATCAACTAAAAATGGCTTTGCGGGCCCAAAAAGTTTCCAGGGCTTCTGAGAAACAGCCCTTGGGTTAGACAACTTTGTAAGGGGTTTGAATGGGCTTATAAACAGAGGGGCATATAAGTGGAATAATTAAAGGTTTTGCAATGAGGCTTTGAGCTAACATGTTGATCGAAATACATTTTTGTTATACTGGTTAATAACCAGTATAACAAAAATGGATCAACCGTTATAAGTTTTAAAACATCATAATAAATTAAGTTCATTTCATTTGAAACTGGAGGGGGGCTTTTATCCAGGAGGGTTTAAAATCTGAAGTAACATTTTGTTTACAGGTAGATGGACCTATAACTGAAGGGGCTTATAAGCAGTAGTTTACGGTATTACTAAGAACTCTCTTCCTGAAATGGCTTCAGGCACAAATCTGGTGACCTCAAAACTCCCATAAACTAACTAATTTAATGCTTTTCTTATTTCAGTCACCTGATATTACAAGCAAATAGAGATGTATGTATTGTAATTTGTTTTATCTCTAAAAGCAAAGCAACTGCTATCAATGTTACCAGAGATGGCCATGTTTGGTAGAAAACAAATCATTATACAGTATTTATTATACAAGCATTTGCTGGAACAAGTCAGTCCCCTTTTGTTCATATACTCACCTTGTAAATTAGAGCAGCTTGTACATTGCGGATAAAACCTTTGCTGTTGGCCATTTCTAACCAGTTTGTTTGGAGGTATATGATCTCCTACAAAAGATGCACGCCACCGTTTTCCACAAGAATGGCAACCATATCTTTTCCCTACATGAAAACAACTCATTAAATTTTACAGTGAACCCTTTTTGGCAGTCCACCATCAACTTATAATAAGTACTATCTAATTCCCCTTACTATTCCATACTGTAAATAAATAATTTAATACAGAGGAAGCCACATCATGTCTGGTTTTCATGTGGGTGCTCTATCCTGGTTGAATTGGAATTTGTAGATGTTGGGTTTTGTGGAGAAAGAAAAACTGGAGAACCAAGAGAAAAACCGTCGGAGCAAGGCAAGAACCAACAGCAAACTCAACCCACATACATGTATGGCACCAGGCTGGAATCGAAACCGCGCCACATTGGTGGGAGGCTTAATTTCTCACTACTGCACCATCTCTGCTCCTCTGGCCCTCTGCCTTCCCTTGCCAATTTAGAATTTAACCAGTAGTTACTGTGAAGGAGGTAGGAACTGGGGCACTTTCCAGTCACCAGGAATTCTGGAAAGTTTGAAAAAAGGAGTGAATGGTACAAGAATTTCTCACAAAAAAATTTCAGAGAATCTGAACTGTAAACCATTAACCAGAAATTCGAGAAATTCTAGTATCAATTACCACAAGAGAAAGAAATTTTCAAAAAAATATGAGCAAACTTCACGAGGTTACTATCTTTCTCTGAAATTTTGGATAATTTTCCATTTGGGTGCAGTCAACCAGATATACATGTATTGAGCAGTCTTGCATTCCATTTACTTTTCAGTGTAGGTGCATTTTGGAAATTTAAACCAGAATTTTTGGTCAGATGGAAAATGCTCTGGGAGCTCTCTCCCTAGGGAGGAAGCCCATATAGAAAGGACAGGGTCAGGGCTTAAAAAGAGGTTTTGGTACTCTTAGAGTGTTCAGGCGGTCCACAGGGGGATATGTTTCTGTTTCGTTTACGGTACTGAGGCAAACAAAAATATGACAGAAGAAAACATGTAGCTTTTAGAATTGGTACCGTACAGTGTATCTCTTATGAGCAAAACAAATTCAAGCCATGCCCAGGATCTTGGTACCTTTTAGGGCTTCCTTTGAAAATTCCTGATGAGCACCCCTGTCCTTGTTGATATGTTTGAACATTTGGAATATAAATCCTCCGTGCAAAGTGAGTGCAGCCACAAATTTTGAAACCCTGTGCCTCTGTGGAGGAGAGAGCCCTTGGAGTACATGACAAGGAATACCCCCACTGCCGCTCACCTGCCAACCAAACCTGCTCAGTCGGCCAAATTGACTGGAATAACACCTCACGTTTTTTTTATATATAGATATTACAGCTTCTGTAGCGCTGGATAGCAACACTGTTTGCGTAAACTATATAAAAACTCACCAAGCAATGCAAGTTTCTGCTTCACAGCGTTTGAGGCATAATTCTGTCCTTTTGCCGGAATGTAACCTTTAGCAAACGCCCCTGGATAAATCAGGTTGCTCGGTAGGACTGATCGGAACTTTCCACCCAGCAATTTAAACACAAATAAACTCGCGAATCCGTAGAGAGGAATATCCTTGTCACAAACTGAAATGGCGAATGAACATCTGTCAGGAACAAACGAGAGGAATTTATCCACCGAAACTTTCAATGAGTTGTCTTTGACTTCTTTCAACATAACAGTGCTAGAAAGAAAAGCTAGCGAAGCAGTACTACTGGAGATAAGGACAGAAATGCCTCCACATACAGAGCCGATGACGCGAATATTTGAAGTCATTCGTAGCGGACGAAAAAAACAAGTCTGTAAAGCTCCCAAAGAAAGCGGAAACGTTACCATACCAAGTCCACTAGAAAGTGCTACATCTGTTAAATTCACTTCTATGGATTTTCCCTCGGTAGAAATGATACGGTTCCTGATTTTAAACCCCAAAATGCGAGCCTTTTGAAGAACGTTTTCAACAAATTCGTCCGCCATTTTGTTTTATACGGAACCCAGACTCCCGGCCGCTTCCAGCAGCATTGGTAGTCAGACCTTCCTGAGGGGATGGGAGAGAGAACGAACCTCGTTGACTGACAATTTTTAAACCCAATAAACCTACAGGCTATATAAACTGTTCCTTCATTTATTTCATTACCGTTGTATAAAGTTTCAAAGGTTTTCTGATCTTGTATTGGTGAACTAATTTTACTCTTGTGAAAGAGTCGAGAGAAATCATGACTTTCTCTAAACGAACAATCAGAATGCATTCGTGCGTAAGTATTCAGTATATAATTCATCTTTTCATTTATTATGTAAATTTTCAGAAGGATTGCCTTCGGCAGTAATGAGACAGTTAATAAAATACAACTTTTGTCGATTTTCGGTCGTGTGACAGCTGATGGTAAAATCTGTTGCCTATTTGATGGTTGATGGTTGATTTTTAGGTCGCTACTAATTTTGCGGTTGATTGTTAACCTCATTGAGACACGCTTCTTATAGAAAGGTAAAAGGTAAAGTCTGCATACGAACCAAGTGGCTTATCAGGCCGGAGCTTATCCCGGTTTCCGTGGCATGAAGCGACTAGGAATATTTGTACTCCCCCCTGGATGGGATGGGATGCCAGACCACCGCAGGGTTACCACTAGCATTAAATTCGCCGGTACCCAGGGCTCGAACCCGGAGCGCTCGCTCCGGAGTCGAGCGCACTAACCATGAGGCCATCGCGCCTCCCTTCTTTTATAGAAATGACTCGCAGAATATTTTAATAATCATCTGACAATGGCGTCACTGATGACACCGAAACGTCGGTTGATTTCGTTTATTTTCGCTTGCCCCTGTATTCGAAATAGTTACTGATAAACAGAATTTTCGACGGCTGATTTTCTTCTAGGTAATCATAGCTGGACTTAATAAATCCTCGACCTAATAATTAGTTATAGCATTCTTACACTATTCTTAATTATTTTAGGAAGATCTAAACATCGGATATCAAAACAAAATAGCCAAGTTTTCCTTATCTTATCGAGAGCGAAAGGCAAGCACAGCGTAATATATACAATATTTCTGAAAAAAATACCTCAGATTAATTTAACTTTTCGAAATAACTTGAGAAATAAAGGAGTATGAAATTCATATCGGACTCAAGGCAAAATCGATCGCACTCTATGTATCTGTTAGAACCACAATTAGTCAAGGAAAATTGTAAACAATAACTGATTCGAAAAAAATCGTGTTTATTAATTCAATGATAAATAAAGTTAACTTAGTGACTGTATCATTTTGTTTTCGGACTTCCTTGTTAGTGGTTTGGGTTACGGTCAGGATTAAAGAAAATCGCCGAAGAAATCATGAAGATCTTTTCCCCCGATTCGGTGACTACAAGCCTGATAATTCTCTGCCTGTTATACAGTCCGGTAAGTCAATCTGCGTTTGGATCGATAAAAAAAAATTTCCAATTGGAGCTGTTTCGTCATACGTTATTCTCTGTAAGAATATTCTAAAATTTAAACTGTTTCCATCGTACGATGCTGGTAAACTGAATTCTACGGTTAGGTGCTTTTATTCACTCAGCGCATATGAAGGTAGAGAAATAAAATGGTCTCAATGCAAATTTTGAAAAAAAATTAATATAAAACGCATTGAAGCATACATAAGTTGCGCATAAAAGGTATTTGACAATCACAGCCGGGAAAAAAAGTAGACAAAGTCACTTTGAATCGAATGTATTTAACTTAGTAGTAGTTAATTTACTTCATCATTTGCTGCAAAATTTCGCTTCAATTCGTCTTTTACAAAAATCGGAAGTCCTAGCCTAAGAGAATGCTAAAAAGGGGTATACTTAATTTATAATTACAGGTATTCCGATTAATCAGTTTTACTTCGTGTATATACTGTATCTTGTAAAAGAATACAGCGGAAAGAAACTCGTGAGATAAAGTTGGAGTACTTTAATCAAGATACGATGCCCATGGTTTTTGGATTGTTTGCGTTGATGGCTTTAAATGAACTTATTTTTTTTTAGATCGCTAATTCCTGTTGTCTACATTCCGCATGTTCAACAGACTCCTGTAAAACACAGGTAAGCCTCGTGGTTTGCCGGCAAGGCAAGTGTTTTTCAGAGTTCAGCTAAACGTTAAAATAAAGTTATTTCTTTTGGTTTGGGCACATCTTCTTTGTATTCGAAACTCTCCCATCAGTTTAATCAAACGTCTTCACTGTGTATTGCTGATGTGGTCTAAAAACTCGTTTTCTAGGAGAAATTGATTTACCATCAGACTATGACTCCACCTTGGCTGGAGGCGCATGCGTCCTACATTGACAGTTCTCGTACAATTACCGCCGACCAACTCACTTTCAACGCAGGCTCAGTATATCGTGCAGCTCTCCTTAAGGTTCCCATGATCCCAGCTGATGTGATAAGAGATTCAACTCCGCTGACCGTAGACATCACAGTTGCAAATGACGTTAGCATCGGACAAGGAGCTGACAGCGATATCAGATATGGCGTGTCAGACGGTACCAGATTTATCGGGTTTCAAACATGTGACAAGGGAAATTATGGAGCTAATTCACCATGCTTTGGATTGGAAGGCAAGTCTGGCACTACTCTAACCTCCCAACGACACGAGCCAGTTACCCCTAAACCCAGCGACTCTTTCTACCCCGGTCAGTTTGTCTTCACTCTCAAGCTGGATGAACGCTGGGGCTCGTGCTACACTGCGCATGACGGAGGCTTCGTGAGGACCGCTGGCTACAACAACCGACTGGTGCTAAGCAAGGGACTCGCTCTTGAGGTTTACAAAAATCATTCAGTAGAGAGAGTTGGGATCAGGTTCATCAAGGTCGCTATTAAGGAAGACGCCTAGAAGAAGAAATCCTCAAACAAAGCGCACTTGAGGGAACCATAGCAGTAGAAAAATGAAACACCAGTAAACTGGGACTTAAAATGAAAGTTCAATCATTGTATATTTTTAGTTGGTTAGTAAATAAAAACGGGACTAAGAGAAATTTGTTGATCATTTTATACGTCATATATGATCTATCATTTTTTCTACAAGCTCAAAACCGATATTTTACAATGTACAGGAAATAAAAAGCTCTTCAATCTGGACAAACACGTTTTTAAGAAAAAAAACCGTCAAGAATTGGGCAGCTGAAAAATAACAGCAAAGTCCATATCACTTGTTCGTGGAACGCACGCGGGACAGGGATTAATTTAAAGATTAATTTTATACTGTGTTTCTGAGTTTTAAACAAGCCATGCATTTCTAACTACTTATTAACCGAGAGTAAGGTCTTTACGGGAAAATCTCGGATCGAGACCTTGCCGTATTGACCGAGCGATAGCGATGTCAATACGGCAAGGCCGAGGTTTGAGATTTTCCCGTAAAGACCGAACGTTCGAGGTTAATAAGTTGTTTATTATATGGCTTTTTGCTTGGCTTTTGCAGGCCCGTAATTGGCCCGTGGGCATTACGGGAGAATGATGCCCCAGTATTAGCCAATCAGAGCACGCGCACGCGTTAGATCGGCTACAAACCCAAGTCATATAATAAAGTTTATTAACAAATGGTTCCATATTTCCGTCAATAATACATCACAGATGACGTCAAAATGTGGTAAGAACAAGAGCTCCTGGAAAATGGCACACAAGCCATTAGGTTAGTGTGTTACTGATATTCTTATCACAGTGACGCTTTCTGTGATCTATAATGATGATTACTAAACCGGCCGGGCGCAAGGCAAAATGGAATCTACTGGTCTTTCATAATAAAGAAGAACAAAACAAAAATGTTAATGACGTCATACTTACGTCTGACTTCCAATAGATACAACTTCGTACCCAGGCTCTTTCTCCTCTGCCTTCCTGTCGTTGGGAAAAAGACGCTGGTCGCGGCTTTGATTGTTGCTTCGATAAACTTTGTGTCGATTTGTGGGCTTCAAATATCCTCGTGGCTAAAAACTACCCGCTTTATCAGGGTTCCGAGTCGAATTTTTTCGTTGTAGAATGCTACATTATTTCTGCCAAAATATAGAAGACTTTCTTTCGCAAAGAAATTCGAATTCGGCAACCGAATCGAAGTGAAACCAGTGGATCAGTCTCTTGAATCTTTGGATTAGGAAGTATTTTGGAAGTATTTTGGATATCAAAAAGTGTTTCTGTCACACGGCAGATATATTAGCCGGGTATTCTGACCTCCACATTTTGATTTACAGCGATGCAAAATGATTTGCAGTTTTGCTGACATAAACTAGCACTTATATTTCACCTGCATCAGGTTCATTACTGGTTTGTGAAGAGCCTGGGAACGAGGTTGCAATAGATAATTATAATAATAAGTAAGAACCAATCAAAAAGCGAGAATAAGCGACCTTTTATATAATAAAAATAGGTTACAGACTGAGTTTTTTTTGTGAGTAAATAGATTTAGTACACTGGAATTGATGCTGATAAACTATTGTGACAAGACAAAAACCCTTTGACAGGCGGCTGTCTGAGCAAGCTAGTGTTTTGACAGCTTTCGTAGACATTGAGCGTTTCCTTGGTCAAGACCAATCATACCGAACTTGGACTAGTGCTGTGTAATTTCGTTAGTAAGCGCTCGAAACGTCGCTAAAAAAATATGCATTTGAGCCCCGCTCTACGAACACTTGCTCATTAATTTATCTTGCACAGAATAATGTGTCGTGATTTTGTGATAATTGGACCAATTTTCATCTATGGCAACTCACTCTTTTGCTCGTAAATCACTGGTATGAAATTGCGTTAAAATGTCTGCTGGATTCATCAAAACCTAGAACAGAGGCTAACGTACACCTCTTGTGCAGGCCATTCACACATATTGTCAGTTATAGATGTTTTCAGTTATAGATGTTTATGCCATCAGCTTCCAATTTCCTGGAGAAATGAGACCCGTTCCTAGAATTTTGATGGTCATGGAGTTGATGTAAAGAGGTGAACTGTTTGAGCTGATCAGAACAAAAAGAAGAGTCACTGAAAAAGAGGCTGTTAATTTTTATGAGAGTTTTTTACAAATTCGGCGAATCTGCTGGAGAAATTTGCTGTGTGATGGAAATCGTTTATCTAGAAAAAAAAAGTTAATGAGAATACCAGAGCAAACACAGTGAAACGTATAGGTTATTTACAGTTTACACGAAGAAACTGGTTCGTGAACTATTTGTGCAAATTTTTGGGCGAAAATCCTTAATGGTAAATTTCGTTCGATTTACCGAGAGATTCTAGGACTAGTTTTCCACTACTTGCAAATGGTAAGCACACTTTCCATTGGGACATTTCGTTTGGAAATTTTGAGGTAACTTTCAAGGCGTTTTGTTTATTTGGGAAATTTTCCGGTTGATCGAGACAAAATTGTCTTATCATTTACATTCTGATTTTTCATTTTCATTCTGATTTTCATAATTAAACTGTATTGATATAAAATCAATTAGAATTCTTTGAGTCAATTTGTGCGAACTAAACATGAAGTAAAATCGTCTTAATTTAGGAAAAACTAATCACAATATGAAACAAGCTGTTTGTTCGCTGCTCTGTAGTGTGTGTTCTGTAGCATTGTAAACATTTTGCTGGAGAATAAATTTAGTAAGTTTAATATTTCTTTTCATCGTTTTCCTGACTCTATTGGGATCAGTTTGCAATCGGGATTTTCCAGTTGGCCCTTTGAGAATCTAGCGGAATCATGCAATTTTCACCTCTCAGCTCGGCCCTGAGTCTGGTTGTGTTACTCTGCATGGTAAGTCAATTAAGATGAAAATTACAAGACATCTGGTAAAACATGTATTGTCATCAACAACTGAAAGGTTTTAAAACTGCTATTGGTCATAAAGTTGTATATTATCAAATACATCGGTACAATCTCCTGCTAAACACAGTTATTTTAAAAATAAATTTTGCGAGCAAATGGTTTTGATTTAGGTCGAAACAGTAGGCTAAACGGATTCAAACGAAATATTAGGCTTTAAATGGAAGGAAGCAATTCGGTACAGCTGTTGATTCAACCGACAGCCCCCAAATTAACTACGAATGTTATAAACTATAGGTACAACTGTTAAAAAATGATAACGCTGTTCCGTTGAAAAAGAAATCTTGTTACTATTCGAATATTCGGGCCCGAAGTCGCCCGAATACGGCCTGGGGTAATCCGACCATACCGAACTATTCTTTCGTCTCTATTCGCGACAGCTTAATTTTTGCGGAGTATTCAATTTTTTTTATAGTCATGGCTCTCATTGGATTATCATTTTTATTGTTTTTAGATCGCTAATTCCTGTTCCCTGCATTCCTCATGTTCACCAGACTACTGTGAAACACGGGTAAGTAACGAAAAACATTCTCCCACCAAGAAAATAAGTTTTCATTAAGAATTCATAAATTTGTTTACAAACTTGTTTTGCAGGAGAAATTAATTTACCATCAGACTATGACTCCACCTTGGCTGGAGGCGCATGCGTCCTACATTGACAGTTCTCGTACAATTACCGACGGCCAGCTAACATTCAACGCAGGCTCAGTAACTCATGCAGCTCTCCTTAAAATTCCCATGATCCCAGCTGGTGTGATAAGAGATTCAACTCCGCTTACCGTAGACATCACAGTTGCACATGACGTTAGCATCGGACAAGGAGCTGACAGCGATATCAGATATGGCGTGTCAGACGGCACCAGATTTATCGGGTTTGAAGCACGTGACAAGGGGAATTATGGAACTGATTCTCCATGCTATGGAATGGAGGGCGTGTCTGGCTCTACTCTAACCTCCATACGACACGAGCCAGTTACCTCTAAACCCAGCGACTCTTTCTACCCCGGTCAGTTTGTCTTCACTCTCAAGCTGGATGAACGTTGGGGCTCGTGCTACACTGCGCATGACGGAGGCTTCGTGACGACCGCTGGCTACAACAACCGACTAATGCTGAGCAAGGGACTCACTCTCGAGGTTTACAAGAGTGATGCAGGAGAGAGGGCTGGGATCAGGTTCATCAAGGTCGCTATCAAGGAAGACGCCTAGAAGGAGAAATTCTCAAACAAACGGAACTTTAGGGAGCCATAGCAGTAGAAAACACGAATAATACTGGGAGGTTAAATGAAATTTCAAACATTGTATGTTTTTAGTCGGCTAGAAAATAAAAACAGGACTAAGAGAAATTTATTGGTCATTTTTTACGCTGTATAAACTTGATCATTATCAGACGCAAATCGTCTCATTTCTTTTGTTTTGCACCCACCGACATTTAACAGTAGACGAAAAACCTTTTCACGCAACGTTTGTTTTCCTTTGTGCGAGTATTTTTTTTTTAATAAATTGATAATGTAGTTCCCAACGCGCCCTGTGTCTGTTCAAATTTATTACTTTAGAATCTGAAATCGTTCATTTGGATGAAGTTTAAATTAGTGAGAATACCAGCAACTGTTATCGTGCGTCGAGAGCTGATTTAGCCTGCAACTATATTATATTTGGCGGCTTCAGAGAAATCCTGGTTACCTTGATCGTGAGGCCCGTTTTACATATTCAGAGTAAACTCAGGCAAAGCAAACAAAGGATTCTTTTCCTCGTGCTAAGGTTAGCGAAGGGCAAACACGGTAAGCGACTGAACTGAAGTAGACTATTTTGAAAATAGCTACCGTAGATATATAAAATCAATTGCAATTTTTTGAATCAATTTTGTGAGAGACAGATATGAAATAAAATGGATTGAATTTTATAGCAAAAACGCTAAGAACGAATTTATCACACCATCAATCAAGCTGTTTGCTCACTAGTCGGTGAATGTATTGTAAACAGTACAAAAACGAAATTGTTCTTGTTTGATATTTCAATAAATGCAGGAAGTGAGTTAGGGGTTCTTCACTTTGGTTTAGGTCTCTCTATTGCGATCTGCTTGGAAACGGTGCAATTTGTTCAGTGGTTAGCTCTTCGAATTCGAGAATCAAAGCCGAATCATGAAGTTTTTTCGCCCTGTTTTGATGCTGTGTCTGGTTGCGTTACTCTGCCCGGTAGGTCAATTTTAACTCATAATCAACCAACTGATTGTGTAATGATCCCAAGCGAACTAGTAAGCAATTTGCTATACTGTCACTTAAAAGTCTCAAAAACTGTTGTTGGTCACTTGACCGAGGGATATAACCTAATTCGCCAAATACAACCTTAATCGTGCGAAACACTCACAGAAAAAAATAATTTTGCGTACAAATGGTTTTAATTTAGGAATCAGATCAGGTGACTCAACGCACACAAACGAAACAGAGGTATCCTGAGTGAACGCAGATAGCACGCACGTCGATTCAAGCGAAATTTTCAAAGATTTACTGGAAAATCAGTTGATGATGATTATCGTTAGAAAAACTAGAAAATTCAAGTGAAAGGAAGAGATAAGCTAGAACTGCGAAGTTCAAACGACAGCCAAGAAAGTCATGACAAAATAGCTTTGAATAAACTAAATACAGACCGTAACACCCAGTGGTTTATATAAGACCCGGCTGGCATAAATGTGCCATTTTGATACCCAAAAATACAAGAACCTGTTTAGCCAAGCGAGATCAACTAGGTTCTTATATGTACGTGGTTTACAGTTACATTACGATATTCAATTTAACTTACATGGTCTAGTTTCGACAGTTGTGAATAAAAACTGTATATTCCCTGGAACATCGCAGAAAGAGCTCTCGATATCATTAGTGTAATGTGGTTGAAAAAAGTAGTATATTCCGAAGACCCAAGCGGTTTGAAACCGAAGTTTATTTATTTTTCTGGTAATCAACTCATATATCTCCTTCAAAGAAGTTTTAAGAACCTAATTAAGGCCCTGTTTACAAGCAGGTAGGGTAACCCTACTGCCAGGGTAACCCTAGCAAGAGGGTTAAAAGATAGCCCGGGTTTACAAGCAAAATTTAATTTTCAGGTAGGGTAACCCTACTGCCCGAGACAACTTTACGCTTGTTACGCTTCGGTAACCTTGCAAGTAAAGCACGAACAGATAACAAAACTGGAAAATAATTTATTTCCAAAGCAAAATTATGACAAACTGTGAAAGAACTTGATGTTTTCTGGGTGATAATTCGCTGATTTTGTCGGTATTGTGATCATATTTTGCTTTTGGGAGCCAAAATAGAGATAGCCCGGGTAGGCGGGTTAACCCTACCTGGAGTGTTTACAAGGGAAAAAGTTAACCCGCTTGCTAGGGTAACCCTAGCACGCAGATAGGGTAACCCTCCTACCCGGGTAACCCTGGCCGCCTTGTAAACACGACGAAGAAAATAAGAACAAATGTGTGCGTGCTAGGGTAACCCGCTTGCTAGGGTAACCCGCTTGCTAGGGTAACCCTCTCTCCTTGTAAACAGGGCCTAAGAACTTACTTAGCCTAAAATGACAAGAACTACTATACCTCAAAATACAAGAACCTGCCAGTATTCAAAACATGTAGATTCTTACAAGCGCGTTTTTACTCCATCTTACAAGCTATGTTGTCTTGTCGCGAAAGCTAAGCGCGCAAACTTAAATGTAATGTAATTGTTATTTAGAGAGCAAGTTTCATGTAACTGAATTAAACCATTCATTTGAAAATAAACACTTTCATTTGCAAAAACTCAAATGAAAACGTTTCTTAGAATTACTCTTACATCTAAATCCAACATGTTGCAAAACGTTTTCAAATGATTACATGGACGGAAAGTAATCGAAGACCTTTGTTCAAAAACTACATCTCATTGATATTGATTAACTTCGAAATTTACGAATTTACTGAAGCAAATGCTCGCTAAAAGAAGGAAAGAATTCAGTTCTTTTGGGCAGTACTCAAATTGCATTTATTTTCCACTGTAAGTTTGTAAGTCTTCACTTGCGAGAGATATTAGAAAGGGATGGTTATTTCTGTCGTTCTTATTTTCACCTGATGTTTTTTAGATCATCAATTCCTGTTGCCTGCAGTCGGCATGTTCAGCAGACTCCTGTAAAACACAGGTATGTCACGTGGTTTACCAGCTCAGCTAACCATATTGAGTACAAGCTAGAGACCTGATAAAGTTATGTCAAGATTAACTCTAAGCTTGTACTGGATGCTTTCCCATAACGTCGCATTAATTGTAAGTGCCTTCAGCAGCAGTATGCATTGTCAGCGACTCTTTCTACCCCGGTCAGTTTGTCTTCACTCTCAAGCTGGATGAACGTTGGGGCTCGTGCTACAATGCGCATGACGGAGGCTTCTTGAGGACCGCTGGCTACAAAAACCGACTGGTGCTAAGCAAGGGACTCGCTCTCGTGGTTTACAAAGAACATACAGGAGAGAGAGTTGGGATCAGGTACATCAAGGTCGCTATCAAGGAAGACGCCTAGAAGAAGAAATCCTCAAACAAAGCGCACTTGACGTAGCCATGGCAGTAGAAAAATGAAACACGGATAAACTGGGACTTTAAATGAAGAGTTCAATCATTGTATGTTTTTAGTTGGTTAGTAAATAAAAACGGGACTAAGAGAAATTTGTTGATCATTTTATACGTCATATATGATCAGTTATTGTTTTGACAAACTTCGAATTGTTGTATTTTACTGCGTGCACTGAATTAATGAAAAGCTCTTTCAATCTGCACAGACGCGTTCCTAGTCCAAAATGACTGAAAATATCCGCAAAGTCGATATCGCTCGTTTATGCGGAACGCCGGCCCTCGACAAAGGGATTAATTGAAAGAAGAACAATATTTTTACGGAGAGGTTTTTCTTTTGTTTTTCTCTTCACTTTGTTAACAACTTAGTCGAAAATTTATCCCCCTCGCGTGTGTCTCTGCTCGAATTTGGACGAAATTGTAGTTAATGGAATTTAAATGTACCAGTAACAGCTAAATTCCTACGCGACAGAACTCTTTCGCCCGCATAAAGCACCTCACAGAAATCCTAGTTATACCTCAAATAAAACAAACAAAGGTTTCTTTTCCCGGTGCATTGCATTGGTTAGCAAAGACCAAACACAGCGAGGTACAATTAGGCTATGTAAAAAAGCAACAGTAGTTATGTAAAATCAATTTTTGCGAAGTAAATCTGAAATAAAATTGATTTGCCTAAGCGTAGATGTTATCGTCGTAACACGAGGCCAATTCGTAGCGCTCTTCAAACATTGTTTAAAACACGTAAACGTTAAGTTGTATTCACAACAACCAGTTGGACTGAAAATAGAACAAAATAAACAATTATTTACAACGTTTAAAGACAGAAAGAACTAACTACGAAAACACAGACTTACAGCTTTTTCCCGCAATGACTGATAAGCCTCTGGACGACGATGATCGCGAGGGAACTTACAATAATAATGACAACTAGCTCTAATAACCCGAGGATAGGGAAAAAACGTTTCTTTGACCGTTGCCACCGAATTTTACTACTAGCCTTATTTATTGCTTTATGACTTATGGCTCGCTCTGTAATTAAATTACAGTACAAACCTCGAACTCGCTTAGCAATAGGTACTTACGACATGACAAGGTTGTCTTGAAGTAAATTCGAGAGTTTTGATTTGTTCTGTCTTGATCGGCGGGATTTTGCCATACGAACTGTTTCCATGGAAACGGTCAAAAGCTGCGTTTTTTGTTTGCGTTCGAAAGCCGGCAAATAAATTAAGCTCGCTTGCACGAGCCGTATTGGGATATATCGGCACTCGGTCATTTTTGTACAGACCTCACTGCGCTCGATCAATACTGCAACACCCTCGGACCAATATTCCCCAGTACAGCCCTCCCGGTCGGTTAGTAAGACGTTAATTTGGTTTTATCAACTGAGTTGATAACTTGAATTAGCCACGGTAAAGAGATTCGAAAGGTGACGTTTCGAGCATTAGCCCTTCATCGGAGCGAAAAGAGATTCGAAAAGAGATTCGAAAGGTGACGTTTCCAGCGTTAGCCCTTCGTCGGAGCGAATCGAGGAATTGTGCTACGCTATTGGTTGGTGCATGGTAACGTGAAAAACAACAGGCTAACAAGTTAGGCTAAGAAGTTAGCCTGAACAACAGGGTAAGAAGTTAGCCTGATTGTTGGAGACATTTTGGAGACATTTAGCCTGTTGGAGACATTTTGCCCAAATTATTCTTGTTTGATATTTGAATAAATTAGGGAATGAGTTAGTCTTTTCGTTGATTTAATTACACTTCGCTTCCGGGCTCTATTGAGATCTGCTTGCAACAGGTGTGTATTTTGGTTGGATCTTTGAGAGTCAAAGGCGAATCATGAAGTTTTTGTGTGGGCTTTGTACAAAATTTCCATAACGCCCATTTATGTCTTTCCCTCAATTAAAATACTAAAAACCTTGGGGTACTGCATTGGCTGAGCTCCGTTTACTGGGTAATAAAACAAAAATACCATGTGGGTCAAATTGGCTATGGGAACAGCCCATAGCCGCTTTTATTGTAATAAACAGAATCACATAAGTAAAATACAAAATAAGTTTGTAAAAGTACTTTCACTACATTGGCTACATAGAAATATTCAGCCCAGTATATAAAGATGAGGGCACAAAAACGGACACAACAAAGGCCAAATATATAGAACATCATGAGGACAAGGCGAGGGGAGGAGGTGGGTGAAAACCGTCCACGTTCTCTGACACTAAATAATGACACATAACTCAGCGTCACCACGTGATCAGCAGTGCGCTCTATAGGGGGGGGGGGTACAAAGAATTGCCACAGACCACTCACCATGTCCTGAATAGATTATTAAAGTCATAATAATTAATTTATTAACAATTCTTCTCGGGTAAAGACATAAAGATTCTATTTGTAAACAAATATTTCATTTTGATTATTCACTCCATGAGTGGCTAGTAATCGAACTTATTTTAGACTCGGGTGGCGTATTTTCCATATATTCCATTTCAACGCGCGCCTATGTATTATCCTTTATATATTCTGTCCCTATCTTATTTGAATTTAGGTTCTGATTGATTGATACCCAGACATGAAGTAAAGTATTCTTGACTGTTGTTTCATTTCCAACGGAAGGAAAGAAACAACAAAAAAACGATAGAAATTAACACTTAACTTAAAAAAGGGCTCCATTTGTTGAAATGACGTATTCAGCTGTGAAAAACGTGCACCAAAAGAAAACACCGTGATATTTTAACCTGATAAAAATGACAGAGAAGCTATGCAAGCTCGAGCGCTTAAGGCGGGGGTAAACGTGAAGGCTGTTTTGAGGTCGCTTAACAAGGCCTTTTTGCCTATGTCTCGGTCACGTTTCAAGCGACACTAAATCTCTCTGCTTATCTCATTGACCACTGTTTGGCGGTTTTATTGTTTATACTACAGGCTAAGAAATTTCTCAAATGCCATTGGCTAAGACCAGTAGTATTTCTGCCAAATTTGAAATACTTACATGTAAAAATTTCAGTTTCCATGGAAACCTAAATGATCGAAACAATATGGCGGAAAGAGTTTCAAAATTCTCTGTAAAAAACTGCAAGAGCTAAAGGAAATTACCAAGATATGGAAACGGCAAAGAATGTACAAAGATCTAGGTCACTGTTTCGTCGATTTAAGGTGGAAGGCAAAGGATACAGTCCTGATATTTTCAGTGAGCTGCAACGCGAACCAACTCAGCTTACGTCGGAAGTTCGGTGCATAGCTTTATCGTCGAGCGCTCTTTTAACTGTTATCGAAGAAGGTGAGAGAACGAAAAACGGTTCCTTTCAGTCTTTATTCAACAGTTCAGAAGCACAGGCAACCAGAAGTAAACGTCGTCCGCTGGAAACTATTTTCCGCTGCTGTGGTGACCAAAGAAACGGTAAAGAGCCAACAATTTTCACGGCCTGTTGCTTAAATCATGGATAGCATCCCAAAGTCCAAGTTCCACACAAGCAGAATCGGTTAAACAATCTATTGATAAACTTCGATTGACGATTAGGCTGTTCAAAATGTACCCTTCAAAAGATATTTACAGGTATTCAAGTACTGTTTTATCGCAGTTGAAGCGAAAATCATTTGAACATTTTCGACCTTTGTGCGATCACATGTTTGATCACATGTTGTAGTAAAACCAATCACTCGCGCGTGACTAAACAGCGTTACAAGTTGCGAAATTTCTTTGCCTTGTAGTATAAACAAAAATAGCACGATTTCTTCGGGGTATTTGGTATAAATACCGGCTCGTGATATTTCAAAACTCTCCAAATATCACTCGCCGCGGCGGCTCGTGATATTTTGGCGAATTTTGAAATATCACTCGCGGTATTTATCCCAAATACCCCTAGAAACCGTGCTATTTCCTATACAAATTTTTGGGCATTTTGGGCATTTTGGGAAAGAGATTTTTTTCTCAAAGGATAGGTTAAATTGAGGAAAATATGAAATGTTGAAGATTTGATGGATTTGGAAAATTGAAATTTGAAGTGAAGAATCAGTAGACGGATACCAAACACCAGGGCCCCTAGCAACCAGGGGCTCTCTTTTGCGGGGGTCAACTGTCTGGTAGTGTTTCCAAACCATCTTAATCCTAAAAATTTCCTTTTTTATATCACTTCAAATTTCACACCTATTCATGTTTACCCTCGCCTTAACCTTATTCAGGTTGGGGTTTTTTCTAACTTCAACGATCCGAGGTTCTGAAGGATTTTGCTCCCGTTTTAATTATATTTTATCTATTGATACCCAGACGTGAAGAAAAGATTGTATTCTTTTCCGTTATACTATTTTCAATTCACGAACTGAAGAAACAAATAGAAAATCGAAGACAAAGGGTTATTGAGAGTCTGTTTGTGTACATAGCTGTCAAGTTGAAGCTTCATTTTATAATTGGAAGAACGCTCAGAAAGTACAAATATTCAATAAAGATAAATAACCCCTAAAGAAAAAGAGAATCGAAAATGTCATCGTTTTGCTCTTTTAGCCCTTGGGAGTGAGGGGGTAGATGTCACTCCCCATCTCAGCTCATCTTTCGCGGACATTTTAAGATGTCAATTGGGTGACATATTAAGATTTTTGACGTTGTCATGGTTACCGAAATCTAACTGATCATATAATTCTCGCCAAATTACAGAAATTCTTGAATGTCTGACATTCCATAAGCATTTGGGCTTGATTTTTAATTACTGATTTTCATTACTTATTGATTTTTTAAGAAAATAGTGATATCCAAGATGGCGGATTCAAGACTGCAAATCAAATGACGTCTACGCGTCAGCTTGAATGTTAGAGGGCTAAAGGGTTAGGGAATGAAATCTCAAGTATAACTTTTGCTAGTTATAAAATTTGTCAGGTATACTACATCATTTATATTCTCGCTGAAGCTCAGTTAGATTGGACGTGTTCAGAATAGTGTTTACGTGAGAAGGGATAAGTTGTGATGACCTGCAGCTGAATTCATAAGCCATTAGCACTGACAAAACAAACCATTCCAACAAATCAATGTCCCTGATATTAGAAATATTTTGCCTTAACTCACTATAAAAGCTTTCATATTGTTCTAACGATCCTTTCTGCATTTGCAAAAACGTTTTTCTGAAAAAGAACTATATATCCAAAAAGTATATCCAAAATTGCTCAAATATTTCACAAGACAAAAGGGAGCAATGCTACCAGGCTTTGAAAATTTGGTCGGTGTAGATTCAGGTTTATAAACACACTTTGTCAGTTTCGAACTCATCGTTAAATGCAATTACGAAGGTTTAAAAATACAGGCGCAAAGTTGTCAAAAAATGGTCTGGCAGTTTAATTTGCTGCTTAACTTGTGACAACAACAGCTAATTTTCCGTATAAACATGTGTATAAAAAAACAAAGTTTTAAAAGTTTTAATTTTGATTATTTTTCTCCACTTCGACCGACTATATTCTTGACTGTACAAAGAGGAATCACTTAACTGAACCTAGTCTGAACCTAGATAAACAACTCGTATCCTGTTACCCATTGGTTTTGAATATATGCGATAGTAGTCACGTCTGTTTATTCAGCGAGAATCACATTCAATTGCAGTTATGCCCCAGTAAATATGACTGAGCAAACAAAACTGTGAGATCATAGCCACATTAAAATAGACATGTGAGTCTATTTTGTATCAGTTTCTTTTAAAACTCCTCGTAACACAGATTAACTGGCGCTCGACGATAACTTCACTTCTTCTCTAACAGACACAAGTAGGTTTTCCAAAAGTCTCTGTTGTAAGCTTGTAGTGCTCAATTGTTTCTAATAATGCTTATTATTGTTTTCGATTATCATCTTCTGTTATAACATTTAGCTGTTGTTTTCCTGCTCTATCGAACAAGGTGCTGACTTATTGAACGGTAAGTGATTTAGATATCTAAACAGCAACCTCAGTTATTTCTTAAAAAATTTCTGTGAATGCACAGGCGAAGATTACTGTTTTGTGAGACCTTCTGCATCAGGAAATACTAACCTCGCAGTTTTTTGAACACACTTCCCATTAATTAAGATCTGCTGAGAAGACTCGCATGAGAGAATTCGGGATAATAACACACAAAAGTATTATTACTGTTAGCGTCGATGGCATATTCATGTAGCTAGCAATTCTACTTTCTGTTTGTCACTCGCAGTTTGGAGTATATCGAAAGATGGCTCATCGATATCGTGTTAATATGCAGAATTTACTGCTTCTGTCCCTTTGCCTGTGGATGTGCAATGTGAGTTGATTTTATTAGCAGCTGCGTCTTTTGATTTAAAAAATTTAGTTATGAGTTAGCTACAGAACCACCCAAAGACGGTTTTTTCAAATGCTTTAAAACGCTGTTTTAGTACGTTTAAAGCTCTGTGGGTTAATTTTAGGCCTAGATATAATTTTTTATCTGCTTGGTCATTCTAGAGCTAGTCCTGTCGAGTCTATTAGGACTTTTAAGTCCATTTCCCGAAAGCCTTAGGTCTTAGGTACCCAAAACGTGTTTTTCACCAATCTCAAAACATATCGGGAAAGTACGAAGTGACAATTCCGCTGAGAAAATCCGAGAGGGGATTTACTAAAGGCTTTCCGAACAGATAGTTTACCGAATCCGTTGGGTACCCCTGAGGAGTTGGTTTTAGACAACTGAAACTTGCAAAGAACAAGATTTTAACAACAAGAAGGAATTTTGGATGGAATTGTTACAGTGATGCAATCAGCCCTTGGTCATTCACTGAGATGAAACTACGCTATACTAGAGACGATCGAAATGAATTTCCGGGGGGTCTCGCCTTGTATATTAACCCTCGGACGTACCAGCTAACTCATCCCCACTTTGTGGTAAGGGGGGTTAATGGTACCACCCTCCCCTGGGTTTTCGTTCTGTTTAGGCGCAGCGACATCAGGTATTTACATTGATTACATAATCCCGAGCTTGCTCTGCAAGATGATAACATTTCTGTTAACATGACGTCATGTGATCCGCCATCTTGGATCCGCCATCTTGGATTTCACTATTTTCTTAAAAAGTCAAGAAAGAACGGAAGTTAATACAAAATCAAGCCAGAATGGCTATGAAATGGACAAATGCGTGAATATTTGCAATGTGACGAAGAAAACTGGAGAAAAATACAAGAATTAATGAACAGCTACTGAAAGTCCCTTAGAGCAAATCGTCTTTTCAAAACTTTCAAAATAACTAATGGGGCGGCGGTGCAATTTTCCCTTTCGTAAACAAGCGATGCCATTTTCGCAACACTTAGAAAATTTCTCAACAAATTTTTCTCTACTAATATAAAGAAAAATGAAAATGTTACTAACCACCCAGTATCGAACCTGGAACCTCTGTT
>OZ026604.1:6492571-6525071 GCA_964020085.1 Micromussa lordhowensis
AGATGCTACTTGTTAAAAGCAATCAATACCTAAAAATTATGTCATTCCCTCCCCCACCTCTGGGGTGGTGGTGGGAATGAGCAGCTTAGTCTCTTCGAGAGCCTGGGGAGAAGCAAATAGCAGTGCATGCCTGTGAACAAAGCGCACGAAGAAGCACACAAACGGTTATTAAAGTTCCTATAACCTCAGAATTTTTTTTTTGGCTAAGATGAAACTTAGACAAACACAAAAAGAATTTGCCAAAATTTTCGGTTTGTGATATTTTTAAGTGCTTTAAAAATTAACATAAAGTAGCTGAAATTTGATAATGACCGAGCTGGCGAGGAGCCTGGGTCTATTACTGGGTTGACGTCATAGACTGTTTTGCATGCATGTTTATAAAGAGTTAATGCTATGTAAATGAATATGTGACGTCAACCCAGGAATATACCCAGACCCCTCACCAGCTCGGTCATAACACAAAAGATATCAAATTTCATCTACTTTCTGTTAATTTTTAAAGCCCTTAAAAATATCACAAACCGAAAATTTTGGCAAATTCTTTTTGTGTGTTTGTCTAAGTTTCATCTTAGCCAAAAAAAATTCTGGGGTTATAGGCACTTTAAGGGATATACTTATTGCGCCGGAAATTTACTGTATACTAGAAAGTGCTGGGTCCGAAATTGATTGGTACAATAATCAGATGCGCGTTTTCAGAAATGTAAACAAAAATCACTTGACTGACCTTAAGTTGACAGACCTTCGTAGGACCGCATAGGCACGGGCATGTATCATCACAGCTCACCTGCCCGACGAGGAAAGAGAGAAAAATAGGAATGTTTTTCATGAGTCATTGCGAGCAGTCATTTGTCTTTGGGTGAGTGGGAACGGGGTAAGTGAATGCTTTTTTTGAGGGGGAGAGGGGCAGTTCCATTTTCTTTTATCTAATCGAAGCAAGCCGTGTAATTTTAGCACCAACTAGAATGTCGTTAACAAGCAATTCTGGAGGCTATTCGCGTTACACACCGTATCGATAACCTAAGCCGTTTTAAACAGGATCATTGTGTGGTGTTTTTTGGCGAGACCGTCCTGAGAACGATTCCAGTGGCTCGCATCATCTGGCACAGTGTTCTGTTTTCTTTACGAAGAAGCAACAACAGAAAATTGTTGGTTTGCCCCTCTTAATGGATACTGGTCCCTCTTTCACTGGTGTAAATCAAAATATGTTTTGGTGAAGCTTCCCTTTCCATTAACTCTCCTGTGTGAGATGATAGCACTGTTGAGCTAAGTGCCTGGCTCTAGCGAGACACAGAACTTTGGTACAAACTAGGGCTCAGGTCTTCCACTTCTTTCAGAAAGCTGAGCTGCACTTTACTTTTTTGTCACCACAGCAAAGAATAATTCAAAAATGATATAGGAAGAATCATAATTCTGCTGTAAGATTGTTGTCAGTGGAAATTTGCGCAGGAATATTTTTCGTTGACAGACATACCTTACACGATGACCATATCTTGGACTGTAATGAATGATATTAAGCGAGTTTCCTCTCTAGTACCCTTTTCATGTTTTACGTATTTCTCCGTGTTGAGCAAATGTCATTCCACTTATTTATAGGCACAAATTCTCTGTCTTTATCCTTAAAAGTCTATATTAGGGGACACCGCGAAAGCAAATTAACTTACGAATACTTACGCATAGATTAGCATCGATAAACCATCCGAGACAGATTTTACCTGAGAATTGCAGTTTCCCTGTATACTAGAAAGTGCTAGGTCCGAAATTGATTGGTACAGTAATTAGATGCGCGTTTTTGGGGATGTAAACAAAAATCACGTGACTGACCTTAAGTGCACAGGCCTTCGTCGTACCGCATAAGCGCGGGCATGCATCATCACAGCTCACCTGCCCGACAAGGAAAGAGAAAAAAATAGGAATGTTTTACATGAGTCATCGCCTGCAGTCTTTACTCTTTGGGTGAGGGGGGACAGGGTAAGTGTATGCTGTTTTTGAGGGGGAGAGGGGCAGTTCCATTTTCTATTATCTAATCGAAGCAAGAATTGTGAAGTTTTAGCGCAACCTGGAATGCCATTAACAAGCAATTCTGGAGGCTATTCTCGTTACACATCGTATCGATCACCCTAAGCCAGGCGCGGATCCACACCGGTGTCCACCGTTTTACGGAAATCGGTCATATATTCCAGAATTACTCAGAAACTCCTAAAAGGGGACTTAAGGAATAAAAGAATCCATAACATTTCCTATAAAGGGAACGCGGCCCTGGACCCTCTAGAAGGCACCCGTTGTTTCGGAAATCAGTCATCATTTATCCTGGATCCGCGCCTGTAAGCCCTCTTAAACAGAAGCATTGCGTGGTGTTCTTGGGCAAGACCCTTGCTATCATGATGTTTCCTCCACCCAGGTGTGTAAGCAGTAACGTTGCTGGCGATTAGTCAGAACGATTCTAGTGGCTCGCATCGTCTGGCACAGTGTTCTGTTTTCTTTACGAAGAACTAAAAACAGAAAATTGTGTGTATGCTTCTCTTCATAAACACTAATCCCTCTTTCTGGGGAGTAAATCAGAATACGTTTTGGTGAAGCTTCCCTTTCCATTAACTCTCCTGTGTGAGATGATAGGACTGCCTGGCCCTAGCGAGACACAAAACTTTGGTACAGACGAGGGCTCATGCAGGTCTTCCACTTCTTTGGGATACGCCAAGCTGCACTTTTTGCGTTTTTGCCTCCACAGCAAAGAATAATATAAAAATGATATAGTAAGAATCATAAATTCTGCTGTAAGATTATCGTAAGTGGAAAGTTGTGCAGAAATAGTTTGCGTTGACAGACATACCTTACACGATGACAATTAAAAACATTTTTTCAGTTGCTGTTATTATTTCGGAGAATCGAGATCTATTAAAAACAACTCTTTTGTGAAGAGGTAAAAATGAGTACCAATTCCTCTTAAGTGAAGAATTCCTTTTTCATGCATTTATAACTTTGATCCCCTTGGACAAGAATAACAAATAGCATGGACAACCAAACTCCAGACAAAACATTCTAGAGAGGGGTGGCTTCTACCGAGGCAATAAGCCAAAAAAGTCAGTTATCAGTGAATATCTTGCCTACACTAATTAACTGTAGCTGTGGGTAAAATGATCAACTCGTGGACAAGCCATATAATTATAGACGGTATTTACCACACAAACTAATTCTCTCAATTAAATTGTTCGACCGAAAAATACGTGTAAGAAATTGCCAGGAAATGTTCATGAACACGGTTCTTGGAACAATTAGACTGTAATGAATGATATTAAGCAGTTTCCTCTCTAGTACCATTTTACGTGTTTCTCCGTATTGAGCAAATGTCGTTCCACTTATTTATGGGAACAAATTCTATGCCTTTATCCTTAAAAGTCTATATTAGTAGCTAAAAGATATGAAGGGAAAACTCAAAGTTGGAGACCGTGAAAGCAATTTAACTTACCGTGGGGCAAAGAAGGGCAAGTTCGGCCAAGAATGCCAATCCAGTGACGGAGATGACATACGTTAACTTCATGATTTCGTTTTCAAATCAACTGATAGTCCCTCTTGTTCGAGTCAAAAATAAGCCAAACTTATGCAGTCTGACTTCTTCCTTTGTTGAAATAAGAACACAAACCTGACAAAATTGAGTCCAAAACAAAACTGTTTACAACTTTTATCCAATCCGCTGAAATTACGGCACAGGGAAGAAAGAGTTGTTTGCGCAAGCCATAAAAAAAGAAAACACATTCATTTTGTTCCTATAGATTTTGAATCTGGGGCATTGCACGATGTTGTCAATAGCATGGAACTCTTAGACTTTACAGTTTTTTTCTTCAGTTCTATAGAAAATGCTACCTAGTATTTACAGGACACAAAAATATATTACGGAATCACTATTTTGTAGAAGCTCGATTAGAATCCATTAATATAATTCGTCGTTGTCTTCCCGCTGTTTTAAGGAGTATTGTTTTACAAATATTTTGTAATGATTTACTTTAGAATTGTCCTTTATTTTCATAATAGCAGTATTTCTCAATGGGCTAGTTATGGGGGTTATGACAGCCAATTTACTCTGCACTCATTATAAGCTCGTGTATGTAGAATTGTGACTTAGTGTATGATCTTTCGATCGAGGGCAATCCATTTAAACATTGGTTGAGAAAGTCAGCTTGTGTCGACAGAATCACGAAACCATATTTATTACCTGCCTAAATAGACGAAGTACCTGATCTTTGCGAGTAGTTAATATTTTAAGTGATACCTACCTTGTCAAAACAGCTGCTTGGAGAAACCGTTAGCTCATAGCTTGAGCCAATCAATCTTTTAAGATTTCCAAAAATTATTTTTATTTCATTTTATTTATTTTTTGGCAAAATTAAAAGACTTCACTTTGACAAAAGTAAGTGTCGTTAAGTGACTGATAAGTAGCTATAAGTGAAGATATTGTAAGGGCTGTACACTGACATGAGAAACTATGGAATACGACAACTTTTGATAAGACCTTTTGATAAGTTGTGGTGGTCTATCTCTCATCTGATGGGTAAATGCTCGGAGATATTAACTACATAAGCTACTCTAAAATCCGAGGGTAAATAAAAGTGATGATGATGATGATGATGATGATGATGATGATGATGATGATGATGATGATAAGACCGGTTAGACCAGTGTATACTGCGAGAAGATAAGTATGAATAACGCATCTTATGTTGTGTTCATTAATTAATAGCGCTGTTTTCACAGACTTTACAATGCTATAATGTTGTAAATCACGAGAAGTTCTTGGTCAAATGTTTGCCATTTAATTTTAAGCACTTATCTCCATCCGAGCCAATTATCTGACGCTAAAAAGGTGGACAGATCGATCAAAAAGTACGGATTTTCATTTGTCTAAATTCACTACAGGAATGAATGAATTAATAAATGAACTTTAAGTGTCAAGGCGTTTAGCTGGATATTAGCTAATTATGGACACTAAAAGAACATTCTGAATGCAAAATAAAAAATGAAAATGAATGAGTATTGGCTCAATAATGCGCTGAATGGGATTAAAAATTATCTTAATTCCAGTCACGCCAACGGCTAAGTCTGGCTATTTACTGCTCCTTAAATACCCATCCAGCAGCAAAGCATAGTTAATAGAGAGGAATGGTTATGAAACCTGGCAAAGTTCTTTGTTTTTGTTGGCTATTTTGGGGGTTGACCCTGCACAAAACCTGCATCCCAGGCAAAATACAAAAGGTGGTTATGTGTGCTCAGACAACTAACCAATAGAAGCATTGCAATTATGCATGATCAATGAGCATAAAACAAAGATGCGCAGTGTCAAGGACCTTCCAACATAAATATTAGCCTGTTTGTCTTTCTTCTTTGATGTTTACCGCGCTTCTTAACCATTCCCTCCTATTACCTATGAGCAAACAAAGAGCTATAAAAAAATATCAATTCTTACTAGCATGTATCCTCCATCCTTCAACTTCTATAGGGAAGGGTGATTTACCACCAGACCATGACGCCTCCTTGGCTTGAAACGCATGCGTCCGATGCGTCCTACATTGACAGTTCTCGTGCATCAACCGCTGACCAAATAACATTTAACGCAGGCTCAAAAAAAGATGTGACCCCTTTAAAGGTTCCCATGATTCCAGCTGGGGTCCTTGGGCTTTCCAATCCGCTCACGGTTGAAATAACAGTAACTAATGACGTCAGAATAGGGAAAACTATAGACAGTGACGTCAGACGTGGTGTGTCGGACGGAGGTAAATTCGTCGGATTCCAGGCTCCTGAAAGCAAACTACCCGAGCATGGCCCCTTGCTTTTCGAGTTTATGGCACCTTTGCTCTAGTCAGTTTGTCTTCACTCTCAAGCTGGATGAACGTTGGGGCTCGTGCTACACTGCGCATGACGGGGGATTCGTGAAAACCGCTGGTTACAGAGGTCAACTGATGATCAACAAGGGGTTTACTCTCGAGGTTTATAAGCAAGAGACTGGGGACAGAGTGGGGATCAAGTACATTAAGGTCGCCATTATACACGATGATTAGGCCAGAAGAATCTACAAGCGAAGTGCACCTCATGTTGTTGTTGTTGGTATAAGATGTCTCAATTAGTGCTTAAACTGAGTGATACAAGAACAGTAGAAAAAGTTAATTAAAATGGTAGCATATTTTTTGAGCTCGATTTAAATAGTTTACCATTAGTTTTAAACAAATGGCATTGAAGATACCTCGAAACACTGAATTCAATTTGTCATAAAGTGGTGTTAAATTAAAGATACATCATATTTTTGGATCATTACTCTCAGCCAATCCCAATTAAAAGGGCAAAATTACTGAATGCTGATTGGCTGAGACAGAGGGCATTTTTTCTTAATCACGAGAGCACTTGTGGTAATCAAGAGGACATGATTACTTGGCTGAGTACGCCTGCATTAAGTTGGTTTCCTGCTACAAATGGATTTTGAAACGCATCGCTTCTGAATTTGATCTAAAGTCGCTTATTTCATCTTAACGTAAAAGAAAGTCGACATGCAGCAAAGCACAGTCCTTTGGTGGAAAAGCAAACTAATTTTTCCATCCAATAATGTATTGATTCGCAACCTGAAAAAAATTTGAGTGAAGACGGTTGGTGTCACACGGAGCATCTAGAGTTACAGAACTTCATGGCTACCAAACTGAAAGTTAATTTCTTCTTTTTGCTTCAGGTAGCCTTATTAGTAAAACAGTTCACCTTATCGGTGCAAAAACAATGCAAATTTTGTCGGTTAGTAAAGTTTCGGCGTGTCAATCATTAATAGAGCTGACTCTATTTCAAGTTAAAGGTGCATGGCCTAAATCACGTGTGAATCCAATGTGAGTCACGTGGTATGCCTTCTTCGGAAACCGAAAAAAAAAAGTCGAAAAAAGCGTTTGCAATTATAAGTTATCTTATTTCGCTTGCGGCACCATCAAGCGTCATTGCATTACTGTGTGAGAGAAGTTCTTGGTATTCATACTGCGGGTAATCTTTCAAGTTTGTATTAAGAAATTTTGCAAGGCAGACTAAGAACAGAACAGAGACAGCCGCATGAGTAATACTACATTTCAAAAGTCTCTGACAAGTCTTTAAAGTACAAGAGACTTGACACCTCACCTCCTGAGAACATGGGTGTGAGAATATTAATATGAAAAGTGTGCTTATTATCACCTCGTCAAATCAAATGACCGGATAAATTTAACTCACTCACATTAGACAAATGATTTGTTTAAAAGAATCCTTAACTCCGTCGAAGCAAATAAAAATAAATCAGGGGACTAAAATGGCAGAGGGCAAGAGCGAGGAAAAGAAAATATTTGTTTACATGTGTTATGTCTGATATTAGTAACAATATTTATCAGTAAAAAAATGTCTAGTATTCCAAGGTTACTTAAATATTCATCATCCACAAAATATTTTAAGAGCATTATTAAATGTAGAAAATACTATATAACCCACATATAATGATAAATTTCAGGAACCTGTAAGGCTAAGATTTTCAAGTAGGCCACCCCTACCTAAAATACTGTTTCAGCCTAAAATTAGGAATTTATGATTCATGAGCCAAATAAAACAAGCTCCAATAGGCAATTAAGAGCGAGCCAAATCTCTTGCATTGTCATTTCAGATATAGCAAGGACGGTTTATTGGGCAGAACTACACAATTACAGAATTCTCTTCTTTGATTAGATTGCAGCAATTTAGAAACGATTGTATGCATATTTTGTAGAAGCAATAGACAATACCAATATTCTTCCAACAACAAAACCATTTTTTTCGTAAGAAAATAAGATCCTAGTTAAGAACCTAAACAGCCTACTATCACAGTAACAACCAATTATATATTAATAGCCTTTTCAGACTTAGAAAAATGAAGAAGGTTTTAATATGCGGGTTATTTACCGCACTTCGTTATCGCTTAGAACACGGTAAAGCTTGGTGGGGGGGCTGGATGCAGAGACGGAGGGTGGGGTAGGAGGAAGAGATTGGGATTTTAAATTTACGTTCTTGGACTAACATTTAAAAAAAACATTGCTTTAAAAAAAATAAATTTACATTGTGGTTAAAGTGTCATTTTTCGGTCTCTTTAATTCGAATTTGAAAATGTGGAAACACTTAACATGCTTAATACGGCACGATTATTCTTCCGCCGATATTGTCTCCACACTAAAAGAAAAATTCTTCCTATCAACTGATTTATCACAGCTACTCCCACTGTGTGTCTGGCATAGTGACTTTGCATGCGCCTCAAGCCTCTTGTAGAAAATATTTCAATTATGATTTGTATCTCATTACCATTCAGTAAAAAAAAACACACATTAAACTTGAAACTTAATGAAGTATAGTCACGATATTTAGAGTTGTTTTGGCCACGTAAAAATTAACCTTTAAATTGAAGGAATCCTGAAAATACTAGTTAACTAACATAGATAAACACCGAAGAAACAATAAAACACATGAAGGTACAAGGATGGTTAAGGATGGAAAGCATTGTCACAGTTTACAAACGACGAAATTGAAAAATTTTGGCCAAAGTTTCAAGATTTGGCCAAAGTTTCGGTTTGCGTCGTGACATTGGCCATAATTTGGTATTGTGAAAATGGAGTCTCGTGTACAAAACGAATTCTACAAAACTGCACTTAGCCCATGGGGGCAAGAAAATACGTATTCCTATATCAGAAATGCGAGCAATATGACCTACTTGTACACATGAAGTGCTCTCCTCGTACATAAACTTTACCTCCCTAATATACCGTCGACATATTTCAGGTACATTCCAACATGGTGTTTTCTTGGCCTGTTTTTGTCAGTGGACTTTTCTGCCACATAGCTGTCCTCTGCACGGTAAGTACAGTTTATTTTGACTGTGATTAGTTCAACAGAAAAACACAGCAGCCCTGGTAATTCAGTATAAATTCAGGTCTGGGTGAGATTGGTGGATTAAAGTCCGGCTAGAAGTTGTATAAAGATATGTGTGCCTTTATTGATACACAAATACTTTGTTACTTAACGAGGGATATCACTATGAGAAATCGTCCGATGTAGTTTCGCCTGCCGACCTCGTTGATTTTGCTATTTTTATGGGCATAAAACTCAATTTCCCGACGTATCAAGGGTCAAAAAATAGGGAATCGGCAAAAAAGAGTGATAAGGGCGAATATTGGGTTTTGGGAAAGCAGGAAGCTGCACCCAAATGTCCGCGTCCAATTAGCATTGCAAATGCATTCGTCTTGGCTGAGCTAAGTTGGTGATCCTGGGAATGCAACTCTTCCAGAGCGTTTCTTTGGTACTGTTGTAAAGCTGAAGCGGTGCAAGTAAAAAAGTAAAAAAACGTATTTCATGTAATATTTCACCGGTTGCAAGGACAAAAGTGCTGCATAGCATGGAGATATTTATCGATTGCACTAAGAGAGGCCGCAGAATTGTCTCATTATCATTGCAAATATGCCGCTCAACGATGTTCCACTCAAACTCCACTCGAAGTTCTTTTCCCGTGCATGCCTGTGTCACGTCACTGACAGAAAATTCATCTTCTCCTAAAATAGAACTGTTTTTTGTGTGGCTTTTCTTTGCAGGGAGACCTTATATACCATCAGACCATGACTCCGTTTTGGCTGGAGGCGCATGCGTCCTACATTGACAGTTCTCGTACAACAACCAACGAGCAGATCACATTTAACGCAGGCTCACCCAAACACGCAGTTCTTCTAAAAGTTCCCATGATTCCCCCTGGTGTGCTCAGACATTCTACGCCGCTGACCATTCAGATAACAGTCGCCAACGACGTCAGCATTGGAGGAAATGAGGAGAGCGATAACAGATATGGTGTGTCAGACGGTACCAATTTCATGGGATTCCATATCCCTGATAAAGCAAGCTATGTCAACCGTCCCCCATGTTATGGGGTTGAAGGCCCTTCTGGCGCGAGTTTGCTCCATTTAAGTTACGTAAACCGTGCTTCTCCCAGACCGAGGGATAAATTCTTTCCTGGTCAGTTTGTCATTACCCTCAAGATGGATGAACGCTGGGGATCGTGTTACACTGTGCACGACGGAGGTTTTACCAACTCTGGTGTCTTCAACAGTCGTCTGGTGCCTAGCAATGGACTCACCTTGGAAGTTTACAAAGACGAAGCGGTCGAAAGAGTAGGGATCAAGTTCATCAAGGTGGCTATCATAGAAGATGCTTAGAGCAAGAAACTATTTGAAATAAGGATCTCAGACTTCATGTAATCAATACGAATTATCTTGTTGAGAAATGAAAGAGGAGTCATATCACAGTGATGAAATGAAACTCTACATTAAAGAACCTAATCTATTCCCGATTTGGCCAGGAATTGATTACTGTACTTGAGATTGAGGACTATTATGTTGATGCCCATTCTGTAATATTGAATTTAAACACAAGTAATTATTACACCCTATAGCTATCAATTTCGCATGTAGTCGTATTTTTTTACTTTACACATTTTAATTTGCTTTACCCTTGTACTCGATTAACTGTTATTGTATGTGTATCTATTTAGCAACTGTATTAAATTCACTTTTTGCACAGTAAATATATATTGTAAATAGTACAACCTGCCTAGATTAGCTCTGCTATAAGCGGGTTTGTAATCCTTTAAACTGTAAGATTCAAATAAGAATAATAAATGGTTAAATGGTTAACACTGCATTAAAAATTGTACTTCGTCTTTCGGTAAACGAATTAATAAAATGATACAGGGTACGTATGTTTCACTACTTCAACTGTCCAGAAACACATCTATGTACTGCTTTCCGATACCTAGAGTACTTAATAGGCCATATTCTAACTTGCAATAGAGGCTCACGCGGGCGCCTTCATTAAAAAGATATAAATGTCATTTGAAGACTCCCTGCAATAGCCTTGGTTGCGACCTACACTTGTAGTTCCAGAGAATACAAATATAGTCTATTTGAAAGCTTTGTCAGCCAAAAACTCAACACTGTGGAGGAAATGTGGGGATGAGAGCCAAATATTACGAATAACTGTAGCAATTTCGAGCTCAAGTTCGTTTCCAAGAGAAGACACTTTGGACGTTAGACTTACAAGAGAGGAAAAAACTCCGTCCATGTCAAAGATGTGATGAAACGCCTGGTGTTATTAGAACAAAAGCATAAGAAACAGCAACATATGCAGACGCAGCTAGATGTTGATAACCTTCGCCTTTTGTTTCAGTACTTTTTATTTTTGTAACTTAACAGCTTCTTACTGAGTCTGCGTATGTTGTTTTTACTTATGCGCTAGCAGTCTGGTCCCCAGTGCTACTACTTTTAAAATTTCAAAGGAAACGGGGGCTCTGGGGACGAGACTGAGGCGCTAGTGAAAACGTCGACTGAAGACCACCCTTTTACAGGCCGCCAGGATTTCACGATGTCATAATTGCGGAAATAAAAACTAGAGCAATATTTACTAACAATATTTATCTAAAGAAAATCCCAACACGGTTTTGAAGTGCGAATGACGCGACTAGGTCCTCACAAATTACTTTTGCGCTAAATTATGACACGAGGAAATGCTTTCATAGCAGTCAAACCGTGTAGCAAAATATTTTGGTTTTATCAACTGCGTTGATAATGTGAAGTTGGCCACCGCAAAGAGATTCGAAAGCTGACGTTTCGAGCGTTAGCCCTTTGTCGGGGCGAATCAGTTGATAAAACCAAATTATCTTGTTGTACTTCCCACCGACGCGGCACCACAGTTTCTTTAGAAACTTGCCCGCTCTATTCTCGTGTAGCAAAACCTTTTCTCGCAGACATCCGTATTTGTGTAGTATAGGACACATTCATTACCCTTTGAATGTTAAATCTTAAGTCAAGTTACTTAGTAACTAAACCTTCCGTTTTTTCAGGTTAACTCTGTCAGCTTAATAAATAAGATTGCTATCGACAGAAGCCCTGCAAAAAATAAAAAATATATATATATAAAGCTTACAATTTGTAAAATTGCACTGAATCAGTGTCGCCTGAAACAGTAAGCTCCCAAAATCTTCCACAAATATCTTAAAAAAAAATAATTCCATGAGCTTAAATATATAATGGTAGCTCGCGACTTCGGCGTAGCTAGAAAGAGGCTTGTTCTCTCGCTGAGGAGCCCTCTGCCATCGCCTCACGTGTTTAAATACATGTGAATTAAAAGTCCCAGATTACCGGGAAAACCCTCGGCTAAGAACTGAGATTAGTCTAAAGGAATCAAGCAGCATAAATTCATTTTTCAAGGTGACAAATTTTCTTTTGATTGTATTAGGAAGCGTATACGGTGATTGGTTATTTTGTATTTTACATCATAGGCTCTCTTGCAGGGACGTTCGATAATCACCAAGCGATTGCAAAATTTGTGCTTGGTTTTATAATTATTAGCAAGTGCAGTACAAGTATTCGAGTTCAAATACAAACAGATAGGACTATTTTTGAGCCAGAAGATTTTATAAAAAAAATATTCTCCGAAAATAAGCCCAGTCGAAAATAAGTCCTCCAAAAAGTGGCTTTTGAACAAAATAAATAGCCGTAGTTTATTCTCGGAATTTTACAGTATCCTGTTGATATTTTAAGCCGGTATACTGCGTCAATATTTTACATTCCACTTCACCCACAGAAAGAAAAAAAACATAAGAAGATGACAAACGCCGGGTTTCCTTAATAACAGCAAAATGGTCAGCTGACTAAAATAAGATACCACATTAACTCAGCAGTATCCTCGACAGTAAATTACTGCCAGCCAGTATAGACCCATTTCAGTAATTCCCAATCTGGAGGACAAACAATGGTTGTTTACTACCCTGAGAGAAACAATCCTTTCAAATGCAAACCAATCTTATTGTTTTGTCCTCCAGATTGGGAATTAACTGAAATGGGTCTATTCGAATCATTGAATATTCGAATCATTCGAAATATTGTAATTGTGAACAAGAAGGCGACTGAAAGCAGTTTACCGACCGGCACTAAAATATAGTGCATTTTTAATTTTGGCACAGGGTGCAGGGAGGTGGGGGGAGGGGTGGGGGGAGGAGTAGGAGTCACGGCACTTGTCCAAAGAGAAATTTGCGTCGTTACTTGATGAGCGATATCATATACTTATCATGAATGTGAAAAATTTGACATACTCGCATATAGATGAAGTGCACACTTTAAGACATTGACTTGCTTTATTTTCAAGCAAAACCTTTGTTCAGTTGTTAATCAACTTGTGACATCTCGCTTGTACAGCAGTATGAAGTTCAATTGGATTTTTTCGGTTATCGGGATATTATGCTATATAGGCGTCTTCTCTACCGTAAGTATTCAAATCTCTAAGTTCAAGATGGGTGCAGCTTACAGATCTCTATATTTATATAATTAACTCGAGTCGATCGAGCAATCACTGCTACCATATGGAAACTTGTACATGAATCTAGCTAGCTGCGATCGAAGAAGAAACACAATTTGACCTCGAGTTCCTCGAGTTTTACATAATAAACCCTGTGCGGTTGGTTGGGTGATATAGTGGCAGTTGAAAGTAGCTTGGATTTTATTTTGACGTCGAATGGACACAACTTAATTTCGAGACAACAGTGGGAAAATTAGAAATTCAAAAGCCGAGTTTCATTTTGAACCCAACAGGATGGACTCATCCAGTTGCATCGTTGATTTATTTGTGCGGTAGTCAAATTTATCGCCCGAGAGAAAACATGGATAGTCTCTTGGTAGGCTCACCGTGATGTACTGAAGAATAAAAAGCCTGGCACTTAGTCGCTGTAGCTAGTTATGGACTTCAAGGAATCTTGTCTTCCGTTTATCAGCTATCTAATAAGTTCAGTTCTTTGTGTCTTCGGAGGGCAAATGGAGCCCAGCGAATTAGATTGTCAAGGGATTTTCGAACCCATACATTTAACATCCTTGTAGACCTTCGGCAATTCGCTTACATTCTTTAGTGGATGATGTTTATATACTGGTATCGAAACACGTATTGGACCGTAGTCGTTCCAAATCTATCTGTTTCTCTGGACCACATATAAGGCGATTGGACGTAGCTGCTTCTAGTTAAAACCGCGGGCGCAATAAGTCTTCGAATTACCTTACTTCGAGGTCAGTGGGAGATTTCTTTGATCTATATTACAGATATACTGTAACATTTAACAAAATGTTAACAAAATTGGTATGCAGCCGCCATTTTTGAAATAAGCTTACACGTGCATCGATTGTGAATCAATTTATTCATCGAGTTCGGCAGTAAAACACACAAAGCCAAACACTGCGAAAAATAAATTCATCCTATACCTTTGTTTTATCATTGCTGACTTCATTCACAGTTGTCATCATCGTCTAATGACTAGCTTTAGTTTGAAGAAAAATAAATGTCGGTCAATCGATATGACCTGCTGGCGATAAACGTAGCCACTGCGTTTACGATTCTTTAACTGCCTTGAATACGAGTTCTTGAAAGGAGTTTTGGTCCAGGGGCGACAGCAGTCATTAACATTTTGAGAATCCTCCATTCTTTCAAATATCCTGGAGTTGGCGTGATGTCTTCCGAATAAACGAAAAATCATTAAGCAACTGTCCGCCATGTTTACTTGCCGAGATGGCAAAGGTGGCGAGCATAGTAACCAGGCCTCGAATATTCACCGCCTGGCGCCAGAGCCTGGCGCGGTGTATATAGCGTCATATAAGGAATCGGTCAACCAATCAGATTGCTGGAAACTCTTTGTTCAGCTCTGAAACTATACTAATTCTAAATAGAACTAAATTTCGTAGTTCCATCAGTCCGTATTAAAAAGTAATTCTAATGATTTCGAAATTTCTATTTTTACTCAATATTCATGTGCCCTTACAAATTTGGGGATCTGAAAACAAAACAAAAAATTGAACGAAATGGCTCCTATTATATCTCGTTCAGCCATGTCGATGGTTAACTTAGTTTGGGTGAATATCCTAAGTTTTAACTTATTATTATTTTTATTTTCTTGTTTGTGTGTTTCAGCAGGGAGAGATTATTTACCACCAGACGATGACGCCTACTTGGTTGGAGGCGCATGCGTCCTATCTTAACAGTTTTCGTACAGCAACCGCTGAACAACTGACATTCAACGCAGGCTCAGCGGATCACGGCATTCTTCTAAAAGTCCCCTTGATTCCACCTGGTGTCTTGAGAAGTTCCACTCCGCTGACCATTGAGATAACCGTAGGGAATGAAGTCAGCATCGGTAAAACCTCTGACAGCGATATCAGTTATGGTGTATCAGACGGTACCAGATTTATCGGGTTTGAAACATGCGATAAGAGAAATTATAACTTCAAATCCCCATGCTACGGGCTCGAAGGCTTATCTGGCTCTACTCTAACCTCATTTCGATACACCTCATTTACTCCCAAGCCCACCGACTCTTTCTACCCCAGTCAGTTTGTCTTTACTCTCAAGCTGGATGAACGCTGGGGATCGTGCTACACTGCGCATGACGGGGGCTTCGTGAAGACCGCTGGCTACAACAACCGACTGATGCTCAACAAAGGTCTCACTCTTGAAGTTTATAAAGAACACGGAGATACGGTTGGGATCAAGTACATTAAAGTCGTGATCATACAAGATAATGCGTAGAACGTGGACTGAAGCAAAGGATTGTGATCTGAATAATGATTCGACATTCTGTTGAGAGCTTGACCGGGATAACGTAACCAGCCGCTATAACATTCGCTCCGTATTTTTTCATATTTTATCACACGAGTAAGCTTTTTCAGAGGGCCAATAATTATCTTCGATCAAATAAAATTGCGCCAATCTCGTTCCCAGGCCACCGCTGACCGAAAACGCGCGAGTTCTGAAGAGGAGATTGTAGTTTTGTATGACCACCACTCTTGGAGGCTTTCCAGACTCAGTTTGTAGTTTCACGGCTTACCCAAGAGAGTAAACTCTTCTTTCTTTTTTTTTGTTCCCTTTCAACTTGTCTTCCTTCTCTTATTTTTGGAAACGTTAGATGGGCACAAAACAAGCAAATTTGCCAGAATTCATCCCTGGCCATCCCTGGTTGGTTCCGATATATAAGTTTATCTGTTCGTTTTTCACAGTAGAAATATCTGATCGTTTACTTCCCTGAAATTTCTTTGTCAAAATTTTCTAAGTCCTGTAGACACATGACCCAAATTACGTCAGTCTGTCTCTAAACCAGTCATGGCATACAAACTTTTAAACGAAATGGACTTTGATTTGTAAGACGTCCGAGAATAATCAATTTTCATATGAAATGTTGTGTACCAAAACTTGTTTTGAAACAGAGATAAAGAAAAACTTGAAAAAGCCGCTTATTTACATATGCACTAAACATACTAAGGGGTGTGGTGCCAGGATTATCTACACCTTCAGAGGGTAGAGTAGAGGACTTGGGTAGATGGTGACGTTCTTGGGCCATAACTGCACACCTTCAGTTGTGGGGGGCTGGGGTGGGGGTTTGGGTGGGATTGGGGGTGGGGGTTGGGTATAGCCAATGGGATCCAGAGTATCAAGTAAACAAGCGCAGCCAACAAGCCAGTACAGAAAACGGGAAATGGGGAAATACGCCGATTCTGGTTTAGACCTTGCATGGTTCAAAGGCTGGGTAGCGACCTTGGATTTCCTAGCACCCCTGGAGAACGGCTATTGCTAGCAACAGATCCGTTGCGTTCCCCCATGTAAACTGGCTTGAACGCAGTTAAAACGAAAATAGTACTATTACACAGTCAAACAAAAACATTTAAGTAACATGGAGTCATAGATTATTGCTCGTGTAGGACCACTTCCACATTACTACACTTCTTCACCCAGCTTCTGAAACATCAGGATACGGCGTGGTTTAGCGGCAAAGCTATGTTTTGCGGAGCAGAAGCCAAAGCTTTAAAACACTTCCTTGAGAATGCAGTCGCACAGTGGCTAACGCGACAGTTCACAAATATTTGCGTCCGAATGTAAATTTTTTCAAACCGAGAGACGGAATTAAGGTGTCACGGTGATCGATAAACTGAGCAAACCCATGCATGAGCAATCATTCATCAATTCAGCCTATCTGGTTCACGATGAAAAAACTAATAACTAATATGTATTGAAGATTATCAAGTAGTTCTTAAGCTTTGTTTCACCGCAACGAAAGTCACAATCAGCCCAGTCAAGGTTAGCTAAAATTAAATAGTGTCTTGAATAATTAATGAATCAGCGCGAAAAAGTTCGCGTTGTATATCTTAGCAAAGGAAAAGAGGCAACTTAGGCCACGTCATTTGATTCTTTGGTCACTGTTGTGAGGTTGAACTGAGACTAAGTTTGTTTGCTGGAGATTTTCCGCCTCTGAAGGAATCATGAAACTTCTCTCGATGTCCTCTACCACTGCGCTGGTATTTGTTTGGATTGCTGTGTTCATCAGCCCTGTGAGTATCTTTGAGAAGCCAGTTATGATTTTTAAAACCAAGGTATCAGTCCGTAAAAAGCTTTAAAAAAGCGGTAAATTTTCGGAGTGTGTCTAAATCTTTGCAACAAATTGAGAACCATACACTTCGCAAACTGATCCGCCTGTTGTGCTTTCATCGCCTTTTGCTAACTTTTTTCAAACTGATTACAGTAATAATTTTGAGGTAAACAAGGCACTTTAATGTAGATATATTTTGCTGCCATTGCAAAGGTGTCTTTCATATAGTTCTCACGAAAGCTATTGTGTATCTCAGTTTTGGCTTCTTCGCCGAGCTCTCTTGTGAAAATCCTTACCTGAGAGCGCAAAACAATATAATTAAATTTGGGAAAAACGAATTGCGGCCATTTAACAACTGAAATATATTTTAAACTCTCCTCAGAGTAGAGATTTGTCTCAGGAAACGTACCTGATTGTAAACGAGTTTTTTAAATCAAAGTCGTAAAATAAAAGTTCAAGAAGAGTATTTTCAACGCTTTTCAGGTGAAGTATGGTGCAATTGGAGTTGGTTATCCGCAGTTAGAATCCATGCTCTACTCAAAGGTGAGCTACAAAATGTAATTCATATATTAAAAGTCTCATCCGATAACCTGTTAAATAAGGACTCGGAAAACCGAAAGGCGATTTATTTAATTTTATTTAGTTAGCGTGCTCATAAATCTGAATTGAGTGACTGTCCAAGAAAATTGACGATATAGGATTCACATTTACGGTCTTTTATGATTAAGATAACTATCAGTGTATAATTGTAGTTCGGGTTCCAGTGATAAAATCTAGACTTCAATCAACATCAACTTGAAAGTTGAAAATTGAAGGTATGTCTCCAACGCTTCATATGATAAAAGTTAATAAAACAGTAATATGCGTTCGACCTTCTCTTTTTCTAATTCGCTATAACGATCTTTTATTGCAGCAGAAAGTGATTTACCACCAGACTATGACTCCATCATGGCTTGAGGCGCATGCGTCCTACATCGACAGTTCTTATTCGAAGACCAAAGAACAGCTTACATTCAACGCAAACTCAGTTGACGACTCCGCTCTTCTAAAAGTTCCCTTGATTCCTGCTGGTGTCTTGCAATATTCCTCTCCGCTGACCGTGAAAATTGTAGTCGCTCCTGATGTCAGCATCGGAACAACTTGAAGAGGACAGCGACATCGCATATGGTGTGTCTGACGGGATAAAGTTTGTCGGGTTTCATATGGAAGATAAAAATAAGTACTCAAGCTATCCCCCATGTAATGGAAAAGAGGGTTCGTCCGGTACGCGTTTGACTGGCGGTAAATATTCAAGCTTGACACCCAGACCCAGCGACTCTTTCTACCCCGGTCAGTGTGTCTTCACTCTCAAGCTGGATGAACGCTGGGGCTCCTGCTACACTGTGCATGACGGAGGTTTCGTGAAGACCGCTGGCTACAACAACCGATTGATGCTAAACAAGGGACTCACTCTCGAGGTATATAAAGAGGACAAAGCCGAGAGGGTTGGGATCAAGTTCATCGAAGTCACCGTGATACAAGATGCTTAACGAAAAGAAAACAGCTTGTCAGAAAAGCGGCGTACTATTGTGTAACACGCAGGGAAATAGAAGAAAAAAAGTGACAATCGCATCAATTATTAAATCATGGTTAAATAAAGTATTAAGTTTAGAAATTATTAAGTCGGGGATTTAATTCAGCTGCACAATATCTAATCGATGATTTACACTGGAAATTTATGTCACGTTCTTTGCTTGTTGAGATAAATAAACAAATAAAAAAATGGTATTGAAAGCAACATGGAGCACTTCATGTATTTTTCCCGTTATCCATTTTGAATTGAATTGCGCAGCACTTTTCTCTCCCACAGTTTCCTGACAACCTTCTTTCGCGGGTTCAGTTGAGTAACGAGAGCTAATAATCATATTTTAATATTTCAAGTGTACAATGGATACTTCAGGGATTAATTTGAGGGGGTAAGAGCGGGAAATTGGTACAAGGGATGAATGGTATTTTTTAATTTTTTAATGGTGGGAGAGAAAATGCGATTTTTTTTAGGAATCAAGGAAACATGTATTTAGTTCCGGAGGCCCTCATTCGCAAGGCGATCACGTTAAACAGACTGGCCCACATCTGGCAACACTTCTCTCAAATTAAAATGTAGGTTGGCTCCCAAATTCTAGCTTCACAGCGCATTACAGTTATCAAGTGGCTTTTTCAGCGATCGCGATCTCTGTCCATTTCAACGTGTTTTCAAGCTATAATTAATTGATAAGTTGCATCTGAAAGATACATTTTTCTGCGGAGTGTCAAAAGTAATTCCAAACCGAATCAAAGTGTCGGGCCGGAGCTTATCCTGGTTGCTGTAAGATAAAGCGACTAGGAGTATTTCTTCTCTACTTTGGATGGGATGCTAGTCCATCGCAGGGTTACCCCCAGCATATAAATTCGGTACCCATTTGTACACCTGGGTGGAGAAAGACGCTGTGAGAGTAAAGTGTCTTCCCAAAGAGTCCCAGGACAGGGCTCGAACCCAGACCGCTCGATCCGGAGTCCAGCGCCGCGCAAAGTGACCTCAAAACGATAATTTTGTGCGTTAAAGAAACACTAAGGAAGTAGTAACAAACCGAGAATAAACAGTAATGGTCACTATTGAGAAAGCTGGTTAATAAGACGGACGACAGTCGTACAATCGGACTTGAAAAATTCATACTTTTCGCACTGAGTTGAACCGTCTTTTAGAAGTCATTTATCAGCTTCTATTACAATTCGGAACAAATGGCATGCTTTTTACTTGTTTGTGACACCGTTCATCTGCATTACACACACGCACACGCACACATCCCAGACAAAATATATTTTCGTACGTTGTGTTAGTGGAATGCTCTGAATCACGAAATCAGTACAAGGTAGTCGAGACACTTCTCGCCATTTAATAAAGCTTCGCATAAAAACATGGCACGGTATACAAGGTTCGATTCTTTTATTTATGATAAATTTCCGAGTGCAGAGCTTTCTTTAAATAACTGTGTATCAATGGTCTTAGCCTCTCTGTAGTTTGTTGCTTCATAATTAAAATAACAGCAAACTACAGCGACCCTATAGACCACTGAAGACGTGACACTCAAGCAACACTGATTGAAGATCAGCTAAAATAAATTTGTATTGTATTTGTATTGTTTATCAGACTCTTTGCTGGCTTAGTGCTCTCTTCAGTGCAGTCTGCAGTCTGCATTTTACCCTCAGTCTGCATTTTACCCCCGGTCTGCAGTCTGCAGTCTGCGTTTTACACTGACCGCTTCCTTTTATTATGTTTTTTTGCCAACCGCAAGGTGTCTGACCGCAATTGTTTATAGTTGCCATGGTTACAATCTTTGTTCCTTTGATTTAATTTATGCAGACGAGGTTCTAAATGAACAAACACTCCACTTCAGCAACAGTGATGCGCGCAACGTGGAAAGTATCTCTGGACGAAATTCCGCCTGATTTTAAATCAAATCTTAAGTCAGGATAACGCATTATCCTTCAAGGGAGACAATGCCTGATTCTGACAATCCACGATCTTACGTTCGACCGGTGCCTTTGCCCATTCCTTCACACCAAGGCTTGAAGATCACAGCTCGAAATGCGAAAATTTACACTTGCGAAGTTCCGACACGGCGAGAAGTCGCTAGGGAAAATTATGAACGAAGAAGACACCAGATGAGCAAATGTGGTTATCGATCGGTCATTTACAAGCCTTATCAACCGGTTGGGGAGGTATACCTAGATGATAAGAAGCTTATTCTGAGCGCGTTGGGTCAGGAACAAACCGAACAAGACGACCAGGTAATAAGATCGATTGTGTTTCACGGTTTTTTCTTAGCAGTGCTCAACTAGAACTTTATTGGTTTAGAACTGCATATAATCAAGTAGTTAACATCCGCGTTTTTGAGGGCGTTTATACTAAGTGTTTTAACTAAATTGACTTGCGATAACCGTGGTAACTAAATAAACTTGCGTGAATAAATTTGTCAACCATTTCGTTTGCGGACAAATACGCGATTGATTGTTTGCGATCTGAATTGTCACGATCGATATTTTAAGTGTTTTACAACGAGATACGAATTTCAATAGATGATTTCTAGAATTCGAAAGAGTGCTAAATAAGCCATTAATGTTTTGATGTTTTGATGTTGCGGATGTCTGAATTCCAATTGATCCGAATAACTTTGACGGCTACTCAAATAGGTTTAAATCGTTTGGCATTAATTTCAAATTTGAGAAGATACTCAGATCGCAGTATTACAAACAAGGAAGTAAATTGCGACTTAAGCAACAGCAAAATAGATGGAGCGAATCTTTGCACCAAATAACTCGGGATTTGGAGAATTACAAGTCATATTGCTAAATTTTCATGCATAATTAAATTTTATGTGCAGATGTTTTGGTCGACTAACTTTCTGATTACCTAATGTCCCCAATATCTGAATATTTAAAAAAAATATTTCATCGTGGTCAAGATTTCTCGGTTTATCTTCTGTTTCTTCTACTTCCCAACTTCATGGTTTGTATTTTTACAACAGAATTCGATTTACATGTATATAACTGTTACATTTTGCATTGAGCGCGTGCTTCACGTTTCGTTACTGAGCTCAAAGTGCATATCGTCGCCTTGATCGCGTTGTGTTTGGATCACGATAAATAAAATATGCTTACACTGATCTCCGAGTAAATGAAAATCCATACTGTTTGTTAAATAAGTGGTCAATTTGACATGAACACGGAGCTAATAAGTTTCTCGAGTGAAATTAAAACCGATCACTGTTGATTGCCGCAACTTAATGAAATTGCATGAATAATTAATGAAGCTTTTCAAGTTGACGCTTGGCCGACATCGTATTGTTGATTATGATATCGCTTGCTTTTTATAAATAAACATTTAGCTGGACAAAGAGACATATGTATTCATGTAAAAAATTACGAGCAATAATTCTGGAAATGACATTTGATTGTTTTGAGAGCATGGCAAATTATTCAGTCTGATCTATTAACTCACTGGTCGGATGATGCATTGTGACCATTATTATATAAACTATTAGTATAAATCCACTAGCCTTCTATCAAGAAAGCCACTCTCTAATTGGCTTTGCTACTCAGTAACTATTCTGTGATGGATAGTTAGTAGCGTAGCAGTGTGCGCTTTTTAACAAAATGATGGTCACTTTTTGTGTCTGTGAAGATGATTTAGATAAACTTTTGAACAACTAGTAGATTTATACTAAAACAACTAGATTATTCGCTCTCGATTTCTATACGCAATAGTTGACTTGGGCAGTCTCGAAATGATAATCTAATTGTTAAGTAGAAACTCTTGCATCATTCATGAAATTATCTCTTGGAGTTTAACTAATTAATACCATTCAGTTTACAGACACCACAAAATTCTGACACCTTAAGCTTGTTGGAATTAAGAGTATAAAATAACACAAATTCATGTTATTAAATCAGGTTATACTAGATTTATTAACAGACATAAATTATGCATATGATAACTTATAGACATAAGTGACTGAAAATCAATAAAAGTTAAGGCTTTTAAGCTCCATTCAGGCTCAATTAGCTCTTGTTGCTTGCACTGTAACTCTTGTTTCCATACAATGAAGCAGCCTGGAGTATGTAGTATTGTTTTTAAAGCAAGTTAAAACTTTCCCCTAGATGGGTTACTCCGAGCAGGTCACTCCCAGCAGATTATTAATATTTACAGCATATGTCAAGCATTATTTCCCTGACAATGTGCCAATACCCCTTTAAATTAGGTCTGGGTGGACTAAGAGCCACTTTGAGTGAGAAAAATGGCTTGTGGCCCAATTTAGAACTCAACGCAAATAATTATGACCCTAGTCAAGGCCCATTAACCCGGATGGCTTAGTCTGCAGTCCAATGCATAACCATTTAGGCCACAGCGCATCCCACAAGTAAATAAAGGTTATAAGGTAATGCCTAAATGTAATTAAAGTTGGTTCATTCTGTATTTTAGATTCAAGATGAATCATCATCATCATCAGGAGAGTCTGAATCTGACGATGAAGAATCCCTACGACAATCCAAGGTACGGAAATAACATTGATCATCTTTTCATTCAACCATTACAGACAAAGGAATTTTTCTAAGACTGCCATCTGGAGTTATTTTTAAAAAGTGCTCATTATTATTTTTATTATTATTAATTTATATATTTTACACAGGACCCATGTTGATAGCAGTTTTTATAACTGAAATGGTCATCCTGCATAAACATGTTTATTAATATTTATTTATTTATAATCTTTAAAGATTTGTGGAATGTTACCATTTTTACAATTGATACATCAAATGTACCCGTTTTTAATGTGCTGTGTTTCACATCTTGAAAAGGATCAGCAACCTGTTGTGCCGCAGCCAACAAACTACAAGCCAAAGGTTATAAATGACATCAAGGCACAGGTCAACAAAGGAAGGTTGGTAATAATTATTATTTATAATTTATTAAATTACACGATGTATGATGTATATTTACCAAGAATGCATTGGCCTAAATGTATAGGTAACAAAATTAAAATATGATTTCTTCTTTACTAGGAAAATGATCCATGCTGTTAGACTTGGCTTTGGTTTGTACAGGCTTGTCCAAGAGGAACAAAGTAGGAAGGTACATGTATCTTATTAATGAATGACATTGCTGAGATACAATTGTAATATCACAAAGTTACAAAATGTGAATTCTTGTTAACTTCAGTTGAGAAGCTACGTAATAACAAGCAATCTTTATGCCACTCACTCTTGCTCAAAATAAGAAATTACAACAATGAAAATATTAAAAGTAAAAATTAGAGATCTAGCAGCCTGGAACAACCATAAGGGCTAGCGGAGCCAGGCAGCCAGTTAACATAAGCATTAGTTATAGAAATAAATTACAGGTCACCAAGAAAACTGAAGCACAAATGCACATATAAAATGAAGAGGAAGAATGCTATTTCTACACTATGAAGGAAGCTTAATTAAAAGTAGTTAAATTTATATATGAATACAGAACATAATAGGAAGAGCACACAATAGCTAATTGGCAACCGATAACAAACTATATAATTATTAAACTATACACTACATGTACTGTTATTAAATAAATTTTAATATGAGCAAATCATTTTAGAATAATTAACAATTATTCCACAAGCGTGCGTTGGATATGAGATGGTAGATAGCCAACGAGGCGCATAGCACCAAGTTGGCTATAATCATCTCATATCCAACAAGGGCGAGTGGAATAAGTTTTTGTATTAGAAACGCCCCAAAAATATAGGAAGGTAAACTTTAAAAAAATAAAATGTCCCCAAAGAATCATGCGTATGCTTATCATATTCGTATCTAGCATGGTATAATGGCTCATAGCCCATGATGGCTAAGCCAATGAAAACTCTCAAATTGCATTACATATCCAATGATCCAGTTTTTAATAAATGTCATATTATTCTAGGTGATTGGACTTCCAAGTACATGCGTGCAAAGAAATAATTTAATATCGACATAAAACCATTAACGGCATTACTATTGACGTAAAATGGGTTTTCAGATAAGAAAGAGACTGACCATGCAAACTTTTGTCTGGACTAAAAGTTAATGATCAGTAGGGTTATAATTAGGTGAAACTTAATGTTAATAGAGTTGTTGAAAGTAAGCTGCCCTCCTGCTGTTACATGTATGTTCATGTAATTGATCTAACTTTGTAATGATTTGATTATGTGTGAAGTCTTACTGTCTACTTAAATCCTTGCTTACTTTTTAGCAAGCTGAGGCTGAGAAGGAAAGAAAAAGGAAAGAAGAAGTTGCAAAGAATCAGATGAAACCTGCATCTACGGACAGTGAAGATTCTGATGATGAACTGGATATTGAGCTTAAAAGGTTTCCTGTTAGAAATTTATTCAGATTCAACTGAAAATATTTTTTTGTTGCTGATTAAAAAGAGCAAAAAAAAATGTTCAAAATATTTTAATTCTATTATTCATAATTTTATTTTTTATCATAATATTATTATAGTTACATGATTCCAGTTTCCAACAGTCCAACTCGAGACATTGAATCAGGGTAAGTTTGCCACTCATAAAACGTTTCTAACTTTTCAGTGCAGTCACTTAAAATAATAATTTTGAATTTTTATCTTTTCTTGTTTAGCTTTGGTGAGCACCTTGACCCACAACAAACTCAGCAGCGACCTGGCAGTTCACATTCATCAGCAAGCAGCCAACGCTTGAAACGGCTAAGTAAGTCCTTAATTCAGTGTAGCTTATTCTAATCAACCATTATAACAATATTAAAATTTGTAGTTGCAATGGTAATAGGACTGAGTTAAGTCCAATTCGGTCTGTAATCATACAAGTGATGACAAAATCGGACAGCCACACAGCAGCCACGCAGCAGGAGTCTGATTTATTTTATCACGAGTATGATTACAGACAGCACAAAGTCTTACTACCAATTAATCATGAAAATTACAATTTCCGAGAAAAGAATAATAGCCAAGTTATGAAGAAAGGGCAAATTTGCCCTAAAATACTGACAATCACTCTGAAATTGAGATTGGTTGATTTAAACTACAACTTTGAATGTGATTGGTTGATTTAAACTGCAACTTTGAATATGATTGGCTTATTGAACAGCCAAAATAATGTTTGCGATCAGCCTAAGAGGTGATTAAGTTCCTAACATAATGATCCTGTCAAGTGTGCCGCTTGTTAGATGTCATATTTTACGGCTTATGTCATACTTTACGGGAATCAACTGGAATCTAAAGATTCTAAAGAAATCAAAGCAGTTGATTTAAAACATTCTGCATCCAAAAACAAGGGAAAAGTGCAGGTACCTCATTTAATATAAGCCCTTCAAAAAGTGTACTCCTTCCCAATTCAAATCAAATTACCTACAGTCGACTGGTCATTAGATGCTCCATGGAGGCAGTTGCAAGCAAGCAACACGAACACTGTCACATCATAATATCTGCTGCCATTTTGTGTACCAAATGGCAGTGATAATTTGATTGCCGTGGGTCTGGAAGTGGTAAAGATTACCGGGTCACTAGAAACCAGTTGAGACTTTCCAACCAGGATTTTGAGCAATTCTACTTTTCCTGGGAATTTTCCAGTCGGGTGAACTGAAAAAACGTTTTCCATTTTAACCCCAAACTGGAATTTTCAGAATTTTAGACCAAATGGAAAGCACCCCTACATGCATGTGTAGAGTTTTGGCTCATGATTACACCAAATGGATCAGGAGGCAAAATGTTCATTCGTAGGAAGTACAAGTTCAACATCAGTTGTCATGTAAGAAATCAGTGGCAGTACTTATATTATATATATACATATTACTGGTATACAACATTTCAAACAATTTTTTTTGTTTTGTAAATTCCTAAAACAAATTTCCTACTTGATCATGTCTATTATGTCAGTATAAGGGCAGCATTTATGAATTAAGACACTTCAATTCATTTTGTTACATGTAGGTACGACTGTTAGCACTACATTGCGGAACCCACAGACCCCCCAGCCACAGGTACAAGTGTCATCTCCTAGTCCCTCCCCGTCAACAGAGTTGGATATTGACAGGCAAGTCGATAACTTAGATAATAGTACTTATTAAACTGTAATGATGTGGTATCAGTTGTGGCCACTTGATTTTGGATATGTCTGTAAATACTAAAATAAATAACAATTATAAGCTTATGGCTTGGCAATTGTGTGATGCAGTAAGTTTATTCATGGGGCGTGGAACGTATAGTAATTAATGTATAGTTATTTCATTATCATTATTGTTTGTTATCTTAAGTCATAAGTAAGTACATGTATGTAAGTAAAAAAACCCTTTACTTATACATGATGGTTAAATTAAATCGTAAAGTTTATGCCCGGGTCACGTAAATAAAAAAGTTAAAATGTGGAATTAATAAAATAGACTAATTAATATATGTAAAATTTTAAAAGTTAATAATAAGATAAACATAAACCTTAAACCTACAGTATTGTGTCAGTTTTGGCCACATAATTTAATAATGTCTTGATATTGCTCGTGTTTGAATTAAAAATTGCCTTGTGTCAACGTGAAAGAGTGTTCCATAATGTTGTGCCCCTGTATGCAATAGAACTCCGCATTATGACCTTTAAAGGGCGGCATGTTGAGTTGGTTACCAGCGCGCAGAGGATAAATTCAGTTATCTGGCGACTTTCAGGAAGGTGGGATAGGAAGGGTGACACGTTCGATCTTATCTTATACATCAGCTTAATTAATGGCAATTTGAAGTTGTGGAAAAGGGTCTTCCATTTGGATTCTGAGAGAACAGTTTCAGAGGGTATGTCCTTCGGAAAGTGATAAATGATTCTTACCGCTCTGCAATGTAGTCTTTCCAGTGATAAGAACAAATCCAGACCGAGTTACAGCCACCCCAGACCACGAGGGAGTAAGTTATAGATGGTAGCTTACTTTAAAACATAAGCCTGTCATGATCAGCAAGTCCTTTGGTAGAAATATTGAAGCCTTAAGAAGATTTAGTTTGTTAGCAAAGCTCTTCTTCACGTCGGGAATATGTTGAGCCCAGTCATGTCTTGAGTCAATTGTTACCCCTAAAAGTTAAGATCACTACAGGGAAGAGTCTTCACCACTTATTGAGCTTACAGACTAAGGTTTTAAAGCTGATTTCCAGTCCGTACTGCACACTCTTGAGAGGTAGTTTGCGTTTTTTGTTTTGCTACATGTAAGACATCACAAAATGTTCAACTACTTACATGTACATGAAGTAAATTCAAAGTTTCAAAATAAATGCCATTATGGATGCAAAGCGGTCAAAGCTTTATGGTTCCTTCTTTCTCATATCACTCAATGAAACAACTTCGCAGCTTTAAAAATCAATGTTGAAAATAATTTGAAATGCCTTAAAGATAAGGTATGTGGTTTGTAACGATCTAACATCAATTTCACGCGGCATTCCATTGAGTGGGAACTTTTAATGTTCATAAACATTAGGGTGCCGAGACTGTACAGTATGGACTGGAAATCAACTTTAGTCTGTACTGTGCACTCTCAAGAGTTTATTTTCATTTTTTGTTTTGCTTCATGTAAGACGTCACGAAATGTAAACATTTTGCAACTACTTACATGAAGTAAATTCAAAGTTTCAAAATAAATGCCATTATGGATGCGAAGCGGTCAAAGCTTTATGCTTCCTTCTTTCTCATATCACTTGATGGAACAACTTCGCAGCTGTACATGTAAAAATCAATCAAGCTGTTGGAAAAAGAACTTGAAAGGCCTCAAAGACAAAGTAACTTGTTCGTAACGAATAACATTGATTCGCATTCCATCGAGTGGGAACTAACAATGTTTATAATCGTTAGGGTGCTGAGACTGCGCAATACGGTCTGGAAATCACATTAAGCTTATTCACAATTGTCACTGAGGTAGTTTCCAAGAATTTTTTCAAAAAAAGTTAGCTTTAATTTTCTTTTCACATGTAGCTCAGCATGAAGCTCAGCATGATTAGAAATATATCTATATTTTAACTTGTTGTTCTGTAAACTGTTAGATATACATGTAAACTTACCTAGCTACCTCAAAGGTAAGCACGTCGAAAATATGAGTAGATCTCGAAACACTGAAAATCCACGTGAAATGAAAGCGTCGACAGTCGAAATGGGCATTACCGCTGACCAGCATGGTTAGCGGTGCCCTCGCGAAATACATGTAACGGACGCTTTCCCGATATCAAGGGTGCCAAGTTTGTACGGAAAGGTTAATTTTTTTACAATTAAATTCAACTTATTACAAGTTTGAACGCAACCACTGTAACACCAAACCCGTGGCTGAGGCTGAAAAGTCGTGAAAGAACAGTGTAGTACCGCTATTGTGGATGACAAAATTTTGGCTAGATTTTATATCTCCCCATCCAAAAGCTGAAAAGATCACCCCCGGTGGGACTCGAACCCACAACCTTTGAATTAGAAGTCCAACACGCTAGTCCATTGCGCCACGGGGGCTATCTGCTTTTATTATCCCCCAACTAGTGGACTAATGCAAATCCTGCATTCTGATTGGCTACGCTACTAGGGGACTATTAGTAATAGTCATCGACTAGCGAAATTCTCCGGTTTTTCTTTCGTTTTTTTTTTCCCAAATAAATATTTTTTCGACTTGCATTTGCTAACTTTAGTATTGCCTTTTCTGTCCAACTAGGTGGGTGATACTAAAACAATTAGACCCTTCGCCCTCAAGGGCCACGGGTCATTATAGCCCATTCGGCTTCGCCTCATGGGCTATTGACCCGTAGCCCGACAGAATTTTTGTTGTATCAAAATTATGATATCATGGTCATTATAAGCATGTCGCAAAATTCTTTTAATACTTGCTTGGTCTATATTTCACGCCTAAAAGGGCTTGTTTGTTGGGTTTATTTTCATGGGAAGGGCCTTTTTATTTGTCTTAGGAATTTTGCGTTACTGAAATGTGTAGGTTTGTTTATCTATGAAGGAGAAAATATCTAGCTGCATGCAAGAACACCGTATTTTAAAATGCTGTTAGTGACTATGTTAGTAAATATGCAGGTTATAGGTTCGTTTCAAATGAACGTTATATTTTTCTGAGCATACTGTTGTGGCATTAAGTACAAAACAAGCCCTACAGTCGGAAGTTAAATCTCCCTTCATGTCTTATACATATGATGTATATAAGGTAGGAATTGATCTGAATGATAAATTTTCAAACCAGGAAATTAGGCCAACGAACACAGATGAATTCTTCAACAACATTACTCGAAAATGTATCAAGCGCAAATGTTGATTCCTTTCAGATCGTCCACAGTCGAACAGCCAGGAACGGATCACGTGACGGCAAGTGCGCCATCTAGCCCCACCCTAGTCCCCAGGCGTTACTTGCACCCACCCAAGTCAGCGGCACACAGCACCATCTCGAAAAGCAGCCGTAGGTCAAGAAAACTGAGGACTCCTCGTCCATATTCACCCGTGTATTCCAACATCAACTATGATGACGTCTCGGACAGGTACATGTAGGAAAAATGCAAATACTATATACAGTGTTGTATGAAAAAATGACTTTGCCTACATGAACAATATCAGAATAAAAACAGTCATTATGTAAGAGGCAGAATGAAGCAATGCTATCTCTGAGCAATGCAGTGTCCTTCAGAACTAAATATCGGGGATATAATGTTCAGATAATTACAAGATCTTGACAAAAACGAAGTTGTTAAATCCAAATAGAGATCTGAGCCAATATAATTTAAAAGATTGTTATTGGATAGTTCACACTTCATAACCTAAAATCGTTTTTTTTATTATGGTTCTTGTAAAAAAACTCAGTTGTCATCCTTTTCTAACCAAAGAGTTAGAACTGACTTTTTCTTTAGGCAAATTGAACAACTAATTAGGGGGTAAGCATAGTAAAACATGCTGCATTGTTCGTGTCAGTTCGTTGTTACAGACTGAGCCATAATCTGTGAATTGAAAGTGATCAATCCACAACTGAACTTGCTGACACGTAACTAGTCACGCTCAGAAACAATTCTGGATCTTTGCACCCAGGAAGCTGTGTGTTTTAATGAGATGTGCCCAAACGGTGCACTGGTGTAAGAACTAGCTCTACTAATGTATTGTTTCATTTTCCTCTCACAGGAAAAATATATTTCGCCAGCTGTGCGCGTTGAACTGGATATTAGAAGCAATGTCACAGGATCAGCAGCCTCCGGTCATGCCACCAGTCACGAGCTGTTGGAAATTAAAGTAAGTACCCGAATAAAACCCGACTATAATTCGAACATTTTCCGTCGAACAGACGAGCAGAGTGTCATGCCCGAACATCCTACGAATACACGAACAAACCAATCACGAGCTGCTGGAAATTAAACTGAGTAAGTATCCGAATAAACCCGACTATAACTCGAACATTTTCCGTCGAACAGACGAGCAGAGTGTCATGCCCGAACATCCGACGAATACACGGACAAACCAATCACGAGCTGCTGGAAATTAAACTGAGTAAGTATCCGAATAAACCCGACTATAACTCGAACATTTTCCGTCGAACAGACGAGCAGAGTGTCATTCCCGAACATCCGACGAATACACGGACAAACCAATCACGAGCTGTTGGAAGTTTAAAAATAAGTTGGCAACCTGGTGACGTGAGTTTTGATCAATATACTCGACCACTCTCGGACTACATGTATGACCCGAAAATCTTCGATCGACCGTCATGGAAACCCGAAGAGCTTCCGATGATCACCCAAACAGTTATTGATCGATACCGAGATAAATGCCGTAAATTTTGGAACGGCGATAATTAGTTCTGACCAGACTATCGAATAACTACAAGGTCACTGTCCCACAGTTTTCGACAGCAGTAAATCCTTTAACAGTTCAGTAGATTTTTGGAATAAATGGTCTTGTGAGAGTAAAACATTTTTGAATCAGCAAGAAGAAAAAGAACCTCAAGCAGCTACTGTAACTTAGCCCTTCATGGAGTTAAATGTGTCATATTTTCCCCATTGTGTTTAAGTGTTCGTGTCTTTTATTTGTTTTAGGGACTTAAACGAAGACCCGAGAACAATCCGTAAAAGAGTAGAAAAAGACAAGGCCACAGATAAAGACTGGGTCACATTTAAACAGAATCCTGCACGATTTACACAGGTAGGCTTTGACCAGCTTCGAGGCATTAAAATTAAATACTTGTTTCACAAACTGTACGGAGAATTATCATTTCGAGAGCAGTTGAACCTAGAAGGTTTGGAGCTAGTGAACCAAATCGCGGATGGAATTCGCAAGTAGTTGCCAAAGATACATCGTCGGTTGGGTGACGTAAATTTAAGGACGTTCGCGCCCAAAAACTTCCCACGCACAGATTTTTTTAAAACTTTGACTGACGGTAGAAAATGATAAGATTAGATAAAAAACGTAAAAAAAAATCGGGGGTCACCGAACTCGTTTTCAAGATAAAGCGTAGCTCAGACCATAGCATTTCTACGATTCTCAGTCATTCGAGACGATTCTGGCCGGATTCATT
>OZ026604.1:6530071-6690071 GCA_964020085.1 Micromussa lordhowensis
CGTAGACTGAATTAAGCTGCGTTTTCAAATTCCTCCAGCGTGTTGTTGACAGGATCGTAGCCGCAAAGTGGACAAGAGCAATGCGACGAGGACGAGAGAGCTGCATTGAGTAACGCAATTTACAAAGCTAACCTGTAACATCAAGATAGAATTTCTTTATCTAGATATTAATCTGATGTGTGACGAAACTCTCATAACCAGCAGTAAAAGAAGTGTATGGATAACAGTGAGGAGATTTAATATTCATATCCCTTAAGGTTTGCGGCAGCAGCCATAGCAGCGTTTGGCGCCATAAGCCTGGATCATCGCGCGGAGAAAGTTCCTGGAGATTTGAAAACGAAGTTCAACGAAGTGGCGGACGAGAAAGCGCTTGTGTTACACGATAACTTGGAGGTCAGAGACAGGTGTGTATGACTGGGGACTGTCAATGCATGACTAAGAGTTCAAGGTATAATGTCAAAATAGCACGTTACGCACAGTTACTAGCACATTGATAGCCTAATCATTGTACTTCAACGGCTTACTGGACTATCTTCGTTTGACCTGATTATCACTTCGATTAGTTTCAATCTATGGTGGCTCCATTTAACCGTGGCCTAACAAGCTCGTTAAGATTGCATAGTATTTCGTCGTTGTTTGTGCAGCAACTCTTGTAAGCCTTATTAGTATTTCGGAACAATCAACCTGCATAGCACTAGCACTCCAGTTAGTCAAAATTATCCCTCCGGTTAGCGAGCGTGATCAGCACTTCGGTTAAGGTCATTATTGCAGAGTCGATCCGGGGGAAGTAAGAATATTAATACTCGCTACACGCCGATACAGTTAAACGACGGCATGATTAGTTCATTAACATTGTTAAATATTTCACTGTTGTCGCCGCAGGAGTCGTCTTCATGTGTTAGAGCGAAAACTGATGTGTCTAGAGACGTTCAATAACATCTACAAAGCCCTGGATCAGATGAGGAGCAGCAGTGTAGTGCCTGAGACGGAGACAAACGAGGAGATGAGACAGCGCGTCACTAAAGAGTGTAAATGGTTTGTACACTGGCATTCTATAATTATTGCAGGGAAGCAGTCAATTGTTGTGTTCTGATCTTGCCTATTGTGTTAAGTAAAAAGATTTCCTTGTCCTCTATGATGCCCTTCCTTTGTTGGAGTCAAGACTTTGTAACTTAAAACTTGAGAAAACGTTCATTGACACCCTCGTAGCAGTGAAGTAACCTTCCTATAAACCTGAAGTTTGTTTCTTTGTGGAGCTCGGATAAAGAGTAAAAATGTGTTCACTGGTCTTCATGTGTTCATCTGGACAACGAATGCTAATCTAAACCCGTTACGAATGGTTGTCCAGTTAAGAGCGTAAAATACTCAAGATTCTAGGAAAGTGTCTTTCTAAAGGCGTGTTTTCACTAGCGACGGAGTCGTATTCGGAGTCGTAATCAGAAGCGTAAAGCGATACGATCTAGTGAAAATCAAACCGACGGACTCGGAAGCAGATTCTGCTTATGACGCCGTCGCTTACGATCTAGTGAAAACTAAAAAGAACTGGAAGAATAAATCAATTCGAGTTCGATTCCGAGCCTTGTGATTGGATTATTCTTCTGCTTCGTGGTTGAGACAGTTGACTGAATCGAGTGCTAATCGCAACATTTAACTTATTCCATTTCAAATCCGGTTTACGTTGAGAGTCATCCCCACTCCCGCTTTTCAATGTTGCACAGGAAAGAAGCAAGTTCTAGAGACAGGAAATCCAACATTGTTTTGGGGCGAGGGGGGGGGGGGGGGTGGTGTATCGTATAGTTTAGGGGGAAATAAGCCTTAAGTACTCCAAAAGGGCAAAATGTCTCAACACTTTTGTCGCTCATTGCAGTTCTAGATTATAAGCGACGGAGTCACGAATGGATTTGGAAGAAATGGAAACGTCCTGATTCTTGCGACTCCGATTCCGTCGAGCTTCTGACTCCGCGTATGACTCCGATTTTCAATTTTCACTATGTCATAAGCGGTCTTACGATTCCGACTACGACTAAAACTCCGACTTCGTCGCTAGTGAAAACTAGCCTTAAGACAAAGAAGAGGTGGTCTGATATTACAATTTTTACTCGTCCCAGGTACAAAGACTTACTCAGTAATCTACCACAAGAAGTAAAAGCTGATCGATACTGCATCATAGTCTTAAACAGGATCGCTAGTTACGGCTCGGTAGGTATCAGTGATTGCAGTAAAAAATTTAATCCCTTGTTATCTTACCAACCAGGTGTGAAGGCGATATTGGGAGAATGTCAGCCTTATACTGAAGTCTTGACAATTGTGGATCTCGGGCTGATATTCTAGCTGTTGAGTTCCAAGCAATGAGAGATTAGTTTACTCGACTTTATGGCTGAAAAAAAAAAACTTTGACGCCTGTAAGAAATAACATCCAGTCCAATACCAAGACAAATTGAGAACGGCATTAAAGAGGATAATTTCACTTATCAACCCTTTATCTTAAACGCGTAATTGACTTTATAAAGGACCAATGACAGCTCTCCTGTTTCATTTCCCCACTTTTGAACTTTTTTTATCCACAATGGAAAAGAAATCTTTATAACCTGAGTGGCTAGTTTAGGGAGTTTGCATTGCTGGTTCTTTCAGGTGGCTAAAAACGCATGCTCAATTGTTTGCGCGCTTGATAGTTATCAGTTGACAAATGCTTGATTGTCTGTTATTTTTTTGTTGTTGTTTTCAGCTTGAAGGGCGAAAGATAAGCAGTAGTCAGTTCCTTAAAGTTTTGTCGACGATGCGCGTCTGGGAAATCTGTGCACCTGATATCAATGCAGCTATTGAGGTAATTTTCGGATTGGCGCGAGTTACAAAGGGAGTAAGCTATTGAGCAGTACTTTCACATGGCTCTGTTTATTATGCTGCTTGAGGTTGGTCTAGCTTTCAACTCTATGGATAAAACCCTAGTGTGCAGCCATTCAAAGTACTTTTATGTGTTACTGTTTATTATGCTGTACAAGGTGGCTCTAACTCTCAACTTTATGGATAGAACCCTAGTGTGTGACCATTCAAAAGAACGCCATTGAGCAGTACTCTCATGTGGTACTGTTTATTGTGCTGTACAAAGTGGTTCTAACTTTCAAGTCTCTAGATAAAACCCTAGTGCACAACCATTCAAATGAAAGCTATTGAGCAGTACTTCCATGAGGTACTGTTTATTGTGTGTTTAGTAATGGTAACCTTAGCTTTAAGTGGATAAAACGCGGCTAATCTAAGTTCACTATAAACTGTTACAACAGCGCAAGTTTCTGATTCAGACACCGAGGCGTTAATAGCTTCTGGAAGTATCTCATTGTCTCCGTCTATCTATATTTCTACAGTTTGTTCGAGAAAAGATCGTGGAGATGTCGGAATTGGAGTTCGAAGATTGGATGAACGCAAAGTTTCCACAGCCACAGAGGCCTGTATCTGCACCTCCACCAAGAAGTAACGGCTTTCGATATTAGGAGTAAGTTATCTGTTGGATACAACAGATTATATTCTGATTATGTATTGGCGAAAAATGGTATTACCAACTGCTGTTAGGAAGTCCTTTTTGTTGGAAACAGTGTTGGACTGATGGACAGACGGAGACTGACAGATCTAGCTAGACGGCCAGACTAACTGACCGACCGTCTGTCAGTCAGACAGACAGACAGACAGACAGAATGACAGTCAGACGGAAAGTCAGATAGTCAGTCAGACAGACAGACAGACAGAATGACAGAATGACAGACGGACGGAAAGTCAGGTCAGTCAGACAGACAGACAGACAGACAGAATGACAGTCAGACGGAAAGTCAGATAGTCAGTCAGACAGTCAGACAGACAGACAGACAGACAGAATGACGACGGACGGAAATTCAGATAGTCAGACAGACAGACATGAACGGCTCTAGAGGGACCAATACTGATGGACGGACAGACCAAGTGGCCCACCGACAGTCAAACAGACAGAGAGACTGAAGTACTGAATATATATGAAAACATAACGTAAGGCCGCGTGTATCTATAAATAATCATCAGTGTACAAACTGCATTCTTGAGGACGCATAGCTCAGACAATAACTAAACTACAATCAACAATTTGAGTATAGAACTTGATACTTAACCCTTGTACGTGTGTTGAATATAGAATACAATCGAGCCACTAAGACTAAAGTACGCGTTGTTAGGGTACTTTACGAGAACATATTTTTCTGTCATCTTTCATACGTTTTGTATATTTTTTACAACGAGAAAATTTGTTTAGAAAATAAACTTGCACATATTTTCATTAAATCTACATTATGTAATTTATAACTAAATTGAAGTCAGACATAACATAGATTACTTACTCACTTGTCGTTCTCCTGAATAAACAGTATTTTTTTAGTTTAGTTTGTGTATTTTTGTTATTTACTGAGAGTTTGAACATGCGAGGGAGTAAGATAACCTAACGCCTGGCTAGGCTTTCAATTATCCTGTTCCAGCCTTCCAGGCCCTCGGTCAGTGAGGTAGCGGCCGGCCGACGAACGGCGAGCGGGGTCTGGTAGGTGTCAGGCCGGGGGAGGGGGGGATACTTGGGTCAATTTTTGCTGGCGCTGGCCTCTCAGAACCCCTACCCCATTATAGTCTATTCTGTGGCCAATTATAGACCCCATCTTAGTCACTTTTTGGCAAATGTAATTTTCGCGATCCCAACTTAGTCACTTTCTGTTTTTGCCTATAGATCGTTTTCAGTCACGTGATCACTTTGCAATCGGCCGCCATGTTGGTGCACATGTAAACAGTAAACACATATCGCGTGAGCTTAAGAAAAATGGTTTTGTGTGCGATTTTTGGCTGTGGAACCCGAACTGTTCGCGATAAAGGAATTCATATGACAAGAATACCTTCAGTTATAACTAATCAAGGTGAAGAAATAAGAAATCTTTCTGAGGAAAGGTGAAAGAAATGGATTTCTGCCATCAGTGGAAAAGACCTCACAGAGGGTAACCCGAAAACACTGACCCCCCGGTCCGTAGTGGTAGTCCGTGGACCGGTCCGTAGGTAGTCCACGGACCCGGTCCGTAGTGGGGGTCCGTGGACCGGGGGTCAGTGTTTTCGGGTACCCCCTCAAAGACCGCATTTTAGATCACGGACGAGTCTGTGGTAGACATTTCATCTCCGGAAAAGCAGCAAAACTGTGTGATAGGTACGATCCATACTGGATTCCAACCCATGATTTAGGTCACAATAAATGTAATAATAATAATAATAATAATAAATGGAATATTTACCCAGGATAACCCTTCAGTACAAAGTACTGTTATCAACGGGGTCCTGCTGACTAAGAATTAAAAAATTAAAAAATTAAGTAATAAATAAGAAATTATTAAACTATGTAAAATAGGAAATGCACTAAGTTAAAAGCCATTAAAAACTACAATAGAAATTACAATAGCAATTACAAGTAATGATCGTCCAAGGCTTTGCTAAATAAAATTCTAGAATCGATGTTTCTTAAACTTAACGGCAGTGAATTAAAAATTGAGGCACCTAAAAAATAAAAACTACGGCGCGCAAAATCCAGTTTGACCTTTGGTATTTTCACTGTGTTCCCATTGTTTCTAGTGTTTAAAGCGTTGTGATGTAATCGTGTGATTCCTTCGAAAAGCTTCAAGCCGATCTAGGAGCTGCCGCGAAACGAGACAAGAGAGCCAGAGATCGAGAGATGAAACGTGTTGTGGTAGAAAATTATAAGCGGCGCAGGGAGGAAATCGAGGCCAAGAGACAAAAAATGGTGAGCCAGGAGAAAAGATCATAGACATTTCTATAAATTCTGACTCAACGATGGAAGTAGAAACTGAAACGGGGAGAGCTACGCAAACAGAGGAGTTTTACTATTAATTTCACACCTCAACTGCCAAAACACCATTCCATGAGACTTACTCCGCAAGTGACAATGAGAGGGTGAGATTTTGCAGTTTATTGTTCCATCCTTCTCGGTAATAATCATGATATTTGGCTTAAGACCTCGTTCATTCGCTGCGAGTGCCGCACTTTTGCCAACACGACAAACTTGCTTGCGATGATCATGATGTCCGTGTGATGTCCTTGCGCGGTGTAAACAAACCCCGAAACCATTTGATTGCAAGCCTCTAGACTACGGAAGGCTTTAAATTGTTTTTGTGTGTAAAGCGTGTTTCCAGAACTGAATAGCAAAGTAAATCAGCCGATTCAACGGGCGGAAGACAGTCAGGTTCGAAGTGTTTCTCCTCTATCAAGACAGGATTGATTCCAATCGTCGAGATTTTCTTTAGATAACGCTCTCTGACTTTCCCATCCAGCCTTTTAGCGTAATCAGAATTTGAACTACAATGTCGGGATAAAATGAAGGAATGGGTTGTTTTTTCTCAGAAGCCATATTTTTTTACTGTGAACTGACAAGAATTATAACTTTGGACTCTGTTTGCATATATTTCTTGCTGAAACACGTGACTCGGATGTGCACCAACATGGCGGACATTAATTCTGTGACGTCACGTAAAAACGATCTATACGCCAATACAAGATCCAAGTGGCGTTAACTTCAATGGACGATAACAACGCAGAATAGCCGGAAAATAATACCGTAGCACGGATGATTTGTTGGACTTTGTTCTGGACCCAGGGGTTCTGTACTATTCACGGAATTCAATACGAGACGACTGTTAATTATTAAAAAAAACAGCACGAACCATTTTTTTAACCGCGAATCTTCCTATTTTTAAATCCCTGCTTACAAGAATTTTCTTACCCCAGAAATCCCGAAATTGTGCGACCCCATTCTAGTAACCATACTAAAAATGTAACCCCCATTAAAGTGAATCCCGTCGTCAAAATGCGACCCCATCCAGCGGCACACCTCCATTAGCCTCTTATAAGGAAGTACTCCCCCCCCGCGAAGTGTTAGGGAAGTCACAAGTTTCAGATATGAAACGACAAACGTGAAGTGTAAACGCAAGCACACCAGTTTAAAACCAACAAGTCCTGCCTATAGGCCAACCAAATGGTCCTAACTTAAGGACGTTCGCGGTAATTGTTTCTGCGCATCCTTACTGCGCACGCAAATTCACATGCCACGTTATCCATGAGCGCGCGCGCTAAGTCAAAAAATTAACAAGAACCGCGGTGCGGTTGTAAACTGCGCTTTAATAAACCGCGGTTTGTCTGCGAAACGTGACTCTCCTGCCTTTCAGCAAATATACGAAATCAAAGGCTCTCTGAGCAGCTCATGGATGAATAGCCCAACGCCAAGTTTACTTTTGCCCCTGTGGCAAAACGAGTCTTTGAGCGAAACTATTGGTATGAAAATATATGTCACCTGCACGGTTATTCGCATGAAAATCAAGTGATTTTCATGGGAAACGTTTGGCACAAGCACTCGTTCTGCAAATAGAAACTCAGACGGTGGAAGTCAAAGTCTACATATGTGCCAAGCGGCGGTCATGACGAGGTGACTACCCTTCTGAATTAAAGAACATGATTGTAGCCATTGAAAAAAGGTTCCCCAGAAAAGAGAGGTCACCTTGCATTGCCAGAAAAGATGGAGCAAAGTGTCTGTTTCTTCCTGACAAAAGGTGCAAAGATCATTATCTTTAATTGCAATCTTATACAGAAAGGAATTTGTGGGCAGACGTCTATGGAGAAATTTAAATTGGAAAATAATAATTTTGGTACTTTTTGTGCATGTTCTTGCAAGCTGAAATGTTTTTTTCCAATCTATTTCTTCCTCATTGAGGTCGCAGTCTCTGTACCATTTTGTTTGGGAAGCTCTTGGTTTTTCACTCTTTGTTGCAACGAGATTTCTGTACGTTAAATTACTGGGTTTCTTCGTTCTTTGGAAAGCTTTAGTGAAAGATTCAACCTCGGCAGTTTCCACCCTGTCGATATTTTCCTTAAATCTCATCCTCATTGTCTTTAAAGTTGTAATAATCCCATTGAAAGCAAGTGGGCAACTTTTGCAATGATATTTGTTTAAAAACTCTGTATAGGAGAGGAAACAGGTCTCGTCTTTTATAAGAGACTCAACTGTCAAAATTCCTTTGGCAAGCCATTCTCGAAAATATACAGGTTTGCGGTCGATTCTTATCAAAGAATTATTCCAGAGACGCTGTGTTTTATACTGCTCCAAGGAAGAGATGTTGCTATTAAAATTTACCTCGGTCCAAATCAGTAGTATTTCAGTAATGAAAATATCAGAAGTTTGAAAGTAGTTTTTCGTATTTTTTTTTGTCTAGGTTACCCAAAAACACAGCTTCCCCCCCGTATCTGCCAAGTTCTAGGTCAAAAAAAAGTTTCCATTTTCCCATGTTTGTTTTATCAAGATATTTTTTGATCCAGATAGTTTTTAAAGATTTATTGAATGCGAAAAGATCAATCATTTTAAGCCCTCCATCGCTATACTCGTTGATTATAATGTTTCTTTTAATCTTGTCCGGTTTCCCATCCCACAGGAAATGATAGAAAGCTTCGTTCAATTCTTTGATTTTTCGTTTTTTTCTTCGAAATTCAGCATCATCGTTAGTTCAGGCTCTATCGAGAGCCAGACTCCTAGTGTTTTAATTTTAAACTCTTGCCATTTGAAATCTTTTTCTGGACACAGCGCTCTGAGCTTCTCGCCTTTGAACCTATCGATAACGCTTCGGTTTTTTTGTTGTTAAGTCTGAGGCCAGATATCTTGCTGAATTTTCCTATAACGTCGAGCGAGGCTTCAAGCGTGTCTTGTGAGCCATCTAGAATTAAAGTGGTATCATCGGCATATTGACTTAATTTGATTTCATTTTGGCTGATTGAGATACCTTTAATACTAGGGTCCCGTCGGATTGCGTTAGCTAGAACTCCGACGGAGAGAACAAATAAATATGGGGATAAAGGGCAGCCTTGTCTCACCCCTCTTTCGATTTTAAAACAATCGCTCATCCATCCGTTGTTTATTATGCAGCTTTCAATATCACAATAAAGAGTTCGTATCCATTTTTGGATCGAGAGGCCGAAGCCATAGTGTTGTAACGTTTTTTCAATAAATGGCCATTCAAGGGTATCGAAGGCTTTTTCGAAGTCTAAAAGCAGAATCAAACCAGGGATATTTGTATTAGCGGTGTAATTAATGATGCTATCGATCAAACGTATGTTTTCACCAATAAACCTGCCTTTGATAAATCCTGTCTGGTCATTATTGATGAGTTTTGGGAGAGTAGCTTGGATTCTATTTGCGATTGACTTTGCGGCTATTTTGTAATCGCAGTTTAAAAGAGATAAAGGTCGCCAATTTTTAAGATTTTTAAGGTCTGTTTCTTTCTTGGGAATGAGTTTTATTAATCCTCGTCTCTGAGTAATTGATAATTTATTGCTGTCGTATGAAAAGTTAAGCGCAGCAATAAGAGCGTCCGAAATATCGCTCCAAAATATTTTGTAGAACTCTGCTGGTAGACCGTCTGTCCCAGGGGTTTTGCTGTCGGCCATTTGTTTCAAGGAAGAGAAACATTCTGTTTCTGTAAGTGGGCCTTCACAGGAAATTTCTTCTGCTTTTGAGAGATGTACATCGCCTTCTTCCGGAAAGAAAAATTGGTTGATGGATGGATCTTGTCCACCAGTCAGCTTTGTTGTGTATAAGTTTTTATAAAAAGAAAGGCATTCTTTTAATATGTCGTTGTCCTTTGTAATAAAGTTATCGTTATTTATTCTCAGCTGGCTTATTGTTCCTTGTTTATAATGTCTTTTTTCCAGATTAAGGAAGTATTTGGTATTTTTCTCACCTTCATTGTACCAGCGGCTCTGCGACCTCAAAATAGCGCCTTTTGTTCGATGTTCTATTATGCTTTCGTATCGTTCTTTTTTGCTTTTCAGTACATCTAAGAGTTGTTCACTTGTTGTCCTTCGATATTTTTGTCTTCCAGTGTTCTTTCGAGGGTGGTTATGGTCTTTTCTAATTCTTCTGTCTGGTCAGCTCTTTCTTTTTTTCTTTGTTTTGCATAATTTAGTGATGTCTCCCTTATCTTTAGTTTTATCATTTCCCATAGGAGAGCAGGAGAGACCGAAGAGTTATTTGCATATTCATTTTTTGTTTCTTGTATCGTATTTTTGATTTTGGTGACATAATTATCTTCTGATAGAAAAGATGTATTTAACTTCCAGAAACCCGGGCCCCTAGGGTTTGAATTTGTCACAATTGCCATGGTTATCATTGAATGGTCCGTTTTGTATCCAGGAACAATATCCGAGGTGTTGATTTTGCTAATTAAGCTCTGGCTAGTCAGAAAGAAATCAAGCCTACATTGAATATCCGGTTTCTTCCGTCGCCAAGTGCATCTTTCTTCTTCTTGGTTCAATACTCTCCATATGTCTAAGACGTCCCACGTCTCGTAAATTCCTTTAACCTCTTTGAGGGAATTTTTATGCGTGCAAGCGCGCCCCCCTCTCTTATCTTTCTCAATGTCCATGACTAAGTTGAAGTCACCCCCAATAATGATCTCATCGCATTGAAAATCTTGCAAATAGTTGGAAATACCCCTGAAAAACTCAGGTCTATCTTCATTTGGTGCGTAAAGGTTACAGAGAGTGAAACTTGTGCCATTTGTGTTTATGTCACAAATGATAAAGCGACCGTTAGGGTCTGAGCGTGTTTTGTTGATTTGTAAATCAAAATTATTATTAAAGAGTATGCATGTACCTGCTTTGTTGCTCGAGCAACAGCTAAAAAGAGCTTTATATCCCCATTCAGCCGTCCATAGGTGAACGTTATTTTCCGTGCAATGTACTTTTTTCTGAGCCAATTGAAGATTTCTTTTCGTTTTGAGACCTCTCCCAGACCCCTCACGTTCAAAGAGCTAAGTTTTAAATCTCCAGAGATTGTAGTACGGACCTCAAAAAGCGTGACCTGTGCACATGATTAAAGTGGCAAGGGAAACACAGAATAAATTGGTTTTCCCTTTTGTATGCAAATACAGTGGTGTAAAAAGGGTTAAGCAAAACACTCGCAGATGTAAGTAGGAACAAAGACACACATAAACATACACAAACAAAGCGGCTTTTGCAATCAAACCTGGAAATTTGGTTAAGCAAAACGAAAACAAAAATTCGAATGCTTACGGGATTAATTGCATAAGCTCGATAAAAACCTATATTGTTTGGTTGTGCGTTATCGATGTTTACTATGATCTAAAGGCGGGATGTCCGTCCGCATAAGCCGCCGGTAAATAGAGCAATGTTTAAAATAATATTCAAAATATTGAGCAAGAAAAGCAAAACAATAAATAAATAATTGTCTACTATGAAGTTTGTTTTCCTAGGTTAATTAAGGTGTTAAACAAAGAAGAAGTACTACATTACGGGATTTCCAGGATTTTTCCTTCGGGCCACGGCTTACCTCTCACGAAAAGTTTATCTGGTTGAGCCTTGCTGAACGCTGCGGGGATTTTATTTGCCCTGGCTTTCTTAAAAGTAGCCATTAGCTGTTTCCTTCTCTGGACAATTTCGTATGGTAGGTCCTGGTACATTTTGTAGTTGCTGTCTTTAAGACGTCTTCCCAGCGACAGGATCTTCTCGCAGTCCTTGTATCTCAAGAATCTAGCGAGGATTGGCCTTGGCCCATTCTCCTTCTTTTTCCCCAGCCGGTGGACTCGTTGTATTTCTACGCTGTTTGCGTCCATAAAACCGAGCTCGGTTTCCATAAACAAACGAAGGACTTGTTCGGTGTTCTCTTTATCACTGCCTTCTTCGAATTCGTTGATGTTTTCAAACTTAATGTTCTCCCTTCGGGAATATGCCTCGAGGTACAAATTTTTTGTTTCTAAGCCTTTAATTTTTGTACTAAGCTCTCTGTTTTCTTCTGCTTCTGCTTCTCTGCTTTGGGGCTGAAACCAGACAGTTCAAATACAAAACTGCAAATTAATTTCTCCTGTCTCATGAGCAGATACTATATTTGGAAGTGTAAGTTGAGAGATGAAATTCCCAACCTTCCACAATTTTTTCGCCTTTTGAAAAAAACTTATGAAATTGAAACAAACGAACTCAACCTCCAGCCTGAAAAATGGAAACTTCTCCTTGGCCACCTTAATTAAAGAGTTAAGTGCGAAAATTTGCAAAACTCAAACTCAATCTGCGTGATCTTATCAGTGATATTACCGATATTAGTGCATTAATTAATATATATATGAGCCGGAATACTTAAGACAAACTTGATAGAAAGTGGCTAATAAATAAATAAATAAATAAATAAATAAGTTAAGCTAATTGTAGTTTGCTAGAAGCAGTAGTATCTGTGTTAATATTGTATAGTATGGTGTATTTTAATACTGTTAAAGTAGTGGCAGTGGTACTCAATTGTAATAGTAGTATGTATGTAGTAAGTAGTAGTATTCAATAGTAGTGTACGTGTAAGTATCGAATTGTAATGTAAGCAGAGTAAGCAACTGTTGTTTAACTGTAAATAATGTGAGTAGACGTATTGTACTGAAATAATAATAAAAAAATAAAAAAATAAAAAAATAAAAAAAAAAATGTGCCAAGCGGCCCATCAGGCCAGCACTGATAAAAAATAATCTAACAAAAAAAAAACAATTTACCATCTTCTCGTGGTCTGTTTACAATGTCCGATTAAAAGCTTTAGGTATCAAGAGGGTCTTACAGGGAAGTCTCTGGCACGGTTCACGAGCCTAAACTACAGAAGATCACGCTTCACGGATAAAAAAATTTCGTTTTCCCGAATTACGAAAATAAGAAAGTAAGGACCTGTTCTTACATTAAAACCAGTGTTTGTAGGAAGCAAAATCGCGAATGGCTAAATCAAGGCTCCGTAGTGCATATTGCATGGCTAAGGCACTCTCGATAGACCACTGTAACTATTCGGAGAACTTGTGTCTCAAAATCACGTAGAGTTGTGTGGTAAAATCACGAATATCGGTTAATATTTCAGGTTCTTCACGGATCACGCAAAACCTTCAGGTAACGAATCAGGAAGAACAAGAACCGCAGTATCTTGTTGAAAACCGCGCTTTGAAAAAACGCGGTTAATAAAACGCGGTTACTTACACTGTTTGCGAAACGTGACTCTCCTGCCCTTCAGCAAATATACGAAAAAAAGAGTATCTGATTACATTCTTTGAATAGCGTGAGTTTAGCGTGACTTGTAATCGGAGAATTTTGTTTACGTCTAATGAAAAAACACCTTGACCTTTCAATATAAATTTACATATGGGTTTTTGACGAGCGCTATGCTTCTTGTCTTTCCATGTCCATTTGTTACAGCTACTGCTGCTTAGCTTGACAAATTTCAATTTTACAACCCCACGAGTTGAACCAAAAACCATCTTCGTGCCGCGTTAGCCGCCATATGTATGAACTCCATGTTGTCGGACATAAAATTCGTCTTTCTAGTACCCCGCTAAAACCTGCTGAACCTATCCCACGAAGTGCCTAGGACAAGAACCATACTAAGCAGGGGAGGGTTAGGAAAACGATTTAATCCGGTTTAATGAATAAATTAATCAGAATCGAGTGAGTGAGTGAGTGAGTGATCGAGTGCCATCCGATTGCCCCCTAAGCTCGTGGATGTTACGTAACATCCATGAGCAAAGAGGAGTATCTGATTACATTCTTTGCATAGCGCGAGTTTAGCGTGACTTGTAATCGGAGAATTTTGTTTACGTCTAATGAAAAAATACCTTGACCTTTCAATATAAATTTTACATATGGGTTTTTGACGAGCACCAAGGCTAAGTTTTAACTTTTTTCCCCAGAAAATTCCACCATTGCTTCTGGCGAACTATACACGATCTTACATTTATCACCGTCAGCGTATTCCATGGCCAGACGTAATACCTTTCGAGCGCATTGAATATTCCCTTTGAAAGTGAACAGAAACAATGGAAACATTCCAGATTACAAAATGTTCAGCAAAATGTTCTGTTTTGTATGCAAAACGAAAATACAGCTTAACTCTGGATAATTTCAGCCTTACTAACCAGCAGCTGGTCCCAAATTAGATGCTTTATCCTTGCAAATGTCCTGACGCCCATCGCCGAAGGATTTTGGCCCAAGTTGGACCAAATTAAAATTTTCTCCCTTTGGCCGCCAATTTTTTTGTGTAATTCGCTAACTTGACAAAACCCTCCTGAGGGGGGGATATGCCGAAAAGAGCTGAGAAATGGCCTGTAATTGGCTGATGATGACATCATCCGGTGAAGACAATTGGCCGTGAGTGGGAGTTTGGGTCTGCTCCCCGACAAGACTAAAAAAAACAAGAAGTTTAGAAAACTTAAAACCGCGCTCTTTTAATTCTTTGTTTTTGTAAAGACATTATGTATTATTTAGCAACAACGTTTTTCTTTTAATTTTATTAATCAGCGTAATGGCACTACAGTAACTAGGGTCTTATTTATCACTGTCAGCCCATTCCATGGCTTGTTTGCATGTATTTGAAGTCTATGTTCATGACCTTGATAATTGTATAGTTTACGTTATGTAATGATTGCGTGTATGATTTCATTTATTGATAATATTTTTGGTTAAAACCGATCATTGCTACAAAGAAAAGTGTGACAAAAAATACGAAAAGTACTCGGACAATCACAATTCAATCAATGACTGTAGCTCATTGCCAAAATAAAAGTTCAAAACATTTAACACGCTGCACAATATAACATTATTGACCGAAATTAATGTCAAGCGCATCACTGCACAAGTATTCCAAAACGGATCCTAAAAGGCGATAAGGAGTACCTTTACATTCCGGCACGAAATGGTTATTTGTTATTAAAACAAATCCTCATTGAACCAAAATTCGCAAAAATAAATCTAGAAAAACGAAACAACAAGATGACTGTGATCAAGTGTATTTCTAACAAAAATAATACAATGGAGACAATACAGTCTTTTCACTTTTTGATAACTAGATAGAAACTTGGCACACATTTTCTATTTCTTCATTAGAGGTCATTAGTCTGCATAGTTTCCGCCGTTATCAGCATGTCGCTTTGCAGAGTTTGACATCTCTATAATTTGCCATGTGTTTATGCATTGCTTAGTCTCATTTCTAAAGCAACATATGTCTCCAAAAATTTGCTTTCGACGGACTAAATATGAAATTTACTGTGAACATGTTGCTTACTTGCATCATATAGTGTGACGCCGGCCCCAGCTGTTTGATTAAAACTACATTCAACTACAGTATGGAGATTCTTATCACGGATATCATATTTGTCCTCTTACGTTTTTCTTCGGAGACGCTTTAACTTTAATTCGAGAAACCTATAAGTTCGACTAGAGGCGAAGTAAACAGCATCTTAATTATCACTGTAATGACATTACAATAAATACGGTCTTATTTATGACGGCTGACACCAGACGCCCTTCTCTAGCGCATTCATTATTCCCTTCGAAACTGAACAAGCAAGCAAACGAAAATACAGCTTAACTCTAGATAATTTCAGCCTTAGTAGCCAGCAACAGGTCCGAAATTATCTTTGCAAATGTCCTGACGTCCATCTCCGAGGAATTTTTGCCCGTAGACAAAACTTTCCTGAGAAGAGGTATGGCGAAAACAGTTGAGAAATGGCCCATCCTACTCCGCGACATTGCCATAAAAATTTAAAACATCTTAACTCTGAGAATTGTAGCAAACCTTCCACAATACGTCATTGTTGTCCATAATTAGCGTATAAGTTAAACTACGAAATTACGAAGGATACTAAGATGGATTTTCAAGATACATGAAAACAGACCATATGCGCGCATCTCTAAGCGAGATAAAAAAGAAAAGCTTACCTTCTAAACTTAAAGCTGCGAAAATAAAAAACAAGTATCCATAAACAGATCAATAAAAGATAAAAGCGAAGTGCCCAACAACACCAAAACTTCTCGGAAAATTACAGCTCAATCAATGACTGTAGCTCGTGGCAAAATAAAAGTTCATAAGAAGCATGATCTTCTCAAACACAACAACATTGTTGTAGACAAAACTTTCCTGAAGGGAGGTATAAGGAAAAGAGCTGAGAAATGGCCTGTAATTGGCTGATGATGACATCATTCGGTGACGACATTTGACCGAGTGGGAGTTTGGCCTGTGATTGGTTGATGAAGACATCATCCGCGGAGGTCTGCGTCTGGTGACACGAAAACTAAAAAAAAACAAGAACCGCGGTGCGGTTGTAAACCGCGCTTTAAAAAAACGCGGTTTGTCTGCGAAACGTGACTCTCCTGTCCTTCAGCAAATATACGAAAAAAGGAGTACCTGATTACATTCTTTGCATAGCGCGAGTTTAGCGTGACTTGTAATCGGAGAATTTTGTTTACGTCTAATGAAAAAATAACTTGACCTTTCAATATAAATTTTTGACGAGCGCAAAGGGTAATTTTTAACTTTTTTTTCCCCAGAAAATTCCACCATTGCTTCTGGCGAACTATACACGATCTTACATTTATCACCGTCAGCGTATTCCATGGCCAGACGTAATACCTTTTTAGCGCATTGAATATTCCCTTTGAAAGTGAACAGAAATAATGCAAACATTCCAGATTACAAAATGTTCTGTTTTGCACGCAAAACGAAAATACAGCTTAACTCTGGATAATTTCAGCCTTACTAGCCAGCAGCTGGTCCCAAATTAGATGCTTTATCCTTGCAAATGTCCTGACGCCCATCGCCGAAGGATTTTGGCGCAAGTTGGACCATTTCTCCATTTGGCCGCCATTTTTGTTGTGTAAACAGTTAATTCGCTAACTTGACAAAACCCTCCTGAGGGGGGATACGACGAAAAGAGCTGAGAAATGGTCTGTAATTGGCTGATGATGACATCATCCGGTGAAGACAATTGGCCGTGGGAGTTTGGGTCTGGTCACCGACAAAAAACAAGAACCGCGGTGCGGTTGTAAACCGCGCTTTAAAAAAATGCGGTTACTTACACTGTCTGCGAAACGTGACTTTCCTGCCCTTCAGCAAATATACGAAAAAAGGAGTATCTGATTACATTCTTTGCATAGCGCGAGTTTAGCGTGACTTGTAATCGGAGAATTTTGTTTACGTCTAATGAAAAAATACCTTGACCTTTCAATATAAATTTTACAATGATGTGGGTTTTTGACGAGCGCTAAGGCTAAGTTTCAACTTTCTTTCCCCAGAAAATTCCACCATTGCTTCTGGCGAACTATACACGATCTTCCATTTATCACCGTCAGCGTATTCCATGGCCAGATGTATACCTTTTTAGCGCATTGAATATTCCCTTTGAAAGTGAACAGAAACAATGCAAACATTCCAGATTACAAAATGTTCTGTTTTGCACGCAAAACGAAAATACAGCTTAACTCTGGATAATTTCAGCCTTACTAGCCAGCAGCTGGTCCCAAATTAGATGCTTTATCCTTGCAAATGTCCCGACGTCCATCGCCGAAGGCCGCCATTTTTTGTGTAAACAGTTACTTCGCTAACTTGACAAAACCATCCTGAGGGGGAGATATGACGAAAAGAGCTGAGAAATGGCCTGTAATTGGCTGATGATGACATCATCCGGTGAAGACAATTGGCCGTGGGAGTTTGGGTCTGCTTACCGACAAAAAAAAAAAAAAACCGAAGGCAGAGCAAGAAACCGCCCAGCCTACGGCTGCGCGGTTTAAAAAAACCGAAGGCAGAGCAAGAAACCGCCCAGCCTACGGCTGCGCGGTTTAAAAAAAAAACCCGTGCAGAGCAAGAACCGCGCTCGGCCCATGGCCGCGCGGTTAAAAGTAATAAACCGAGTGCAAAGCAAGAAACCGCCCAGCCTACGGCTGCGCGGTTTAATAACCAAATGATAAGGCAGATGGCCATTGCTAGGGCTTTATTAATGGATTTAACGATCTTGGACTTTTGGTGACCCCAATGTTTCTTTCGATGGATCTGGATCATTTTCTCTACTGATTTTCTATGTTTAGGGAAAAAATGAAAAAAATCTATCGTCTAGAAGTTTAAATTTTTGGCAAAATGCACCATCGAATTCCGTTCTTAGTAGTTCTTCGTGCATCTGTGCGGCGGTCTCAAATGCCTCTTAAAGGGTTAAATTTTGTGAAAACGTTAGTAAGGTTTGGAATTATTTACGCAGCAGACCCACTTCTACAAAATATGACTAAGATCGTTTGCCTCCGTTGACTCACCTTCGATATTTTTAACTATAAACCCCTGTAGACCGTGCTCAATGATATGCGACAATTTTTCGAAATCAGTATAGTTTACCACACGCTTTATCTCTGAAACGAAGACGGTGACCCCCAAATTTTTTTTGCATTTCTGGTACAAGTAACTCATTATCTGCTTGCAGTAAAATTTAAAAAAATTCTATCGACTGGAAAAATTTCGCGCGAACGTCCTTAATTCCAGCCCTCTCAGCCGAGGGAGTTTTCAGCGGTGGAATCCACAGTTTACCTATTTTATATACGTCCAATCCTGGATCATAGTTCCTAAATTTAAAGTTTTGCCTCGTTCGTAGCCTGTTGTGATGTAGAAGTTGATCTCAGTTCCTCTCGCTTGTAGGGATCAGCATGAGTGGTTGACCTTTAAGAAAAGAAACATGACGGCATAAATGTTTTGTTCATCCTTGCGCAATCTAGCGACTGCTAAGAAACATGGCCGCCTACAAAGAAACCCAGTGGCAAACAACAATAGATTCCGTCAGAGAACGATACAAGTTTATGTTTAACAACGATCATTTGAGTGATGTGAGGTTTGCTGTGCAAAAGGCGAATGGTGAGACTGGAATCATTTCGGCTCACAAGTTTGTCCTATCTATTAGCAGTCGTGTGTTTGAAAACATGTTTTATGGTGAAAATTCAGAGGCTGTAGATGTTGACTCCGTCGAGCTGCGTGACTGTGATAATGAAAGTTTCTTGGAGTTACTTCGCTTCTGTTACAGTGATGAAGTGAAACTAAATGCACGTAACGTGATGCGAGTGTCCATCTTGGCGAAGAGATTCTTGTTGCCCTCGCTCGCTGACAAATGCACCAGATTTATTTCAGACAATTTGGACGCATCAAATGTTTTCAATATCCTTCCACTTGCTGTGGAACACAAAGAGCAAGACTTGGTGGAACGTTGCTGGGACGTGATTGATAAACAAACGGCAAAGGCCCTAGAGTCTGATGGATTCGTGGAAATCGAGCGGCCCTTACTTGAAGCTGTAGTTGAACGAGACTCTCTTAAGATAAGAGAGATAGAACTCTTTGCCGCTGTCAATCACTGGGCTACAAGTGAGTCTGAAAGACAAGGTTTGACTGCAAATGGAGAAAATAAAAGAAAAATCTTGGGAGGAAGAGTCCTTAAAGCAATACGCTTTTCAGTGATGACTGAATACGAGTTTACTACAAAGATCCGCGGCAGTGAAATCCTTACTAAAACTTACGAGGAGGAAGTTCTAAATTTTGTGAGGCATATCCGGTTTGCATCAAGTTCACAACGGGCATTTCTAGACGAGAGACAATCCATTTCCCTCGGTAATCTTCAACGATTGTGCAGATTTGCTTCAGCAAATGGCGTTTGGAAATACAATGGTATTGCCAAAGACAGCATCGTTTTGTCAGTGGACAGTGATATCTTCCTGCGAGGTTTATGTTTGTTTGGCAGCGAAAATAGCAGCTACTCCGTAGCTCTTGAAGTAAATGAAGTGAACAGCTATTCGGCGCTCGGCTGTAACATCTATGGACGCCGTAACCGGACCCAGGGACAATGTTCAGTGGTGTCAGTCGCTAAACGGCATGGGACATTCCCCTCGCTGCGCAAGATGGGTAACTATTATGTTGTTGAACTATTGTTTGACTTCGGGATCATTTTGAAGAAAAACTCTTTTTACTGCCTAGAGGCTGTGATATCCGGACCTTCATCTTTACGCGGGGAGGGCGGTTCTAGGGTAATTCAGTGTTTAGGTGCAAAATTCACTTTTAGAGATAGCTATAAAGATAAGAATGGAACTCGTGTTACTAGTGGGCAGTTTCCCGAGCTGCAGTTTTATTTAATGCCTCCAGTACATACAAAAGAAGTGCCATTCGCAACCAGAACATTCACTGAAAACTGATTCTCTTGATGAAATTTATATAACCGGTAGCAATGGCTTATTCGACGATTACTGGTGTAATAGTCCAGGAGCATATGTACTCCCGTGGTCAAATCGTGAAGAAAGCAAGCAACTAGGCTAGATATGTTCAGGTGACCTAAAAGAACAAGAAAAGTGATGTTGCCACTTGTGCAAACCGCACGGAGGAGTTTTAAGGGGTGTTTTAAAAAATGACATCAAAACCCCAGCATGGGAACGAGGCTGGGGGTAAAAACGTCTCATATCGTGTAAAAACACAATTTTAACCTCGCCATATTATCAGAATTTGTCACGAATGTGGTTATGTACGACCTAATTTAGAACTCTCTGGTCACGTGACCACTTTGACATGAAAATGAGGCTCAAAATAGGCGATTTGAATGTTATAATCAGTTAAAATCGAGAATTCGCGCTAAAAATATTCACTTGTTGAAAAAGTAAAGAAATACAAAATATGTTTTATTTTGTGGGAAAAGCGAGGAATATTACGCATTCTACTCGTTTTTGTCAGGGCATTTTCTTACATTGGAGCTTAGAAAAACCACAGGGAACCCATTCAAGGGAAGCATATTATTTCAATTAGTATGAAAAATAGTATCTACACTTTACGCGAAGACCTTTTTTTATTGGAGCTGATACCTGATATGAATACGTGCACTTTAGACATGTTTTAATTTAAAAGACTCTTGTTACAGCAGTTAAATATTTAAACTATAGCTTTCATTTGTTAACAACATTACAATGCCAATAAGCTGATACCTGATATGAATTCTTGCATCTTATACATGTTTTAATATAAAAGACTCTTGTTACAGTAGTTACATAATTATTTAAACTATATCTTTCAGTTGTTAACAACATTACAATACCAATAAAGTATTAATTGATGAAAGCAGTTTTCAAGTCACTAGCAATCCTCATCGTCATCAGTATCAGACATGTATTCATTGTCAGCTTCATCGTCATCTTCATCATCGCTGACTTCTTCATCGTTATCACCCCTGTCGTCTTCTGGCATATTCTTGCAACCTTCGCCCGTGTCAGAACAGCTACAGAGATCCGTGCAGGTCAGTCCAGCCTTCCTGCACTGACAGCGTTTGGTGGTGCACTTTTCCCTGACACATTTGCACTTAACAAGTGAATGATGTCGTCGGGTGCTGGGAGGAGTGTTGTCATGATAGGAATCCATTTCTTTTCTTCCTCTTTCACTAGCAATCCTCATCGTCATCAGTATCAGACATGTATTCATTGTCAGCTTCATCGTCATCTTCATCATCGCTGACTTCTTCATCGTTATCACCACTGTCGTCTTCTGGCATATTCTTGCAACCTTCGCCCGTGTCAGAACAGCCACAGAGATCCGTGCAGGTCAGTCCAGCCTTCCTGCACTGACAGCGTTTGGTGGTGCACTTTTCCTTGACACATTTTCACTTAACAAGTGAATGATGGCGTCGGGTGCTGGGAGGAGTGTTGTCATGATAGGAATCCATTTCTTTTCTTCCTCTTTCCATTCCCAGCCAAAGTCCATTGGTGATGGCAATGATGGATTGGGGGTTCTATCATTATTCCATACAAGTAGCTGATAGTGTGCACGAAGAATGGCCTGGTTCAACGCTGCTAATGTGGGGGGAAGCCGCTCTGATTTGGCTTGCTTCTTGGTGAAGAGCCACCATCTCAATGCCTTAACTGTGGAGATGTTGGTCTTGGGAACAAAAAACTGGCAGACAAGCTTTTCAACTGCTTTTTGGGACTCACTGCTTGGGAAATCACTTGTTCCGAGCTGCGATAATGCACTGATTGCATCTTCACTTGCTTCGTGGAAAACATTCCAGCACGTAGATTTCCCCTTGTTTGAGAATGAGCCTGTGTTATCTGCTCCTGTCAAGCCGGTAGTGCTGCCGTCTTCAAAGGGCCAAGCGCACGAATGATTGGCTGCAGATTAATCTCGCGATAGTTCTGACCTTTGCTGGTTACGAACACTGTATTCTGGCAGAGATCGGGATATTGCCTTAGACAAAGAATAAAGACATCTGTGTCCGGGGAATGAATTCTGATTTCAGTTGCTCCACTGGCTGTAGCATCCAGGGCATGCAGGACAATCTTGGTGTCTGCTTCCTCTTGGTCACTCTTCAAATATGACATGTCTTTCTTGTTTCCCTTGCTTTCACAGCCGTAAACTACCACTACACATGTTCCATTTCGCTCTGTGTGCTCGATGGTCCTTTCTGCCAAGTACTCGGTCAGCTCACTCTTTGTTTTCGCATGGGAAAGCAACTTCTTCATTAGGACCTTGGCGATATGTATGGTGGACGTTACACGGTAATAGACTGGATCATGGTTTCCTAGTCTCTTCTTGCGAGTATCTTCTTTCAGGGAGGATGGGAGATCGTAGCGATCAAAGATGAGGCGTATTTCGTCATTGTCTCCATACTTCTCAAAGATGCGGCATGCGAAGTGATCTGCAAGTTGTGAGCAGCTCTTTATCCACTCTGGCTTGTCTAAGGATTGCACTTCAGCCATTGCATCAATGATACAAACTTACATTCTTTCCCCCTAACTCGTAGCATCTTGACTTACAGCCCTGCAATCATCAGTTTTGGCTGGAAGCTTCTCTAGAATAGACATCAGCACACTCTTGGCTGGGCAGTGCAACATTTCTCCATCAGTAGCGAACATCGATCTCGGAACAACTGTAAATTCGTATGTCGATCTCTGGTCGGCTTTTACAGATCACCATCATGCGTGCAAATAGGTTTCTGTCTTCTTGTAACTCCAGAATCTGGTCGTTACTAGACACCTTGATCTTCTTTCCCATGGTTTTCCAAGTCTGAAGTTTTCTTTTCTTCATCGGGGACCAGAGATTGATTTCTCCTGGCTGGATGCGATCTTTCACAAACTTCTCGAACAGATTCTGGCCAATCTCACACTGTTCCAAAAGATCCTCCTTTACTTTGCTTGGCGTTACAACCTTTGTGACAAGATTAAAGAGGTCGTTGCTCTGCTCAATTTCCCAGTCTCCCAGCAAAAGGTTAAAAATAATATGTCTCTGTTTAATCAAATTCTATGATTACGTTTTGATTCACTAACCACAAGCGAAGATCCTCTTCCATTTTTATAGGTTGTCATAATGGCAAGTACGCCTTTTTTTAAAAAAAAAAAATAAAAAAAACATAGTGGATAATTAGCGGTGGTTGATGGATTAAAAGCAAAATAATCCTATAAAAAGTCGGAAAAAAGTGATTCTTGTCAGTTATCTTGCTAAACTAATCTTTGTTTTTTACACTTCCAACATGTGGAGCATTTTATTAAAACACGTCATATGCTTAACATCGCCTACTCAGAGCCTTGTTTTCATGTCGAAAGGTCACATGTCCAGAAATTTACAGATCAAATCGTGCATTATAACTTTCTTGACAAAAATTGATAAAATGGTGAGGTTATAATTATGATTTTTAATGATATGAGAAGTTTTTTACTCCCAGCCTCATTCCCATGCTGGGGTTTTGACGTCATTTTTTAAAGCACCCCTTAAAATTCCTCCGTGCGGTTTGCACAAGTGGCAACATCACTTTTCTTGTTCTTTAAGGTCCCCTGAACACATCTAGTCTAGTTGCTTGCTTTCTTCACGAAATTCCCACGGGACCCAAATTTTGGACATATGCTCCTGGACTATAATATGTAAACCAGTAAATAGAACATTGTACATTTAATGCTGATATTTTTGACCATTTTTATCGTGTTGTAAATAAAGTTTTCACTCTATCATTCATTTATTCACTGCTAAATTTTCCGTAGTATTGATTCTTGGAAAGTGTTTTCATGGACTTATCTGAAAATAAACGATAAGCTTAATGTCATATTTTTTCGTTTTTTTTTTTTAATTTAAACATATTTTCCATTGTTTGCCCCAAAAGCACCTAGGCATATCAAGGGGGCTTACAATTAATGCCATAATGTCAATATTAATGTCATATTCTATGGTTCACAAAAAGATATTCTCGGAAGTATGTTTGTCCTTTCCTTGCTCAGGGCTACTAGCCTATGGAAATGTTGGGTGATGGCACATAGCGTTCACTGTAGACCTACACTAAAAGATGTCGAGCGTTTTCGGAACGGGTCGGTCTGCGAACTATGTGAGATGTTTCCTTATGAGCGAACATTTATGAGTGAACCTTTCATAGAGAAACATGCTAGAATTTCAACTGACCTATCGAATGTTAATCGAGAGGAGCATCAGCGCAAATCTCATCATGTGTGAAGACGTCATAATCTTGAACTAAGCAGAATACCAATAAGAAGTTTGAAACGTTTAAGCAACAAGAGCAGAAAGGCAAGATAATTTGTCTATGCACGTATTCTTTCATGTATACCCATGTCATCTACATTATATTGTACTGTTATGTAAATGCTAAAAAACTGTTAAATAAAAGAAGTTTATGTTGAACGGCTTTCGTGAAAGAATTCGTCAAAGTATAAGAAAGATAAAATATCGTGCCAGTCGATATTTAGCATTGTTTTCTTGTTATACCAAACTGATGTGTTCTTGCAATAATGAGGCCCATATAGCAAATTATATATTGCAATTATAAATTACGTAGAGACAAAAATCCTGGTCCTCCAATATATGTTGACCCTAAAGGCTGGTTTTCACTAGCGCATAAGCATAAGCTAAGGCAACATACGCAGACGCAGTAAGATGCTGATAATCAGCGCCTTTTGTTAGGAAAGTTTCCAAAAAAGGCACTAATTATCAACATCTTTCTTCGTCTGCGTATGTCGGCTTATGCTTATGCTTATGCACTAGTAATAGCCAGTCTTAACAAAACAATAGCAGCTTCCTATATTCAAGGTAACGAGTTAGTTTTTGGACAGAATGTAGGACAACAATGTGTTTGAACTGTGCTCTTTGATTTGCAATCACACATAGCTATAGGGGATCAGCTCTGCAAATGATCTTATCCAAATAATGAATATTGGAAATGACTTTATTAAAGTTTGTCATGATTAGCCAGACAAGCATTTTTAATGCAGTCAGAATTACCAACAGCATTAAATGCGTTTGATACTGATTATCAACTGGGATAAGGTGAAAGCTTCTCTGGTACTGTTTACCAAGAAACTGCTTTAGAGGGATATCAGTACTGCACCTATTTACAAAGAGCCTTTGAGTCCCTCATATCTGAAAACTACACAAATTTCGTATTAACAGTAAGGTGTATTGCTGTTGCAATCTATTGTAATAGTAATATGGGGTTCAAAATATTGGATTCTCATGCTAGAGATCTATATGGTGGTAAAGTTGAGGTACATGTGTTCTTCTCGAAGAAACTTCATAGTTTAGTGCATTATTTTCAGGGTATACATAACAATGATGTATTTGAAATGAGAGGAGTACAAATTGAGAATATTCAAAATAGGATGGTTTCTCAAAACAATGTGAATGAAACCACAAACTTCAATCTAGGTTGTGCTGTAGCCCTATACTTTCTTACTACTCTATAATGAAACCATGTAATTACTGGAATTACAACTCATCGTTACCCACCTTTAGGGAGCTTAAGCAACGACGAAGATGACGCCGAGGACGACGGCTAGTAAAAAATGAAGTTATATTTTACAAGCGACAGTCGCGATCGTCTAGATCTGTTCGGTACATGTACGCTAATGGCTAGAGCATTTTGAATTTCCGGGTTATGGAGGTGCGTGACACAAGGCTACGATCACATTTGTTGAAAAATATATACTTATCTCATGATTTTGAGCCCTGTTAGAAGCTAGAGCATTAGGAAAAGTGCTTATGTAAATACTTGCTTTTTCAGTACTGATAGTCAGTCGCCTAGAAAGCCAAAGTAAGTTCCAGATGTTTACACTATTTTCCGGCCGCCGTATATGTGTACCATGGAGGTACACCAACATGGCGTTTTCATACTGGGCTCTGTAAATTTCTGCGAAACATTTCCACGAATATCTGAAGTTTGAGGAAACGCACAGGGCTAAAATTTGGAGAAGTGTCTTATTTGTTTATCTTCTACAACATCACTATTTCTTGGCTTTTTCCACTTGATAGTTTTCGATTTATTTTTTTTATTGCGTGACAGTGAAAACGATCTATAATAGCCCAGCGAATCGTATTTGCAAAAATAATTGTTTTGCCAAAAGGACAACAGAGGAAAATTAAAGGTGTTATATGTAATGTGCCAGGAAATTGTAGTCAAACAGGTGACATATTGCCTCGTCCTCCAGAAAGGTCTGGAATAATTCTCAAATCTCGGTCGCTAGCAGTCTGGGCAGCTGTACTTTAATAAATAAACCGCATAAATCGATCCTTGCAACAGGAATCATAAACTATACAATCCAGTAAACCATTCCAAAAAAACATCTCGCTTAAACCCAGTTTCCTTTACCCCTGACATCGATTCGTGTGCGAACAATTGTAATATCCCTCCACATCGTTAGTCTCAGTGCGAATTAATCAATCACTACTTTTGCTTTCTACGAAAACCCGGAAACATCTCTTAAAATTACGATGAGAAGATGACGTAAAGACTGTTTTTACTTTTAGACATTTTAACAACGTTTAATTTCACTTTAAAGGTTTCATTCATTTAATTTTGTTTTCTTAATTCAAAACAGACTTCAAATTTCCGGTGGATTGTAATCCTAGCATTTAAAAAGTGTCAACACTTTAATCTATCTGGTGAATCTCCTAAATATAAAAATATCCTTCGTTTATCTGCCCTGGCGGGTTACGAAGGATCAGATTTTCTTGGCAGTCTTCCACTGCCTTCATCTTCCTGTCGTTCCTGAAAAACAGCCGCGCCGAAGAATCGAAATGGAGACAGCCTTGAAATCCTCTCCCAAATCTCATCGTATTCAAGATTTTCTTCCCGCCGTTAAGCCCTCATATCTGTCGCTGATTTTAGTACTTTTATGTGGAATGAACCTTATGCGGAACGAGTCTACAAACGATCGCCTGATAGCGTTGGAAACACAGATGAAGATTTTGTCAGCACGTAAGAGTTGTGTCGACACTAGTTCGCCATCGAATTATGACAAAACGTCAGAAAAACCGATGACTGATTCTGTAGTACCTATCAAAAAGACTGGGAAATCTCTTGAAAACAGGCCTGACTTTCCCAAAGGTGAGAATCATTTTAGGCTATCTCTAAAACAAGGAACGGGGAATGGAGGAACGAGGAACGAGGAACGGGGAACGGGGAACGGGGAATCTCTAAAAGGGGGAATCTCTAAAAGGAGGAATCTCTAAAATAGGGAATCTCTAAAAGGGGGAATCTCTAAAAGGGGGAATCTCTAAAATAGGGAATCTCTAAAAGGGGGAATCTCTAAAATAGGGAATCTCTAAAAGGGGGAATCTCTAAAATAGGGAATCTCTAAAAGGGGGAATCTCTAAAAGGGGGAATCTCTAAAATAGGGAATCTCCAAAAGGGGGAATCTCTAAAATAGGGAATCTCTAAAAGGAGGAATCTCTAAAAGGAGGAATCTCTAAAATAGGGAATCTCTAAAATAGGGAATCTCTAAAAGGGGGAGTCTCTAAAATAGGGAATCTCTAAAATAGGGAATCTCTAAAATAGGGAATCTCTAAAAGGGGGAATCTCTAAAATAGGGAATCTCTAAAATAGAGAAAAGCCGGCATGGCAGTGAGGAGAACGGAACGAGTGCGTTTACATTTTTTCTGTGTCGGGCGCATTCGTGTCAAAGCTCTGCAGACACGTAATAAAGGCTCAACCTTCTAGTCGATGCCGAAAGAAATCGATATGTCGAATATGTTAACCAATGAGTTATCAATGAACAGAAAATGTGGACAAAGTTTCACTACAGACGACAGAAGAACATTTACGAAAGTTTGTTGTGCAGATAAAGACACGGTGTCTCGTGATGAAACTTCAGGAAACGACAACAGAGACAATGTTCTCGTGCTCCAACCCGTTCAAAATCTTGGCCTCCTTTATGAACGTTTCAGTGAAATCGCTGGCTGTATGGAGTAGCTTTTTCACAACCACTGTTTCGGCCGGCTTTGCTGTTGTCTGATACCGGGTAATAAATACCGCGCCAAATAAGCCCTGACCAATCACTTAGCTCGCAGTTTCATGCCAGCTAAATTGTGGAAGCCCATCAAGCGCGTCCAGCTTTTTTCGTTTGCTGGCAAATGCGAATGGAAACTTGAAATTATCCATGTTGAGCTGAAGCCATTGACACGAAAAAAGGGCGACTGACGGGGGATGACATGTCTTATCTAAACACGCTCTCGCAACCATTTCCTGCCATTTGATACTACTTTGAGAGAATTTGTCCTTTTTTATTATAACAAAGCAGATGCTAACTGTATGTTCTCATTACTTGTCTAGTAAATTATGCCATTAAACGTAACCCACCAGACACCATCAAAATATATTTAGCATTTGCGTGGTTTCCGGTTTACACCAAAAGACATGCAACGTTGTCGAGCTTGATCAGAGCGTGCAAACCATACCTCTGGAACCAGGATAATAACATCGCTGATAAAGCGCATTTTTCATTGATATTTTTTCTCTTGCAAAACAATCATGACCTTTGCTCCAACTAGAAACGGCTATTACAGAAGGTGGAGAGATCAGTTGTGATACAAACAATACCAGTTTTAGCCTTCTCATTTTTGCACTGATCTCCAGATAAGCTTTATAGCGTTTAGCCGATTCCACAGTTCGTGGAAAGTGCGATTATTGATCACGTCCGATCGCCTAAACTTGTGCCCGACTTATTGTTTTCACATTAAAAAAGCCTTTTTCAAATATACTTTTCAAAGTAGGCCGGCATTCCCAATCATTTATTATCATTAAGAAGAAATGTAAACGCACTCCTTCCGTTCACCTCACTGCCATGCCGGCTTTTCTCTATTTTAGAGATTCCCTATTTTAGAGATTCCCTATTTTAGAGATTCCCCCTTTTAGAGATTCCCCCTTTTAGAGATTCCCTATTTTAGAGATTCCCCCTTTTAGAGATTCCCTATTTTAGAGATTCCCCCTTTTAGAGATTCCCTATTTTAGAGATTCCCTATTTTAGAGATTCCCCCTTTTAGAGATTCCCCGTTCCCCGTTCCCCGTTCCCCGTTCCTCGTTCCCCGTTCCTCCATTCCCCGTTCCTTGTTTTAGAGATAGCCAATCATTTTATAGTAATGAATCTTAATTGTTCTCGAACTCCCACTTATATATTTCATTGATTGTGTTCACATAATGTCATACAATTAAGTTTTTTCAAGTTTAGTAGCAAGAAATCACATCAAGTGAAAAAATATTTTGGGGGTATTTTTGCAATTTAACTGACAATCGGAATTGTGTTTAATAGCCTTCTGCATGCATGATGTTAGGGCATGTTGTATATTGAAACATAAGTTTAGTCTTGAAGGAGTGTGAGCGAAGCACTAACACTCGGCTGCTGGATATTCAACACTGGTATGTTTCTGAATTTTGGGGCTCCATACCCTTTTCGCTCTGTGTGAAATCATGCGAACAGCCTCAATGACGCTCGGTTTATTACTTTCAACCTTCTCAGTAAAAGATCCTTTTGTGTTTTATGGGCCAGACGTGACACAGCTGGTAAGTTCTGCAAGCGGTTTTATTAAAAATTATATGCCTGGCATAACAATTTAAAGGGCATAACCTCTCTCAGCAGAATGAAGGAATTTGAACCCGAATTTTCATCGTTTCATTTAACTTGTTATTCAAAATGTCAAGCGACTTTTCTCACTGTCGCTCACACTATCATCTCTTTCTTTAGAGTGATGTTTGGTAAGAGCAATTTCTTGAGCAAGAGATCTGCTAACAGTACGTCGAGTCAGGTTAAGTTTAGTTTTGTTTCGCAACTAAGAGTTTGGATCAAAATACTGCACAAAGTCAATTAACCCACAGTACCATTAAAACTGATAATTTCTCAGTGTGAAACGTACACTGATAGCAGACGGGTCCCCAGTCGTCTTATTACAAGTTCTTACAGCTCGCGTTACGCGGCGAGCTGGAAGCGCAGGAGAGATGACTAGGGACGAGTCAGCACTAATAGTATGACTGCAACTTGATGATAGATCAAGTATGTCAAAAATCTTACTGCGCGTGGAACAGAGTTGTTTTGAGTGTTCTGGACAATCACGCAAAAGTACTGGTATATAGAGGTCGCCATTATCATCACATGAAATTTATTTCAACTGCTTTCGTAGTTTCCAATTTTGATTAAATGAACCTTTCCTTACTTATGTTAAAAAGCAGAATAGGTTAGTGGGGGAGGGGGGGGAGGGGGGGGGTAAGTGCAACTTTTCTCGGCCGCATAAATTTCGAAAAGCGAAGTCTAAAAAAGATAGGTATGTAACATTTTTTTAACACGTTTATTAATTACACCCTCGTTTGTTCCTGCAGTAAAAAATACGTCAAAAAGACTATCAACAGTTTTTGGAGCAAGAAATCGCAGACAAGCTTCCAACATCTCTTCCATAACAATCGAAGACCTACGCAACGAGATCACAAAGCAGTTTGAACAACTTGTGCCCGTCAAGTATTGCAAGTCAAGTGAAAAGGTATGTCCTGCTGGTCCCCCCGGAATCCCTGGTACTAGAGGTGCAAAAGGATCTCGTGGCAGGAGGGGACCGAAGGGGACAAGAGGGAAAACTGGAACTCAATGTGTCATGGGACCTCCCGGTAAACACGGCAAAACCGGAATGACCGGACCTACCGGACCGAGAGGAGAAAAAGGAGAAACGGGAGTGCCAGGACCGATAGGTATGCCGGGACCACCGGGAAAGCCCGGAGAATCAATATCTGCTCCTCAAGTGATGTTATCACCTGCTGAACAGACTCGAGATGAAGGAAGAAATACGAACCTTTATTGCACTGCTGGTGGAAATCCGCGTCCTAGAATCGAATGGAGATTCAAGGGCAGCAAGCTTCTGTCAGGATCTAAGCACTGGACCAAAGATGATGGAGAGCTGAACATTAAAAATTTAAACTACAATGACGCTGGACGGTACACGTGTGTTGCAACAAATATTCTTGGCTCACATCAAGCTTCTGGTAATCTGACTGTTCGAGGTGAGAATTCCAACGTACAAATTTGTTTACCTTATCCAGTGACTTCATGAAACGTTGATACAGATTTTTTTTCTTAATGAAGTCACTTTTTACTACTTTGATTTCTAGCCAGTGTGTGTACACAGTTTGCCCAAAGTGACATTTCTCCATGCAGTCTCGCTCGCTGCCGTTATTCTAGTTGTCACGCAATCCTTCTATAGAGGAGTACTGCATAACGATCCAAATAACGGCTACTTTTTAAAAGGATAGAAGTTAATTGAGATCTGTCACTCTCTTCTTGCATTTTTATTTGTACGATTTAAACTCTCTTTCCGTAGGCCTTCCTATTTTTACTTCAACTCCTCCATCACTTGTTACTCCCAAAGAGCTGTCTACTTTTCGACAAACCTGTCAAGCTGTAGGGTTTCCACCTCCTGTGCTAACCTGGACCAGATTAGGAATGCCTATGCCTGTTGGAAAGACTGAAGTAAAAGACGGTAATCTGACCATCAAGAATCTGAGTCCTGCTGACACCGGACTGTATGAATGTGTGGCAACAAACAGCATGGGTACAAAGAAAGCCAAGATGAACATGGCGGTACAGAAACAACCACCTAAAGGTGTGTTATTGATAATTAAAAAGTCAACGTGCTTCTTTCATGCTGTGTTGTTGCTAAATTACAAATCAGGCGAATACACATCATAATCTGCATAGTGTTGTGTTGTTGCACAGTCAGGATCCAGGACTAATGCAAAGTAGACTTTTAAGGGAAGGCTTTTAAACGAATTGTTGTTTTCTTTTTCTTATAGTACTGTTTTTTCTAGTATTTATATGCGACACTTGAACAACAGAAACGTTAATTAAAAAAAAACAAACAAACAAACAAAGCAAAATGAAAGACCGAGTGCCTAAAGAGAGACTGGGCACTTGTAGTTTCCATGACGTTTATCACAAAATCTATCCACACGATCCTTCCTCAAAATGTTCGAAATTAAAACTTCGCTCCGATTAAACATTTTTCCCGTTAAGTGGAACATATTACGGGATGATAGCCAAACAGTGTTTAGACGTTTTTGAGTACAACAACAAGCTGATAAAGGGGGCAAGTTTCTAAAGAAACTGTGGTGCTGCGTCGGTGGGAGTATTACAAGATAATTTGGTTTTATCAACTGAGTTGATAATGTGAATTGGCCACCGTAAAGAGATTCGAAAGCTGACGGATTCTCTCCGACGAAGGGCTATCGCTCCAAACGTCAGCTTTCGAATCTCTTTACGGTGGCCAATTCACATTATCAACTCGGTTGATAAAACCAAATTAACAAGCTGATAGTTGTGTAAGAACAAGAAAGGTATTGAAACATGGTTTCAACTCATCTACAAAGTGACGACTTTGAGTGGGCAAAACTTAACCAGTTAGTTGGAAATATGACAGGCTTTTGACGTATCATGGTTCCAACTTAAGGGGCTACGTCACGGTATTTTGAGTCATTTTCTACCATCGACAAAATTACCTCTAAATTCAAGGAAACCCGAAAATAATAATTTACAAAGATAGAAAAAGACTAAAGAGATAATAATAAACCATAAAGGAACAAGGATGGCTAAGGATGGAGAAGATTGACACGGATTACAAACAACAAAATTGAAAAATTTAGGCTAAATTTTTCAAACCGTTTCATCGTGACGCAGCTCCTTTAATAGAATTTGTTGTTGTTATATTTTCTGTTGTGTTTCTTTCCATTAGATTGTGATTGCTGGCGCAGTTACCGACCCGAAAGACCATTTTCAGGCTGGGGTTACGCTGGAAACATTGACGCAATTGATTTTCAAACTAATGCTGACGTCATCCTTCGAGGATACCGTCTGTGGGGAGTCAGCAGCGGTTCAACAACTTTTCAAGTCACCATTCGCCTGTATCGTGGAAGTTCTATGATCGCAGAAAAGACTGGGTCCTACAACACCAGATCCAGTGTAAAAACATTTGAAGTGCATTTCTCACAAGAGATTTCTATCCGTGCAGGGCTGTTATACACCGCAACAGCTAAAATAACGACAAGTGCAAGGTCGTTTTATCACGCTGATGGCCAGTCAAGTGCTTCATGCTCTGGTGCCAGAGTTACCTTTCAATCGTCATCAAAAAGCACCACTGCTACTCATGGCGGTTGGGGCCAAATACCAGCGCTTATTTTCCGTTCTTCCTCGTGTTAACAGCGAACTCAACCTTACAGAGTAGAGATATGTTATGGTACCCAGGTTTACCGATCATTTATGATCACTAAAGACATTAAAACAGTCCGGTGGCTATGTATATAACGAACAGCTGTCATAACAAACATCAGATACATAACGAACTTCAGCTCCAAAAAAAACAGTCAAAACCGAACGTTCCGGAAGATCAGGAACGAACATCGGGTGTAATGAAGATCGGATTTAATAAGCTTATAACGACTGCGATGACAAAAGACTGAGAAAATGCTTTTGGCAACTGATTGCAAATCAGTTCATCGTTTAGTTAATTAATTCTATTAATAATTATGTACTTAGACCGCCCCCTCCCCCTTTATCCCCGTCCCCCCTCCCCGACTTAAAATCTGAATAACATTGCTATCTGGACAAACAAATTGCTATTAAGTGGGGAGCTAGAATACATGTTTGCGATTTGACTTACGTTTATGGCATAATTTAATGTATAAGAAGCACCGGACAAAAGAGATCTTTGGCCGCGGCTTTTAAAAGCGACGTATTTTTTGAAGATAAACGTTCGATACTTCAATGAGGCTGTGGTATCCAGCTTTCAACTATGCGCGTGGAAAAGGGTCCTAAGCCTCCAGTTCATACAACGATAAAAGTGCCATTCGAAAAATGCATGGAAAACAATAGGGAAAAGCACCAGTCCAGCGCGCATTAGTTGTTTCCTTTGTTTGTAATGATAATCAGTAATATAGTTTCGATTTACCTCAAAACTGTATAAGATTTTAATTTGGATGTCTTCAGTTTCAGTGCAGTGAAAGTACAAAATTGCCCGAAATCGCCTCGCTAACATGTTGTATTATAATATCGTGCAAATGATAAAGTTAACAGTGAAAAGAGCAGTTGCGTTAATTTCGCCAATAGAATAATGGGACTGAATAATTACTGCGTCCGTGCGAGGCTTTAAACCTCACATTGAAGTCTGTATATACTAGTTTATACTGATACAAGTTTACATCTGGTACACTATGAAATGACCTACAAGTTTTTGTATTCTGATTGACTGTATTTTCGATGGCATGGTGTAGATTATGACATTTCTAGGAAAAGCCTATCAGATAATAAACATATTTAGAAACTCGACCATTGTGTAATGCAATTCGAGAGTTTTCATTGGCTTAGCCATCATAGGTTATGAGCCATTAGACCCTGCTGTACAAATATGGTAAGCGTACTGGTGATTTTTTGGGGCGTTTTTTATTTTTATTTTAGTTTATTTTAGAACAAACGCCTCTAAACAGATGTCAACAGCTACTGGCGCCTTACAAACGACTTATCCACGACGCAAACGAAACCGACAAACGGACTTCTAACAGACCGACTTAATTTGACTAACTATACACGGACCTCAACGCAAGCAATTTGACTAACAAAAGACGGATCAAAACTGACCAATGACTAATGACAAACTTTACACGAGTCTTTCAGCCAATACCATCATGGCTAAAGTGACCAATCACCATCATCGACTGACAAACACTATTCACTTGACTCTGAAGATGACTTCCGCTCACTGGTTGTCGAAACGTCAGTCGCCAACAACAGTTCTTCTCAGAACTACACTAACCCGGAATATCACACTGTACGAACTACTGATACTCCTGGGTTCAAACCATTTACTATGTTAGTTTATTTTATTTTTAGATATGAGATGATTATAGCTAACTCGGCACCTCGCGCCTTGTTGGCTGTCTACCATCTCATATCCAACGCGCGCTAAGTGAATAATTGTCAAATTGTACCTCATCTGTCTATGGAAGGGAATCATAATCCTGATGAACAGTTTCAAGAAAACATCTAGCTTGAGCCTACACTATTCAGAGCCCTCTGCTTCTCGTAGTTTTATTCGATGTTCAACGTGCGGATAGAATCGCGAGGGAACTGGACGCCAGCGCAAAACGGAAGACTTGACTGGGTAGAGGATGGGGCCAGCGATATTCTTCTTGCTCACTTTGCTCGCAAACCCCACCCCCACCCCCACCCCGTCTTTCTTCGCGCTTTCTTCGCCAGCTTTTTCTTTCACGTGCGTAAATAGAGAGGCTGTGAACAGTCTAGCTTGAATCCTGCCTCCCTTAACCCGGACTTGTCTACAAAGAATTCTATGATCCTTTGTCAAACAGGACGATTTCATCACTACACAGTTCTGTTTTCTCAGAAAATTGTCTTTAGCTCCACGAAACGGAAGCAGCTTTCAATAATGATCTAGGGAATGTTTTTCATTTTCATTTAAGCGGTCTCAACAAAAATTGTTTAAAATTAAAAAAAAGACCTCCGGCGACTAACATGCACTAATAGGCTAGCTTTAAAAACTTTCAACATGTTCATCTACGAAGTAAATCTCCATAAAAAAATAACAATAATATTTATTAGTATATACACACTCAGTGATCTTGGTGTTTTAAGCAATCTGATTGGTTCGCTATCTCTGGCTAATGAGCATTATTCACCCCCTGCCGAGTGAATAATGCGTAACCCCCAAAAAAAACAAAATGGCGGATGTAAACTCGCGTTTCGCCAGGGTTTTGGAATCAGAAATTTTAAAAATACAAGAAGATGCAGTACCTGAGAACACAAAGAAGGCCACGAAATTTGGAATGAAAGTCAAAGATTCTGTAAATAGTTTCGCGAATTCGCGCATGCTTTGTACCGCTTGCACGTTTTCCACGCATGAATTGAGAGGTCAATTAAATCGATTTTTAATGGTTTCCTTCTGAAAATGTTGTTGAGATAACTTCCTGTGTATATACTAAAGCAATTATTCTTCTCAATCTCGGTGAATAGTGGCAGAATATTTACCTCGATTTCAAAGAATAATTGTTAATTATATCTGCCCAGGGGGGTTAGGAAGGATCCAATTTTGTTGGCAGTCTTCCACTGCCTTCGTCTTCCTGTCCTGTCGTCCCTGAAATACAGCTGTGTCGGAGAATCGTAATGGAGTCACCCTTGAAATCCTCTCCCAAATCTCATCGTGTTCGGGATTTTCTTCCCTCCGTTAAGCCCTCATATCTGTCGCTGATTTTAGTACTTTTGTGTGGAATGAACCACGAGTCCACAAACGATCGCTTAAAGTTGTTGGAAAAACAAATGAAGATTTTGTCAGCAAGTAAGAGTTGTGTCGACACTAGTTCGCCATCCATATTGAAAATGGGCGTTACCGCTGACCAGCATGGTTACCAGTGCTCTCGCGAAATAACGGACGCTTTTTCCGATATCAAGGGTGCCCAGTTTATACGGAAAGTTTTTTTACAATTGAATTTAATTTATTACAAGTTCGAAAGCATTTATGCAAAATAAACTAAACGCGTAAAACCACTGTAACGCCAAACCCTTGGCTGAAGCTAAAAAATCCTGAAAGAACAGTGTACAAAATTTTGGCTGGATTTTATATCTGCCCTTCAAAAAGCGAAAAAGATCACCCCCGGTGGGACTCAAACCCACAACCTTTGAATTAGAAGTCCAACACGCTACTCCATTGCGCCACGGGGGCTATCTCCTTTAATCTGAAACATTTTTGTTATATAAAAATTATAATATCATGGTCATTATTATTTCCTGAACAATATCCTATTTATAAGCATGTCGCAAAATTATTGTAACACGCGCTGGGACTATATTTCACGTCTAAAAAGGCTTGTTTGTTGAGTTTATTTTTATAGGAAGGGTCCTTGTTTTATCTGCCTTAGGAATTTTGCGTTACTGAAATGTGTAGGTTTGTTTATCTATGAACGAGATTTTTGCGACCCCCCAGAAATATCTAGCTGCGTGCGAGAAGACCGTATTTTAAAATGCTCTGAGTGTGACTATGTTAATAAATATGCAGGTTATAAATTCGTTTCAAATGAACGCTATAGTTTTCTGAGCATACTGTTGTGGCATTAATTAAGTACAAAACAAGCCTACCTACAGTCGGAAGTTAAATCTCCCTTCATGTCTTATACATATGTTGTATATAAGTTTGTAATTGATCTGTCTGAATGATAAATTTTCAAACCAGGAAATTATACCAACGAACACAGATGAATTCTTCAACAACATTATTCGCGGGAAATGTATAAAGCGCAAATGTTGATTCCTTGCAGATCGTCCAGTGCCGAACAGCCAGGAACGGATCACGTGCCGGCAAGTGCACCATCTAGCCCCACCCTAGTCCCCAGGCGTTACTTGCACCCAGCCAAGTCAGCGGCACACAGCACCATCTCGAGGTAAGTACTTGGTGTATCCCTTATCATAGTGTATTTAGAACGTAGCATAGTATATTTATCCTTATTATAGTGTATTAGATACACTATAATATCAGGAAGGGATACATGAAGTACTTAGGCATCTCGAAAAGCAGCCGCAGGTCAAGAAAACTGAGGACTACTCGTCCATATTCACCCGTGTATTCCAACATCAACTATGATGACGTCTCGGACAGGTATATGTAGGAATAATGCAAATACTATAAAAATGGATTTGCCTACATGAACAATATCAGAATAAAAACGGTGATTATGTAAGAGGCAGAATGAAGCAATGTTATCTCTGAGCCATGCAGTGTCCTTCAGAACTAAATATCGGGGATATAATGTTTACATAATTACAAGATCGTGACAAAAACGAAGTTGTTAAATCTAAATAGAGATCTGAACCAATTTAAAGAATAGTTATTGGATAGTTCACGCTTCATAACCTAAAATGTTTTTTTTTATTATGGATCTTGTAAAAACAAACTCAGTTGTTATCCTTTTTTAACCAAAGAGTTAAAGCTTTTTCTTTAGGCAAATTGAACAACGGATTAGGGGGTAAGCATAGTAAAACATGCTTCATTGTTCGTGTCAGTTCGTTGTTACAGACTGAATCATAATCTGTGGCACAATTGAAAGTAATCAATCTACAACTGAACTTGCTGTCACGTAACTAGTCACGCTCAACAACTCTGGATCTTTGCACCCAGGAAGCTGTGTGTTTTAACAAGATGTGGCCCAAACGGTGCACTGGTGTAAGAACTAGCTCTACTAATGTTTTTTTGTCCTCCCACAGGAAAAATATATTTCGCCAGCTGTGCGCATTGAACTACTGGATATTAGAAGCAATGTCACAGGATCAGCAGCCTCCTGTCATGCCGCCAGTCACGAGCTGCTGGAAATTAAAGTAAGTATCCAAATAAACCCGACTATTACTCGAACATTTTCCGTCGAACAGACGAGCAGAGTGTCATGTCCGAACATCCGACGAATACACGTACAAACCAATCACGAGCTGCTGGAAATTAAAGTAAGTATCCGAATAAACCCGACTACAACTCGAACATTTTCCGTCGAACAGACGAGCAGAGTGTCATGTCCGAACATCCGACGAATACACGGACAAACCAATCACGAGCTGTTGGACTAAGTTTAAAAATAAGTTGGCAACCTGGTGACTTGAGCTTTGATAAATATACTCGACCACTCTCGGACTACATGTATGACCCGAAAATCTTCGATCGACCGTCATGGAAACCCGAAGAGCTTCCGATGATCACCCAAACAGTTACTGATCGATACCAAGCAATTTAGGATAAATGCCGTAAATTTTGGAACGGCGATAATCAGTTGTGACGGTAAATCCTTTAACAGTTCAGTAGATTTTTGGAATTAATGGGTCTTGTGAGAGTAAAACATTTTTGAATCAGCAAGAGGTAAAAGAACCTCAAGCAGCTGCTGTAACTTAGCCCTTCATGGAGTTAACTGTGTCACATTTCCCCTATTGTGTTTAAGTGTTCATATATTTTATTTGTTCATTTTAGGGACTTAAACGAAGACCCGAGAACAATCCGTAAAAGAGTAGAAAAAGACAAGGCCATAGATAAAGACTGAGTCACATTTAATCCTGCACGATTTACACAGGTAGGCTTTGACCAGCTTCTCAAGCTTCGAGGCATTAAAATACTTGTTTCCCAAACTGTACGGGGAATTATCATTTCGAGAGCAGTTGAACCTCGAAGGTTTGCAGCTAGTGAACCAAATCGCGGATGGAATTCGCAAGTAGTTGCCAAAGATATATCGTCGATCGGGTGCCGTAAATTTAAGACGTATCATTAAGTACTGTGAAGCGAGCTCTGCGATGATTATTCAATCTGAATGATCCTGTTAGTACTTTCTTGTTTTGGTTTTATAAAATTAAAGCCTTCCTGAGTTAAACATAACAATGAATTGTGACCAATCATTGACGACAAACTTAACATTAGTCTTATAACCAATACCATCCCAGCTAAACTGCCCAAAGAGTCCTTGACAGTGCCAGCGGACCAGACTTTCAACACCATCGAATAAAAAATTAAACACTTGACTCGACTTTGAAGGTGACTTTCGTTCAGGCTGTCAAAACGCTAGTAACCATTAACAGTTCTTCTTAGAACCATTCTCGCCCCAGACGCCCCTCTAGACAAACTACCCAAACATTTTCTACCTTCAAAACTACCCTTCGCTCGCTCAAACTTTATATTAATTAAGAGACTTCTTAGACCATTCGACCCGATAAATTCCCGCGCAGAGGAAGCTCGAAAGCCATCCAATTAGTTCCACTTGTAATTGTTGCTCGGTTTTATAAAATTACTTTCGCTCGCAGTCACTAACAATACATCAGTATGGAAAATCTTTTTATATCGAATTCCGAATTTCGCTTTAGCTCGGGTAAAACTAAGCAGGCAAAGAGATCTTTATTTTTATTTATATTCTGTTTTTGATTTTTGTTTCCTAGCGGGGGACTCGAAGAGGAACAAGGCGTATTTCTATTCACCCGAACTTCCTTCAGCGCTTTTCCACAACCAGCAGTGGTGTCCAGGCTCCTCTTCCAGGACCCAGTGCTCTTCGTGTTCCCTCAGATTCTCGGCCGCGGAGTGGCGCCAGCTACACTGCAGAGACTGTGGCATCGACGAGGACAGAGATACAAGCCGAGCATGCGCCTGCTGACCACGTGATTCCTCAAGAAGACAGTGTCAGCCAAATTCAAGAACACTCTCCTCGAAATGGTGAGCCTACATGTAGAAAAGACGTAATGAGGCAAGATAACTTCATTGACACAATCAAGTTGCGTACGGTTTTTGAAACTTAAACAAAAGAACTTGACTTGGATTTTGCTTTAAAATTACCAAACTGGGACGTTATCGGCAGATTGCATTTGATTTTCTATGGACATTTAAATGAACTTAAGCTTTAAAAGAATGGTCAATGACAGAACTGCAACCACCTTGGTCGAAACGGAAATGTTTCAGATTGTAAGTAACGCCCTTGGCAAGGGAAGTCGTAAGTTTCTAACTTGTGTGGAATTTTGATTTCGCTTGGCCTAGACCGGATTTGTGCGTACTCGCGTTGAATTATTACCTGCATTGAATGTGATCAAACTCAGCTGGCACGTGATTTTTTTCTCAACGCTTGTTTTTTGTTTTTGTTGTTACCTCCAGTTAAGGGCAATGAATTACCTTATATTCAGCATACATGTTTTCGTTTTGTATACGTACTCGTTTTTCATGCCTGGCATTTCTTGTAAAACTTTATCCAAGATATCCTTGGGTTTCACCCACGTGACCAATGGCTTAGCAACGGTTACTATCCGCCATCTTGGTGTCCCTCAAGCGTAAACAAACTGTATCCAAAGAAGAGTTCATGTGAGAAAGAAGGGATGGGTTTATGCGTTGTTGTTGGCTGTTCGAGGAAAAGTGGAAAGCATAAAGGCTAAGGGTTGTTTCGTATACTTGAGATTATTACAAATCAGGGGGAAGAACAGTAGGAACGTACTATTAGGAGGAGAAACGAGTGGATTTCTGCGGTGAGTCGCGGCGACGCTACAAACAAGAGACTAGAGAGTGTTAGAGAGTGAACGAGTTTGTAGCAAATACTTCGCTCTGAATGATCTGAAACTATCGGAACAGAGCTTCTTTGGTCGATAAATTGGTCAGCAAAAGGATCGATTAAACGTAAAGCTACTGCTTTAATTTTGCACTGGTCGAGTTTGGCATAAAGCTGATACATTTCGTCTTTCGAAGGGGCCGATGCGCGCTGATGCGCCGGCCGATTGCAGTCCTAGAACTAGAAGCTGCTTTATGCTTCGAGGCTTGCGGCTATCCTCAATTTTCTGGTCGAGCTTTTCTTTGACCAGAGCTTGTTAGCCGATGAAAAACCGACGCCTTTAGCCCTCGCATATGGCACTTCATTGACATATGTCGGCAAAAATCCATAAGCATTTTACCTTCGTGCAAGCGAGCTTTTCATGAATTCGTGTAGTTGCGTCCAAATTAAATAAAACACTCGCAATATGTGAGCCAACCAGTCCAGCTTTTGTATATGATAGTTTAAATTGGATGGGTTCCTTCGATTCCTTAAAATTTGAGAAAAATATCTGACTGCCGGTCATTTAGTGAATTGAAAACCGTGACCGCAGTTGACCCGAAAAAAATCTCAAGTGTCACGAACAAAGGCGGGTCTAAAACACAGGTCACGGGTCATTGTTTCACCAATACTGGAACAACGTTAAACCTTTACTTATACTAACCTTATTGCCTTAGTGTAGTATTTAGGCCTAAAACGTTGTCTTAGTGTAGTGTTTAGCCCTAAGGTTAGCTTTAGGAAGGGGTTAGGGTTGTTCCAGTATTGGTAAGACAATGACCCGCGACCTGTGTTTTAGTTTTGGTCTCGCTCTCTGAGCCGAGCGTAAACCAAGCGTTATACTTGCGATCTATACAGCTCTTCTAGATCGCTTGGCAGTTCTTAATCAGCATATGATAGTTTGAATTGGATGAATTCCTTCCATTCTTTAAAATTTGAGAAAAATATCACACTGCCGGTCATTTAGAGGTTTTAAAACTTTGACCGGCTGCCGGTCATTTAGCCACAGCGAATAAATTTCCTTTACTCGACTCTCTAAGCTTTTGGCATACTCAGAGAACTGACTGGGATACCTTTAGATGAATGCCCGGTACTTTTATCGCTTTTTCTTTCTGGACATTCATGTAGTTCGCAAAATAACTGACCGATAATAGAGAAGCTTCACTGTAGAAATGGCCATAAATTTGACACCCGAGGGACACCAACATGGCGGACACTGATTTGAACAAAGCTTGTGACGTCACGTGAAACCCAAGAATAGTTCAGTTTTCCTGTTCTTTGAGGTAAAAGTTGCATTGTTATTTTTTTCTGTTAACTTAAGCAGGGCCCACGGTAAGCTTTGTGGACCCAAAAATAAGAGCAGTGTCAGCCCCTCCTGGACCGGTAGGTAACCAGACAGCAGTTACACCAGGGACATTACCAGTTACCATGTCTGGCACCACGCTGAATGGGGCCCCGCAAAATGCAACACTAGGAGGGACCGAGAAAAAGGCACCATCAAAGCTTCAAAACCAGAAATCGTTTACGGTCACTACTGTGTATACTACGCCGTCTAACCCGAGTAAAGCCATGCAGAAAATACGCGCCAAGACAAAAGCTGCCAACGCTTTCAAAACGTCACTTTCGGTTGGTAGATTTGTTGCATAATTCTATCTTACATTTAAGGACGAATGGAATTATATATCATGAATTAAAGTTAACTCATTTAAAAGAACTTCTCGTAAAATGCATAGAAGAATGTGATGAAGGTTTGCGTTAGACTTGGCAACCTTTTAGTCCCACTTTCAGACCTTTTTGCAATGTCGGAAACTGGCAATACTTAACTCTTAGAAAACTAGTTCATTATCAGACGTGTGCAATGCCTTTTTGATTGTTGTCTAACTGGAGATGATTGCGTAGATCTGCTGAAGCTTGTCTACCTTCTGTTACGCTGTTCAAAACTTGTTTCGTTTCTTCCAGCACAAGGAACTAGAAAAGCTAGCGTCCAAACCCGAGGAACAACAAACGGCCAGTGATTCACGTGTCAGGGCCTGGGTTCAAGCTACCGGTGAGTGTCTCACATTGAAATTTACTCTTTTCTTTCTCATGATTACCGTAAAAAAGGCGATAACAACATGTTAATAGACCATTTCCGAGTTACCTAAAGCCTCTCTTTCAAAGCGAGGCCTGGTGCACAACCATTCATATGAAAATGAGTATAAGTTGCATGTGAATGAAATCTCATTTTCATATGAAAGGATGAGCACCAAGACTCGCTTTGAGAAAGAGGCTAAAGGTAATTCGGAAATGGCCTATTCATAAATCATACATGTATTATGATAAAAAAGGACACTTCGTCACAGACACCTCGAAAACGCAAAGAAGCGGCCGCCATTTGTTAACAACTGCATTCTCCTGGGCTACTCACTATCTACAACAGAATAGTTTTAGTAGTAAACTAGCGTAGCCAATCAGAGACCGACATTGTGATAGAACGCTAGTAGATTTATACTAAAAGGTAATAAATGCTTGTGACTGTGTTCCAGGTAGATTCGATTACCAGCCACTGTTTCGGGAAATAAGCCGGCGGCGGAAATCGAGCCTATGTTCCAGGCTGTAAATGTGAAGATTACACATTATAGCTTCTCATTGTATTTTAGACCTGTGATCAACATTTAGGGATGTTGTCTGTGTGTTAACTGCATCGCAAGACTGTATCTGTAAATATGACCAAATCCAAGACTACTTTATAACGTTTTACGAAGCACGATGCCTTCTCTCGCACAATGATCTGAAACCCATCCTGTTAAAGACATATTCTTTTTTCATTCCAGGCGCAGTGAATACGAAGAGGTAGGATTTTTTGTAGCTTTGTTGTTGCTTTGTTTGTTTAGTTTGTTTATTTTTTCTAATAAAGCAGTTTTCACCAAAGTGTGGAAAACTAATTAGTTTTGCGTTACTACGCCATACGATTGTTTTTTTTCGCGCCATTTTTTTTTCATCCAATCAGAACTAAAGCGAAAACCAATCGTGAATCGCTCGTGTACTCGTTTTCCCGCTCTTCGCGTTAGCTACATGTATTTATGTTAAGATTTGATTGGTTAATTGGATTGTTTTTTCCCGGCTTTGTGATTGGCTAGAATTATTACTTTGGCTTCGGTTTCAAGAGCTTTTTTGAGAATAGCGAAGCGCGCGAGGGTTAAAAATAGAATGCAAATGATTATATCCCCACGAGGCTCATATAACATCAGCGTGTTCTGAGAGATCTAGAGGGAATCTAGGCGAAGTTTTCGTTTCAAAAATGTGTTTTAGGAACACCGGTTGTTTTAGAAAGTGTTTTAGCAAAATCGTCCGCAATTCCGGTTTGTTTGTCTGAGTCTTGTCTGAGTCATGACGTCACTCGCGCGCTTTGCTATTGAGTAAATATGCGTAAACTGATTGTGCAAGGTCTTTATAATATTCTGTTACACTTCTGATGTCATTTAGGCCCAGCTTTTTCGCGCATACATCGTCGGAGGAATTTGAAAACCCAACAATCACCGGTCATTTTAGATTTGTGTTTGAGTAAAACTCGGACAGTGGAATTGGACAGGGGGCTATCGACAGTTATCGACAGGGGTTATCGTAACCTCATATTTTACGAAAGGCTTCGTGTTTAAAATGTTTTCCGTCCACACTAAAAACGTAAAGCCGGTGTTTTTTAAATTCCTCCTGTTTGATAAGCGTTTTCGAAATGCTCAGTTTTCGTGACGGATTAATGTGGATGGTAGTCCAAGCCGCAGACTGAATAAAGCTGCGTTTTCAAATGCCTCCAGCGTGTTGTTGACAGGATCATAGCCGCAAAGTGGACAAGAGCAATGCGACGAGGACGAGAGAGCTGCATTGAGTAACGCAATTTACAATGCTAAACCTGTAACATCAAGATAGAATTTCTTTATCTAGATATTAATCTGATGTGTAACGAAACTCTCATAACTAGCAGTAAAAGAAGTGTATGGATAACAGTGAGGAGATTTAATATTCATGTCCCTTAAGGTTTGCGGCAGCAGCCATAGCAGCGTTTGGCGCCATAAGCTTGGATCATCGCGCGGAGAAAGTTCCTGGAGATTTGAAAACGAAGTTCAACGAAGTGGCGGACGAGAAAGCGCTTGTGTTACACGATAACTTGGAGGTCAGAGACAGGTGTGTATGACTGGGGAAGGTTAATGCATGACGAAGAGTTCAAGGTATTATGTCAAAATAGCACGTTACGCACAGTTACTAGCACATCGATAGCCTAATCATTGTACTTCAACGGCTTACGGGACTATCTTCGTTTGACCTGATTATCCCTTCGATTAGTTTCAAGCTATGGTGGCTCCATTTAACCGTGGCCTAAAAAGCTCGTTAAGACTGCATAGTATTTCGTCGTTGTTTGTGCAGCAACTCCTGAGGGCCTTATTAGTATTTCGGAACAATCACTGACCTGCATAGCACTAGCACTCCAGTTAGTCAAAATTATCCCTCCGGCTAGCGTGATCAGCACTTCGGTTAAGGTCATTATTCCAGAGTCGATCCGGGGGGAGTAACGATACTCGATACACGCCGGCATGATTAGTTCATTAACATGCATTGTTAAATATTTAACTGTTGTCGCCGCAGGAGTCGTCTTCATGTGTTAGAGCGAAAACTGATGTGTCTAGAGACGTTCAATAACATCTACAAAGCCCTGGATCAGATGAGGAGCAGCAGTGTAGTGCCTGAGACGGAAACAAACGAGGAGATGAGACAGCGCGTCACTAAAGAGTGTAAATGGTTTGTACACATGGCGTTCTATAATTATTGCAGGGAAACAGTCAATTGTTGTGTTCAGATCTTGCCCATTGTGTTAAGTAAAAGATTTCTTTGTCCTCTATGATGCCCTTTCCCCGCCCATCTTTAAAACCCCTCCCAACAAGTCTTGTTGGAGTCAAGACTTTGTAACTTTGAGAAAACGTTCATTGACACCCTCGTAGCAGTGAAGTAAGCTTCCTATAAACCTGAAGTATACTCGGTTCCTGAGAGTTTGTTTCTTTGTCGATCTCGGATAAAGAGTAAAAATGCGTTCACTGGTCATCATGTGTTCATCTGGACAACGAATGCTAACCTAAAGCATTACGAATGGTTGTCCAGTCAAGAGCGTAAAATACTCAAGATTCTAGGAAAGTGTCTTTCTAAAAGCGTGTTTTCACTAGCGTCGGAGTCGTATTCGGAGTCGTTGTCAGAAGCGTAGAGCGATACGATCTAGTGAAAATCAAACCGACGGACTCGGAAGCAGATTTCGCTTATGACGCCGTCGCTTACGATCTAGTGAAAACTAGATTGTCAGAATCGTAAAAAGAACCGGAAGAATAAATCAATTCGAGTTCGATTCCGGGCCTTGTGATTGGTTTATTCTTCCGCTTCTGCTTCTAACTCCGACAATCTAGTTCTCACTAGATTACAAGCGACGGAGTCACGAACGGAATCGGAAATGGAAATGGAAACGTTCTGATTCTTGCGACTCCGATTCCGTCGAGCTTCTGACTCCCCTTATGACTCTGATTTTCGATTTTCACTATGTCATAAGCGGTCTTACGATTTCAACTACGAATACAACTCCGACTTCGTCGCTAGTGAAAACCAGCCTTAAGACAAAGAAGAGGTGGTCTAATATTATAATTTTTACTCGTCCCAGGTACAAAGACTTACTCAGTAATCTACCACAAGAAGTAAAAGCTGATCGATACTGCATCATAGTCTTAAACAGGATCGCTAGTTACGGCTCGGTAGGTATCAGTGATTGCAGTTATTAACTTAATCCCTTGATATCTTATCAACCAGGTGTGAAGGCGATATTGGGAGAATATCAGCCTTATACTGAAGTCTTGACAATTGTGGATCTGGGGCTGCAGATATTCTAGCTGTTAAGTTCCGAGCAAACTTGGCTATGAGAGATTAGATTATCCAAAAAGAATTTGACGCCTGTAAGAAATTACATCCAGTCCAATACCAAGACAAGTTGGGAACGGCGTTAAATAATTCTGATTGGATAACTTCACTTATCAACCCTTTGCTACGGAGCGGATTTATAACAGATCAATGATAGCTCTCCTGTTTCATTTCCCCACTTTTGAACTTTTTTTTTATCCACAATGGAAAAGAAATCTTTACAACTTGAGTGGGTAGTTTAGGGAGTTTGCATTGCTGGTTCTTTCAGGTGGCAAAAAACGCATGCTCAATTGTTTGCGCGCTTGATAGTTATCAGTTGACAGATGCTTGATTGTCCGTAATTTTGTTGTTGTTGTTGTTTTCAGCTTGAAGGGCGAAAGATAAGCAGTAGTCAGTTCCTTAAAGTTTTGTCGACGATGCGCGTCTGGGAAATCTGCGCACCTGATATCAATGCAGCTATTGAGGTAATTTTCGGATTGGCGCGAGTTACAAAGGGAGTAAGCTATTGAGTAGTACTTTCACATGGTTCTGTCTATTATGCTGCTTGAGGTTGGTCTAACTTTCAACTTTATGGATAGAACCCTAGTGTGTGACCATTCAAAAGAACGCTATTGAGCAGTACTCGGTACTGTTTATTGTGCCGTACAAAGTGGTTCTAACTTTTAGGTCTCTGGATAAAACCCTAGTGTACAACCATTCAAATGAAAGCTATTGAGCAGTACTTCCATGAGGTACTGTTTATTGTGTGTTTAATAATGGTAACCTTAGCTTTAAGTGGATAAAACCCGGCTAATCTAAGTTCATTATAAACTGTTAGAAAATAACCCAAAGCAAATACGCAAGCTGATTGGTTTAAAACCGTGTTTCTATAACTCGATAGAAACACAGAACTAGCACGAGCTGTTGACGTAATGATGGCGCGAACAAAGAGAATTTACATTTTGATGATCGAAGTAAACAAGTTGTTTTTCTTTTTCTTCGTCGCGGTATTTTCTAAAAGAAATAGAAAACATGTTCTCCGTGTTCCTATCGAGTTATAGAAACACTCGTGAAAGTTTGGGAGAACTCGAAAAAGCTGTGGAAACACTCGCCTGCGGCTCGTGTTCCCACAGCATTTCTCGTTCTCCCAAACTTTCACTCGTGTTTCTATAACTCGATAGAAACACGGCACATGTTTTCTATTTCTTAATTACAACAGCGCAAGTTTCTGATTCAGACACCGAGGCGTTAATAGCGTCTGGAAGTATCTCATTGTCTCCGTCTATCTTTATTTCTACAGTTTGTTCGAGAAAAGATCGTCGAGATGTCGGAATTGGAGTTCGAAGATTGGATGAACGCAAAGTTTCCACAGCCACAGAGGCCTGTATCTGCACCGCCACCAAGAAGTAACGGCTTTCGATATTAGGATTATGTTATCTGTTGGATACAACAGATTATATTCTGATTATGTCTTGGCGAAATGTGATATTACCAACTGCTGTTAGGAAGTCCTTTTTGTTGGAAACAGTGTTGGACTGATGGACAGACGGAGACTGACAGACTAATTGACCGACCGTCTGTCAGTCCGACAGACAGACAGACAGAATGACAGACGGACGGAAAGTCAGATAGTCAGTCAGACAGACAGACAGAATAAAAGACGGACGGAAAGTCAGATCGTCAGACAGACAGACATGAACGGCTCTAGAGGAACCAATACTGACGGACGGACGGACAGACCAAGTGGCCCACCGACAGTCAAACAGACAGAGAGACTGAAGTACTGAATATATATGAAAACATAACGGAAGCCCGCGTGTATCTATAAATAATCATCAGTGTACAAAATGAATTCTAGAGGACGCATAGCTCAGACAATAACTAAACTACAATCAACAATTTTGAGTATAAAACTTGATACTTAACCCTTGTACGTGTGTTAAATATAGAATACAATCGAGCCACTAAGACTAAAGTACGCGTTGTTAGGGTACTTTACGAGAATTCTAAAGAACATATTTTTCTGTCATCTTTCATACGTTCTGTATATTTTTTAGAACGGGAAAATTTGTTTAGAAAACAAACTTGCACATATTTTCATTAAATCTATATTATATAATTTATAACTAAATTGAAGTCAGACATAACATAGATTACTTACTCACTTGTCGTTCTCCTGAATAAACAGTATTTTTTAGTTTAGTTTGTGTATTTTTGTTATTTACTGAGAGTTTGAACATGCGAGGGAGTAAGATAACCTATCCTGTTCCAGCCTTCCAGGCCCTCGGTCAGTGAGGTAGCGTCCGGCCGACGAACGGCGAGCGGGGTCTGGTAGGTGTCAGACCCGGGGAGGGATACTTGGGTCAATTTTTGCTGGGTATGTGCCGCTGGCCTCTCAGAACCCCTACCCCATTATAGTCTATTCTGTGGCCAATTATAGACCCCATCTTAGTCACTTTTTGGCAAATGTAATTTTCGCGATCCCAACTTAGTCACTTTCTGTTTTTACCTATAGATCGTTTTCAGTCACGTGATCACTTTGTAATCGGCCGCCATGTTGGTGCACATGTAAACAGTAAACACATATCGCCTGAACTTAAGAAAAATGGTTTTGTGTGCGATTTTTGGCTGTGGAACTCGAACTGTTCGCGATAAAAGAATTCATATGAAAATCTTTCTGAGGAAAGGTGAAACAAATGGATTTCTGCCATCAGTGGAAAAGACCTCACCGAGGGTAACCCGAAAACACTGACCCCCGGTCCGTAGTGGTAGTCCACGGACCCGGTCCGTAGTGGGGGCGTGGACCGGGGGTCAGTGTTTTCGGGTTACCCCCTCACAGACCGCATTTAGTGATCACGGACGAGTCTGTGTTAGACATTTTATCTCCGGAAAAGCAGCAAAACTGTGTGATAGGTACGATCCAGACTGGATTCCAACCCATAATTTAGGTCACGATAAATGTGATTCCTTCGAAAAGCTTCAAGCCGATCTAGAAGCTGCCGCGAAACGAGACAAGAGAGCCAGAGATCGAGAGATGAAACGTGTTGTGGTAGAAAATTATAAGCGGCGCAGGGAGGAAATCGAGGCCACCCTCTAGATCTAATTATGGCCTAGCAAGGTTTCGAGTAGTGGCATCACAAATCTGGGAGGCAATACCCTTTGAAATTAAATGTTTGCCATTCAATACTTTCAAAAAAGAATATAAGCGTCTCCTACTGGACAATCAGTTTTAATTATTATCTAGCTCTATCAAGTAATTAATTTACCTATTTTACCTAGTTCTCTCCCTTAAATAGTGATTACCTTATGTATATTCTCTATAGCTCTATCAAGTAATTACTTTATCTATCTTACCTAGTTCTCTGTCTTAAATAGTGTTTATCTACCAGAGTAATTAATTGCCCCCGCAGGGTTTTGGCCCAGAGGCCAGAGGCCAAAACCCGAGGAGGCATTAATAGGACCCCCCGCGTATAAAGAATGTGAAATATTGGTGTAGTATCGGTAGTGTGCGAATCGAGCCCGATTTGAAGAAACTAGGCGCGCACGGCGGTCCAGGTTAATTTTTCGGTAAGCTCGCAAGGTAACTCTGGGTAATTCTTGCAGCCACGAGGACGAGGAGAGGTATCGCGTAGGCGACTTGATTTGTTAGACACAAATCGGCAACGGGGTCGACAGACTCGATCCAAACACCACACGTATAAAGTAAACAGATCAGGATCACAAATCAAAACTCAAAACCCACTCAAAGAAACAACAACAAAATGTATCCGAAGGGACTGAGTTTAGTTTCTTTTTCAAGGTTCAGAAGTTAGTAAATGATTTATAAACGGTGTCGTTTCAATGATTATTACATAATTCTTGCAGCCACGTGCACGAGTATAGTCGCGTTGGTTCGCTCTGACACGAGCACGAAGAGCACGAATAACTCTTTAAATCTATCATTACTTACTTGAAATAACAGAGATTTTTGTTCATTTTGTGTGATTTGAAGGATTACAACGAGAGTAAAAGGTCAGATCAGCCTGTTATTTTAACGATTCTGGGGAGTTTTGTAATAAAAGTTGTACAGTTCATTACATAATAAACGTGATATCTAAAGCGGGGGCAGATGTAGTGAGAACTATTACTAGTTTATCTATTTTACCTAGCTCTCTACCTTCAATATTGATTACCTTATGTATATTCTGTAAATAACCGTGTATTGCACATGTCAGTGAGTTACTTTTCCTTTGTTCTTTTGTTTTACCATTATTGTAATTTAACATAATTTGTGAGAATAAGTGTGAATAAACTGAATACTGAATACAGGATTGATTCCAATCGTCGAGATTTTCTTTAGATAACGCTCAATGACTTTCCCATCCAGCCTTTTAGCGTAATCAGAATTTGAACTACAATGTCGGGATAAAATGAAGGAATGGGTTGTTTTTTTTTTCTCAGAAGCCATATTTTTTGACTGTGAACTGACAAGAATTATAACTCTGGACTCTGTTTGCATATATTTCGTGCTGAAACACGTGACTCGGATGTGCACCAACATGGCGGACATTAATTCTGTGACGTCACGTGAAAACGATCTATACGCCAATAGAAGATCCAAGTGGCGTTAACTTCAATTGACGATAACAACGCAGAATAGCCGGAAAATAAATACCGTAGCACGGATGATTTGTTGGACTTTGTTCTGGACCCAGGGGTTCTGTACTATTCATGAACGGAATTCAATGCGAGACAACTGTTAATTAACTAAAAAACAGCACGAACAGGTTTTTAACCGCGAATCTTCCTATTTTTAAATCCCTGCTTACCAGAATTTTCTTACCCCAGAAGTCCCGAAAATGTGCGGCCCCATTTCTAGTAACCATACTAAAAATGTAACCCGTCAAAATGCGACTCCATCCAGCGGCACACCCCCATTAGCCTCTTATAAGGAAGTACACCCCCCCCCCCCCCCCGAAGTGTCAGGATATGAAACGACAAACGTGAAGTGTAAACGCAGGCACACCAGTTTAAAACCAACAAGTCCTGCCTATAGGCCAAAATGGTCCTAACTTAAGGAACTTAAGGACGTTCGCGCTAATTGTTTCTGCGCATCCTTACTGCGCACGCAAATTCACATGCCACGTCATCCATGAGCGCGCGCGCTAAGTCAAAAATAAACAAATGATAAGGCAGATGGCCATTGCTAGGGCTTTATTTTTAACGATCTTGGACGTTCGGTGACCTCAATGTTTCTTTCGATGGATCTGGATCATTTTCTCTACTGATTTTCTACGTTTAGGGAAAAAATGAAAAAAAATCTATCGACTAGAAGTTTAAATTTTTGGCAAAATGCACCATCGATCCGTTCTTAGTAGTTCTTCGTGTATCTGTGCGGCGGTCTCAAATGCCTCTTAAAGGGTTAAATTTTGTGAAAACGTTAGTAAGGTTTGGAATTATTTACGCAGCAGACCCACTTCTACAAAATATGACTAAGATCGTTTGCCTCCGTTGACTCACCTTCGATATTTTTAACTATAAACCCCTGTAGACCGTGCTCAATGATATGCGACAATTTTTCGAAATCAGTATAGTTTACCACACGCTTTGTCTCTGAAACGAAGACGGTGACCCCCAAATTTTTTTGCATTTCTGGTACAAGTAACTCATTATCTGCTTGCAGTAAAAATCTAAAAAATTTCTATCGACTGGAAAAATTTCGCGCGAACGTCCTTAATTCCAGCCCTCTCAGCCGAGGGAGTTTTCAGCGGTGGAATCCACAGTGTACCTATTTTATACACGTCCAATCCTGGATCATACTTGCTAGATTTAAAGTTTTGCCTCTTTCGTAGCCTGTTGCGATGTAGAACTTGATCTCAGTTCCTCTCGCTTGTAGGGATCAGCGTGAGTGGTTGACCTTTAAGAAAAGAAACGTGACGGCATAAATGTTTTGTTCATCCTTGCGCAATCTAGCGACTGCTAAGAAACATGGCCGCCTACAAAGAAACCCAGTGGCAAACAACAAGAGATTTCGTCAGAGAACGATACAAGTTTATGTTTAACAACGATCATTTGAGTGATGTGAGGTTTGCTGTACAAAAGGCGAATGGTGAGACTGGAATCATTTCGGCTCACAAGTTTGTCCTATCTATTAGCAGTCGTGTGTTTGAAAACATGTTTTATGGTGAAAATTCAGAGGCTGTAGATGTTGACTCCGTCGAGCTGCGGGACTGTGATAATGAAAGTTTCTTGGAGTTACTTCGCTTCTGTTACAGTGATGAAGTGAAACTAAATGCACGTAACGTGATGCGAGTGTCCATCTTGGCGAAGAGATTCTTGTTGCCCTCGCTCGCTGACAAATGCAGCAGATTTATTTCAGACAATTTGGACGCATCAAATGTTTTCAATATCCTTCCACTTGCTGTGGAACACAAAGAGCAAGACTTGGTGGAACGCTGCTGGGACGTGATTGATAAACAAACGGCAAAGGCCCTAGAGTCTGATGGATTCGTGGAAATCGAGCGGCCCTTGCTTGAAGCTGTAGTTGAACGAGACTCTCTTAAGATAAGAGAGATAGAACTCTTTGCCGCTGTCAATCACTGGGCTACAAGTGAGTCTGAAAGACAAGGTTTGACTGCAAATGGAGAAAATAAAAGAAAAATCTTGGGAGGAAGAGTCCTTAAAGCAATACGCTTTTCAGTGATGACTGAATACGAGTTTACTACAAAGATCCGCGGCAGTGAAATCCTGACTAAAACTTACGAGGAGGAAGTTCTAAATTTTGTGAGGCATATCCGGTTTGCATCAAGTTCACAACGGGCATTGCTAGACGAGAGACAATCCATTTCCCTCGGTAATCTTCAACGATTGTGCAGATTTGCTTCAGCAAATGGCGTTTGGAAATACAATGGTATTGCCAAAGACAGCATCATTTTGTCAGTGGACAGTGATATCTTCCTGCGAGGTTTATGTTTGTTTGGCAGTGCAAATAGCAGCTACTCCGTAGCTCTTGAAGTAAATGAAGTGGACAGCTATTCGGCGCTCGGCTGTAACATCCATGGACGCCGTAACCGGACCCAGGGACAATACTCAGTGGTGTCAGTCGCTAAACGGCATGGGACATTCCCCTCGCTGCGCAAGATGGGTAACTATTATGTTGTTGAACTATTGTTTGACTTCGGGATCATTTTGAAGAAAAACGCTTTTTACTGCCTAGAGGCTGTGATATCTGGACCTTCATCTTTACGCGGGGAGGGCGGTTCTAGGGTAATTCAGTGTTTAGGTGCAAAATTCACTTTTAGAGATAGCTATAAAGATAAGAATGGAACTCGTGTTACTAGTGGGCAGTTTCCCGAGCTGCAGTTTTATTTAATGCCTCCAGTACATACAAAAGAAGTGCCATTCGCAACTAGAAAATTCACTGAAAACTGATTCTCTTGATGAAATTTATATAACCGGTAGCAATGGCTTATTCGACGATTACTGGTGTAACCAGTAAATAGAACATTTTACATGTAATGCTGATATTTTTGACCATTTTTGCCGTGTTGTAAATAAAGTTTTCATTCTATCATTCATTCATTCACTGCTAAATTTTCCGTAGTATTGATTCTTGGAAAGTGTTTTCATGCACTTATCTGAAAATAAACGATAAGCTTAATGTCATATTTTTTCGTTTTTTTTTTTTAATTTAAACATATTTTCCATTGTTTGCCTCAAAAGCACCTAGGCATATCAAGGGGGCTTACAATTAATGTCATAATGTCAATATTAATGTCATATTCTATGGTTCACAAAAAGATATTCTCGGAAGTATGTTTGTCCTTTACTTGGTCAGGGCTACTAGCCTATGGAAATGTTGCAAAGATGGTGATGGCACATAGCATTCACTGTAGACCTACACTAAAAGATGTCGAGCGTTTTCGGAACGGGTCGGTCCGCGAACTATGTGAGATGTTATTATTCCTTATGAGCGAACATTTATGAGTGAACCTTTCATAGAGAAACACGCTAGAATTTCAACTGACCTATCGAATGTTAATCGAGAGGAGCATCAACGCAAATCTCATCGTGTATGTAGACGTAATCATGAACTAAGCAGAATACCAATAAGAAGTTTGAAACGTTTAAGCAACAAGAGCAGAAAGGCAAGATAATTTGTCTATGCACGTATTCTTTCATGTATACCCATGTCATCTACATTATATTGTACTGTTATGTAAATGCTAAAAAACTATCAAATAAAAAGAAGTTTATGTTGAACTTTCGTGAAAGAATTCGTCAAAGTTCGAGAAAGATAAAATATCGTGCCAGTCGATATTTAGCATTGTTTTCTTGTACCAAACTCATGTGTTCTTGCAATAATGAGGCTCATATAGCAAATTATTGCAACTATAAATTAAGTAGAGGCAAAACTCCTGGTCCTCCAATATATGTTGACCCTAAAGGCTGGTTTTCACTAGCGCATAAGAATAAGCCGACATACGCAGACGCAGTAAGATGCTGATAATCAGCGCCTTTTGTTAGGAAAATTTAATTTTCAAAACAAAGGCGGTAATTATCAACATCTTTCTGCGTCTGCGTATGTCGGCTTATGCTTATGCTTATGCGCTAGTGATGGCCAGTCTTAACAAAACAATAGCAGCTTCCTATATTCAAGGTAACGAGTTAGTTTTTTGACAGAATGCAGGACAACAACGTGTTGCAACGAGTTTGAACTGTGCTCTTTGATTTGCAATCACACATAGGGGATCAACTCTGCAAATGATCTTATCCAAATAATGAATATTGGAAATATGTTTATTCAAGTTTGTCACGATTAGCCAGGCAGGCGTTTTTAATGCAGTCAGAATTGATACTGATTATCAACTCGGGCATACGGTGAAAGCTACTCTGGTACTGTTCAACAAGAAACTGCTTTAGAGGGATACCAGTACTGCACCTATTTACAAAGAGCCTTTGAGTCCCTCATATCTGGAAACTACACCAATTTCATATTAACAGTAAGGTGTATTGCTGTTGCAATCTATTGTAATAGTAATATGGGGTTCAAAATATTTGATTCTCATGCTAGAGATCTATATGGTAGAGTTGAGGTACATGTGTTCTTCTCCGATCCGACTATAGTTTAGTGCATTATTTTCAGGGTATACATAACAATGATTTATTTGAAATAAGATTAGTAATTGAGAAGATTCAAAATAGGATGGTTTCTCAAAACAATGTGAATGAAACCATAAACTTCAATCTATAAAGTTGTGCTGTAGCTCTATACTTTCTTTGCTACTCTGTAATGAAACCATGTAATTACTGGAATTAAAACTCATCGTTACCCACCTTTAGGGAGCTTAAGCAACGCCACCGAGGACGACGGCTAGTAAAAAAATGAAGTAATATTTTATAAGCGAAAGTCGTGATCGTCTAGATCTGTTCGGTACGCATTTCCGGGTTATGGAGGTGCGTGACACAAGGCTACGGTCAAATTTGTTGAAAAATATATACTTATCTCATGATTTTGAGCCCTGTTAGAAGCTAGAGCATTAGGAAAAGTGCTTCTGTAAATACTTGCTTTTTCTGTTCTGATAATCAGTCGCCTAGAAAGCCAAAGTAAGTTCCAGATGTTTACACTATTTTCCGGCCGCCATATTGGTGTACCATGGAGGTACACCAACATGGCGTTTTCATACTGGGCTCTGTAAATTTCTGCGAAACATTTCGACGAATATCTGAAGTTTGGGGAAACGCATACGGCTAAAACTTGGAAAAGTGTCTTATTTGTTTATCTTCTATAACATCACAATTTCTTGGCTTTTTCCACTTGATAGTTTTCGATTTATTTTTTTTATTGCGTGACAGTGAAAACGATCTATAATAGCCCAGCGAATCGTATTAATTGTTTTACCAAAAGGACAACAGAGGAAAATTAAAGGTGCTATATGTAATGTACCAGGAAATTGTAGTCAAACATGTGACATTGAATCGTCCTCCAGAAAGGTCTGGAATAATTCTCAGATCTCGGTCGCTAGCAGTCTGGGCAGCTGTACTTTAATAAATACACCGCATAAATCGATCCTTGCAACGGGAAACATAAACTATACAATCCAGTAAACCATTCCAAAAAAACATCTGGCTTAAACCCAGTTTCCTTTACCCCTGACATCGATTCGTGTGCGAACAATTGTAATATCCCTCCACATCGTTAGTCTCAGTGCGAATTAATAAATCACTACTTTTGCTTTCTACGAAAACCCGGAAACATCTCTTAAAATTACGATGAGAAGATGACGTAAGGACTGTTTTTACTTTTCGACATTTTAACAACGTTTAATTTCACTTTAAAGGTTTCATTCATTTAATTGTGTTTTCTTAATTGAAAACAGACTTCAAATCTCCGGTGGATTGTAATCCTAGCATTTAAAAAGTGTCAACACTTTAATCTATCTGGTGAATCTCCTAAATATAAAAATATCCTTCGTTTATCTGCCCTGGCGGGTTACGAAGGATCAGATTTTCTTGGCAGTCTTCCACTGCCTTCATCTTCCTGTCGTTCCTGAAAAACAGCCGCGCCGAAGAATCGAAATGGAGACACCCTTGAAATCCTCTCCCAAATCTCATCGTATTCAAGATTTTCTTCCCGCCGTTAAGCCCTCATATCTGTCGCTGATCTTAGCACTTTTATGTGGAATGAACCTTATGCGGAATGAGTCTACAAACGATCGCCTGATAGCGTTGGAAACACAGATGAAGATTTTGTCAGCAAGTAGGAGTTGTGTCGACTCTAGTTCGCCATCGAATTATGACAAAACGTCAGAAAAACCGATGACTGATTCTGTTGTACCTATCAAAAAGACTGCGAAATCCCTTGAAAGCAGGCCTGACTTTCCCAAAGGTGAGAATCATTCTATAGAGATGAATCTTTATTGTTCTGAACTACCACTTATATACTTCATTGATTGTGTTCACATAATGTCATACAACTAAGTTGTTTTAACTTTAGTACGAATAAATCACATCAATTGAGAAAATATTTTAGGGGTGTTTTTGCAAATCAACTGACAATTGGAATTGTCTTTGATAATCTTCTGCATGATATTAGGGCATGTTGTATATTGAAACATAGGTTTAGTCTTAAAGGAGTGTGAGCGAGCTGCTGGAGAGTCAACATTGGCATGTTTCTGAATTTTGGGGCTCCATGCACGTTTCGCTCTGTGTGAAATCATGCGAACAGCCTCGATGACGCTCGGTTTGTTACTTTCAACCTTCTAAGTAAAAGATATTTTTGTGTTTTATGGGCCAGACGTGACACAGCTGGTAAGTTCTGCAGAGCGGTTTTATTAAATGTGATATGCCAAGCATAACAATTTAAAGGTCATAGCCTCTCTCAGCGGAATGAAGGAATTTGAACCCGAATTTTCATCCTTTCATATAACTTGTCAATCAAAATGTCAAGCGAGTTTTCTCACTGTCGCTGAGACTGTCATTGCTTTCTTTAGAGTGCTGTTTGGTAAGAGCATTACCTCGAGTCAGGTTAAGTTTATTTTTGTTTCGCAACTAAGAGTTTGGATCAAAATACTGCACAAAGTCAACCCAAAGTACCATTAAAACTTAATTTCTCAGCGTGAAACGTACACTGATATTTGACTCGTCCCCAGTCGTCTTATTACAACTTCTTACAGCTCCAGGAAAGGGGCGAGCTGGGAGCGCAGGAGAGATTACTGGGAACGAGTCAGCACTACTAGTATGACAGCAACTTTACTTGATGATAGATTAAATATGTCAAAAATATTACTGGACGTGGAACAGAGTTGTTTTCAGCGTTCTGGACCATCACGCAAAAGTACTGGTATATCGAGGTCGCCATTATCATCACATGAATATATTTCAACTGCTTTCGTAGTTTCCAATATGATTAAATGAACCTTTCCTTACTTCTGTTAAAAGGCAGAAAAGGTTCGTGGGAGGGGGGGGGGGGGGGGAGGGGATAGTAAGTACAACTTTTCTCGGCCTCCAAAATTTCGAAAACCGAAGTTTAAATAAGCTGGGTATGTAACATTTTTTTGAACTGTTTATTAATTTCACCCTCGTTTGTCCCTGCAGTAAAAAATATATCAAAAAGACTATCTACAGTTTTTGGAGCAAGAAATCGCAGACAAGTTTCCAACATCTCTTCTATAACAATTGAAGACCTACGCAACGAGATCACGAAGCAGTTTGAACAACTTCTGCCCGTCAAATATTGCAAGTCAAGTGAAAAGGTATGTCCTGCTGGTCCCCCCGGAATCCCTGGTACTAGAGGTGCAAAAGGATCTCGAGGCAGGAGGGGAACGAAGGGGACAAGAGGGAAAACAGGAACTCAAGGTGTCATAGGACCTCCTGGCAAACACGGCAAAACCGGAATGACCGGATTTACCGGACCGAGAGGAGAAAAAGGAGAAACGGGAGTGCCAGGACCGATAGGTATGCCGGGACCACAGGGAAAGCCAGGAGAATCAATATCTGCTCCTCAAGTGATGTTATCACCTGTTGAACAGACTCGAGATGAAGGAAGAGATACGAACATTTATTGCACTACTGGTGGAAATCCGCCTCCTAGAATCGAATGGAGATTCAAGGGCAGCAAGCTTCTGTCAGGATCTAAACACTGGATCAAAGATGATGGAGAGCTGAGCATTAAAAATTTAAACTACAGTGACGCTGGACAGTACACGTGTGTTGCAACAAATATTCTTGGCTCACATCAATCTTCTGGTAATTTGACTGTTCGAGGTGAGAGTTCCAACGTACAAATTTGTTTACCTTATCCAGTGACTTCATGAAACGTTGATGCAGATTTTTTTCTTCTTAATGAGGTCACTTTTTCAGTACTACTTTGATTTCTAGCCAATGTGTGTGTACAGTTTGCTAAACGTGACATTTCTCCATGCTTTCTCGCTCGCTGCCGGTATTCTAGTTGTTTCACAATCCTTCTATAGAGGAGAACTACATAACGATCCAAATGACGGCTGCTTTTTAAAATGATAGAAGGTAATTGAGATCTGTCGCTCTCTTCTTGCATTTTTATTTGCGCGATTTAAACTTTCTTTCCGTAGGCCTTCCTATTTTCACTTCAACTCCTCCATCACTTGTTACTCCCAAAGAGTTGTCTACTTTTCGACAAACCTGTCAAGCTGTAGGGTTTCCACCTCCTGTGCTAACCTGGACCAGATTAGGAATGCCTTTGCCTGTTGGAAAGACTGAAGTGAAAGACGGTAGTCTGACTATTAAGAATCTCAGTCCTGCTGGTGGTGGAGTTTATCAATGCGAGGCAACAAACAGCATGGGTATAAAGAAAGCTAAGATGAATGTAGTCGTACAGAAACAACTACTCAAAGGTGTGTTATTGATAATTAACAAGCTGTCAATGCGTTTCTTTCGTGCTGTGTTGTTCTTAAATTACAAATCAGGCGAATACACGTGATAATGTGCATAGTGTTGTAAGACGACTGTCTTGTTACAATAAAGGCAGTTTGCACACAGTCAGGATCCAGGACTAATGCAAAGTAGACTTTTAACGGAACCAAGGCTTTTAAACGAATTTTTGTTTTCTTTTTCATAGTACTGTTTGTTCAAGTACTTAACCATTATATGCGACACTTGAACAAAAGAAACGTTCATTAAAAAAAAACAAAAAACAACAAAGCAAAATAAAAGACCGAGTGCCTAAAGAGAGACTGGGCACTTGTAGTTGATCATGACGTTTATCACAAAATCTATCCACACGATCCTTCCTCAAAATGTTCGAAATTAAAACTTCACTCTGATTAAACATTTTTCCCGTTAAGTGGAACATATTACGGGACGATAGCCAGCAGTGTTTAGACGTTTGAGAGTACAACAACAAGCTGATAAAGGGGGTAAGTTTCTAAAGAAACTGTAGTGCCGCGTCGGTGGGGAGTATTACAAAATAATTTGGTTTTATCAATTGAGTTGATAATGTGAATTGGCCACCGAAAAGAGATTCGGAAGCTGACATTTCGAACGTTAGCCCTTCGGATCCGCTCCGACGAAGGGCTAACGCTCAAAACGTCAGCTTTCGAATCTCTTTTCGGTGGCCAATTCACATTATCAACTCAGTTGATAAAACCAAATTAACAAGCAGATAGTCGGTTTCAACTCATCTGCAAAGTGACGACTTTGTGTGGGCAAAACTTAACCAGTTAGTTGGAGTTAGAAATATGACAGGCTTTTGACACGTGATGGTTACAACTTAATCGAAATTGTTGTTGTTATAGTTGCTATTGCATTTCTTTCCAACAGATTGTGATTGCTGGCGCACCCGACAGCCCGAAAGTCCATCTGGTTCAAGCTGACGTTACTCCTCGAGAACGACTGACGCAATTGATTTTCAAACTAATGGTGACGTCATCCTGCAGGGACTGCGTCTGTGGGGAGTCAGCAGCGGTTCAACATTTCTTCTAGTCACCATTCGCCTGTATCGTGGAAGCTCTATGATCGCAGAAAAGACTGGCCGGTCCTACTACACTACATCCAGTGTTAAGACATTTGAAGTGCATTTCTCACAAGAGATTTCTATTCGTGCAGGGTTGTTATACACCGCAACAGCTCAAATAACAACAAGTGCAAGTTCGTTTGCTCACACGGATGGCATGTCAAGTGCTTCATGCTCTGGGGTCACAGTTACCTTTAAATCTTCATCAAAAAGCAGCAATGGTTCTGGAGTCGGGAGCGGCCAAATACCAGCGCTTATTTTCCGTTCTTCCTCGTGTTAACAGTGAACTCAACCTTAGAGAGTAGAGATATATTATGGAACCCAGGTTTACCGATCATTTATGATCACTAAAGACATTAAAACAGTCCGGCAGCTTTGTACATAAGGAACAGCTGTCATAACAAACATCAGATACATAACGAACGAACATCAGATAAAAAAAAAAACAGTCAAAACCGAGCGTTCCGGAAGATATGGAACACCGTGTATCAGTGAAGATCGGATTTAATAAGCTTATAGCGACTGTGATGACAAAAGACTGATAAAATGCTTTTGGCAACTGATTGAAAATCAGTTCATCGCACAGTGAAATAATTCTATTGATAATTATGTACTGAGACCACCCCCCTCCCGCTTTAACCTCTCTCTCCCGGCTTAAAATCTGAATAACATTGCTATGTGGACAAACAAAATGTTATTAAGTGGAGAGCTAGAATACTTGTTTGGGATGTGACTTACGTTTGTGGCATAATTTAACCCCTAAGAAGCACCGGACAAAAGAGATATCTTTTGGCCGTGCCTTTTAAAAGCGACATATTTTTTGCCAATTTTCCAGAAATTTGTCATTGCCTACACCAAGTAGCTGAACAAAGACGACCTGTGCTAAGCCAATCAGAAGACGTTACCCTGAAAGCCCTTGCTAAGAACTCAGATGTCTTGGTAGCTGTACTTTAATAAATACACCGCATAAATCGATTTCTTGCAACAGGAATCATAAACCTTACAATCGAGTAACGTAGCAATTGCAGAGAGCATCTGGCTGAAACCCACTTTCCTTTACCCCTGACATCGATTCGTGTCACAAACAATTGTAATATCCCTCCACATCGTTAGTCTCAATGCAGATTAATCAATCACTACTTTTGCTTTCTACGAAAACCTCCGTCTTCGAAACCGGAAACATCTCTGAAAATTACGATGAGAAGATCACGTAAGGACTGTTTTTAGTTTTGGACATTTTAACAATGTTTAATTTCACTTTAAAGGTTTCATTCAGTTAATTTTGTTTTCTTAATTCAAAACAGACTTCATATCTCCGGTTGACTGTAATCCTAGCATTTAAAAGGTGTCAACACTTTAATCTATCTGGTGAACCTCCTCAATATAAAAATATCCTTCGTTTATCTGCCCTGGAAGGTTACGAAGGATCAGATTTTCTTGGCAGTCTTCCACTGCCTTCGTCTTCCTGTCGTTCCTGAAAAACAGCCGCGCCGAAGAATCGAAATGGAGACACCCTTGAAATCCTCTCCCAAATCTCATCGTATTCAGGATTTTCTTCCCGCCGTTAAGCCCTCATATCTGTCGCTGATTTTAGTACTTTTATGTGGAATAAACCTTATGCGGAACGAGTCTACAAAGGATCGTCTGATAGCGTTGGAAACACAGATGAAGATTTTGTCAGCAAGTAAGAGTTGTGTCGACACTAGTTCGCCATCGAATTATGACAAAACGTCAGGAAAACCGATGACTGATTCTGTTGTACCTATCAAAAAGACTGCGAAATCCCTTGAAAGCAGGCATGACATTCCCAAAGGTGAGAATCATTCTATAGAGATGAATCTTGATTATTCTGAACTGCCACTTATATACTCGATTGTGTTCACATAATGTCATACAACTAAGTTGTTTCAACTTTAGTACCAAGAAATCACATCAAGTGAGAAAATATTTTAGGGGTGTTTTTGCAATTCTATAGGAAAATTCATTACCTGACGAGGGAATTTCGCGTTAAATTGCACGCGAAAACCGATATCGCACGAATCGCGAAGCGATGAGTGCGATATCGCGTTAAATTGCACGCGAAAACCGATATCGCACGAATCGCGAAGCGATGAGTGCGATATCGGTTTTCAAGTGCAATTTAACGCGGAATTCACGAGTCAGGTAATGAATTTCCCTTGAATCGCATAATTGAATAAAATGAGAAAAAAGGAAAACAGCACCTTGGTTTTATCCTGAGATAGATGAGATAGATGACGTAGATGCGAAACAATATCACCGAGCCTCGTTTTCAACTCACAATTCCGCGCTAAATACCTCGCTTCGTAAACCAATCAGAATGCAAGATTTTATTCAATTATGCGATTCAACTGACAATTGGAATTGTGTTTGATAGCCTTCTGCATGGTATTAGGGCATGTTGTATATTGAAACATAGGTTTAGTCTTGAAGGAGTGTGAGCGAGCTGCTGGAGAGTCAACATTGGCATGTTTCTGAATTTTGAGGCTCCATGCCCTTTTCGCTCTGTGTGAAATCATGCGAACAGCCTCGATGACGCCCGGTTTATTACTTTCAACCTTCTAAGTAAAAGATCTTTTTGTGTTTTATGGGCCAGACGTGACACAGCTGGTAAGTTCTGCAAGCGGTTTTATTAAATGTGATATGCCTAGCATAACAATTTAAAGGTCATAGCCTCTCTCAGCGGAATGAAGGAATTTGAACCCGAATTTTCATCCTTTCATATAACTTGTCAATCAAAATGTCAAGCGACTTTTCTCACTGTCGCTGAGACTGTCATTGCTTTCTTTAGAGTGATGTTTGGTAAGAGCATTACCTCGAGTCAGGTTAAGTTTATTTTTATTTCGCAACTAAGAGTTTGGATCAAAATACTGCACAAAGTCAACCCAAAGTACCATTAAAACTTAATTTCTCTGCGTGAAACGTACACTAATAGCTGACTCGTCCCCAGTCGTCTTATTACAACTTCTAACAGCTCGAGGAACGGGGCGAGCTGAGTTACTAGGAGCGAGTCAGCACTACTAGTATGACAGCAACGGTCAAATATGTCAAAAATCTTACTGCACGTGGAACAGAGTTGTTCTCAGCGTTCTGGACCATCACGCAAAAGTACTGGTATATCGAGGTCGCCATTATCATCACATGAATATATTTCAACTGCTTTCGTAGTTTCCAATTTGATTAAATGAACCTTTCCTTACTTCTGTTAAAAGGCAGAATAGGTTCGTGGGAGGGGGGAGGGGAGGGTAAGTACAACTTTTCTTGGCCTCCAAAATTTCGAAAACCGAAGTTAAACAAGCTGGGTATGTAACATTTTTTTAACCTGTTTATTAATTACACCCTCTTTTATCCCTGCAGTAAAAAATACATCAAAAAGACTATCAACAAGTTTTGGAGCAAGAAATCGCAGACAAGCTTCCAACATCTCTTCCATAACAATTAAAAACCTACGCAATGAGATCAAGAAGCAGTTTGAACAACTTCTGCCCGACAAATATTGCAAGTCAAGCGAAAAGATATGTCCTGCTGGTCCCCCCGGAATCCCTGGTACAAGAGGTGCAAAAGGATCTCGTGGCAGGAGGGGACCGAAGGGGACAAGAGGGAAAACAGGAACTCAAGGTGTCATAGGACCTCCTGGTAAACACGGCAAAACCGGAATGACCGGACATACCGGACCGAGAGGAGAAAAAGGAGAAACGGGAGTGCCAGGACCGATAGGTATGCCGGGACCACCGGGAAAGCCCGGAGAATCAATATCTGCTCCTCAAGTGATGTTATCACCTGCTGAACAGACTCAAGATGAAGGAAGAAATACGAACTTTTATTGCACTACTGGTGGAAATCCGCGTCCTAGAATCGAATGGAGATTCAAGGGCAGCAAGCTTCTGTCAGGATCTAAACACTGGATCAAAGATGATGGAGAGCTGAGCATTAAAAATTTAAACTACAGTGACGCTGGACAGTACACGTGTGTTGCAACAAATATTCTTGGCTCACATCAAGCTTCTAGTAATTTGACTGTTCGAGGTTAGAGTTCCAACGTACAAATTTGTTTACCTTATCCAGTGACTTCAATGTGTTTGTACAGTTTCCCAAAAGTTACATTTCTCCATGCAGCCTCGTTCGCTGCCGGTATTCTAGTTGTTTCACAATCCTTCTATAGAGGAGTACTGCATAACGATCCAAATGACGGCTGCTTTTTAGAATGATAGAAGTTAATTGAGATCTGTCACTCTCTTCTTGCATTTTTATTGGCGCGATTTAAACTCTTTTTCCGTAGGTCTTCCTATATTTACTTCAACTCCTCCATCACTTGTTACTCCCAAAGAGTTGTCTACTTTTCGACAAAGCTGTCAAGCTGTAGGGTTTCCACCTCCTGTGCTTACCTGGACCAGATCAGGAATGCCTTTGCCTGTTGGAAAGACGGAAGTAAAAGACGGTAGTCTGACCATCCAGGATCTGAGTCCTGCTGACACCGGACTGTATGAATGTGTGGCAACAAACAGCATGGGTACAAAGAAAGCCAAGATGAACATGGCGGTACAGAAACAACCACCTAGAGGTGTGTTATTTACGGGTTAGAGGCTGTTGTGAGTGTTTTGTCTTCAAATACACGCACTTGCTTACTGTACAATGAACGAGAAATTTTCAATACTGCACGAAGCGAAGGTCGGTGCGATATTGAAAAATTCTCGTTCACTGTACAGTAAGCAAGTGCGTGTATTTGAAAACAAAACACTCGCAAGTCTCTAACCCTTGAGTTCACTGCTGGCGATAGACTTACAATGATTTTCCGCCCGACCTGTTTGAAGTAATATATCAAACACGAGCGACAGTGTTCAATCGGGATATCCAAACACCGAGAAGAGAGTTGAAAATACGACGCGCAGCGGAGTATTTTTGACGAAATTCGAGGTGTTTGGATAGCCGATGAAACACTGTCTCGAGTGTTTGATTTATCTTCTCAATCGAAGCAAAAACTAAGGAGAAAATCAAGAGGTAAAATCGTCAAAATCTATGCTAATGTAGACCGGGTATTGAAACCTCCTTCACGGTTGTGATTTTCTTTGTTTTAGCTTGATGAATTATTAATGAGTTTGAGAATGAGAAATCAATGAACTCTGCATAGTGTTATAAGATGACTGTCTTGTTTCAATAAAGGCAGTTTGCACACAGTCAGGATCCATGACTAATGCAAAGCAGGCTTTTAAGCGAAAGGGAAGGCTTTTAAACGATTTTTTTTCTTTTTCTTAGTATTGTTTGTTCAAGTATTTAACCATTATATGCGACACTTGCACAACAGAAACGTTGATTAAAAAAACAAAAAACAACAAAGCAAAATGAAAGACCGAGTGCATAAAGAGAGACTGGGCACTTGTAGTTTATCATGACGTTTATCACAAAATCTATCCACACGATCCTTCCTCAAAATGTTCGAAATTAAAACTTCACTCTGATTAAACATTTTTCCCGATAAGTGGAACATATTACGGGATGATAGCCAAACAGTGTTTAGACGTTTGTGAGTACAACAACAAGCTGATAAAGGGGGTAAGTTTCTACAGAAACTGTGGTGCTGCGTCGGTGAGCAGTATTACAAGATAATTTGGTTCTATCAACTGAGTTGATAATGTGAATTGGCCACCGTAAAGAGATTCGAAAGCTGACATTTCAAGCGTTAGCCCTACGGATTCTTTCCGACGAAGGGCTAACGCTTGAGTTGATAAATGAATTGGCCACCGTAAAGAGATTCGAAAGCTGACGTTTCGAGCGTTAGCCCTTCGGATTCTCTCCGACGAAGGGCAAACGTCAGCTTTCGAATCTCTTTACGGTGGCCAGTTCACATTATTAACTCAGTTGACAAAACCAAATTAACAAGCTGATAGTTGTCTAGCTAAGAATAAGAAAGGTATTGAAACGCGGTTTCAACTCATCTACAAAGTGACGACTTTGTGTGGGCAAAACTTAACCAGTTAGTTGGAGTTAGAAATATGACAGGCTTTTGACACGTGATGGTTGCAACTTAATCGAATTTGCTGTTGTTATAGTTGCTATTGTGTTTCTTTCCAGCAGATTGTGATTGCTGGCGCAGCCGACAACCCGAAAGTCCATCTGGTTCAAGCTGGCGCTACCCCGCGAGAAGGACTGACGCAATTGATTTTCAAACTAATGGTGACGTCATCCTGCAGGGACTGCGTCTGTGGGGAGTCAGCAGCGGTTCAACAACTTTTCAAGTCACCATTCGCCTGTATCGTGGAAGCTCTATGATCGCAGAAATGACTGGGTCCTACTACACTAGATCCAGTGTTAAGACATTTGAAGTGCATTTCTCACAAGAGATTTCTATTCGTGCAGGGCTGCTATACACCGCAACAGCTCAAATAACAACAAGTGCAAGTTCGTTTTATCACACTGATGGCATGTCAAGTGCTTCATGCTCTGGGGTCACAGTTACCTTTAAATCTTCATCAAAAGACAACAATAGTTCTCGAGTCGGGAGCGGCCAAATACCAGCGCTTATTTTCCGTTCTTACTCGTGTTAACAGCGAACTCAACCTTACAGAGTAGAGATATATATATTATGGAACTCAGGTTTACCAACCATTCATGATCACTTAACATATTAACGAACAGTTGTCACAACAAATATCAGATACATAACGAACATCAGCTCAAAAAAAAACAAAAACAAAAAAAAAACAGTCAAAACGGAGCGTTCCGGAAGATCAGAAACGAACATCGGGTATTATGAAGATCGGATTTAATAAGCTTATAGCGACTGTGATGACAAAAGACTGAGAAAATGCTTTTGGCAACTGATTGAAAATCAGTTCATTGTTCAGTTAATTACTTCTGTCGATAATTATTTACTTAGACTGCCCTCTCCGAATTAATTCCCAGCCCCCGACTTAAAATCTGATTAACATTGCTATCTGCACAAACAAATTGCTATAAAGCGGGGAGGTAGAATACGTGTTTGGGATGTGGCTTACGCTTATGGCATAATTTAACCCCTAAGAAGCACCGGACAAAAGAGATCTTGTTTTGGCCGTGCCTTTTAAAAGAGACATATTTTTGGAAGACAAACGCTCGATACTAAGGCTGTGATATCCAGCCTTCAACTATGCGCGTGGAAGAAAGTCCTAGGCTTGCTTAGTGTTGAGGAGTAAAATCCTCATTTAAAGATAGTTATAAAGATACCAACGGAACACTCGTCACTAGTTGACAATTTCCTGAGTTGCTGTTTTTGTAAAGCTTCCAGTTCATACAACGAAAAAAGTACACCGAAAAATGCTCGAAGTCAGTTACTTGCAACGGTGATCATGAATAGAGAAAAAGCAGAAGTCCAGCGCGCATTAGTTTTTTCTTTTGTTTGTAATGATAATCAGTAATATAGTTTCCATTTACCTCAAAACTGCATAAGATTTTAATTTGGATGTCTTGAGTTTCAGTGAAGTTGAAGTACAAAGTTGCCCGAAATTGCCTCGCTAACATGTTGTATTATAGTGTCATGCAAATGATAAAGTTGACCGTAAAAAGAGCAGTTGCATTAATTATGCCAATAGAATAATGGGACTGAATAATTACTACGTCGTTCGTGTGCGGCTTTAAACCTCACCTTGAAGTCTATACTAGTTTATACTGATACTAGTTTATATCTGGTACACTATGAAATAACCTACGAGTGAAATAACCACTTCTGTATTCTGATTGACTATATTTTCGATGGCATGGTATAGATTATGACCCTTCTAGGAAAAGTTTATCAGATAATAAACATATTTAGAAACTGGACCATTGGGTAATGCAATACGAGAGCTTTCATTGGCTTCGCCATCATGGGTTATGAGCCATTAGACCATGCTGTACAAATATGGTAAGTGTATTCGTGATTTTTTGGGGCGTTTCTCTTTTTATTTTAGTTTATTTTATTTTTAGATATGAGATGATTATGGCCAACTAGGCACTACGCGCCTCGAGTGGCTGTCTACCATATTCTATCCAACGCACGCTTGGTGAATAATTGTCAAATCGTTCTACGTCTGTCTATGGAAGGGAATCATAATCCTGATGAACAGTTTCAAGAAAACATCTAGCTTGAACCAAGACTGTTCACAGCCCTCTATTTCTCGTAGTTTTATTCGATCGAATAGAATTGCGAGAAAACTGGACGCCAGCGCAAAACAGAAGACTTAACTGGGTAGGGGTAGGGACAGAGATATTCTTCTTGCTCACTTCGCTCGCAAACCCACCCCCACCCCCACCCAGTCGTGCTTCCCGCTTTCTTCGCTAGCTTTTTGTTTCACGTGCGTACACAGAGAGTACACCGTCTACCTTGAACCCTGCCCCCTTTAACCCTGACTTGTCTACAAAGAATTCTAATATGCACTGTCAAACAGGACGATTTCATCACTTTAGCTTTAGCTCCACGAAACGGAAGCAGGTTCAATTATGATCCAGGTAATGTTTTTCATTTTCATTTAAACGGTCTCAACAAAATTGTTTAAAATTCAAAACAGATCAGACCTCAAATCTCCGGCGACTATCGTGCAGTAACAGGCTAGCTTTAAAAAGTTTCAACAGGTTTATCTACGAAGTAAATCTCCTTAAAAAACTCTTTGTGATTTTGTTGTTGAAATTTTGTTGGCAGTCTTCCACTGCCTTCGTCTTCCTGTCCTGTCGTCCCACAAGCACATCTCTGTCGGAGAATCGAAATGGAGTCACCCTTGAAATCCTCTCCCAAATCTATTCGTGTTGGGGATTTTCTTCCCTCCGTTAAGCCCTCATATCTGTCGCTGATTTTAGTACTTTTGTGTGGAATGAATTTTAAGTGGAACGAGTCTACAAACGATCGCCTGATAGCGTTGGAAAAACAAATGAAGATTTTGTCAGCAAGTAAGAGTTGTGTCGACACTAGTTCGCCATCACATTATGAAGGAATGTCCGATAAGCCGATGGCGGATTCAGTGATACCTGCAAGAAAAACCACGAAACCTCTTGAAAAGAAGCCTTACTTTCCCAGGGGTAAGAATCATTCTTAAAGTGATAAATCTTGACTGTTCTAGAACTGCCAGTAATGTGTTTCATTGATATCGTATCACATCCTGTCATGCAACTAAATTCAGTCTTTCAAATTATGTATGGAAAGAGGTTTAATGAGAAAATACCTTCCGGTATTTTTGCAATTTTACTGCCAGTTAGAACACAGTCAATGAAGGAAATTGGTTAGGAAGGACGGTAAACATCAAGAAGCAAACAAACACACTAAGATTCCTGTTGGAAGGTCCTTGACCCTGCACATCTTTTGTTCATGCATTAATTACACAGCCGCAATGCGTCTGTTGGTTAGTTGTATGAGCACACGTAACCACCTTTTGTATTTCGGTAGGTTTTGTGCGAGGGTCAACCCCCAAAGTAGCAAACAAAAACATACAACAAAGGACTTTGCCAAGTTTCCTGTTAACCGTTTCTCTCAATTAGCTATGGTTATGAAATATGTTTAATCTGCTTGACCTCCGGAACTGTTGTGGCTTAGAACAAATACACCATATCTAAGACTAAGCAAACCTTTTGGTCCCTTTTAGCCCATTGTGCCACCTTAGGGGTGATGTTTGGTAGGAGCATTCATTGAACAAGAGATCCCGTAACAGTCGAGTTAAGCTGCTCAAAAATTCTGCATCCCGTTGGTCTTCATATCCATGAACCGCGGAACTTTATGAATAGAAGAATCGCAAATAAATCCAAGGATGCATATGCTAAGAACTGATATAAACTGAGCCTACAAGTACTCATCGGCTGCTAAGAGGCTACGTCAGGTTTGCGCATCTCGAAAAATTGAATTCAGCCTGAGGTTTTCAAGTTCGTTCGTAATTTGTAATCCGTGTCAATCTTCTCCATCCCTAGCAATCCTTGTTTCTTTATTATTTTTTTTTTTGTATTTTATTAATTTTTTGCAGCATGCTGCTAGTAATTTACAACACTTTAGTTTACTTTAAAAGTTCAAACATTATTATTAAACTTCTTACAATACACATTACGCTACATCATTTATATTACCAAAAAATACTTGAATTCATTACACACACACACCTATATATATACACAACAATATAACATGCGACTGACCCCTATGTTTTTCAGACCTAAAAAGTACATATAATATAAAACTTAGTGGCATCTCAGTGCATAACAGTTATAAATCAGAAATTGCGCATGCCCCATTTCGCTAGATAAAGCGATAACTTATTTTTTGACTTTGCAATAACCAATTCGAGATTTTGAATCTTCCTTAGTCTAGACATAAAAACTTTAAATATAGGAAACGTTTTTCTGCAACGACAAGAATACAAGTATTGTTTAGCGATTAGTAATACATGATTGACAAATAACTCGTCTTTGCAATTTGGCATTCCAAGCAAAATTTCTTTGTTGTTGAGGGTATTTATGTTTACATTTAAAGAACATTAACAGAGCCATTTAATAACCTCTGCCCAGAATTTATTGGCATAATTGCAATGGATTAAGATATGTTCGAGGGATTCGTTTCTTTCCACAGAAGGAGCACGCTGGAGAAGGCGCGACGCCAATTTTATCAGTACAAAAAAGCATTTGTCGCTAAGTATTTGTTTAACAGTTTGAATTGAAATTCACGCATCTTTGTGTCCGAGGTGACACGATGAGGCAAGCTATAGATTTCTGGCCAGTCAAGGGTATCGTTAATAAAAGAGTTCTTGTATTTCTCTTGAGCGGAAGGTGTGGTGATAACTCTGTTTCTAAGTTCTTTATAAATAGTTTTTGACACAGCTTTATTAATCGAAGTCTTTTGCTCGTTTAAACACAAAACAATTTGCTCCTGCAAATTGAAAGCCTTTTTAACAGAGCAAAAGGGTCTATTTAATAAATCTCGCCATTGCTTTGGTAGGGCGTTTAATAAAGAAAAAAGTCTAAATTGATCCAAAGGAGTAAGGTTCAGCTCTCTTAAATTGCATTTAGTTATCAACTGATTTTTTTTGGAAATGAGGTCTCCTATTCTTAAGATCCCCTTTTCCGCCAATGTTTTATAATATACAGGTTTCCCGTCGACGCGAATAAGTTTATTGTTCCAAAGAATAATTTGGAGAATTTCATTTATATCATCAGTGATTTCTTCACATCGAGTATTTGCCACAGAACATTTTGCAAAGCTATTTAAGCAATCCTCGTAAAAAAGTGGAAGTTTTATCGGTAGCCTTTTGACGTCGAAATTGCAACAAAGGATAAATTTACCTCCAACTGGATTTAAGTAATGCAGTAGAATGATCTTCCAGGTACTTGGTTCGTCACTGGCTAATTTCTTACAGCACGTTATTCTCTGTGTCTCAATCATGGATTCAAATGAGGAGCTTTAAGTCCGCCATCCTCAATGACGCCGACAAAAACAGAACGCTTAACTTTATCTTTACCCTTCCAGATGAAATCGAAAATTATTTTATTCACCTCCGTTACAAATTCTTGATCGCAACATACCATGTTCACCCTATTCAAGAAAATAGGAATTATAAATGTTTTGACAATTTGAATTCGGCCAAATATCGTAAGATCACGCCATCTCCAGATGTGTAGTTTCTGTTTGACAGAAGTAACAATTTCATCAAAATTCAGCTTTCGTTTGGTGCGCGGGCCGTAAGTAAAATGCACTCCCAAAATATTTACTGAGTGTTTAATTTTAATGTTTTTAATTTCGGTGTCATTTCTTAAAGAGAGGCGCTCCCTGTTTCCGAGCAACATTACCTCAGTCTTCTCATGATTGATCCTGAGGCCTGAGCATTCTCCAAAAGCTTCTACAAGTTCTAAAAAAATTTCAAGAGAATTATTGTTCTTTAAAAAGCCGGTCAAGTCATCAGCGAACAGCCCTAACTTTATCTCCTCAGTATCTACTGTAATTCCTTGAATATCTTTGTTCCTTCGCATACTAATACATAAAATTTCTAGCACAATAATGAACAAAAAAGCGGAGAGTGGGTCTCCTTGTCTTACTCCACGTTCAACTGGAAAGGGTGCAGTAGAAAAATCATTATTAAGGACACAGCTCGAGATGTTTTTATAGAATGTCCAAATCCACTGAGTGTCCGAAACCGAAAGCTTGAAGGGTTTTAAACAAAAAGGTTCGACTTACAGTATCGAAAGCTTTCTTAAAATCAATACAAATCATTTTACTACTAATACAACATCTTTCCGTAAATTGCGTAATATCTTCAACTGTTCTAATTGCATCACAAATTGTTCTGCCTTTCACGTACGCACATTGGTTATAATGTATAATAGTCGGCAAGACTGTCGCTAATCTTTTGGCTATGGCTTTGGAACCTATTTTCACATCTACATTGATTAGCGAGATTGGTCTCCAGTTGGTTAAGTACCTTTTATCTTTATCCTTTTTCTCGATTAAAGTGATGATAGCTTTCTTTTGGGAATTGGATAATTCGCCACGATCGTAACAGTCATTTAAACTGTCCACCATAAACTCGCCTAAAACATGCCAAAAAGCTTTATAGAATTCTACAGTTAGTCCATCATTCCCTGGAGACTTATTATTCTGAAAAAACTGGAGACTTTTAAAACATTCAGAGACTGTAAGTTTTCCTTCACAGACTTGAGCATCAAACTGGGAGAGTTTTGGTACGTCAGGATTATTCAGAAAGGAATTTAGCGTATTCTCAGATGGTGAGAGAGTATCGCTTTTACAGAGATCAGAGTAAAACTTTTCAATTTCTTGTTGCACTTTTTGAGGGTCTGTGATCAACACACCTTCGCCATTGAAAATTTTCCGGTCTGAACTTTTACTTTTGTTATGACTTTCTAGATTTAAGAATTATTTATCGTTTCTCTCTCCTTTTTCATACCAAGTAGCCTTAGAACGGATTATCGCGCCCTTAGCGAGGTCTTCATATATATCATCGTATTCAATTTGAAGGTTTTCAAGGTGTTCAAAATTTTCATCAGAAGGGCATTTGCTGCAGTGTTCCTCGCAAGTGTGAAGCATTTTTTCAATTTTAGAGACTCTTTCTCTTTTTTCACGAGCTTTTTCTTTGCTGTATTTTATAGATAATTGTCTGATTTTGTATTTAATTAAGTCCCACAATCAGTAACGTCACTGAATTCGGCTAGCCACGCTGGTAAGCTTTCGGTTAATAAGGCTGTGTAGTTCGTATCATCAACAAGACTAGCATTGAATTTCCAAAACGACGGGCCGTGTTTTTGTCTATCAATGCTGCTAAAATGCAAAATAGTAATGGCCGAATGATCGGAGTTTATCGAGGATATGATATCAGATTTTTCAATATCCTCTTGACAAAAATCACTTATTAACCAAAAATCGAGTCTTCTCTGAATAAGAGGTTTCTTTTGTCTCCAAGTAAAACGTTTCATCTCCGGGTTTCTTATTCAGAGCAGTCCCATTCTATTTTCCTTTTCGATGATATTTTCTTCAATGTTCTTATTCAGATCATCAAAGAAACAACATTGGTCTTGCACACTATTCGGAGCGTAGATATTTACATCAAAAACGAGAATCCTTGAATTTCAGCTTCCATTATATTGCTTCTTTATGGCTTATTATTATCTGTTTGGTATTTTTCTATCTTAGTAAACTGCTATTTTCAGGTATCCTTCGGATTTTAAAGTTAAATTTTTTACCAAATTTTTTTACCAAAATCAGTACTGTGCCCGAGCTCAAAATGCCATCAAAGCCAAACATTTCCCAACAATGAAGCGTTCTATATTTGAGCAACAACCTTATATCGAAAATGAGTGAATAAAAACGCAGAAAAGTTAATTGCGAGTTGAACACAGTTGTTTTTGCGTTCTTCCTAATTACAACAGTGGCAGTGGAGGACTCGGAAAGCGGCAGGGCACAAACTGATATTTGAGGTTTTAAGCAATTAGCCTGAAACTTGGCAACACTATATAGAACTCGCGCGTCATTCTTTACACGCCCGCTGTACACGTAAGAGCGCTGGAAGATTCACGACACAGGGCTTTGAAATTCATATCGCCAATATCAACACATACGCATATCAGAAGCTTTAGCGGTTTTAAATTTCATTGCCTTGTCTCTGTTACCTAGCAAGACGCGGGAGGAGGTACGACTTTTCTTAGTTACACCTTCATGAATTCTAAATGAGATCAGTATGTAAATTATATCTTTGCTCTGCAGGTAAAACTGCGTCGAAAAGACCATCGACGACACTCAGAACAAGAGATCGTAGGCAAGCTTCCAACACTTCTTTCATAACAATTGAAGATGTACGTTACGAGATCATTAAACAGTTTAAACAACTTTTGTCCGTCACGTATTGCAAGTCAAGTGAAAAGGTATGTCCTGCTGGTCCCCCCGGAATCCCTGGTACTAAAGGTGCAAAAGGATCTCGAGGCAGAAGGGGAAATCAAGGTGCCATGGGACCTCCTGGTAAACACGGGAAAACAGGGATGACCGGACTGAGAGGAGAAAAAGGAGAAATGGGAATGCCAGGACCGAAAGGAATGCCGGGACCACAGGGAAAACCTAGTCCTCCCGGAATTCCTGGTACCAGAGGTGCAAAAGGATCTCGCGGAGTTAGTGTCATGGGACCCCCCGGTATGGACGGGAAAACAGGAATGACCGGACCGAGAGGAGAAAAAGGTGAAATAGGAGTGCCAGGACCGATAGGAATGCCGGGACCACCGGGAAAGCCCGGAGAATCAGTATCTGCTCCTCAAGTGATGTTGTCACCTGTTGAGCAGACTCGAGACGAAGGAAGAAATACGAACCTTTATTGCACTGCTGGTGGAAATCCGCGTCCTAGAATCGAATGGAGGTTCAAAGGCAGCAAGCTTCTGTCAGGATCTAAACACTGGATCAAAGATGATGGAGAGCTGAACATTAAACATTTAGACTACAGTGACGCTGGACAGTACACATGTGTTGCTACAAATATTCTTGGTTCATATCAAGCTTCTGGAAATCTGGCTGTGAGAGGTAAGAGAATTAACTAACAAATTGTTAAAGACGCTCTATCAGTTTTCGCAATATTTCCTCGTGTTCTCAAATGTCCGTCGTGTGTTATCGCAGTGTAATACACGGCTTAGACGTCATTATTTGTTAAATACTGATATATTGAGTCCAAAACTATGAGTTCTTGGCAGTGGGCAAGATGGGATAATGTCGTCATATTAGATAGTAATTACGTCAAGTTATGCAAACAGCCGCAATCTTGGATCCGACATCTTGGATTTCTTGGTTTTTCGAAAGTGTCAGAAAAGCACAGGAATGGCTCAAAAGTAATCAAAATCAGTAACGCAGTCCTAACAGGTCTTACAAAGGTAAACTGGAATACTGAAACAATTTCAAAAACGTGCCTGTCATGATACAGTTGCCATGAAAACATCAAGCTCCAAGAATAATGACATGTCACGCTAAATTCCCAGATAAGTCCCACGTTTGCTAGTTTTGCAAGTTTTTTCACTTAAATGCTGACAAAGCTATCGAAGGTCAGTTAAAGCTAGCGCGGACATTTTCCACCCTCGGTCTGAATAGCATGATAATTTGTATTTCTTCATTGCCAATACTAGGTCTTCCCGTCTTCACCTCAGTACCGTCATCTCTTACTACACCAAATGAACACTCTACGTTAAGAGAAACTTGCCACGCTGAAGGGTTTCCATTTCCTGTGATAAACTGGACCAGATTACGAATGCCATTGCCTGTTGGCAAGACTGAAGTAAAAGGTGGTAGTCTCACCATAAAGAACCTGCGTCCTGCTGACAGCGGACTGTATGAATGTGTGGCAACAAACAGCATGGGTACAAAGAAAGCTGTTATGAACTTGGTTGTGCAAGAGGCGAGAGGTTTGTACTGCTTTAAATCAATGCCAGTTTACTTTACTTACGTTAAGTTTTGTAAGGACCACCGTGACAAAACAGAAGTACCGGATCCTCTCGCTGTAGAGAATCTAATCAGCTATAAGTTGAATAATACACGAGAATAAGCAAGGCTGATTACACAGTATATATATCTTATTATACATTTTGTTGTGTAGTATCGCTGAGTATTTTTACGAGTTGTGCCGTATTTTGACGAGCCCGCAGGGCGAGTCAAAATACAAATAACGAGTAAAAATTCTCAGCGATACTACACAACAAAATGTCTAATAAGAGATTTATTATCCAACGACTTCTTTTCCCAAAATTCTGACTTGCGATGTTTTTTAGCCCCCACGCGGCCGGGAGGAATGAGACGAGTACAAATATCGTGTGATATTTGTACTCGTTTCGCGCGTTATTTGTACTCTACGAAGCAGAGTTGGATAATAAAGGGATATATTTTCCAATATTTCGGAAGGCACGGCCTTCCTTCCTCAGGGTGTAACAGAGAATGACTCTAGTTTTAAACGTTACAAATTTAAAATATGGGAAATAAGATATAACTAGTGAAAAGATAAATGTAACAAAAGTTTGATAGACAGAGCTAAGTAATAAATAACGATGAAAAAAGTAACGTAAAAATTTAAAAATTTGAAATTTGAAAATATTCAAATTTTAAATTTTTAAATAAACAATAGACCGCCTCTGTCAAGGGTCTGTGGGACGATGGTTGCCCGTGAAAATTTTGCCGGGTTTCCAAAAAAAAAAAATATTAGCTCCTGAAACAATTTCAAGGGCTTCTATGTAGTTTTTCTCCAAAATTTCCAAAGTGCGAGATATAAACGCTGTATTGTCTTTATTGTTCAGTGCCAAATTTCCCGTAGCCAATCTCAGCCAATCAGATTGCAGCATTTGCACTAGAGTACAAGAAAAATTCTTCAACTTTCTTTAGCAGATTCCTGAAACTTTTTCTCAATGGACTAGCAGGTGATAATGTTTTGAAATTTTACTCTTTCGTGATAGCTGCTTAACGTACGCGGGTACAAAAGTGAATGGACTGTGATTGCATGATGCTGATTTTTAATTGACGTTTCTTTCTGGCACCGTGCTCGCGCTTTCCGAAGGTCGCGCTATTTTTACTATAGGGCAAAGATTACAGATCAGGCGCTATTCGAGACTTGTTCCAAGTTCTTGCAAAACAAACGCAGTCTAAAAAGCCTGAAAGGCCAAGTCAAGTTCATCTATTTACACTTAGTTCAGTGTTGGGGACAAAACAGTAAATGATGTAGCAACTAAGAAGTAGAGTACCTAACAATGAGAAACTAATAAGAAGTGTTCATAAAGTATCAAGTGTAAGAAGCTACAGTGTTCATTTAATTTTATATCTGGCTGCACGCCAAGGAGAAATTATATAGATTATATTGTTTGTTAGGTAGGCATTTAATGACTTTAATCTCTATGGAAATGTTTCCAGTTTTTCCCAAAGGTATGTTACGGAAGGATAGTTAAACAGTAATTAATTAGCATGCAATTAAGGTGGCTCGAAACAGTTTCAAGCACTGGAGTAAGTTCAGAGCTACCTTAAATTTTCTAAAATTTAAGGAGGCTCTGAACCCACAGCACAGAAATTCTTAAAACTTTGCAAAACGTTGCATTTTATCTTGCTTATCACAATTCCATAATAAAAAATAGGGGTCACTTGACTCGTTCTTGAGTTATAAGCACTTAAAGCTAAAATTAAGGGTGTTTTATGGAAGCCATATTGTTGTTATGGTAACCTGTTATGTAAAATAGGTGATTGCAACTCGTTTACCAATGATTGGGAGTTTGTATGATACCATTATTGGAGTATCATTTGTTAAACAGTGGCAGTATTCAATCCTTCAAAGTATAGCTGTTAGAAATGTTCTGGAAACTGTTGCCAGCCTCCTTAAAGAGGCTGCGTCACGGTATTTTGAGTTATTTCTACCATCGACAAAATTACCTCTAAATTCAAGGAAACCCGAAAATAATACTCTACAAAGATAGAAAAACACTAAAAAGATAATAATAAACCATAAAGGAACAAGGATGGTTAAGGATGGAGAAGATTGACACGGATTACAAACAACAAAATTGAAAAATTTAGGCTAAATTTTTCAAACCGCTTAACCGTGACGCAGCTCCTTTAAAAGTGGTATCTGGGCAAAAGTGCTCACTTTGTTAAAGCAAGGTGTTTCAGTCATAATAATAGCAATTGTAGTTGTTTTGATGTCGAATTGTTCTTTTCTAAAAGTAGATTGTGATTGCTGGCGGAGCCGATCCAAACGTCCAAACCGAGGATGGTATTGTGGCAGGGGACATATTGACGCCATTGATTTCCAAACCAATAGTAAGGTCTTTCTGCGCGGATACCGTCTTTGGGGAGTCAGGAGCGGTTCAACAACTTATCAGGTCACCATTCGCCTGTATCGTGGAAGTTCCATGATGGCAGAAAAGACTGGGTCCTACAACACCAGATCCAGTGTAAAAACATTTGAAGTGCATTTCTCACAAGAGATTTCTATTCGTGCAGGGCTGTTATACACCGCAACAGTTGAAATAAAGACAAGTACCGAAACGTTTGCTCACAGTGATGGCATGCCAAGCGCTACATGTTCTGGGGTCACAGTAACCTTTAAATCGTCATCAAAAGACAACAACAGTTCTAAAGTAAATTTCGGCCAGATACCAGCGCTTATTTTCCGGTCTTCATCATGTTAAACAAATTAATTTTGCTACGACAAGGTCAAGAGATTCATACCCATGATCAAACTGACCCCAAACGTTGAAGTGAAAACCTTTCCATAAATAAGGATTCGTGGACCAGCATTTTCAAGTCACTGAAAAACGTCTGTAAGGAAAGTAGGCTAAAAGAGTTTCAGTTTAAACTAATTCACAGAATCGCAGTAACTGGAAAAGAAGTATTCATATTCGGCATCGAGACTGATGACGAATGCCTGTATTGTGGGGATAAGGACTCTATTGAGAATACCTGAATTGAACGCCCGTTTACGAGGTCCTTTGCAAAAAACGTTATACAATGGTTTAACGAAGCGAATTGTTGCCAGATCTCCCCTACCACTAAGGAACTCTTGTTCGGTATCATTCCTAGCTTCAAAGAAACAAAAATAATCAATATATTTAATTACACTACCTTATCTATGCGCCACTACATATATTCAAACAAAATCAATAGTAAGGGAATTTCCATGCACGAATTCATCAATAAATTATCTCTTAAGTACAATCTGGAAAAATCTATTAATTAATATGTACTTATTTGGCTCTCGATCAGGACGTACGGACCGAGCGCGGCGACGTCTGTGCGTCCTGACCGAGAGTCACATATTTTCCCGTCCGGCCCGACCTCACTCAGTCAATCAGCATTTTATCATATGACCACTTTTATTCATTTTTATTCTCTGGTGGAACGAGGCCGCACGCGGCAGCATTGCTTCGTTTCGAGAGTAGTGACTTTCTTTCTGTTGCTTCGCTGTGAGTAGGTAATTGCAGCATTTCGGCGTCCGAAAGCTTACCGGGATAATAGAACTCACTGTTGGAATGTTCGCTTTCACTCATTTTCAAGGAAACACTTTTTAGCAACAAAATTGTTTCGCATTGTTTTTGCCGGGGCCGTACGCATTTCTAGTAGGGCCGTACGCGTTTCTCTGGCCCTATCACTTTGACGCGTATAGCCCTCATACGGGACCTTTTTTCTTATGGTTTTTCAAGGAAATTGCTCGCAAGGCCGTATGGGTCATATGATAAAACAAAATATCAATTAACGAAAAGACCTCCTCTGGTATAGTTATAGTAACAATCTTGTAAAATTCCCCTGCATTCTGACAAGCTCTGTAATATTTATATATTATGTTATAGTAAGTGCCTTATATAAAAGCGTAAATTTGTAAGTAATGTTAAAACTGTTAGTAGCATTAGTATTGTAAGAATTGCTGTTGCAAGTCAATAACTAAATAAAACAAAATAAAAAATATTTAAAAATAAAAAAAATCATGTTAAAAGTGAACTCAACCTCACCGTATATACCATGGAAACCTACCTTCAAATTCTGCAGTGCCGACCATTTGTGATCACAATACTAAAACAATCAGCTATGTATGTAACAAACAGCAGTAATCATAACAAACATCAGAAACATAATGTGATGTATAATGTGATCTGTACGAAATAATTCATATATGAACTGCGGTTGTAGCTGAAAGTGAAGAATGATCATCGCAGTATATTTTCCAATTTAAGCAACTGGAAAAAAGAAGCCTGAAAAATAATCGGGGTTTCAACGGGATTCGAACCCGTGACCTCCGCGATACCGGTGCGATGCTCTACCAACTGAGCTATGAAGCCACACATTGGAAGCGAGGTCAATTGATTGAGTTCATATCTTCCCGTGAGGAATGTAATGATGTAATTTTTTTCACCAAATAATTCATATATGAACTGCGGTTGTAGATGAAAGTGAAGAATGATCATCGCAGTATATTTTCCAATTTAAGCAACTGGAAAGAAGAAGCCTGAAAAAAAAATCAGCATCGCACCGGTATCGCGGAGGTCACGGGTTCGAATCCCGTTGAAGCCCTGATCTTTTTCAGGCTTCTTTTTTCCAGTTGCTTAAATTGGAAAATATACTGCGATGATCATTCTTCACTTTCAAACTTTTATTGCTGAGAACAATGGGCAACGTCACAATACAGACTGAAAACCTTAAATAATATACCTGAGGAAGGTGAAATACACAAGTGAATATATGAAATTTCATATACTTGAACTTCGGAGAATGACACGAAGATATGATTGATCATTGCAGTTATACACACAGTTGTGAAACTAAAGTACTGCACCGGTATCGCAGAGGTCGTGGGTTCAAATCCCGTTCAGGCCTGAATTTTTTCAGGCTTTAATTTCACAACTGCTTAAGGTTACTATGCACCTTCAGGGATGTCTCGCGTGCAAGCGATGTAGCGCGTCCAGTTTAAACTGTAGATATCTAAACCCCTATATCAAATTAAAGCTTATAGGACTGGCTATCAGACTATACCAAAAATTTTGAAAAAAAATGAATTCTCGAATTTTTCACGACTCCTAAATGCGAGCGCCCAAATCACCTTTTGAGCGCTCCCTGTCAAAGCGAATTTTGTTTTTCGCTTATTTAATGTGTTCCTCCGCTTCCGGGGCCAAAGCGCTAAAAAAATGTGTCTCCGATTTGCCATATTCAATTTCAGTGAAAAGTTACAGAACATTTTTGAAATAGGATAAAGAAAATGTGGATTGATCGTACAAAAATCGCTCTCGAAAAAAAAGTATTTTGAAGTAAAAAATTCGGAGACACGTTTTTGTTGTTTATATGTAAAACTAGCTACTGTCAAAATTTGAGAGCAATCGAACAAATTCCCTTTGACTTGTAGCTCTTTAAAGTGTCCCCTTTTGGTGAAAAAATTGTTTCGAGAAAACAGCGCTGAAAAATTTTCCTGCTTCGCAAACAAACTCCGCCCACAAACACAGTCAACTGGGTTCTCAGATAACTGAGCCAATCAGCGCTTGGAAAGTTTACTGCCGTTGGCTTCCTGGTGAAATTTTCCCGCGTAATATATCTTCAATCAATTCAACCCTTACTGTTTAGTGTCACGGTTGACTGCATAAACGTCAACAGGTTTCCTACAGCCTGTCAATCAGACACGAAAGTTTTACATCCGGTAAAAACGAAAAACCGTATTTTCTCCGCCATCATTTAATATTTTTGAGAATTTTTTTTTTGGATGAAAGTTCATGCGTAGACCTATACATTAACCTAAAAATCAAAATTTCGAAAAAATGGTCGGTCTGAAGGTGCATAGTAACCTTAAGTTGTGTGCATAACTGCGACTTCGCATGCTGAATTTAGACTATTAAGTTGTACGAATGCATTTCACTGATAACTTGTGAACTAATAAAACAACCCTGAACAGTGATCATGGATTATCTGATTTCCAGTACTGTTAATGCAAGTTCATATTCATTCTGCGTCTTCACGGACCTCATTCGCCTCTCTCGTGTTCCTGGATGTCGCTTGATCTTTTGCTTGAACTGAAGTCGCTCACTTCTGAATAGCTTGACATGTTTTCTTTTCCGTTTTCCCGAATTGTGGTTATTCCCCATATGAGGTGGTTTATCAATGGCCGGGCTGCTAACTGCTTAGGTCAGTTTGATAGCCTCCTATACGTATTAGGTAAATTCACAAACATATTTATTCACTGGTAGTGAATAAAGATGAAATTGAACTGACATGGAACTTCGACATCTCTTCTTTGATTCTACGAAGGAATTGAGTTGGTAGGCTTATTATTTTCAGAGGATTTATTCGCTTCAAGCGGCGGGAACTCCGGAAATTAGAATCCGGCCTTGTCTTTTTTTTAGCAGTTAAAACCCAACGATAAGTTAGGTCGACCTGAGGAGTTGGCAAACTGACAACAAATAATACAACACAGCAACAGGTTAGGTAGATTTTATTCGCAAAATACAAGAATAATTTACTTGTAAAGCAAAACTGTTGCGTTCCCATATAAACCGTTATAAATCGAATCTTTTTAACACAACAACGCTAATAAGAAGGATTCACGCCTAGTAAAGTAATCTGATAGAGAGCTTGGGCTGCCTGTGCTCTATTCAGTTTGTCTTTATCACAGAGAAAGTAGGACTACATTTTGAAGCCTTTGAACTCACCTTATAAAAGCCAAGTGGCTGTTTTTTGAAACTTATGTTTATGCACTTCCATTTATATGTGGAAGGAGCTGGCAGGTGCTCATTATGGAATCATTTCAAAAGTTTCACCTAAAATTTTGAAAAACTTTGAACTGTTATAAATTGCTAAGCAAAAAATGTGTGGTGTTGGTCTTTACTGACCGAATTGTTCACAGTATCAAGCAAATTTACACGCGCGATTTAGAGTTTGAATTCGAGATCGACAAAATTCGTGGGAGAACAAACTAACTGGCTAATAGCCACTGGCGATAGTCGTGTTCTATTGGGATCAACCGTTTCTGGTTGGTTGGAATTTTTCGTGTTCTATTGGGGAAAACCGTTTTCTCTTGGTTTGGTTGATCACCTTTTTCAACCGGCCTCAAGTCAGGTTGAAACGGTTGAAAAAGCATTTGCCTGATTATTTCTCGTGGTTGTAGCAAACTGGTTGCGGTTGAAACGGTTTCTTCTAATAGAACACGACCTTAGTGTGGTCGTTGCCGAACACACACGTATAGAAACGACTGATTTCCTATTTTTCCAGTCCTTTTAAAAAATTCCTTTGCGAAGAAACGTTAGGCACAAAAATGACGTCACATCTTAGTGTTTGCACTTACAACTCAACTCATTCCCTTGATCATTTAAAAGGGCAAAAGGGTCAACTTTGTTGAATTGTAAAAGCGTCAATTTCCACCCAAAAAGTCTCAATCTTTGGAACAGTTTATTTAAAACGATTTATTTTGTCTGGTTTGTCGTTGTTTGTTAAGGCGGGGGTAAACATGAATAGGAGTGAAATTTGAAGTAATATAAATAAGGAAATTGTTAGGATTAAGATGGGTTGGAAACACTACCAGACAGCTGACCCCCGCAAAAGAGAGCCCTAGGTTGGTAGGGGACTGGTATCCGTCTAATAATCCTTCACTTCAAATTTGAATTTTCCAAATCCATCAAATCTTCGACATTTCATATTTTCCTCAGTTTAACCTATCCGTTGAAAAAATATCTCTTTCCCAAAATGCCCAGAAATCACCCAAAAATTTACACAAAGCCGCCAAACAGTGGTTAATGAAATGAGCAGAGAGATTTAGTGTCGTTTGAAACGTGACTGAGATATTGGCAGAAAGGCCGTGTTAGGGCCGTGTTAGGGTTATCTGGTATTTTCCGTAGATGGTAGTCAGAAATGAAAACAATGATGTCACAGACAATAATAAGGACTGCTTTTAACTGGCTTATAAAAACTTTGGTGAGGTGTCAGTAATTTTATTTAAACAACATTCCAAAAAGAGATGAACGTGGGTGTAATCCTGCATGTATTACCTTAGATTATACACAACGAGAATAAGTACATACGTTTTGCTAATCAAAGTTTGATCTATTTTCTCCCTGCTCTCAAACCCACCATGTAGACTAAACAAACTTCGGCAAATCAGATACGTGTTGAAAAGGTTGACTCACAATAATCCCTTGGCAGATATCGAGTGTCAGTGAAACGCGCACAAATACCCGGATTTAAAGTGTCGGTGATACAGCTATTCTCATTTCTTTCCGCGGGCGATTGAACTGATGTGTGCTAAACATGCTCAGGGAAGTGAACTCCTCCAAGTATCATCGAGTTGGATATTTTCTTCCTTTCATCAGGCCATCTTTTTTGTCAGTCATTTTAGTATTTGTTTGTGGAATTCTCTTCGTGAAAAATGAAGAAACAAATGATCGCTTGTTCGCAGTGGAACAACGGATGGCGGTTTTGATAGAGGAATGTGACGTTATGAAATTGAATGCAAGGCAGGAAGAAATTTCGACAGATGGCGAGAACAAAAGAAGTACCTCAATATCATCTTTGACTGAAAGCCTTTTCTCATCTCTATCAGGTAGACTTAAATTGATATCGAAATTGCAACTAATTTAATAACTAAATCCCAGCGGACAGTATTAATTTATTACTTCGCTTATTAGCCCAATTCGACTAACCCTACCTCGGCGAATGTGTGCGAGAAACATTTAAATGAAATAAAATTCAGGGGCAAAACAGGCCTTTCCAACCTTTCATTATAGGACAATATATTTTAATTTTAAATTATACTTTAAGTAGCTTCCGTCTACATGCCATAGTACAAGATAGTCGACTAGGCTTTGCATCATTTCCTCAAGAAGCTAACTACAGTACTTAACTGTTGGCATAGGTTCAGTCTCCTACTAGCCTGCGAGCAACAAGTTTGCTTGCAGTAGGTTATACTCAATTCAAGAATACTTGCTTACTAGTTTGTCTCGTCAAGGTTTCTCAGAGGTCAAGGGTAGCCCACACGTACTTTTTTCTTAGACCTCCACGAAATCTAAAGCTCTGGTTTCATTCCTTTGTGTTTACTTTCCTTATGTTTTGGCTGGATAATCGTTATTTGCATGTGAAACTGTCTTCTGCTTTAGAACCCAACACACATCTACTATGATCTACAATTAACTCAAGTCATCGTTCAGTAATGTGTGATAATTAAGTTTGTGATCAGAAGCAGTTTGCTCTTTAGTCTCTTCAGAGGGCCTGGTTTGGGGTGCTGGAATTTCAGTTAGTCGTTTGGCGATTTCTTAGCTGGCATCCAATTATCAGCTAACGGTAAAATTTGCAGATCGCATACGTCACCTCTCAGTTAAAGAAAACCCGCTTGATTTCTCAGCTGGCGCCGTTAAACCCCTTTCAGATCCTCTTGTTTGTCATGCAAGCAGTTCCAAGAATACCCAGTGGGGGCTTTTCAGCATATACGAAGTTTTGAGACCCCCGCAAACTGACACGTTGCAATCAACATGTTGATGGCAACATGAATGATCGTGTCAGTCAAAACAAATGCTATGAACAGTTTCGTGTCTAGATAGCCGGCAAGCCTATGATATCACACAGTGCTCTCCTGCGGTGTCGGGTTGTGGATTAGGCTAGGCTAGGGTTAAGCCACACAGCGGTCAAACGTGGCGCGCGTGCGCAGTTCTGGTTGTTAGTAAAACGCGTAACGGCGTAACGGGTAACGGCGTAACGAGAAACCGCGTAACGGGATTTTTTCCCATTTTTTTTTTTTTTTTTGCTGATGACGTCGGCGACCGTGAAACCTTCTAATCTACATTAAAAAATATTACAGAGACCACTATTAATAGGCGTTAAAGATGACCTACATATTTAATACAAAATGTAATATACCATGACATTAAGTAAGGTTATTAAACTTTCACTTACCAGAAAGCCTTCTCTCCCCAAGGAAAATAACCTCTGCAGAAAATCGTAAACGCAAGTTGTTATAACTTAAAAATAATGCGCCGGTTCAGAAATTACTCAGAATTACCGAAACCTGCAACTACACTAAACAAATTGCAACTGAAAAGATCAAGCAGAAAGAGAGGAAACTAAGGTGACTGAAAATGAAAGTTGAAAACTTACCGTCATCATTCTCCTCCATCCTGATCCTGGAAGCGTGAGAAAGTGCGTCCGCGGAAAAAAGTGACTCCGAAAATGCGGTAAATTGGCCAAAGGGCGGGAAAAACCTCGCCAAACACGAATAATCATATGTTCACATTTTTTTTCACTGAGAAAAACTAAGAAAGAATAAAAAAGGCAAACGAACAAACAAATTCAGAAACAACAGCAAAAAAAAAAAAAAAAAATGGGAAAAAATCCCGTTACGCGGTTTCTCGTTACGCCGTTACGCGTTTTACTAACAACCCGCAGTTCTCCCCAAAATTTCGCTTAACAAAGTCTTAAATTTTCGAAAATTTTCGCTTTCAAGCCCAAAGTTAAGACAGTCGCTGAAAAGTTAAGCTTTAAACTTCGCATATGACCAGGACATTTAGTACTAGTTTTATAACAGTACTAGTTTTATAACATTTTCCTACAGAAGTCTTGCAGGTTTTCTCTTCAAACTCCTACGAAGTTTGAGGCGGCGAAAACCGGAAGTGGCGTTGGATTTTTGCGTTTGACCGCTGTGTGGGGTTAAGCATGAATTCTAATGTCACTTTAGAATAACTTGATCAACTTGTAATCCTAGATTAGCGTTAATTTGTTTTAAGTTGATAGTAAAAAAGGCCAGGATCACTACTTGGTCGCGAGGGAATACAGTACAGCCCTAAAATTGTTAGCAGTCAGTAAGGGTGTCATGACACAATCTGTTGGCTTATGGAGTAAAAAAGCAACCTGCTTGTTAGCTGTCATGAGTTAGACTATCAAGACACAACTCGTTAGGTACAATTTCGGCCCGTTTGATAAGTGAGAATGATTTAGCCTCTTGAAGGTTCTCGGTTACCCATCTTAGTTTCTCACCGACTAGTCAAGGTAGATACGATGCTTCATGCTGTTTAAGGTGGCTCGAAACAGTTTCCGGCACTTTCTAAGACGTAGACTTTGTGGTTCATTATAACCACTCTATATCGGTTGATGCCCAAATCGTGGTATCAAAAACACTGCCCAATCATTGGTGAACACAATGCTGTAAAATATGTGGCACTATATGTCACCATAGCAACAATATGGCCAGCTTAAAACACCCTTAATTTTCGCTTTGAGCGCTTATAACTCAAAAACGAGCTCGGTGACCGCTATTTTTTATTACCCAATTATGATTAGCATGATATGCATATTTTTGCAAAGTTAAAAAAAATTCTGTGGAGTGGGTTCAGAGCCACCTTAAATTTTCGAACATTTAAGGTGGCTCTTTTTTTTAACTTTGCAAAACGGTCCATCTTATCATGCTTTTCATAATTCGATAATAAAAAATGGGGGGCACCGCGCTCGTTTTTGAGTTATAAGCGCTCAAAGCTAAAACTAAGGGTCTATTAAGCAGGTCATATTGTTGCTATGGTAACCTGTTATGTAAAATAGATGATTGCAACTTGTTTACCAATGATTGGGAATTTCTATGACACCATTATTGTAGCATCATGTGTTAAACAGTGGCAGTATTCATCCTTCAAAGCATAGCTGTTAGGAAAATGCTGAGAACTGATGCCAGCCTCCTTAAATACTCCGGGGATAAATACGTTTCAGTTGGTTTGCAAACAGAGCATTTGAATATGAAATAGCTTGTTCCATTTTTCACATGACTTATTTCAGAGCCTGTTGAAGAGCCTTCCAGCAGTCTTGATCATAGATCCCGAAGGCATACCACTGCCAACGCCACAAGAGGGGGATTTTCAACTGAAGACATACGCCGTGAGATTTCCTTTCAATTGGGCAAATTCATTCCGAATGAATACTGCAGATCGAACGCGAGGGTATGCCCTGCTGGTTCCCCCGGAAGTCCTGGTCCTAGAGGTTCCAAAGGGTCTCGTGGCAGGAGGGGACCGAAGGGGACAAGAGGGAAGACTGGGACTCAAGGTATCATGGGACCGCCCGGTAAATACGGGAAACCAGGAATGACCGGACCTACCGGGCCGAGGGGAATAAAAGGAAAAACGGGCTCGCCTGGACTACGGGGTGCCACCGGAATATCTGGAGAACGGGGAGAACAGGGAGGAACAGGATCTCCGGGACGAAGAGGAGAAAAGGGGGACAAGGGTAGTCCTGGACCGGTGGGTGTGCCGGGACCCCCTGGGATACCCGGAAAATCAATTTCTGCCCCGCAAACCGTTTTACTGCCAGGTGAAAACACAGCCGACGAAGAAGAAAATACGACTTTTAATTGCACGGTCAGTGGAAATCCTACGCCAAGGATTGAATGGAAATTTGAAAGTGAGATACTTTCATCGGGATTGAAGTACTCCATTGATGAAGGAATATTGACTATTAACCAGTTGAATTTTAGTGATGCTGGGTTGTACTCATGTCTAGCAACAAGTGCTCTGGGATCAGCTGAAGCCTCTAGCAACCTGACTGTTCGAGGTAAGATGACTCAAACGACATATAATTAATGTTTATCAGGCGCTAAGCCCTGATGAAGGAGCATTCCCAATGGAATGTAGATTTCTCAAAACGAAGTTATTTGTGGTCGTCTTGATGCGTTAGATTATACACCCTAAACTCTGCTTGAGGCCCTCTGGTCGGGCGGAGATCTAAACAAATTTATAAGTTAAACTGGCTACCTCTAGCATGTCACCGAAAATTTCTCAGTCCAGTACTTCTTTGAAAGCTAAGACAACGAGGATTTCTAAGTGAATAGTGATTTGGAAGGCGAGATGAATTAACTGGTCCAAAAGCAAACACGAATCAATGTTAGCCACAGATAGGCTAAATTTTCTCACTTTGGTGATGGTGTGAAGTTTTGCTTTCGATTTAGCGGCACCTGTATTCACCAGGAAACCTCCAGCGGTAGTCATGCCTTTTGAAAGCACGGATTTCACTGAAACTTGCCAAGCAGAAGGTTTCCCAACTCCCGTTTCAAACTGGAGTCGACTTCTTCAGTCATTTCCTTTGGCCAGGACTGAAGTAGGGGGTGGAAACCTCACGATAACAAACCTAAGTACTACCGACAGTGGCTTGTACGAATGTGCTGTGATGAACGTTATGGGTGTAAAGAAGACCAGGATGAACCTGGTAGTGCAGAAAGGAGGTTAGTATTAATTACTGTAAGTGTAAAGCAGATTGCTCTTCATAAGCATCCTAACTTGGTACCTTCGATATTTTCAAATTTACCTACTTTCCTCTCTACTCTTTCCTTTTACTGCTGACACCACATCCCCCACTCCCCCAGCCCAATTTCCTATCCCCGTGCCAGCAACATGTTGCACGTGGGAGAACGCAGACATAGTGTTGATTTTATTTCCCGTCCATGCAGAAAGGTTTGGCCTGATCGTTTTTCAATATAATTAGGCATGCTACCCCACAAGGTAGTATTCCGTGCCAAGTGGTTTAGTCTGGAACAGGGAGAGCATATTGTGACCATATTTAGTTATGAACAGAATCGACAAAGTAGCATTGATGTCTTGACACAGGGTAGGCTTTTATAACGTCCACATTCAATAATTTCCCGGTATTCTGGGTAGTATAATACAGGCACTCCTTTTCTTTCCCTGTCCCCAATCTCATGTGGCACAAATCGGAACACCAGCCCCTCTTACCCTTCAACAGTGAGGAACATGGACACTCGTTTTTTTTCGGTGACTATAAAATTAGGGTTTATCGTGCCAACAAACTGTAACTATCTTTACACCGTAAATTGTATGCAGAGCTCCCATTCTATAGTCGCCAAAAAAACTGTGCTAAGAATGTCAATTGTTCACGGCTCGAATGTTCTAACCCTAATGATCAACTTTGTTTTATAGTGGATTGCAGCTGTTGGCGTTCCAGAGACAAGATTCCAAATGTCAGATACAACAGATACGGGTCGAGAAGTTCCTTGGTTGAAGCCATCGATTTTCAGACCAGCAGTAATATAATCTTACGTGGTTATCGACTGTGGAACGATAGAAGGTTATTTCCTTACCACAACATCACAATTCAGCTGTACAAGGGAAATACTTCCATTGCCAGTAAATCTCTAACCTACGACACCAGATTTTCTAGCAAGAAAAGTTTTGAGGTGTATTTTTCACGACACATTTATTTACAAGCGGGTGTAAATTACACTGCTGCTGTAAGAATGCCGAAGGGTAATTATATTGCTCAGAATAGCGGAATGAAGTACAACTTTTGTTCCGGAGTTGATGTTGCTTTCATGAAATCTGGTTTGAAGGTACCAAAATATAGCTCTTATGTTAACCAGATACCGGCTCTTATCTTTCTTAGTTTAAAATGTTGAAGAGCCAAATGACCTGCTTTCGACCTAAGCAGATTAGCTAAAGAGCTCAATATTGCTAATTTCTAATTTAGTTGACTGTAAGAGGGTGAACAGGCATCCCCACCCCTGCCCCTACCCCAGAAGGGAGCATTTCTGACTGGTGGTAGTTAAGTTTGAATGTCATAATCCCACGGATTGTCACTGTTCACCGCGTACACGACGGAAATGCATCACAACTTTATTATTTCCGTGCCATTTTTAATATTACTTGAATCATACAGATGATATCGATTGACAGCATTACATAGAGAGTCGATTTCCAACTGTTTGCCGAGGATTCCAATCTATTTTCCGAGAAATTTGTAAAAAGTTATCCAAACATATTATGAAGATCATTTTCAGTCTGTACATATGCAAAGGTTTTCTAAGGGTTTTCAAATTTCCCAATTGAGGATATCCCAATTGAGGATCCGAAGACGTTCAACAATGTATCCTGAATACATTTTATTTTAGGATGTCATATAGCCGTGAAACTAAACTGGAATAGGGCCCGTGGTGCACTGCCAGATATGCAACGCCTTGCCAACGTTCTGACTGGCTGTTTACATCAAAAGATCAAATGATTAGTTTAGTTTTCAGAGGTGAATATCAAGGACTACAAAATATGGCTGAAAAATGGAAAGCAACACACTGAAGTGCCCACCTTAGTTGACCTATACCAACACCGTGGTCATGAATCACTTTCGAATCAGTCTACGATTATATCGTCCAGTGTAGTAATGGTAGTCTCTTATTCAAAAAAGGATCTAAATTTTCGCCATTCCATCACTTGATCTAGCACCAAATCACTGTAAACGAGCTTGAAATTTTGAGTTTTTTTTACTGTTTTTTAGCTTTTATACGATTATATCGTCCAGTGTAGTAATGGTAGTCTCTTATTCAAAAAAGGATCTAAATTTTCGCCATTCCATCACTTGATCTAGCACCAAATCACTGTAAACGAGCTTGAAATTTTGAGTTTTTTTTACTGTTTTTTAGCTTTCGTTTTGTTTCTCGGTTTTTTGCTCTGACGACAATGCCTTAGAAGCTCGAAGGATTTGATGTTCATCTCTAGTTTCAGGCGGCAAGCGCTTGTGCTATTGACGTGATAAAGTTTGTTGATTCATTCCTGTTTGTTTGAGGAGAAATGGTTATACTTCCGAACTTTCACCTGAGAGACACAAAAGTAATGTATCACTGCGATGACTCAGAGTTTAGAAAAGCTGATTTAATAGATGTACGTCCCAACTTAACTTAATTAGAACTTTCCAGTGTGGTAACATAATGATTTAAAGAACTGCAAAACTACTGACATTAGTTGTTTGAGGAAACAGGCAGAGAAATAAAAAATGACCTTGCTTGTAAAGATGACCTTCTTCCTTCTGATTGCAAATGTACCTGATGAGTAGTTCCCACTGTGAAGAGATACATATTTTCAAGCCTGAAGAAATACTATAGCTATGCAACGCTTTTGAGTTGTATTCTCGGTATCCACACAAGCCTTTAGGCCAGTGTATACATGATACCAAGAAAATTAAGTGACAAGTGAGATATTCCATCGTATACCACGAGAGAGCGTTGCATAACTATGTTATACCATGCCAAGGAAATTACAGTGGCCAACACTATCAATGTGACGTACGAGCGGCGCACGATGGGGAGGCAACGGCTTTCCTTTACTCTGATTGGCTGTAATTTCTATGGCATGGTATAATTAACAATTATTCTTTGAAATCGAGGTGAATAGTGGCAGAATATTTACCGAGCCGCGTAGCGGCGAGGTAAATATTCTGCCACTATTCACCGAGATTGAGAAGAATAATTGTTTTAGTATATACACAGGAAGTGATCTCAACAACATTTTCAGAAGGAAACCATTAAAAATCGATTTAATTGATCTCTCAATTCATGCGTGGAAAACGTGCAAGCGGTACAAAGCATGCGCGAATTCGCGAAACGCATTATTCACTCGGTAGGGGGTGAATAATGCTCATTAGCCAGAGATAGCGAACCAATCAGATTGCTTAAAACACCAAGATCACTGAGTGTGTATATACTAAATAGTAAATATCCTAACCCTCTTATCCTTCCTCTACAAGTCAGTTTTGAATGAGATGTTTTGGGATCAACGCATGCGAACATTCAATGAAGCGTGGTATCAGCTGTTTTATTTAGGACATCCTGTAAGTTCTCGTCAAGCGATGCTTTGTTTAATCATTATCGATAATCTTCTATTCTTTTGACACGATCGTATGAAAAGAAATCGCGTTTTCAAATGCACTACTTTATTATTAAAACTAATAGTTGCAGATAGTTGTAAGTGAAAGCATAAAAATCAAAATAACTCGACAGGTTTACCTTTTGAACCTGGTGTAACAGAAGGACTCTCGATGCTGAAGTACTGACGGGTGACAATATTGGGTTGCTCGTAACCATCGGCCAGGTTGGAGGCGACTTGTGGAACAGAGTCAGCAGAAGCCAACGGAAATGCATTTGGTTTTGTAGCATCATTTTTGTTTGTTGCGTCGACTTCATTTGATGTGATCTGCTGTTGAATAATAACCAAATCACTTCACACAAGTTTCCTTGTACAAATCAGTTTTCGGGCCGTTTATTACCTCATTTGGACAGAATGAAATGTCGTCTCTTCTGTCATGTTCGTTGTTCATTTGCCTGATTCTACAATATAAAGAGCGAATTACACATTATTCGTCAGTTTTAAGTCAAAGCAAAAGAAGTTGTAAAAGCAACACGTGCCATGGATAATTACTTAGGGCAGAAATAATGAGTGTACCTATGGTTACATTCCATCAAAAATCTAAAACACCAAAGTTTGCGTTTTGAGTGCGAACTGTCTCGGTCAGTTAGCAAATTAATAGGATGAGAAGAACTAAACGGTATTAGCTTTTGAACAGACTAGCAAGTTGAAGCAAGACGTCCGATCATCAGCAAAAGTATTTTTGCTGTTTGACAACTTGGTCGAGATCTCTCAGGTGCACAGGGCTGACCTTAGCTTCTGTGTAAAAAATTATTAGGTTTCTATCATTAATTTAACTTAATGCAACAACCTTTATCTGTATGGTTTAACCTTTAGCATGAGATAAATATTATTATTATTTGGCTACCTCCGTGAGCGGGCAAGATGAATCAAATCCTGCGCGGTGATTGGCTACCCGAGCGGGGAAGATGGAGCTATCTTGCCCGCTCGGGACTACCCGCCTCTTCCCGCAATACAAATTTCCCCGAAAGCCATATAAAAAATCCTTTATTGACCAAGCTTGTTCGGTCAAGATGGCTGGATATTGGCCGAGTTCTTTTTTATTCGTGTTTATGGACCTCGACTCCGTCTCGGTCCATAAACACGCAAAAAAAGAACTCGGCCAATATCCAGCCATCTTGACCGAACAAACTTGGTCAATAACCCATATATATTGGTTACTTTTCCAGCTCCTCCACCAGTTCCTTCTCAGATATTTCTAGCTTCCCTTTCGCCTCCTGATTCACTTCCTCAAAAACCCTCCTAAAATTAAGTATAGCGTCATTAACATTTGTAACGCTAATATCACTGCCTCTTTTATTTGCTGTAAAGAATCAATGTAACTTTGTGACGACTATTACATTATAACCAATGCCCATTCTTTCAGCTGTTGAATCATTGGTAGTTGCATTCATGGAATCAAATATCCAAGATGACGAATACAACTACCATGATTCCCTGCGGGCACGTCTCATAGAGGGAATAGGCCATTTCCGAATTACCTCAGGCCTCTTTTTGGAAGCGAGTCTTGGTGCTCATCTTTTCATACGCAAATCAATTTTCATTCACATGAAAATGAGTTTAATTTGCGTGTGAATGAAAATTGATTTGCATATGAAAGGATGAGCACCAAGACTCGCTTCCAAAAAGAGGCCTGAGGTAATTCGGAAATGGCCTATTGTCCATTGCACTGCAGACACTGCCAGTATACAAAAAACAACAACAAAATGAATGAGCCCATTAAAGATCAGTCCTGCAGTGATTGCATCAAGCAACGTTAACGAAAAGTCACATTTTCCAGACTGAACGGTGAGTACGCACAAGAGGAAGAGCGCCGAAAGTGGGCTAGATACTTACAAAGCCGTTTCCAGTTCTTTGGCAGTCACGTCAAACTCCAGTTTGCGGTTAAGTTCATCTGAAAGAAGAGAGACGTTTTATGCTACAGATATCTCAAATTGCTGGTTTAAGAAATACAAGTGGCCTTAAGCTACTTCCACCGGTTAAACTATAAATCCATATTGATCCATATTGTGCTGTAGTCTTGGATTATGCTGTGTCCCATATGCCGACCATAATGCCTACGTACCTCAAGTTATTCATAAACTTATAGCTAAAATAATTTCAGAAAAGTAGTTATTGTTTATCTGTAAACTGAAATTCGTTAAAGAAGAGAAAGTTACAAAATAAATTAATGTGCCTCTGGTAGAAGATCCATTACAAACCTTTTGCGCTTTTTGTTTCCATCTCTAGCTGATGAAACTTGGCACTCAGTTCCTTCAAAGCAATGTCCTCTTTTGAAACTAAAAACATTAGTGGAGTCTGTTATTGTCCATATAATAAATTTGGTATTTTTCATCTACTATGTTGTGGATAATTTTCCTCATCCTACATTTTAACTGAGTACCGGACGGATTTTTTCTGTGATATTTCAAAAATTACTCTTATTTATTTAATGCGAATAAAAAGGAAAATATGTAGGAGGAGATTGCTGCCAGAATGATGAAAGAAGAATTTGTGGAATGTCCAGCCCCTGGACTTGAAACTACGTGACTGAAATCTCTGAGACAAAGTGATAGACGCAGAGTTAGAAAGTGATGGTCCTTAATGACTGAGGAATGACTGAGGAATATTTCTATTATCTTTGATTCTTTCTTTTCAAACGAGAGAAAAATTTGCTTTTCTTTTGTAACATAAGGTACCAACCTTCAGATTTTGCCTGGTCAGCCTGCTTACTCCACTCTTCCATTTCCTTCTTTACATTTTCTTCCGTCTGGGGATGATATAAAAGATGACATGTACCAGTATTCTCATTTCATTTCCAAGGTGAGCGCCTAGAACGCTGGAAGATTGCAGGATAAAATATAAACCCCTCTGACTTTTAACCTTACACCCTGCGAACTAGAATTTAACGCGGTATTCCCCCCTATAATCACACTGCCTTGCAAATACGACCCACTAAGTCTTGTATCTAAAAAATCTTCTGTAGAACAGGACACTTTGGAAAGAGGTAGGTCCCGATGCTTAGTTACTACCTAAAGAATTGTGGCCTGTGGGAAGGATATTGCTCAGCTGAGATAGGCGACAAATTAGTCTACCTTGGGGAATATTAATTTTAGTACCCTCGGGAGATCATCGCAGAATTATACCATACCATAGTCTCAACTAATCATGATGAGACTGAGCCAACACCATACCGTCGCAGCTCCCAAAATATTTTTTTCAACTTGCAATTTGACAACAGAACTTACATAATAGTTTCTTGCATTCCTGAAGTTGCTTGTAAGTTCTGCCAGCTTGCTTTGAAAGATCTGCCTATGTTGGAGGAACAGAACGCACTTAAAATGAAGAGCTTTCAATAATAGTTGCATTTCACCAGTAACTATTTTAGCTTTCGCATACGTTCCATGGAGGATATGGTAACAGAACAGAAAGCCATGGAGGGGCATAAGGATGACAGATCCTGACAAAGAGTTTAGATAAAAGGGTCCATTTATGGAAAATTAATACAAGAAGCAATATAGGTGTCCGTCCTTCAGGTCATAAGAAACCATACTAATTAAAGCTGAGGCTCCTGTGCAATTCGATTAACTTTGAATAAATTGTAATTTAACTTACATTTCTTCCTCCTCTTTTCCCATTTCTTCATCAATTTGTTTGCGGAGTTCTGTGATTCGTGCACCTTTTCCATCATTCAGCTCTTTTAGCCTGATCAGTAAAATTAATTAAATATGAACAAAGTACATCTGCATTACTTCTTTTTCATTTTTTTTTACGCAACAATTTTTGCGATGCCCAAGCATGGTCAGAAATTAAAGTCCTTGCTATTTGTCGTCCGTATATAACAGCTCCTGCGGTATAGGCATTCATAATAGTTTGTCATATTTTTCTAGTGCGCCCATGAAAACTCGCTAATGTTTTGGCTGCATAACCCGGTACGTTTTATCTCCCAGTGAAAATAGCATTCCGTTGACAATTAGTTGAACTGAATATCGTCTGATTTCAATCATCTTTGTCTACGGCCTCGAGGATAATTACTTATTGAAATTACTTTGCTATCCAATTTCGATGATATAAGAAAAAAATCGATTCGGTGCATTTTTACAGCGCCAAAGAACATGGCACTTTACAATACGATGTGATACAAGTAAAAAAATATTCAGTACTCTGAAGGTTCCAATGATTATGCTAACAAGGGAAAATTCAAATTGCTTAAAAATAGTCTATATGAAGTAGTTCGTATAGTATGATCGTCCGGGTGAGTGTAGTTCTGAGAAGAACTGTTGTTGGTGACTGACGTTTCCACAACCTGAGCGGAAGTCATCTTCAGAGTCAAGTGAATAGTGTTTGTCGGTCGATGATGTTAAAAGTTTGGTTCGTTGAAAGTGATTGGTCACTTTAGCCATGATGGTATTGGCTGAAAGACTCGTGTAAAGTTTGTCAACAGTCATTGGTCAGTTTCGATCCGTCTTTTGTTAGTCAAATTCCTACCGTTGTGGTCCGTGTATAGTCAGTCAAATTAAGTCGGTCTGTTAGAAGTCCGTTTGTCGGTTTCATTTGCGTCGTGAAGAAGTCGTTTGTAAGGCGCCGGTAGCTGTTGACATCTGTTAAGAGGCGTTTGTTCTAAGTTAGTGTACCAGCTTTCAAGAGTCAGTCGTTGAAAATAGTTCGTACTGTAGGTTAAGCATTGAGCAGTGTCCCAGTCAATGTTGTGGTTTGTCAGTTGATGATGTACAGCAATGTGATTGTTGACATCACCATTTCTCGTGGCTCGTTTGTGTTCAGTCAGTCTCGTGTTCAGGTTTCTGCCAGTCTCACCAATGTAGGAAGCCTGGCAGTCGGAGCATTTGATCTTGTAAACTGCTCCCTGTCTGTTGTTGGGTTCGTCCCTGTCTTAAACGTTGGTCAGTAAGTGTCGTAACGTAGTCGTAGGTTTGTGGGCAACGCGGATGTTGTAGGGCTGTAGGATCCGTGAGATGGTCTCAGAAGTGCCCTTAATATAAGGTATAGTCACTGTAGTAACAGGTGTCAGGTCCCTGTTCGTTGCGTCAGCTTCGGTAGGTCGGTAAATGTTTCGTCTAATAAAGTCAGCGTTGTAGTTGTTCTTGTGAAAAACACGGTCAAGGTATTTGTTTTCGTCACGTAAACTGTCCGGTGTGTCACAAACTAGTTGCGCTCGTCTCGTCAAAGTCTTTATAGTCGTGGCTTTGTGTGAAGTCGGGTTGTAGGATGATTCGTCAAGTAATCTGTCGGTATGCGTCGGTTTTCTGTACACTGTCGTTCGCAGTTCGTTGTTGTCGTGGCTTACCAAACAGTCTAGAAAAGGAAGTTTTCCATTTTCTTCGATTTCTTTGGTAAACTGGATGTCGGCGTTCTGTTCGTTAAGGTGGTCGTGAAAAGCGTCAATTTCGTCTTTGTGAACGGCGGTAAAAGTGTCGTCAACGTATCGTAACCAAAGCGGTTTCGTTTGACGGCAAGTTGCAAGGGCGCGTTCCTCTACGTGTTGCATCACAATTTCGGCGACAACAACAGAAACAGGCGACCCCATGGCTGTTCCATGCAACTGCTTGTAGTGTTTGCCGTTGTACTGAAAGTTAAGTCGATGTAAGGCAAAGGTTCAGTAAGTCCATGATGTCTGCTGTCGGTAACGGTAATTCAACGGTAAATTTATATTGTTGGATAGCGGTCTCGGTACACTGTAAAGCCAATTGAAGTGGAATACTGGTGAACATTGATTTCACATCAAAAGACACAAGTTTGTAATCGTCAGGTATCTGCACTGTCTTAATAGCGTCAATAAAGTTCTCTGTAGATTGTAGTTTGCGTCTTGATTTGTCAGTAAGGGGTTGCAGTATTGTCGTCAAGTACTTGGACAGTTGATATGTAGGGGACCCACAGAAAGAGACTATAGGTCGCATCGGTATACCAGGTTTGTGCAGTAAAGTTTGGGTGGTTGTGGCACTGAGCATCTCAGTCGGTAGTAGCGTTGAGTGTCAATAGCGTCAGTCTATGTTACGTTCACTTGGACGACAGAGCGAACGACTTGCGAACAACTACATCAGTTCGGTAAGTACTGTCAGACGAATACGCCAACAACTTTGGTTCAACCACCGCTGCAAAGACCACGGTCTCGTTCCGGCTGGACTTAAACTTAAGTCTCCGTTGAACACACAAGAGGCCATCCAGATCGTCAAATCCACTTGCAGACGTCTGGTCAAAGCGCGGATAAATGACTGTCACAGAAGACTCAACTACTGCAACAACTTGACAGACTAAAGCAACTGTTACCGACTGACTTACTTGACACTGTTACTACCATCGCCGAGAGGCGAGCCGACAAAACGACAGACCGCGTTCGTTCTGAACAAGAACAAAAACTGACAAGACTTCAACGCAAAAAAGACAAAAACCGACCGAAAACTGACGATAACTGGGTCAGGAACATCTCTTCCCGTCCCTTAGACAAAACCGAGACTCACGTACTGTCCTACGGACTTAAACACTCAGTGACGCCTAAACGGATACCGACCGAGTCTATTGTATCCAGTGTTGAGGCGGTTCTGTCTCGCCAACGAGACTTATCAGAATCTGCCAAGGATAACATCAGAAGCAGAATTGCTTCCACGGTACAATCAGCCTCTATACCTGACAACAACTTGACAAAAGACGAACAACAAGCACTGAAACGACTGAAAAACGACGATAACATTGTTATACTACCAGCCGACAAAGGACGTGTAACTGTTGTTACTACTTTGACAAAATGGACGCACTTGTTAGCGACAAACAGACTTACGAAGAACTTAAACGCGACCCGACGCCAGCACTTTTACGTAAACTCAACGGCAAAATACTTACGCTTAAGAAGACTGACGCTATTGACACTCAACGCTACTACCGACTGAAATGCTCAGTGCCACAACCACCCAAACTTTGCGGTCTACCGAAACTGCACAAACCTGGTATACCGATGCGACCTATAGTCTCTTTCTGTGGGTCCCCTACATATCAACTGTCCAAGTACTTGACGACAATACTGCAACCCCTTACTGACAAATTAAGACGCAAACTACAATCTACAGAGAACTTTATTGACGCTATTAAGACAGTACAGATACCTGACGATTACAAACTTGTGTCTTTTGATGTGAAATCAATGTTCACCAGTATTCCACTTCAATTGGCTTTACAGTGTACCGAGACCGCTATCCAACAATCTACCGTTGAATTACCGTTACCGACAGCAGACATCATGGACTTACTGAACCTTTGCCTTACATCGACTTACTTTCAGTACAACGGCAAACACTACTAGCAATTGCATGGAACAGCCATGGGGTCGCCTGTTTCTGTTGTTGTCGCCGAAATTGTGATGCAACACGTAGAGGAACGCGCCCTTGCAACTTGCCGTCAAACGATACCGCTTTGGTTACGATACGTTGACGACACTTTTACCGCCGTTCACAAAGACGAAATTGACGCTTTTCACGACCACCTTAACGAACAGAACGCCGACATCCAGTTTACCAAAGAAATCGAAGAAAATGGAAAACTTCCTTTTCTAGACTGTTTGGTAAGCCACGACAACAACGAACTGCGAACGACAGTGTACAGAAAACCGACGCATACCGACAGCTTCACACAAAGCCACGACTATAAAGACTTTGACGAGACGAGCGCAACTAGTTTGTGACACACCGGACAGTTTACGTGACGAAAACAAATACCTTGACCGTGTTTTTCACAAGAACAACTACAACGCTGACTTTATTAGACGAAACATTTACCGACCTACCGAAGCTGACGCAACGAACAGGGACCTGACACCTGTTACTACAGTGACTATACCTTATATTAAGGGCACTTCTGAGACCATCTCACGGATCCTACAGCCCTACAACATCCGCGTTGCCCACAAACCTACGACTACGTTACGACACTTACTGACCAACGTTAAAGACAGGGACGAACCCAACAACAGACAGGGAGCAGTTTACAAGATCAAATGCTCCGACTGCCAGGCTTCCTACATTGGTGAGACTGGCAGAAACCTGAACACGAGACTGACTGAACACAAACGAGCCACGAGAAATGGTGATGTCAACAATCACATTGCTGTACATCATCAACTGACAAACCACAACATTGACTGGGACACTGCTCAATGCTTAACCTACAGTACGAACTATTTTCAACGACTGACTCTTGAAAGCTGGTACACTAACTTAGAACAAACGCCTCTTAACTGATGTCAACAGCTACCGGCGCCTTACAAACGACTTCTTCACGACGCAAACGAAACCGACAAACGGACTTCTAACAGACCGACTTAATTTGACTGACTATACACGGACCACAACGCTAGGAATTTGACTAACAAAAGACGGATCGAAACTGACCAATGACTGTTGACAAACTTTACACGAGTCTTTCAGCCAATACCATCATGGCTAAAGTGACCAATCACTTTCAACGGACCAAACTTATAACATCATCGACTGACAAACACTATTCACTTGACTCTGAAGATGACTTCCGCTCAGGTTGTCGAAACGTCAGTCACCAACAACAGTTCTTCTCAGAACTACACTCACCCGGACGATCATACTATACGAACTACTGATACTCCTGGGTTCAAACCATTTACTATCTATATGAAGTCTTGTTCTGTGCAGGGCATGTTAACTCTCTACTCATACAATTATTAGTCACCGAATTAAACTTCAGTCTTAGAAGCAATTTCGTTATGAAAAGCTGTAGTCGTTTAAGTTACATGATTGAAAAGCTGTAGTCTATTAAGTTACATGATTGTTTGTCGTTGATCTACCTAACACTTATCAAAATAACATGCATGGCATGCAATGTTTAGAACATTACCTGCTAGCTTGTAGCTGTGTCTGCAATACTTTCTGCTTTGCAGCATTCACAGTTTCTGGAACAAGAAATCGAGTCTTTCATCACTTGTCATCAATTACTTATTACATTGACTTCACTTTTTTAACAATAAGAATAAGTGATCAATGGTACATAAACCTCTTTTTACTGAAAATCCTAACGCAATTGGATTCTGTACACGCTATGAAGGGCTAAAATGTTCCGTTATATCGTAGCATAATACATGGTCTAGGCCTCTATTTGTTGGCTTGTCAGTTGCAATGGAATAGTTTAATGGTCTTTAATGGAAAGTTCTATAATGGGGAAGTAAAAAGAGGGCAACTTCTTTCATTGACGTTTTAGAATGTTGTACTTTTATCAATATTGATGTAAGTATATATGAAATAATTCATATATTTGAACTGCGGTCATAGATGAAAGTGAAGAATGATCCTCGCAGTGAATTTTCCAATTTAAGCAACTGGAAAGAAGAAGCCTGAAAAAAATCAGGGCTTCAACGGGACCCGTTGAAGCCCTGATTTTTTTCAGGCTTCTTCTTTCCAGTTGCTTAAATTGGAAAATTCACTGCGAGGATCATTCTTCACTTTCATCTATGACCGCAGTTCAAATATATGAATTATTTCATATATACTTACATCATTTCACTCCTCACGGGAAGATATGAACTCAACAAATTGACCTCGCTCCCAATGTGTGGCTTCATAGCTCAGTTGGTAGAGCATCGCACCGGTATCGCGGAGGTCACGGGTTCGAATCCCGTTGAAGCCCTGATTTTTTTCAGGCTTCTTCTTTCCAGTTGCTTAAATTGGAAAATTCACTGCGAGGATCATTCTTCACTTTCTTTTATCAATATTGTTAAGATTATTACTTGAGATTTTTCTGACCTAATCAATAAAAATGGGTGCTGCCGGTCGGTTTAATTAAATCGTCCTCATAATTTCAAATCGGCCATTTTTTTTAATCACTCATGAGACCAATTGTCTTACGTTAGATTTCAAATCATCTGATAATATTTGATTGTCATTAGGCTTAGATTGGTGCGACCGACACACATTTGTAAAAAAGCTTAGAAGTTAACGAACAGTGTACGGCTAGATAGCACTAAAATGCATTGAAGAGTGAGCATATTTTTCATTATCTGTTATAACTCTGATTGTAAAAAGGTATATGGCTGGTTTGCAGTGTCACGCCATCAAAAATACAAATCGTAAACATTCAATAAATTAAGTTAAGAAGCTGGGATATGAAAGATGATTGATATACAAACAACTTCGTCAAGATTTAGACCTCTGCAGTAATTCATTCGCGCGTTGTTCGGAAAAGTGTTTCACCCAAATCAAGAGATTGTCACGGTAATCTCTTGCCCAAATTTATAGAGCTTTGAATTGTACGGAGACACCATGTTGGTGCCCTTCGGAGGGGCACCAACATGGCGGCCGTAAAGTAACCATCCTCGGAGACCCAGGGGCAGTTAGTGGGAGCGAGAGAAAAATTCGGGCGAAGAAAAGCTTCGCCCGAATTTTTCTCTCGCCCCGGCCCACTAACTGCCCCTGGGTCTCCGAGGATGTAAAGTAACACAAACATCTGTCATTGAGTTTTGCCATCGAAATGAAACGTTATTACTCTAGAGCTCCGACACATTGAAATGAATATTTCTTCTAAGGCAAGAAATGTTTAGTTAGCAAAAGCTTGAGAGATAACTCATCTTTTGACCTACTCGAGAGCCTTATCGGGCCGACATTTTAACATCACGCAACGCCCAAATTGACGTCAGTTTTTCATGCGTCTGTCCTGTTATTGATCATGAATTCCTTCATAACACTGTCAAAGTACATGTACATGTAGTTGTGGATCTCGCAGACTACTTTGAAAACACCCGCACTATCTTTGCTATTTTTCTCTATAATTGAACGCAGTGTATTGATGACTTTAGTCTTTTATTACAAAGATATGTTGGAAAAGGTAACGATGCAAAGAACCCAGCAATTTTCAGCTTTTGTTTGTTCCCGAAAGAACCCAGTTAAATGCAACGCATGGGCAGTAGCTCGAAAAATTGAGACCGATTGCTTTGGCACAAACTTGCCGATTTCTAACGATCCTGTCGTTAGAATTTCAAGAAATTTGGCAAAAATAATAGTTCAGAACCCACTTGAATGATCTATCGCGAAAAATCTGAATTTTGACATAGGGAATCGCAGTGGGCAAGCGATGAAAAAAATCTAACGACTGGATTTTTATTAAATAAACAAAAAACATTTTTTAAGCCTTGTTTTTAACCAGTCCCGTTGCCATGGCAACAGCACACATCCTTGCCAAAATGCGAGAATAAATACTTCTGAGGTTAACCTTGATTCTTGCAGAAAAAGCATAAATGGCTTAAAAGTAACGGTGAATTAGGCATAGGCACTTGAAAACTGTGTTCGGCCACCTTAAAAACATGGGTTTTTGACCAATCAGAGCGTGCGCATGGTCCTATCTATGTAATAATATAAAATAAATTATGAGGAACTTAAACGTTGCGAAACGTCAAGTTATTTGAGGGTCTTACATCTGATGAAACTAAACTCAGAAAGATTGATAATTTTCTTATTTTGGAAAATGATGACGTCACATGAAAACCAAGAATTCAATTTATCCTGGGCTCTATACTGAAAAGATTTAAAGACTTTTTTATTGTTCTATCGTCAAATTAAACTGAAGCCTATAAAGTTTAATTCATCCGATTTAAAATCACCAACCTAGCGGAATTGTAAAAGTAAATTTCAAAACATTTCTCTTGCACTTACCCAACATTTTACAATTTTTCTCGCTGTTCTGATAGTATTTTGTTTGACCTGAAAAATCGACAAGAAAACCAAACTGCGATTTAAACGTAAGCTTGCATTTAATAAGCAAGCTTATACCTTGAGAAAATTCCACTTTAAAATTTGGACCAATGTATTGTGGTCAAAATTGGTACTTACAGGCGTCAAGTTTGATTTCCAAACTTCTACAACGAGCTTTCTCTTCATTCCAATGCTGCTCTAGGCGTTCTTTTTCTACAACGAAAAATTAAAACAGCTTAAATTTAACACCGTATGAAACGCGACAGAAAAAAAAAAACAAAATACGTCTTAGTTTATAAGCGGTCTCTCTTTTACAAACCTTGTTGCAGTTCACGAAGAGAGTTGAAAATAACATCTATTCTAAAGTTTGGAGAACTGGAACCCGTTTGGTTACTTGTGTTTGCCATGACCTCTCGTCTTGGGAGTACTGTTTAGACGAGAGGGATAAATTCGATAGTTTAAACCTTGTCTGAAATCTTAACCACGTTTTTTCTTTTTTTTCAAAGTACGAGGCGAAGTCTGACGAAGTTGTTTGCGGCGCGGGGTCCGGCGCGGGCCGCGCAGTTTTCCCGCCAATTTTTTGGTGAGTACGCGATCACCTCTACCAGCGGCAAAAGCGAGTCCGCGTACTGTGTGGTCAGCTGTTATTCCACCGAATGTACAATCTGAACGGGTAGCGAATTCCCACATCGACTCTGTGACCCCCTTCCGCAGTATGATTTTATAATGTCAGCGGTCACCGCACCTTATTAATATTCAACTATCGAAGCCTGCAGTTAACCAGCGGGGAACCAGCGGTACTTCCTTGTACAATAAATAGCAATGATGGTTAATAAAATAGACAGGCCAAACACGACTCCCATTGGTCCTTAGCCAGCCAATGGCGTAATGTACTTTTCGATCCTTACTTTTTTGAAGCTCGATCTCGTTATTTTGTGTTTCTTTGACGGCATGTTTCTAGATTTCTCATGCACTCGATGGCTGTTCTCTACAATATGGAGCTATTTTGATAAACGCACATGTTCGTTTTGCAAACTCCGTCTTAAAATGGAGTTGATGCTATATGTTGAGTACGTAATTTTTGCTTTATGCTCCTTGACGTTGGTTGAGTGCTGGTATGTCTAGCACGATGTAGAACGGGGCCTGTCCATTAAAAACATATCAGTGTGTAAAATGGGGTTGACAGGCCTACACGACTCCTACGGTTCGTGGCATTTATACATTTGCCGTTTTCTTTTCGGTCTCTCGACCTTTTTGTCGCTTCGTATAATTTGTGTTATAAGGAGAAAGAAGAGCCGTTAAGATCGTGCTATGGCAAATTTTAAGAGGTCATAGGTCTGCATGATTTCCGCTGTTATCTGCATGTCGCTTCGTTGTGTTTGACACCTCTATAATTTGCCATGTGCTATTGTATTGTTTCGGCTCATTTATATTGCAAGATATGTTTTTAAGTCTCCAAGTATTTGCTTTTGAGGGACAAAATATGACGTTTACTGTGAACGTGCTACTAACTTGCATTCTAAATTGTGACGCCGGGCCCGGCTATGATTAGAACTGTTTGCGAGTACAGTAGATAGATTCTTGTCACGGGTATCATATTTGCCCTTTGTACGTTTTTCTTCGGAGACACCGTAGCTGTACTTCGAGAAAGCTATACGCTTGTCTAGCGAAATTCTTATGTTTCTTGCAGCTATCTGGTCGAGCTTATGTCTCTGGAGCTCGATGTATAGGTTTATTCCTCCTTTGATCGTTCTGGTACCTTTTGTTCCTCCATCCCATCTAAAAATCCGTAGCCAAAGTCCTCGTCAATGCATGCCTCAGAGAGATTAGTTCGAATGAATTGGATTTCATTTCTTACAAGCGTAGATTGCTTGCAGGAAACATCCGAATCAATGCAAGGGCTTGTAGTCCGCGTTGAAGAAGGGAAAAAGTCGGAAGCCATTCAGAAAACTGCGAGTTATTATCCGAAATAGAGAGGTGTTGGATGCACAGAAAAAGCGCGCGAAGTTACCGCTGGTAAACAGCTGATTCATGTTTAATGACATTGTTCACAGTCTGTCAGTGGGGTGACCGCTGACATTATAAAATCATATACTGCGGATCCTGCGGAAGGGGGTCACAGAACCACGTTTTTGGCGATATCTTGGAGTATTTCTAGCAATTTATTGCCTATATTTATGGTCGTTTGTTTAAAATATGGTAAATTCTTCAAGTGTGCAGCAAATAGGACTTCAACTCGCTGATCAAAACCGGTAAGTTTCGAGGACAGCACTTGTATTAAGCCCACATGCATGTGGTGATCGGCTGTCCTAGAGCTCGAGGTCACGATACTGAACAACCATTGAAGTTTTTTTTAAATGAATAAAAAGAGAAGTGCGAGATCTGCTTTGCCAGAAAAAAAACTTGACACGCTACCCTGATTTGGGCTTGAATCAGTAACTCTTAATAGCAAGTCCAACAAAATAAACTTTTAGAACAATGTTGCGTCTTATTTTTACGCTTGAGGCTTTTGATACCATTGTCAGTGGAGGGGTCCCCTTCCACTAAGTATGTTGATACTCATTAATTAGTACGTAAGACTTATATATAATTTGATAGTCTGGTCTTCTGCTTTTATTTCCAGACCATTAACAGACAGATTCCGGGCTTTGTTCACACTAAGAAATCTTGGTGGGCATAAAGCTATCGACTGTATTTCAAAGTGTAAGTTCAATATAATTTTGTACCATGTTCCTGAGCTTCACACACTACAGCCAATGGAACGCTTTTGTTATTATTACTCATTAGTAAGTAAATTTCTTATCTTCGTTTCTGTATGTAGGTTTTGATGACCCCTCAGCTTTATTAAAACATGAGTTGGCATACTGTCTGGGACAAATGCAGGTATCCAGGTTGCATTCCTGAAATAATTCAGTATATATTGTTATTTAGTATATACTAAAACGGTGGATAGCATTGATTGCATGCGCTGATTGGCTCATCAAACTCCGGATATCCTGTGCTATTTACCTCCGAGCAACTCGAGAGAAAATGGTGTCTGGTTTGCATCCGTGAAAAGTGAATAAATCATCCAAATTAATTTGTTTTTGGTGTTTATCATCTCACTGTTTTAGTATATACTAAAACAACTATTCACCTCAGTGTCAGTGGCTAGCGGTGGATATTTACCTTGCCGCTTCGCGGCTCGGTAAGTATCCACCGCTAGCCACCTCCACTTTGGTGAATAGTTGTTAATTATTTTTATTTTTATAAATTTGTCCAGTTATTCTAGACTTGCACTTTGATTGGTTCTTACTTATGATCTATTGAAGGACAGATGCATAGATAGCATCATTAACATTTTTTGGTTTCTGTATTATATGAAAAAGGTAGATTCCTTGTTGCTGTGCATCTGTTCAGTAGATTATAGATCACAAAAGACATCAAAATGTAGTAAGAACATCAGTGACACTCTTGCCTAACGCTTGTTCGCCACGTTTGTATTCTAACCACATTTGGATGTCATCAGTGATCTATTACAGAACAGACACTCGGCAACATGGAATCTGTTTGTTAAATGTTTCCATGGTGCATGGCGAGAGTATTGCCAAGGTGATAATGAAAGTATCATCCAAACTTAACTCGAAACTTGGTAACCATGCCATGATACTCAAGTGAAATTAAATTTAGTTAAAAGTTGTTTTCCTATATATAGATATACTCATGAAACCTATTTCTCCTTTTTAGGATGAGTATGCAATTCCGGGATTAATCAGGTAAATTCTCTTTTAATTTTCTGTTTTCAAGACCTGATATTCTTATCCATCAATAGTTTTTTTTTTGTTATTAACAGTAAACACTATGTACATTGTGTGTACTATAATTTGCTTTTCAGTGTACATGTACAATGTATTTGGCATAATTTATCAAATGTGCATGTATTATTGAAAACAGAACTATAAAAAAAAAATGTAAAATGTTATAAAAATATTTTTTCAGGGTTCTACAAGACAAGACTCAGGAACCCATGGTTAGACATGAGGTACCGATATATAATTATATTAAAAACTCCCTATTTTTTAATTTTAATTTTATTATTAGTTTTTAACAGCTCTTCCATTTCTGAAGGATGAATTAATGTAAAGCAGTCCACCTTGCATCTAACCCTTCTTTCATCAATGTTTCTATTGCATGTACAATTATAATTTACCCAATAGTAATCCTTGTCTCTGGATCATTAAACTTTCATTAATTTCCATAGAAAAACGTCACACACAGCCCCCTCCCTGATTGATGGGTACGTTTTTACCCTCCTACGCATATTTCATACCCATGATCATATCATATTAATTATAACATTTTATTATTCACATATGACGTGATCTATCACACTAGCCTTGATTGTCAGATGAATAGAATTATTAATAACACATGTCGAAAGCAATACGGACTGGTCAAAAACAATACGGACTAAAAATCTTTACCCAAAAGGGTAAACTTTACCCACGTTTGACCAATCAGAGGGCAGCTTTTTTAATAGCCGTCTAGCCGAGTAAAGTTTACCCGTGAGAGTAAACTTTACTAGCAGCTGTTTGTGAAATACCAACCGTTTTCATCCCAAATGGCTAAATAATGTTACCTTTCCTTCAAGTGCTAAGTTTCTTAGTGAAACAGCCTATTTTGACCCATTCAAGAAAACGAAAGATCTATGATTAAGTCCGTGAAAGATTGCGCGCTTTCTGTTTGGTAAAACTAATCGAGCGAAACTTCTTGGGTCAATGATATCTTATTCATCATCTAGGTCTCAAGAGCTCTTGATGACAGGTCGCGGTCACGAAAGCAGAACTTGAACTCGTTGTTTGAGAAATTAGAATTGCTGCTACGTACATCTTTCCAATTCTTCTAATACGAAATGACGCATAAGTGTTGTTCATATCAAACCAAAAGTCGGATTATATTGCTTCAAGCGTGGAAAAGTTTTTAAAAACAGTTTGAGAACATTTTTGTCGTGGTAAACTTTACCGTGACTCGCGCGACAAACAGTTTTCGCGGCAATTATGACGGACTTTGCTTGAAAGCAAATTACTGTATGGCTAGTTCGACTGTTCAGCCACGCAAAACGGTTTAATTCTTCAGCATTGATCGACTGTGATTGAATTCTTAACTTTCCCTCAAATTTTTACCTTTATGCCTCGCGTAAATCTCAAATCCCTAACAACTGGCCCTGTTCACCGGTATATCGCATGACTGTCGGCACTAACTGAAAGTAAATTATTAAGCTGGCGCGAAATCACGTTTTGTTGCCGCCAAATTTTCTGGCATCTGGAGCCAAGGTAATTGTATTTCAATGGAGAGTTTCTGTTTCCCTTTAAAAGTACAAAATGAAAACATACATCTTACCTTGTGATCTTCACTACCTTTGAAAGTCCAAGACTCGTGTACACTTGAGGTTTAGTCCCTTCGAGCGCACCTCTCCATCCGAACTGTGACTTGTCCTTACATTGTTTACATCTACCGCACAATTTTTCAGTAAGCTTGTTATTTTTCGGACTTCCTCCGGCAGCGTCGTAACTTTGCTTTCTATATGCCTCGAGATATGTCGTTCACGGCCATCTTGACATTATCGATAGACCCATTTGCAAATATCGTGTACAGTATCAAGGAGGACGTAAAATTGGTAGAAGAGCCATATTTTGCATTCCTTTTACGAGCTGCAACCCTCGTTTGCTGATCTTCTCGACCGGGGTTTCTAGTTCACGTACGCCTGAAAGTTATAATCTTTTGGACTGACAGTTCGTGTACATTACTTAGCCTCATCGAATTACAAATCTCCTAAAACGTCAGCGGTAATGTTTACCGCGGTAAAGTTTACCGCGAGCGTGCTTGGTTGGCGCTTCCTTATAATTTGATAAAGTGAAAACAGCTTCTTATTTAAGCTTATTTCAACCTAGTTCACAGCCATTACGTCGTTTGTGTAAAGCATAGAGACTCCATTGGCCCTCGATTTGACTGAATTAAAGAAGCGAGAGTACCACCCACATTTCCCACTATTCAGTACCGATCACATGACAAATCGTTCGTGATCTTGCAGTGGTAAAGTTTACCCCAAGCGAGCTTGATTGCCGCTTAAACGCTGTGTCGAAACGATGCAGCCTTACTTGATACCGAGGTAAACTGCTGTTATAAAAAATCAAAGGCTTTCCTGTAACGCCAGAGCATTATTGCGTTTTTCTTTTTGCCTTGAAACTTGCACTGTGCTTGAGGTTATTATGAAGTTTATCTCCAGCGTCACTGGTAAAGTTTGCCCCATGCGGGCTGCCACGGAATTAGAATATTGGTCACCTTAGATCGTGACATATATAACCTTAAATGCAGGGATTTCAATAACCTTTGGTGTAGGTGCCTGTGTTAGTCAAAGTAAGGCCAGTAAGCGTAGCGGCGGTCACTAGAAGGGATTGAGTCCGGGGTTTGAGTGAAAATCAGGCCACATTAGTCGGCGGTGAGAAGCAAATTTGAGACAACAAAGACGGCGGTATTCCGCCGGTAGCTGGCTTCTAATGAAACCCCAGAATGAGAAACACATCTGCGATGTTATAAAAGAATTGGGAGCCTATTTTGATTCGTGATATATTTAATATTAACACTCAGAAAACGTTAATTCCTTTTATGCTTGGGTCGCTTGTTTCAGGGGATTTATTTTTTGGTCGTTTCACCAGATGTGGTTGAGCGCATGTCTTTATCTAGGCTAGCTACACCTCCTGCGTACCCACTGATATATACCACTGATATATTTGTTAGTAACTGTGTAGAAAAGTATATAAAGTATTAGATTTTTTAGGTTCCATAGAATTCCAACCGACTGAGAAACTGAATGTCCACACATGGAAATCAGACGAAATGAGTATTTAGACTCAATCGAACGTGCACTTAACGCCACCTCCCCGGTGACAGTGCCCAAGACAGTTGTCGCAATGTGTGACTGAAAATTCCCAACATTTTCTAGTTTATTCTCCTGTGGGGTGGGCATTCAGTGTACAGTGGTTCAGCTGTATATAAGCCATCCACTGAATAGTAAAACGCATTCAGTCAACTGGAAATGGATTTCACCGTTTTGCCAAACGTGATTTCAGTTTTTTTTTTAAGGACGGACGACCTCCCCATTTACATCACTCGCGCATTTACAATCATGTTAGCGACTGTGAAAAGAAAGGAATCTAATACATTTTATCCCAAAAACTCGTATATAGGCACACATAATTTGAAAATAATTAAGTGAATAGAGTGTATATAGAGTGTAACCGAGCTGCAGCAGTTAGTCCTCCATGAGTGCAAAGGCGATGTTATATCTGTAATCGTCGATATCGTCCTGAAAAAAAATATAGATTTTAAGCTGCTATCCGTGACCCGAGAACACGTAACGTTGGTGTGCTTTAATATATAAGCTGAGTTTAATTCAGTTTTGCCATGCCACTGCCACGAGCGCAAGAAACGACTCAATAAGTTATCGCTACCTCGTTGAATGTAATCTTGCAATCTCTTGCTATGCAGTCAGCAATCTAACAAAATTCAAGTCAAACATTAGTCACAAGTTACTGTCATGCAGACATTGACTTTCCAAACTGAGAACTCTGCAAGATCAATTTTTGTTTACCTTTAACACGTACACACCACAGCTAACATCATCTGTTTGGATTGGGTGTTGTATCGTTTCTGGTTGCCAGTTCTTACCTGTTAGGCCATCCCGTCCACAAAGAAATTTCCTGAAAAAGAATACGACCTAAACGGTTGGAAATTGCACAGACGTATTGACACACAAGACCGACTAAGATGGAAAAGCGCAGATAATAATGCTGCAAATTGAATTGAACTTAGTGGATCCTAGTTGTGAGATGTATTTACATGCTACTAACTTTAGTGTATCAAAAAACTCGGTATCTTGTGGATCTTTCACGTCCAGAGGATCTACAAGAGAAATACTCCCTTTCACCAGATGTACCACCTATCAAAAAATAAAGAATGTGAAATGTTTATTACTGAACCAATAAATAAATAGATCATAGATAGATAAATAAATGAATAATTAGATAAATCAAGAAAGAGAGAAAGAAAGAAAGAAAGAAAGAAAGAAAGAAAGGGAGAAAGAAAGAAAGAAAGAAAGAAAAATAAGCAAAGGAAAGAACATAGCCAGAAATTCCGAACCATGAATGGCGTTACATAGGTCGCCACATTCAATGTTGTGATTGGCGTACGGCTTTCTCGTAAACAAGTCACGCCAGCGCCGTTGCCGGCAAGCAAACTTTGAGCCCAGAACATAGAGATTATTTCGAAATTATTACTTTATGTTTAAGATAATTTCACTAAAATAAACTTTTTAAAAACTTTACCGATACTCTCCTCTTTTTTCCCTTTCACTTTCGTACGACGAGAGGCCTTTTCAAGCGCTTTTGAGTTGCCGTAAATCAGATCGAGAATCAGTTTCGATCGGTGACTGTTATGTCACGCAGTACGAAAACCCTCAAGGGAATCCAAGTCCCAGGCTCAATCTCCTTCAAAAAATTGCCAAAAGAAGCCTGGAGAATAGCTTCAAGCTTATTCAAAATGGCGGTTGAGTTTAGTTATGAAAAGTACACTTGTGGCGAAGAAAACAGTTCGCGTAGAGTGAGTGTTCGGTGCGAGCGATTATGAAAGCCGTGGACACAAAGATGAACAATTTTCGGGAAATTCAAGCATCTTTAAATGAAAAAACCGCAAGATATCCAAGTCGAAGAGAGCCTAATAATATGGAAATTGAAAGCACTTCATGTGGTCTTAAAGTTCCACATTGGGATGCTGATTCCACTCATTAGCAAGTTGAAGAAACTTTTAAAAAAAGAGTCAATGGTTTGCATGAAATTAAAAGGTTAGTATGGCGTATTCTTGTAAGTTTTATGCGATTCTTCAAAAGCAAAAACCGCAAGAATTATATTATGTTCAACAACAAAACCACTACCAAATTAAAGGTATTGCCACAACGAAAGAACTTTGGATTGGGACGGTGAAATTCAACCACCTTAATCTCTTCAGCGATCAACTGAACGATAATTTCCATACATTTTCCTATAAATAAGAAGAGAGCACATGGCAGTGTTTCGTCACGCTTCGCGGGGGGTTACGGCTCGGAATTTCTGGCTATGACGAACTAATGATATTGGGCTATCTTTTCCTGTACAACACAGTCCACTTAACGAACACTCCTATAGTTTGTACCTGGTTTAAAAAGTGCGACGAAAACAATTCATCATCGTTTGACTTTCTCTATTTTTAATCAACTGCTATTTATTTTTCATCAGCTGTTTTTCTTTACAGTTTTGCATTATCTTGGTGAATCCCTATTATCCTTATTTCTTTTCAGAATTCGGAGATTCGGCAATTGGTATGATATTTTAAGGGAACATATATGTATACCAAAGTAGTTATTATAAACATGTAATGTAATATTGAGTAACCATAAAGTTTGATCAAACTACGGGTATATACTTACGCCGAGCATCCAGTGGCCTGGCTGACCAAACTGACCAGGGAAGAGAAGTTTCTGGTAGTTTGATATGTGTAGCTAGTGGCAAAGTAAAATAACAGGTGACGGTTAATAACGATTTTCGTCAGATGGGTAATATCTCCCAAAAGTTACCAAACATACATTTTTCAGACTTGTAAGGGAAGGACAACAATAGCAAAGCTTGAATTACTAATAACCTTCTTTCTCCAGCTGCCGTTTTTCTGTATTGTTTCGAAGAAAAAACTGTTAGCTGTTATCAGTCGTTTACCCTGTGAAAAGGAATAAACGTTACTTCAGTATCTATCGTTTCCCTTACATGAGCCTTCCTTTTTTGTCGTTAACAATTTGGTGATGTACAATTTGTTAGCGAAGTTCAAACACCTTTTTTCTTAGTCATAAGCTCATTTTCACAAGAAACAGCCTTTAAAAAAGGATTCTGTTTTCAGGTACTTATAGGGGCTAGGTCTCGCAATTTTAAGCAATTTCAGCACTGATCAAATGGTCATAGAACTCCAGCAAAACACAGGAAAGCTAAGAAGGGACATGAATGGACCAAGCTGGAGAGGGATGATGGATTGCGTTTGGGTAAATTTGAAAAACGACGGCCCACCTTTTTCAAATTTATATCAGTTTATATCAAAATGCCATTTACACAGCTGGGTAAAATCATTCTCAGTTCTTACGTGGCGGTGGCTTTGCAAATACAAGACTCTTGCTCTGCCAATTTGACGTTTAGAGCTAAAAATTAACAAAATTAGACAAAAATACCCAATAGCACCTTAAAGCTGTGAAATGTGCAACCAAACTTGATAGGTAATAAAAAAACAAAATGCCCTTTTTCAAGCGATTGAAATTATGACAGATTAATCGGTTGGCGGTTTTAGTGTTGTGCTACTGTAGCCTACCATTAGTATTACTTAGTTATAAAGCACATGTAGCGTGTTTAGAATAGCGTAAATTATCTATGCAAAGCAGTCTTACAGTTTTGTTTTCTCTTTTTTCTAACTTTAACATGTAGGCATTCATCACCTATTGGAGAAAATAAGTTGGGTTACTCAACTAGACCAATTCAAGAGAAAATAGCTCACACAAAGGATCGACACCCCCAACACGCCCTTTACCTCGTCATTCAACCATCCTGGTTTCCAGGGAGTTTTACCCATGAGGGTTAGCATATGCGATGAATGGATGTCTGACATGTCCTTCTGGATTGTTTTAAAGTCCTTCCAGCTGAGGATTTAATTGTGCGGAAAGGAAGTTCTTTTGACAGTTGGTTTTGTTTGCTTGTTTGTTTACTCTTTTTATAGATCTGCATGTCGTTTTCAATGGTAGGACACACGCACGAGGATATTGATCAGGTACCTTCTAACTTATATCGAGCCAATGAAAAAAATGCTAAACATTTCAGCTCACATTGGACTAGTGACTGCTTCTTTTTTAATTTACTTTGCCATATATAATGAGTATACATCTTATAAACATTCCAGATGACTGAAGCTCGCTAATCGGTTGCGTTTTCTCACTCTTCTACGTTGTCTGCAGGTTTTTAGTAGAAAGCAGTGAAATTACGGAAGAGGAACGTGATGACGTTGCCGGAGCTTCATACCTTGGTGGAAGAATCCTACACCCCCACCCCGGAGTGCCAAGATCTTCAGTGCCTATTTGATATCTCTGGATGGATGGCAGAACACATCGTTCCCATCAAAAACCATGTTTATCCACACACTTTCAAATTTTTCCTTGGAGAGGACAAGAAGGCAAAAATGCTGTAAAAAACTGGGCCAACGACGAGACATGGCAGCCTGCGGACGGACCTCTTACAATTCTCAAAAGTGCACCCGAAGGAGTGCCAAATCTGATTAGACCAACTCTAGGAGGAAGAGACGCGATGCCAATGAAAGAGCTCAAAGCTAAAGTGCAAGCAGGCTCCCACAGAATGACCGAACATCAGCTTCATTGGTGGGAGGATTTTATAACGCATGAGCAAACGCTGAGGTCTAGATGGGACGAGATGCCTGAAGAACGCCTAAAAGAGCTTGCAAAGGAGAACTGGTGTATTCCAAAAATGAAAACACACCAACGAGAGGCGCCGCCAGCTTGTCCAGATGATTCCGCTGCCCGACAAGACAAAGAACTGGAAAGACTGCTGCATAAAGAAAACTCTTTTCCACCTGTAAGTGTCATAAAAATTTCATTACATTTCCTGAAATAGCCCTCTTCACCAGACCGTTCTCGGCTCGTCCCGCTCGCCCTTGACTACGCACATTTGGCGCTCGCCCTAACCCAACGGGGAGCTTGTTCGCAGGCTATTCCTTTAATACATGCATTCTGTGATACACTGCGCGTCGAGGTTAATAACCTGAAAATTAAGTAACATAACCTGAAAGCATTCTCTCCAAGTTTTCAAGGTACTAAACGATTCAACAATGCAAACGCTGTTCGCAGGGGAAAAGGAACACCCAGACTATTTCCATGCAAAATTATTAATGCCACAACTTCAAGAGCGGGCGTTTTGATTTATTTTAAACGGTGCTACGCAATGTAAGTCACTTAAATGGCCATTTAATATATAGCTGATAGTAAATAAGTTTTTATCCACAGATACAAGTGGGACGTAAAAGAAAAGCCCTGACGAAAACAACAAAAAAATTCAAAACAAATGGCAAGAAACGAGTTCCTTAGAGACGTAGCAATTCAGTTTGACATGAACCTCATAAGCTTTCCCAGTACCCAAAGAGCCGATGTAACTAATGACTTTGTTGACCGGCAAGGCAACCACGTCTCGTGAGACCGAAAGAAGGAAATTTCCTGAAACAAGCACACCAAGGAGAAAAGAAATTAACGTTTTCTCAGTGTTATTAAAATTAAATTTATCACGAAGCAAAAGAGGCACCCAATTCTTTTATAGCATCGCAGAAGTGTTTCTGACCAATGTTTATTTACGCGCCCGTGGCAGCCTTTCCAAGGGCAAACACTGGAGATAAAGCTTCTCAGTAGGTTCCTTCATAATAACCTCAAGAAGAACAAAAAAAAGCAATCAAGCTCTGGCATTACAGAAAAGCGTTTGAATTTTTATAAGAGCAGTGTACCGGTGTGGAAAACGGAGCGCCTTAAATTTTGTTTTATTGTTAGCCATAGCCTTATAATGTGAAATAGTATATTTTGGTATGTATATTTTCTTGTACAAGATTATCTCAAGTGATATAATTTCATTCCATTTGTATACTTGTATTATTATTGTCCTTTATAACTATTTTAATTATAAAACTTGTTCTTGTATATTATACAGGTAATTCAGTCTTCGGACTGCGAGGTGTTCTTTTTTTAACACTGAAACGAGTGTACAGTGTATCTATCTACCTCCGTATCAAGAAAGGCTGTATCGTTTCGACACAGCGTTTAAGCGGCAATCAAGCACGCTTTGGGTAAACTTTACCACTGCAAGATCACGAACTATAAGGAATTAACGTTTTCCGAGTGTTAATATTAAATATGTCACGAATCAAAATAGGCTCCCAATTCTTTTATAACATCGCAGATGTGTTTCTCATAATCTGGGGTTTCATTAGAACCCGGCTACCGGCGGAATACCGCCGTCTTTGCTTCTCACCGCCGACTAATGTGGCCTGATTTTCACTCAAACCCCGGACTCAATCCCTTCTAGTGACCGCCGCTACGCTTACTGGCCTTACTTTGACTAACACAGGCACCTACACCAAAGGTTATTGAAATCCCTGCATTTAAGGTTATATATGTCACGATCTAGGGTGACCAATGTTCTAATTCCGTGGCAGGTCGCATGGGGCAAACTTTACCACTGACACTGGAGATAAACTTCATAATAACCTCAAGCACAGTGCGAAAGGCAAAAAGAAAAACGCAATAATGCTCTGGCGTTACAGGAAAGCCTTTGATTTTTTATAACAGCAGTTTACCTCGGTATCAAGTAAGGCTGCATCGTTTCGACACAGCGTTTAAGCGGCAATCAAGCTCGCTTGGGGTAAACTTTACCACTGCAAGATCACGAACGATTTGTCATGTGATCGGTACTGAATAGTGGGAAATGTGGGTGGTACTCTCGCTTCTTTAATTCAGTCAAATCGAGGGCCAATGGAGTCTCTATGCTTTACACAAACGACGTAAATGGCTGTGAACTAGGTTGAAATAAGCTTAAATAAGAAGCTGTTTTCACTTTATCAAATTATAAGGAAGCGCCAACCAAGCACGCTCGCGGTAAACTTTACCGCGGTAAACATTACCGCTGACGTTTTAGGAGATTTGTAATTCGATGAGGCTAAGTAATGTACACGAACTGTCAGTCCAAAAGATTATAACTTTCAGGCGTACGTGAACTAGAAACCCCGGTCGAGAAGATCAGCAAACGAGGGTTGCAGCTCGTAAAAGGAATGCAAAATATGGCTCTTCTACCAATTTTACGTCCTCCTTGATACTGTACACGATATTTGCAAATGGGTCTATCGATAATGTCAAGATGGCCGTGAACGACATATCTCGAGGCATATAGAAAGCAAAGTTACGACGCTGCCGGAGGAAGTCCGAAAAATAACAAGCTTACTGAAAAATTGTGCGGTAGATGTAAACAATGTAAGGACAAGTCACAGTTCGGTTGGAGATGGACTAAACCTCAAGTGTACACGAGTCTTGGATTTTCAAAGGTAGTGAAGATAACAAGGTAAGATGTACGTTTTCATTGTCTAATTTTAAAGGGAAACAGAAACTCTCCATTGAAATACAATTATCTTGGCTCCAGATGCCAGAAAATTTGGCGGCAACAAAACGTGATTTCGCGCCAGCTTAATAATTTACTTTCAGTTAGTGCCGACAGTCATGCGATATACCGGTGAACAGGGCCAGTTGTTAGCGATTTGAGATTTCCGCGAGGCATAAGAGTAAAAATTTGAGGGAAAGTTAAGAATTCGATCACAGTCGATTAATGCTGAAGAATTAAACCGTTTTGCGTGGCTGAACAGTCGAACTAGCCATACAGTAATTTGCTTTCAAGCAAAGTCCGTCATAATTGCCGCGAAAACTGTTTGTCGCGCGAGTCACGGTAAAGTTTACCACGACAAAAATGTTCTCAAACTGTTTTTAAAAACTTTTCCATGCTTGAAGCAATATAATCCGACTTTTGGTTTGATATGAACAACACTCATGCGTCATTTCGTATTAGAAGAATCGGAAAGATGTACGTAGCAGCAATTCCAATTTCTCAAACAACGAGTTCAAGTTCTGCTTTCGTGACCGCGACCTGTCATCAAGAGCTCTTGAGACCTAGATGATGAATAAGATATCATTGACCCAAGAAGTTTCGCTCGATTAGTTTTACCAAACAGAAAGGGCGCAATCTTTCACGGACTTAATCATAGATCTTTCGTTTTCTTGGGTCAAAATAGGCTGTTTCACTAAGAAACTTAGCACTTGAAGGAAAGGTAACATTATTTAGCCATTTGGGATGAAAACGGTTGGTATTTCACAAACAGCTGCTAGTAAAGTTTACTCTCAGGGGTAAACTTTACTCGGCTAGACGGCTATTAAAAAAGCTGCCCTCTGATTGGTCAAACGTGGGTAAAGTTTACCCTTTTGGGTAAAGATTTTTAGTCCGTATTGTTTTTGACCAGTCCGTATTGCTTTCGACATGTGTTTAATATTAATGATATTTTTAATAGCAAAGATAAATTATTAAAGATGATTTCCAGTCCACACTGCGCAGTCTCAGCACCGTCATGTTTATAAACATTATAAGTGTCCACTCGATGAAATGCATATTGATGTTATTCATTACAAACCACATACTTTATCGTTAATTGACAGAGGCCTTTCAAATTCTTTTGTCAACAGCTTCATTGATTTTTACAGCTGCGTACTTGTTTCATCAAGTGATATGAGAAGGAACAAAGCATAAAGCTTCAACCGCTTCGCACCATAATGGCAATTGTTTTGAACTTTGAATTCACCACATGTAAGTAGTTGCAAAATGTTTACATTCTGTCATGTCTTACATGTGGCAAAACAAAAAGCGAAAACTCTAGAGAGTGCGCAGTACGGACTGGAAATCATCTTTAAATTAATATTAAAATTATCACTGTTTTCCTGTGCTTTTCAGGCTGGTGAGGCACTTGGTGCTATTGGATCTGCTGATGTTCTCGACATCTTGAGAGAGTATGCAAATGATCCACAGACAGAGGTACGTGTTCAGTACTACGTCTAGTAAAAATCCTGAGGGGCAGTCTGAAATTCCCATGGGCTGAAGCTATTGATATGCATGTGTTGAATTGGAAATAAAATGCAGTTTGAAAACTAATTTGTTAGGCGTGATTGCCTTTGTTGGTAGACAATGGAGCATCTTGGCCTGGTCTAATAAGAAACATGATATCCCCAAACCTAGCTTAGTTAATTCTTGTTCTTTGTTCAGGTGGCAGAAACTTGTCAGCTTGCTGTACAGAGAATAGAATGGCTGAGAGAAAAGTACTCACAAGAAAATGACCACCTAAGGTTAGCTCTATGGAGTTTTTTTGCCATGCACTATATATTAATATATGCATATGATACCCTATGTGCCTGTTGGCATCTAAAGGATAGATGATATATTCGTTAGTATACATGTACAACCACAAGGCTCTGTACAATCATTATTAAATTTAGATAATTAATAGTTTTACTTATATATATACATGTAGCTAGAAGTGTCAAGAGCTAAAGCTACTCTAAGAGTTGCAGTGTACAAAATACCAAGGAGATCACATAGGACTCCATTAGTTGATTATTTGCACATTATAATGTGTACATATAAATTGTAAAGGTAAAGTCTGCATACAAGCCAAGTGGCCCATCAGGCCAGAACTTATCCCAGTTTCTGTAGCATAAAGGGGCAAGGAGTATTTCTACTCCCCCCTGGATAGGATGCTAGTCCATCGCATGGTTACCCCCCAGCATTAAGTTTGCTAGTACACATTTATACATGCACTGTAAAAAGTAAATTGTAAAGAACACAACACAATGTCCCTGGCCAGGACTTGAACCCGAACTGCTCAATCGAGAGTCCAGTGCACTCACCATGAGGCCAGTCTGCCACTCCCATAATGTGTACATGTATGTACATTATAATGATCATTGCAAATTTGTTTCTTGTATACAGTATGCACATTTGAATTAGAATGTACAGTGTATTTTAATTATTGTTGACGTCATTCTATTTTTCAGCTCAAACCCCTACAAGTCTGTAGACCCTGCCCCACCCTCTACAGTATTGGACACAGAAACGTTACAAAAAACATTACTTGATGAATCTCGTCCACTTTTTGACAGATATAGGTACATTGTACTAACATCCTGTTTTTCTAGTACATAATTGTAGTCATATAAATTGTCATTTATATTGATAGTATTACATGTAAGTATTTTCCATTATTTATATTTTTGCTACTGATAGTTCCTATTCCTGATTGTGTTCATGATTGTATTCACCATCAGGGCAATGTTCTCACTGCGTAACAAGGGAGATAATGAATCAGTACTGGTTAGTTTTATTTGCTTTTAATTATTTACTTATTATTTTGTAATATTTATTATAATTATTATAAGTCCTTTAATGATATTTCTTGATACATTTTACATATAATAGTAGGTCTATTGATTAATTGATTGATTTATTATATGATTTTTTGTATATAGTTATTTTTAATAGCGGAGCTCCGGCGGCCGAAGGCCGCCAAGCGGAGCCCCATACCCATATTAGGAAACTGAAGGGAACCCATGAACTGATTTTCTCATGTGTATCATGGCTAGCGGTATTGCTCGTGGGCGCGTACGCACGACGACGACGACGACGACGACGGTGGTGGAGTCGCGCAACATGGCGGCCACAATTGACACGTAAACCAAAACGAGGCTTCAGTTTTCGCGGGCTTTCCTTGTAGGTTGACAGAGCACATGTACCCTTGGTTTAAAGCGTCCTTTGGACATCCATGTTGCAGTCAATTGACACCTGTCAAAACAAGGAATCCGCTGACCAGTATCACGTGACCATATCGCGGGCTCAAGTTCAGGGCTCATCGAGGTCACGTGTTTTTTAAAGTTGACCGCTGCCCAAGTGCTGCTTTTTTCGATCAGATCGCGGGCTCATGTCAGGATTAACTTGCTGTAAACAGCGTAGGGTTGGTAGGAAGCCGGTTAACGCTAACCCAGGATTAAAATTTAACCGAATTATAACCTTTTCTTTTGTACAAAGTTTTTTCACTGCTTTTGTTTTGCGTATTTTGCTTTCATTAAAATTCAAAACACAAAAACAATATACAGAAAATCTCACCGCAAAGTTACAAAACTCAAATCAAAATTCTACTTTATCCTCGGCTAGTTTGATCGGGCTCTGAACAACCCGGCCCAGGAGCTACGCTTTTAGGCTGGCCTAAATCTATATATTAGGAAACTGAAGGGAACCCATGAACTGATTTTCTCATGTGTATCATGGCTAGCGGTATTGCTCGTGGGCGCGTACGCACGACGACGACGACGACGACGACGGTGGTGGAGTCGCGCAACATGGCGGCCACAATTGACACGTAAACCAAAACGAGGCTTCAGTTTTCGCGGGCTTTCCTTGTAGGTTGACAGAGCACATGTACCCTTGGTTTAAAGCGTCCTTTGGACATCCATGTTGCAGTCAATTGACACCTGTCAAAACAAGGAATCCGCTGACCAGTATCACGTGACCATATCGCGGGCTCAAGTTCCGGGCTCATCGAGGTCACGTGTTTTTTTAAAGTTGACCGCTGCCCAAGTGCTGCTTTTTTCGATCAGATCGCGGGCTCATGTCAGGATTAACTTGCTGTAAACAGCGTAGGGTTGGTAGGAAGCCGGTTAACGCTAACCCAGGATTAAAATTTAACCGAATTATAACCTTTTCTTTTGTACAAAGTTTTTTCACTGCTTTTGTTTTGCGTATTTTGCTTTATTACATAAACACCAGTGAAATACCAAGTGAGCTTTCCCGCGAAAACTTCATATCTTCACACGTGAAGATAACATGTTATCTTCACACGTGAAGAGATCACCGTCGTTATGGTTACCATAGCTACTAAAATGATCGCTATTGCTATGGTTCCTTAATCCCTTAAAAAGTACTTAGATATGTTACTGTATGATCGAAACATCATCGGTGCATCCTCGGAAATCTTCGGAAATCTTCGGTAATCTTCGGAAAATCTCCGAAAATGTTCGGAAACGTTCGCCTTACCTTCGGAACAATTTTGGCGAATCTTCGGAAATTTTCGGAAAGTGGTCGGAAATCTTCGGAAAATCGTCAAAACGTCTTCATTAGTATGTTTATGTAATAAACAGAATATTACATGCTCGCTTGTGGATATGAATTTTATCTTCTCGTGTTCAACTCGACATCTCACTCGTTCGCTGCGCTCACTCGTGAGATATCGAGTTGAACACTCGAAGATAAAATTCATATCCACGCGCGGTCATGTAATATCCTCTATTTCATTAAAATTCAAAACACAAAAACAATATACAGAAAATCTCACCGCAAAGTTACAAAACTCAAATCAAAATTCTACTTTATCCTCGGCTAGTTTGATCGGGCTCTGAACAACCCGGCCCAGGAGCTACGCTTTTAGGCTGGCCTAAATCTATATTAGGAAACTGAAGGGAACCCATGAACTGATTTTCTCATGTGTATCATGGCTAGCGGTATTGCTCGTGGGCGCGTACGCACGACGACGACGACGACGACGACGACGGCGACGGTGGTGGAGTCGCGCAACATGGCGGCCACAATTGACACGTAAACCAAAACGAGGCTTCAGTTTTCGCGGGCTTTCCTTGTAGGTTGACAGAGCACATGTACCCTTGGTTTAAAGCGTCCTTTGGACATCCATGTTGCAGTCAATTGACACCTGTCAAAACAAGGAATCCGCTGACCAGTATCACGTGACCATATCGCGGGCTCAAGTTCAGGGCTCATCGAGGTCACGTGTTTTTTTAAAGTTGACCGCTGCCCAAGTGCTGCTTTTTTTCGATCAGATCGCGGGCTCATGTCAGGATTAACTTGCTGTAAACAGCGTAGGGTTGGTAGGAAGCCGGTTAACGCTAACCCAGGATTAAAATTTAACCGAATTATAACCTTTTCTTTTGTACAAAGTTTTTTCACTGCTTTTGTTTTGCGTATTTTGCTTTCATTAAAATTCAAAACACAAAAACAATATACAGAAAATCTCACCGCAAAGTTACAAAACTCAAATCAAAATTCTACTTTATCCTCGGCTAGTTTGATCGGGCTCTGAACAACCCGGCCCAGGAGCTACGCTTTTAGGCTGGCCTAAATCTATATATTATCTCTGTACTTTAACGGTTATCATTTTACGATTCTGGGCAATGATTGCCTAGCTACATGTACTGTAGTATCTTTTGCTGTATTCAGAGACAGTTGACAAAGTTTAAGTTTTATAATTCAATCAATGTATTTCTGATTTCCAACAATTTGATTATTACAAGTTTACATTTATGTACAAAATATAAGTGCTGTATGAAACTGAGTGTCGATGTAAACAACGATTAAAAGCAAACTATTAAGGGCCAGTTTTCAAAATTATCTGATTGTCAAGACAAACAAATTCATGCCATAAATTCTATTTATTTATTAAGTTATCACTTGCCTAGTTTTAAATATCTTAAACAGCAGAGCTTATTTTGACAAATTGAACTACATGTACTACACTGTAAGTATAAACACTACATTTATACATGTACTTGTAAACAGAATGGTGCTCATTATAATTTTCTATTTCTTTTCTTTTTTATAAACTTTATAATCCCGTAGGCCTTGGCCAGAGGACTGAAGTGCAGCAGTGCATTATTCAGGCATGAAATTGGTAAGAACATTATATAATGTAGAGCTGCAATTCTAGTAAACTACTGTATGTGTTTCAAGACTATGTATAATAATAGTAAACAATTATTGGATGAGGTTTTTGTGATATCCAGAATAATCAAGGTCGAGGTAAGGGTTATCAGCCGAAGCCAAAGACTGAGGCTGATAACCCTTACCGAGACCTTGATTATTCTGGATATCACAAACACCGAATCTAATAATTGTTTTGTTATACATTGAATGAACGCAAAAACTTGGAAGTCATGTTTCTTCTTCTTCACTGACGGCAAGCAACACGAATCACGCAAGTTGACATGATTACCCTTGGAAATCATGCACTGCAGTCATACATGACATGATAACCCGTGACCTTGACATGGTTACCCATGACCTTGACATGATTATTGTATAATCTGCAGTTATGACATCACGAGTGCTGATTTCGAAAATTCACTGTAGGCTTTTGGCCAATCAGAAAAGAGTTAAAGAGTTGAATGTATAATAATTAACAACTATTCACCGAAGTGGAGGTGGCTAGCGGTGGATATTTACCGAGCTGCGAAGCGGCGAGGTAAATATCCACCGCTAGCCACCGACACTGAGGTGAATAGTTGTTTTAGTATATACTAAAACAGTGAGATAATAAACACCAAAAACAAATTAATTTGGATGATTTGTTCGCTTTTCACGGATGCAAACCGGCGCCATTTTCTCTCGAGTTGCTCGGAGGTAAATAGCACAGGATATCCGGAGTTTGACGAGCCAATCAGCGCGCGCCATCAACGCTATCCACTGTTTTAGTATATACTAATAAAACATATCTGAAATGTTATATAATCTATCCATGTTGTAAAATTCATTTATCCTTGTATATGTATTTTAGTAATTACATGTGTACATGTACAGTTGTATGCACTGATTGAGACTGTGCCCTGTATTGTATTTTAATTTTGATAGATTACATGTTTTGTGAGAGTTGCTTACAGTGCAATTTTACATGAACTGTAGAGAAATCTCAGGACATTATCTAGTAGACTGTTTCTTAGACTTTTGCTTAAGAAATGTGTTGAAACTTGTCAACTATGTAACAATCAATTGTCGATCAGTTCCTATCGGTAATTTTAGTGAGTAATTATTGTTTCACTTTACAACTGTTTGTTACTTTTTAGCGTACGTCCTTGGGCAGATGCAACATGAGGCGGCCATTCCTCAGCTCATAGAGGTATGTTCCTCAGCCTATAAAACAAACATTTAAATTAAACACGTAGTCCTCAATACAACTTTTTATAGGGTGGCTGTGCTTTATTAGCAGCTGTTTTCTTAGAAATTAATGATGGAAAAAGCAGTTGCTCAATATAATAATTTGTTATATACCTCCCAACTCCAATATGTTTTCCAATTGGGCAGGGTTCGCACACACCTTGAAAGTTCTTGAAAGTCCTTGAATTTGAAAATCAAAATTCAAGGCCTTGAAAGTCCGTGAAAAGTACATTGGATCCTTGAAAAACCTTGAAATTTGCTGTTTGACTGTTTTCACGTAGTGGAGGAACTAGAAAAGACTGGCACTTGAACAAATCCGGCAGTTATCCCTTAAACCCGATCATCTAGTATCACATTCTCATGGCATTTTTCACTAGATGGAGTGCTTGAAAAATTGGAATTGCGCCCTGGAATGTCCTTGAAAAGTCCTTGAAGTTTTAGTCCCAAAATGAGTACAAACCCTGATTGGAGGAACTAAACCGTGTCATGTGTCATGGCTCAAAACTCTCTAACTCCCTGGGGCAAACAACTCCCTTGCGAAACAACAACTTGAACTTTCAACTCGCACCTGGTCAGGTCATGCTCCTTGAAACCGTAGCAAATTTGTGTGCCAGCCGGCGTCAAACAAACTATTTTTTCGCTGTTCTATTTTTGAGTGGGAGATATATCATACCAAAACACTTTATGCCTGGCCCAATGGGAAACAGTGAGTTTTGTTTCCCCTTGACCTCAAAGGGGGGACATGAGGGGAGCATTGAGGGTCTCGGTGGAACAAAACTCACTGTTTCCCTTGGAGCCAGTCATTAAATGCTTAGTAATAATAATATAACTACGGTGTATTGTAGTTGTTATTTGTCTGTTTTGTAGAATCTTGAAGATCTGAAAGAAAATCCAATGGTGAGACATGAATGTGCCGAAGCATTAGGTTCAATAGCTAAGGTTTGTACAGTCACGTTAAACATAATTTATTGTACTTTTAGTAAAAACCAGTGACAGTGCTGCTGACTGGGTGTATGTTCAGTAGCTAATCGTTATCACATGGAAGCCACTAAAATAAAGCAATGTTTCTCTTCAGGATCAATGTTTGGCGGCCTTGGAAAAGTATTCAAGGGATCAAGAAAGAGTTGTGAAGGTACACTGGTGACCAAAAAGAGTTTCATCATTAATAACTATTGCTACTGAAAATTGTTCTTCCCAAGAACTTTTTTGTCCTGCAAAAAACCAAGTCTTAAACATTTATTATTAAAATATTATAAAATGTACATTAAAATTTTAAAAAGAGGAGTTTAAACAGATCTACATGTAAAAACGTTAAACTGAATTTTTCAATCGCCTTCTGCGGTCTTCTTCAGAGAAATATACTCTGCAAGTCACAGAATGTACGGGTAAATATACAGCAAAAACACAAATGTTCATTGCCCCTCAGATAGGCAAACAGTGATGCGTAAGCCCTTGGAAAGGGTGCTCTTTCATTGACAGAGCTCTTGTCAAGGAATGAATGCCTTTTGTCCTTGGTTTTTACGCCTGTTTCCAAAATGTTGGCATAATTACGGTGTATGCCGACTGGCCAGTGGTTTTGGCATGCTGTTTTACCACAGAGCCAACATTCCCATTCAATCCAGGTGTTGTGTTCAGCCCCCGAGACTTCCAATGTACATTATTTTTCCATAAAAAAGCAGTCACTGTGGTGTTTGCTTCCCACTAAATTGAAGGTCACAAGAAAAATTTGGTCATTTTTGAGCAAAAAAGACCTACATGTATAAGTAGCAGTTGCCCTGAACTACTGGGAGCTGTTGCGTACCTAGGTTCATCTACATCAGGCAATATGTAGAGTGAGATATGTTCTTATTCAAATAATTTGATACATACATGTAGTGGGGTTTAAGTGGTACTACGACCAAAAAAACAATTCTTTTTTTTCTTTGGATTTCAAAACTATGTTAACTGAACACTAACTGACCCAAGTTTTAAGTTCTGATTTTAAAAAGACACCTGTTTATTTTAACTGGAATTTTCTTACTTATTGGTCTGCCATGACTAACTTTAAAATCTTGAGAGAGCTGGGTCGGGGAGAAAATGACGTCAAAGACTCACTAGTTTAAGAATGCAATGCGTGTGTACGCGGCTGAATTAATATGCAGCACAAGAGTTTCGGGTTTTCAGACTTTTACCAGACCAGACCAGACTTTTATCAGACTTTTATCAGACCGTGTTTTGCATATTTAATAAATTGTGTTTACACGCTGAAATATTAAGCTAGTGAGTAAATGACGTCATTTTCTCTAGATCCAACCCTCTGATGTCCTATCGGTCAGTTTTGAACGTGAGAAATGGCGGACCGTCAAATCCAAAACTTACACTCAAAACAAACAGCCTTCGGATAAAACTCAAAGCTCAAAATTTTGCCAGTTGGATGTTAAACGAACACGCTTTCAATATCGGAAGGAAAAAAGGAAATGATTTTTTGATCATAGTACCACTTTAAGATATCAAGCAATAATAGAGTAATTATTGTCAGTGGCAAAATAATATGAACGGCATGAACATGTAAACGTTTGATGTAACATCTTAAAGTTGAATGTTATTATCATTATCATTTTGATTAATTATTAACGATAATAATACTTTTCATTTTTCAGGAAAGTTGTGTTGTTGCACTGGACATGTACAATTACGAGCAGGGCAGTGAGTTTCAGTATGCAGATTCATTGGTCAAAATCAATGACGCGTAAATTACCAGGAGCAGACACAATAAAACTACGGAAATTTTCAAGAACTCTAGTTGGTGGGACACTGGGCTGTTGCTCAATTTCTCAGTGTTGCTCTCTACATGCTACTAAAGATTTCAAGAGACCTGATGTGTGCTGTAGAAGTTATACTGGCTGGCCCCTGTCTAACTGCTTCATCGACTTTGCTTCACATGTGCCGTGATGCTTTTAAAATGTTATTTACTATCAACAAATTCGACGCAGTCCTGTACAGTGTAGCAGACCAGAAATAATGTCAAATAATTACTTATTGACAGAATTATTAATAAGTATTGATATTGCTGTGCTCCAGTGACAGAATTTTGACAGTTGTTAGCTTACTACCTATTTCATCGCTAAGAATGTCCCAAAAGCTACTGGTAGCTGTTAGGAGTAACTACATGTAGGCATGGAAGTGAGTAATGACGTTTACTGAGTATCATTCTGTTACCTGTCAGTAGTGCAACTATGAACTCGTGCAAGCTGTACATTCTGATATGTAGTCTGTTATCACACCTTCTGTTTACATCAAGGGTGAGAGCACAAACATAACAGGAAAAAGAATTAAATGCTGCGATCCTTATTATTTTTGTCTGCTGTGCATAACAACCTTCAGTCTGTCCATGGTCATTTTTTTCTCACTGTCTTCCATGGTATGGATTTTGCTCATGAAATGAAGTTCTGTGACCGTTTCTCTTCCCCACCCCCCCTCCCCCCAACCATCTCAGTGCTTGTTCTGTACCTCGTGTATTTACTATCTTTGTTCTCCCCTCTAAGGTGTGCAGAATTTGATGCAAACATTCTGGCTACGTCGTACGAGTAATCCCCCTTTTTGCCAGAGGAACTACTCATAGTCTAAGAGAAGATTGCATCTATAGTCACTTTCGTGAACTGACTATGCAATCTTCTCTGCAATGTTTAATTTGAAGCTGCCTCCTTCAGACTTTTCCAGCCCACAAAAGAGAGGTGAGCAGCGATAAAAGTGACCCAAGTTCAAGCCTGATCAGGATAAGTTAGAAACAAGCACCGAGTGTGAGCAGACACACCCACTTTCCATGGGTTCAATAGCCTGCAGTGCTGGTTGCTCATGAGTTGTTGATATAAGCTCACGAGTGAAAAGATTTGCTGCCAGGTTGGCTAAGAAAATGTGGGGGAAGAGGCTGGCCGCTTTCCTATTCCGTCAGATGCCTTTTTGCCTACATGTATCTCTTCCAAGTTTAAATCCCAGTTGGTACTTGCTTGACAAAATATGCATGCATAGCAGGCTACGGGTTAATTCATGTTCTACATGTATTTAACAAATTGACATCAGTTTTTCATGCGGTTGTCCTGTTATTGATCATAAATTTTGTCATCACATTGTCAAAGTAGCTGTGGATCCTCAGACTACTTTGACAATGTGATTACGAAATTCATTGTAAAATTGTCAATAACAGGACAGACTCATCGATTTGTTTTTTTACGATAACAAATGGTTGAATTGCCCACTCTCGCTCGCTGACGTGTCGCACAAATTTCAAATTCATGTGTCTGTCCGCATATTGACGATAAAAATTAGGCAATAAGCGTGCAAGAATTTCTGCAGTTATCGTAAAAAGGCCCTTTGCATGATCTGTTCACATGGTACAGAATAAATTATGCTGGGATGCAAGTTACACAGTGGGACTTTCAAAACGAAGGAAAGTCGGGTTGGACTGGTATGAGCTCCTTTGTTTTGGAAGTCCCACTGCGTTATTTGCGTCCCAGTATAATTTATTCTGTACCATGTGACCAGATCATGCAAAGGGCCTATTGTGCAGATGACCGGGGACGAGGCAGATATCCAAGTACAGGGGTGGTAACACTCCATGAAAAAGTACCCACTCAACAAAAAAATACCCAATCACCTGGTTTGTTTCAGATATAGTTTACAAATCTTGGGAGATGTTGAGCGAAAGTTTGATTCAATTAAACTTTCATGCAACATATTCCAACATATTCCAGCAAATTATGTGGACGAAGAATGCCAAACTTTTTATCAAACTAACGAATTTAGAATGTAATACTGACAGAGGTGTTTTGAACTTACCAGTACCGGGGTAAATGTATTTCACTTGAGGTGCATACTACTAATACAACAAAAAAGTGGGATTTATCTATAATTTGTTTTGTTTTTAAGAAAGTAATAATTAAAAGGTACTAATAGTTAATTGAACAGAACTGACAGCATTTTAAGTGCACATGCATAATATACAAATGTAACTAAACTTTTATTTTTAGTGATTTTCCCAACTGTTTTACATTTAACTTAATTAAATTACGCTTTTAAAGTCTGCATGGTGATGAAGAATTATATCTTATCAAAAAAATATCTGCCAATTTTTTCCCTGCCTGCCTACTGCACTTCACACTGGAGTTCACTAATCCTGATTAATAAGAAATTTCATCTCAGTCTGTTCTATTCGTTGTCTACTAATTCTGTTATCCCGCTTGCCCCAAAACATTTTGACAGGGCTACATGTATTCAACTATTGGTTACAGTATACACGTATATTTCCAGTAAATTCTCTCGTAAATTCATTTTTCAATGTTACACTGACAGAACATGTTAACTTATTTGTAGTATATGGTATGTATGCTTTTAAATAATATCACATAAGGCATTGTCTTGTTTGTCACAAACATACACTGCTGTGCAACACAAGTGAGTGAAAATAACTAATAAAAGGCATTACTTAATAATCAGTTTCCAGCACTGTTAGCAGTTTCTCTCAGACTATGCTGTGTGTGTTATTTGTGAACAGATAGGAGAACATATGAAGCCATTCTACTAACATACATGCTGTACATACAGCTATGCAATAACATTGGAGTAACTTTAAATTGGACATGAAAATACATGTGATGTAGAAAATGATAGCCTTGTGTGCTTTGAGGATGGTCTTCTCTTACACAACAATACCATTTGTGAATACTATAACTCCAGGATTCCCCCTTCTTCTTTTGTTGACCTTCATCCATCTCCCCTTAACACATGAACATAGCAATGGGATGTAGAGACTGCTGAATTTAGAGCTTTAATTGCCCTTAGATAAGCAGACAGGAATGTTAAATAGCCTAGAGGTGGCATGAAGCTTAAGTATCAGTTATCACAATTCAAGGTTGCTGAGGTTGGGCCAGGGAAAACGAAATATTCAACTTGCCTTAAAAGAAAATTACTGATCCTTGGCTATCTGACGAGTTGATAGATGTTAATAAACTCCTCAGAAACTATGTTCCCCCTATGATTGACAAAAGATTGATTTACCAGTACATCGTAAGCTGGGGACTCTACGAGCAATACTTCAGAAAAAATACAATAAAAAATTAAATCAAATGTCTTCTGGCCACCAACAGATTTCAATCTCTTTGATTTCCGATAATGCCATTGGAAATAAATTATAATTTTCCCAGGAGGAGCAGTGCACAAGATTCAGTCTTTGTCCAGTGTTGTTTCATTAGCTATACTGTACAGGAGCTCACATCAAACTGTGGAAAGAAAGAAAAGCACATTTTTGTATAATTTTACAACTGAAAATAATTATGATCATAAAATTATGGCACACTGAATCTGCATGACACCCATGTCATCCGTACTGTGAGTCAGCACAAAATAGTCAAATCCACAGCAGGCCGCATTTCATGTAGAACACTCAATGTCCACTTAACTTTGACTACACCTACAGCTGTACCTTAAAATACTTACATGTAGCCATACATCTAGCAACCAAGAAAGTAACCCTTATTTGGGGGTAGTGCTCGATAACAAAATGAGGTGGTCGCCACATGTTGAAACTATCACATCCAAAGCGAATAAGGTCTTAGGACTTATCAAGCGAAACCTGTGGAACTGCCCAAAGACAGTAAAAGAAACCGCGTACAAGTCTCTTGTGAGGCCAAAACTCCAGTATGCCTGTAGTGCATGGGACCCACATCATCAGAAAGATAAAGCCGCTCTAGAAAGGGTACAGCGGAAAGCAGCGCGCTTTGTTACTGGAAATTACGATCGAACAATGAGCGTGACGGAAATGCTGCAAGACCTACAGTGGGACACACTTGAAACGATGAGAAGACACGCAAGGCTCTGCATCATGTACAAGATGTGCCACGGCCTCCTAGATGGGGACTGGGGAGATTATTTGATTACAAATAGAGAAAGGAGGACTCGGGGAAGTCACGATTTTAAATTTATTGTATCGAAAGGACATAAAGATATTTTTAGATTTTCCTTTTTTCCCAGGACAATTACTGAATGGAACAAACTCCCACAAGAAACTGTTTCTAGCCGATCTTTGTGTATTTTTAAAAGTTAATTAATTTAGTGTAATTTTTATCAGTATCTTAACTTTTACTGCTATTTTTATTTTATTATTTCACGTTGGCGTGATGTCGTCCCACGATTTTGCCGACGCAACCATATTTAGATTTAGATTTAGATTTAGAAAATTATTTTTTGTTCCATTTTCTATTTCATGATCCAGAGTAACATTTTTTACATGTACACGTAAATGTGACGATATAAGTACGAGAATTGAACTTTTCTTACCATAATCTTTGTTACTGACTGGTCAGCTCTGCTGGAAGGTTTGCTTTCGGATGCTTACTCTCAAAGTGTTGTTTGTATGTTTTGGGGTCCGGCATCTGAGACTGAATTGAAACATATACATTAGTATTGTTGTGATTATCCAGAGTTAAATTCTACAGTACAGTAGTTCTAGATTACAGCTGTTAATTCATTTCAGACTGCATACCTTACAAACAGTACAAGTAAAGACTAGAGCCTTTTGTGCCGCGGCCTTTTGATCAGGTCCACCTTGGGCTTTTTTAAGTTTCTCCTGCTTCTGCGCATTTTTCTGCTGAGATTGAAATTTTTGGTGACCACGAGCCATTGGGAACTACAGTACTACAAGGAAAAATAAAGAACATATTAGATCGATAAAAAAAATAGAAAATACAGTATTTTTAGTGTGTCTTTTGAGTCATAGAAACACAAATATAAGATTGGGAGAACAACTAATACTACGGGAACATGAGCTGATGGATGTCCGTTTCCTTAGCTTTTTTGAGTTCTCTAAAACTTTCCATCAAGTGTTGACAGAAACATGAAAATGTGATCTACCTCTTTTAGAAAACAGACCAAAGAAAATAGCGCAGAATGTGACTATGACAAATTTCTGTGTTTCTATCAAGTTATAGAAACACTTTTTAGCCAATCAGCGCACATTCTTTCTTTGGCTATGTTCAAAAAGCATGGTGATATTAGAAAGTTTCCTTTTTTCTATTTTAAATTATGAAAAGCCATTTGTTTAAAACAATACTTCTTGCCATAAATAAGAAATCACTTAAGTTTGGATATAGGCCTTGTACTCCAAATATAACATATTGGTTATATTGTTACAAAGCTTGTGTCAAAATATAAACTACAGTTTGTAGTTGCATATTTTAACACATCTTACTCAATATTATATGGCAAGGTTGACAAAAATATAAAACTTCCATCCAAATTTAAACTCATTGTTGCACAATATACACGTACAAATAATTTATGGCAAACTATAACACTTGCAGAGAATATATATTACACTTGTCAAGCTAAATATAATTACTTATGGCAAAATATACATGTACATGTACTTATGCCAAAATAAGTCTTATATTTTGCAACAAATTTTACATCTGGAAGAGAGTTTTATATAAGTTTAGTACTTCAGTTAATATTGAGCAAAAAGTTTAAAATTGTGAAAGAAGTTTTAATTTTATTTTTGACTCAACCAAGTTTTAGATGTACATGTATATTCCAAGAGTTTATGACTACAATAAAAAGTATTGTAGTACAGTTAACAACAACAGCAACTGAGTGCGCATGCCTATGCGTAATTTCCATTTTTTTAAATTCAATCCTAGAATTTAATTTCAAAGGAAAAAAAAGAAGACAATGCAAAATAAAATGTATATATACTGTGTTGTACACAGTATAACAGGGTTTAATATAATTTACTTCACCTAATGAAGTGTAAGGTAGTTAAATGTAGTTTAATATAGTATGATGCTGCATGTGCAGAATTATTGTAACAAAGTGCTGTGTTATTTGAAAAAAACGAGTGTATCAAAAAAAAATATTACACAATCAAGTTTTACATGAATACATCTCAAGATTAAAAAGACCAATCTATCAACAGTAAGAGTATTTAGCACTTAGCTGCATTGGCCTAGCTACATGCAAATGGATAACATGCTGGACTCTGAATCAAGTGGTACATGTATATAGGTTAAAGACTTTGACCAGTGTTGTATTTTTTGTCAAAGGATATACTTTGGCTGCATTCCTTTGGGGTGATCTGAATCAGGATCAGTGATCCGAGATGTCTGGATCATGGTGCATCAAAGGAACTGATGAATCCATGAACAGAATGGGTTCATCGGTTCCTTTAATGCACCACGATCCAGACAGATCTCGGATCACTGATCCTGATCCAGATCACCCTAAGGGAATGCAGTCTTTACCTTCATGGTACCTCTTTCCACCCAGGTGTATAAATTTAATTCTGGGGGTGGCCCTGAAATGGACTACATTTCCATCCAGGTTGGGGTGGGGGAGAGTACAAATACTTCAAGTCGATCTGACGGCCAACCGGGCAAGAAGCATTTTTGACACAAAAAAACATTTCATAGAATTTCCCCTATACTCTGGGAGTCGTACTAGAGAAGTCTCTAGTGAGTTGTGCAACTATTTAATACTCACTGCGCGATCAATAAAATCCAATACATCTTGGAGTAAATAAATGCACTATTGATCTACACTGATAACAACACTTTCGCCGTTTGAACGGTCACATGTAAGACAAAACAGAAGAATTACCATAAAGAACTTTGCTCTGATATTAATGGTGTGAGCTTAACTTACCTGCGTTCTACGCTGTTTATCAATAATTGTATTTAATATTTACCAAACAGTTTATTTAATGGTTTCGCCTCTCTGTTACGTGTAAGCTTATAGTTTTAATATAAGCCTTAGAATCCTCACAGTGCATTCGTTAATCGTTCGATCAAACGTTCGAATACATGTAGCTCGAGATTTTAGAAACACGCTTTTACGACGACTTGTTTCGAAGCTTTTACGCCTCGCTGGCACCTTGAGCGTATCTCGATCACATAAATAAGTAAATCTCCATCCTTACTGGTACCTACCTGATAAATATAAACTTTCTTTGTCCTGAAAAAAACCTCTACAAACTAAAACACGACACACACATGTACAGTATTTCGTATGAAAATTGCCTGGTCTTCGAGTTAATGACGTCATCCTGACCATAGATCCTTGCAGGCGCTGATTCCACTGCAACGCCTGACGGAAATTGCTGATGCGAAAGTTTTCGCCTTGATCTTCGATTCAAACTTGCGATAACTTTGAACTGAAGAATGCTCCTGTTTTAGTAACACTGGAGTCATAAAGCTTAACTATAAGGTACGTTCCAGTATCGAGAAATATTACTGAAATCGAATGGTTATCCACACAGCATTAATTTTAAACACTTCTAGCGACCTCCAGCCACGTGTGTTTGATCATCTGTCAGCTGTTTGACGCGTTACAATTGCAGAACTGACATGTTGGACACCTCACTGACAATTGCTATTGCTCAGTCGTACCTCCATTCAATTCTGAAGACCGTTATTTGAAGAAATGATGGATTGCGATCAATCAATATTTTATTTTTTTCACTGTGAAACCCATGTCTGTCTGTCAGAAGCACGAAATAAAAACACAACGTTGGGGAATTATAAATATTTCTATGCTAAAACAAAATTCCATGCAAAAAAGTTCAAAACTGAACAATAACCAATTAGACCACCCATGGATCTCGGAAGGGTATGATATTCAACTCCTGGACGCCAGTCTATATTACATGTAGTAAGCTAGTGAGTAAGGAATTGTACATGTACATGCAGCTAGCGAAATCATTGTGTCAGTGAAATTTTGATTTCTATATCTTAATGTAAGTCTTTTGAGCTTCCAATTTATTGCTTATTACAGATGTGAGGTTGATAATCATTAAATTATTACGTCACATGTAGCTAAATTGCTCTTTTTTTTGTCATATACATTTAAAAAAAATTAATTTCATTGTCAATTGGACACTAACCAGCATCACACCTAACATATTCTTAATCCTTTGTTTTTCAGATAAACAGTATTTAAATTACCAGTGTGACAGTACACGCTTTGCTAAGTCATAAATTATGATAATTCTCAGCTGGCTGGAAAATAAAATCCTGATATCCAATGAACTTTGTGTGTTGTAAACTGATCAGCAGATCACAGAAATGGCTGAAACAGTCTTTGGTGGAGTTCAATACCCTAAAAAATAAACGTAGGTGTACAAAAATCTATACGTAGTTGCAGTAATTCATAGATTAGAAGTCTTAGAAAGGAGAGGGTACAGGAGGTGTGGCCATATCTTTTGAGTATACTGGTATCCAGATCCCACTCTTTTTTTGTTGATCATGGAAGGCCTGGGTTCCAGACTACAGTAAAGCATGGAGTCTACACTCTCCTTGTGCTTCCTGGTCTCTATTAATAATCATCTTTATTGAGGAAACTTTTTCGTAAAAGATACATGGTTTTCAAAAAGGACCTAGAGACAAAATATAAATTGCAAACTTATTATTGCAAACTTCCTTTCTAACCCCTTTTTTGCTGCTATAGCAATTAAATTAATTTTTAACAAATTATGCTGTAGCAAAAGTGTAGTTTATGTAGACTCTGGTTTGAGAGGTCTGGGTTGGGACCTACCTTTTTTTCAGTATTTCCCAGGAACAGATACATAAACATAATTATTAACATACTGTACTTGTAATAGCAAATTGTCAAGATCTCTGTCAACCTGACTTAGATATATAATGCACCTCAGATTATTATGAAATGATGGTCACTAGTTAAAACATTATTTCGATTATTATTATAATTGTGTATTTCCAGGAAATATCTATTCCCCCATGGAAGAGATTTTTTATGAGACCCCCCCACCCAATCCTTATGAAAATCCAATAAGGCTTCATACATTTCTTTATTTTTTTGGTCTTACAGATCACCCTCCCCACCCTCCCCACCCTCCCCCACCCATCCCACCCCCAGGAACTTCCAATTCCTTTTGTGAGGGGAGTATGGATTTCTCTGGAACTGCCCATTCAGTTTTTTATTGGAAAGAGAATTGTCCCTGACAAACAATATTATTATATTTGATGTCATTTTCTTCTTATTCAGGGTCTTTGTCGCAGTTTTCCTCTGAGGCCTATGTTTGGGGAGCTGGGGATGGTGGGCAGTTAGGGATTGGTACCCAAGAATGCAGTCTTCTACCAATAAAATTTCCTGTTCCTAGTGAAGTAAGATATAAATAGTGCATTTGTTTGGTTGTTTATTTTTTTTCAAAAATACATGTACATCTATATTTAAACATAAAAATAATTTATTTTATTAGTAATTAATTCTGCTTGTATAATTTATTTAAATTTGTGTCAAAAATTTGTTGCCATTTCTTACATACAATAACTTAGGCTTTCATTTAGAAGCAATTGAACATTATTAAGAGCTGTTTTCAATTCAGTGTTGTAAAACCATTGTAACAATATAAGTCTGGATAATAGCAGGCAGGTAACTACTTTTAAAAAATGAACAACAACTTTAAGTTTTAAACAAGACATGTTTCGATCGTTCAACGATCATCTCCAGTTGTGAATTCGTTTACAAGTTCGTTTGATTTTATACAAGCAATGGCGTATAAGTTAAAACGTGATACAATTCAATTATTCGAAAATATTAACGTACAATTTTAACAAGCGCGAGAAATAGAATAACACTTGCGCGAGCACTGCCCTTAACACAAGAAAGAAAATTGTACAAAATGGAATTAAGTACATTAATTACGACATAAAAAACTTATTAATAAAGAACAATAATGATAAAGAAATAAATAAATTAAATAAACCATTACTACATAAAAAGTAACATCAGAACGAGAGAGATAAGTCAGCATGTTTCAGCTGCTTATTTAAAGTAGGATTCTCCCATTTGATGTGCATTGCTTCTTTCAAAAGGAGTTGCAATTTGTTGGGCGCGCAATCTACAATGGAGAAGCAGGTCTTATCGGCTAGACACCGACATGCCTGTGATTGCTGTAAATGCTGGAAAATGTGCGAATTCCTATCCCTGCTCAGATGTTCACGAACGCGCGTCGAGAGATGTCGGCTAGTCTCGCCGATGTAGCAGGCATTACATCCTGCACACGTAAACTTGTAGACAACGCGCGAACGGAGATCAAGAGGAATAGGATCCTTAACACTAAACATTCTACCAATTTTAAAAGAAGAAAAAGCTAACTTAATTTCGATGTTAGTACAGTAGCGCTGTACAAGTTTGCGCAGCCTTTTCTGTGTTTCCCTAGTGAAAGAGCCTACATAGGGTAACTTAAAGTAATAAGTTGAAACGGCTTGCTGAACCTGAGCAACTTACCCTAAGTTACCCTAACTTACCCTTAAGTTACCCTATGTAGGCTCTTTCACTAGGGAAACACATATAAGGCTGCGCAAACTTGTACAGCGCTACTGTACTAACATCGAAATTAAGTTAGCTTTTTCTTCTTTTAAAATTGGTAGAATGTTTAGTTTTAAGGATCCTATTCCTCTCGATCTCCGTTCGCGCGTTGTCTACAAGTTTACGTGTGCAGGATGTAATGCCTGCTACATCGGCGAGACTAGCCAACATCTCTCGACGCGCGTTCGTGAACATCTGAGCAGGGATAGGAATTCGCACATTTTCCAGCATTTACAGCAATCACAGGCATGTCGGTGTCTAGCCGATAAGACCTGCTTCTCCATTGTAGATTGCGCGCCCAACAAATTGCAACTCCTTTTGAAAGAAGCAATGCACATCAAATGGGAGAATCCTACTTTAAATAAGCAGCTGAAACATGCTGACTTATCTCTCTCGTTCTGATGTTACTTTTTATGTAGTAATGGTTTATTTAATTTATTTATTTCTTTATCATTATTGTTCTTTATTAATAAGTTTTTTATGTCATAATTAATGTACTTAATTCCATTTTGTACAATTTTCTTTCTTGTGTTAAGGGCAGTGCTCGCGCAAGTGTTATTCTATTTCTCGCGCTTGTTAAAATTGTACGTTAATATTTTCGAATAATTGAATTGTATCAAGTTTTAACTTATACGCCATTGCTTGTATAAAATCAAACGAACTTGTAAACGAATTCACAACTGAAGATGATCGTTGAACGATCGAAACATGTCTTGTTTAAAACTTAAAGTTGTTGTTCATTTTTTAAAACAATATAAGTACTTTTAAACACATGCAGGCAAAGTGTTACATATATATATACATGTATAGAATATGACTTTTTTTCCAAAATAGTCCTTCTGCAAAGCATGTAAGAGCCAGGAACTGTAACAAGTAGCAATGTAAACACTTGTAAGCACATGCAGATAACAAATAAAGATATCACTAAAAAAAACAAACCAAACCAATTACATACTTACCACAACCCACGGTGGCCTCATAGTTAGTGCGCTAGACTCCGGAGCAAGCGCTCCGGGTTCAAGCCCTGGCTGGGGACATTGTGTTGTGTTCTTGGGCAAGACACGTTACTCTCACAGTGCCTCTCTCCACCCAGAAATTTTCCTAGTCGCTCAGCCTAATGAGCCACTTGGCTCATATGCAGACCTTTTTACCACTACCCGCAATTCCTCAATTCACTCCGACAAAGGGCTAATGCTCAAAGCGTCAGCTTTCGAATCTCTTTATGGTGGCCAATGCACATTATCAACTCAGTTGATAAAACCAAATTATCTACTTACCAATTTGACTACTCAGCCAATATCAAACTATAATAAAGCCAATTAGCGACACCAATTGCCTGATGGCTTTCATCACTCAATTGAAAACGGCTCTAAACTTACTGTATGTACATGTAAATGTAAAGCATTGGACTACGTGAGGTTAAGATGGCTGGATATTGGCCGAGTTCTTTTTTTGCGTGTTTATGGACCGAGACGTAGTCGAGGTCCATAAACACGCAAAAAAAAATGAGGCCAATATCAAGCCATCTTGACTGAACAAGCTTGGTCAATAAAGGATTTATTATATGGCTTTTGGGGAAATTTTTCTTGCGTGACAAGGCGGGTAGTCCCGAGCGGGCAAGATGGCTCCATCTTGGCTGCTCTGGTAGCCAAACACAGCGCAGGATTTGATTCATCTTGCCCACTCGCGGAGCTAGCCATATAATAAAATATTTAATAATGTTTATTATGAAAAAACAATGTTGTGTATCATGTGTACTGTCCCAGTATACATCATCCATTCAAATGCAACAATGTACCGGTACATCATATTTCTTTCTGCAAAATTCAAACTCAACTGTATACTTCAGTCAGCAGTATTGTCAACATGTACATTTTCCTCTGACTCTGTCTTTACTTAGTGAAACAATCTTAATCTGCAATCGTACAGGTTTCCCACATAGGATGTGGTTATGGCTTCACTATAGCAGCTAAAAGGGACAGTCCCAGCCTGTGGACAACTGGCTTGAATTCATATTCACAGCTTGCAAGACAGCTGTCATCTAGCAGTGGACAAGGTATACACATACATACTTCATACTGTGTTGTCTTTCCCACAGAGGGTTGCTGGAAATTCCTATGGGGACCAGAGGGGGAAGGGTGGAGGGGGGAGGGGGGAGGCGGGAAGGTCTCCCAAGGCTATTTGTGTTAAAGGGAAAGTACTGACAGTATTAAGTAATTTAAATGTTCAGTAATTTTACTAATATTTGAAGGCGGCCTGCTCTAAAAATTTAACAATAACAATGTTATGTTATACTTATGAATAAACTGGGTGAACAAAAAAAAATAGAAATACATTTAACTCAACAGTTAATTAATCTTTGTTTGCTTTGTTTTGCTTTCCTTATTATCTAGTTGAAACAGGTCCATCCACTGTTGATCTCAATGTGAATACAAGTCTATCATCAAGAGTTCAGCAGATTTCTTGTGGAAGATCACACTCTGTAGTGTTAATGAACAATGGTGAAGGTACAATGTACACATGAAATTTTTAAAATGGTGTATGGTAATGATTATTTAAAAAGGCAATAGTAAAGATACACACTCAATTGACTATGTCAGCTACGTAAATGCACACTGTCAGGTAGATCATACATGCAGCAGCAGAAGTTTTATATTGCCCAAAATTTGCTTTAATTATTTACCCTAGTTTTATCTTAAAAGTAAATGACAACTATATAAATGTTCAGCTTCCCACTATTATTAGTTAAATTGCTAATTTGTGGAGCCTATTCTGTATATCCCCAACATATTTTAGGAAAGTTGTCCTTCAAGAGTGTTACAATGTAATTAAAAGCAAATACAACAATGGTGAAGGGTTTGCTTGCATTTTAATTGTTGGATGGACGGATAGATCGACAGACAGGCGAACAGAAGGACAGACAGACAGACAAAGATAATGGACAGACAAACAGACAGACAGACAGACTGACTGACTGATGGATGGACAGACAAACAGACAAATGGACAGATAGACAGATGGACAGACAGGTGCACAGACAGACAGACATGGCTTAATATGCTTTGACTGCTATTGCTTGCAGTTTTAACCTGTGGTGGACACTTTCATGGACAGTGTGGAGTTGGACATGTGGATGGAGGATCTATCAAACAATTTACAAAGATACAAAGTTGTGCAGGGAAGATTAAACAGGTGTGCATAAGATTCTTTTGATTTGATGCAGTAGCTTAATATGAATCTTTTTCAACAACCTGCTGGGTTCAAAATGTTGTGCGTTACTCTTTGTCAAACCATTCAACTGACTTTAAAAACTGCAACATCACCTCTAATTAACATGATGAGTTCTAATAGACCTTTTTACCGATACGGCGGCCATCTTGAATTCTATTGTTTTGACTGAGAAATTATGGGCTGCCGAGGGGGCAATCGCTGGAAAATTTATCGTATACACAGCTTTCAGGATGAATTTTTACTGCTTGTCTCTCATATTCCATAACAAATATTACAAGCGTTACATCTTTCCATCACAATATTTGGCAGTTGTTCCTATGGTTATCGAAAAATTATTGTTAAAAGTTATCACGCCACAGTATTCTTTTTAATTATTTCTCATCTGCCCCCTGGGCATCCCATAATTTCCTCGGAATTCAAGATGGCCGCCGTATCGGTAAAAAGGTCTATTACATAACAATGTATTTGTTTTGATTTACCAATTATCCAAAATATACATGTACAATTGCAAGGAGTTGCTATATTTTCCCTAAAACACAGTGAAAACCTTGTTATTTGTTGTTATCACCTACAGATAGCATGCGGCTTAGACCATACCCTTCTTTTGTGTCATGATGGCAGTGTGATGTCCTGTGGTTGGGGTGCAGATGGGCAGACTGGTAAGTCTGTGACAATCATGTGTCATAAAATAAATTCTCTGCCTTTGAAACACTGAGTAACTGTCTGTAACTTTTTGGAAAACACCTAAAGTATATCAACCTTGTACCCAGGTCACTGCCTCTGAATCAGGCATGTTTAAAACATGAAATGGCAAAATGACAGAATGGCAATACGGTTTAGAGACTTAAGAGTCAATGTGATAAATGGGTGTCTTTAAGGGTTAACCCAGTTACAACTATTGAGAGCTAACCACTTGTAGCCTGAGAACGCAGACGTATTTCCAGCTGTCACTGTACTGGTTTCAGAACCAGTGACAGCCAGAAATACGTCTGCATTCACAGGCTAACCACTTGTCATGTCAGTGATATTTAGCCTAACCTGAGTGTTATTTAGGCTATTAGTATAAACTGGAGCCCTATTCAGGCTAATGGGGGCCATATTTTAATTTAGGCTAACTGGAGCCATATTTAGGTTAACTGTTTATTGTTTATTGTTTTGTTTGCCAAAAATTGTACAAATCAAATAAAATCTAATTACTTAAACTCTCATGACGAGGAAGCCCAAGAGAAGCCACTAGGCTTATAAGGAATGGGCTCCCTCAGTTAGATAATTAGAACAAAATATTATCATAATTACACATGGGAAAATCAATGGCAGAGCTACAGTAAATCTTAAAATAAGTATATTAGATAGTCGTACTGATTATAGTTCTAGGCTAAAAAAAAGTGAAAAAAAACAAAAAACAAACAAAAAAACAACAACAAAAGAAAACAAAAGAGCAAAGGACGAAAAAAAAATACATATATATAATATATAAATTACTATTTATGATAAGAGGAATGCTTTCAGCTTACAGCAAAAGGAAGCGGTACTTGTTGCATTTCGAATTTCAAACCTAAGAGAGTTAAAAAATTTAGGACCTTGGAAACTGATGGAGAACTTTCTTATATTAGTCCTGCATTGTGGTAAATAAAAATGCTCCGAACTTCTAGTGCCATAAGAATGCACCCAGGGATCGAGACTAACGGTAGCCAACTAGCCACAGACTAGTAAAAAATCTGTTTTGACTAGTGGTTTTTGTTCTTCACTAGCCATTTTGGCTAGTGAAAATATGTGAGCACTGGAGGCCCATAGGAAACCAATTCACAAAACGAAATTGAGTCAGAGCATGCAGAATTTAAAACATTGGCTATTATAAATATCATATATAATTTATCAACCCAAACAAGAAGTTTAAATTACTGAAATGCGAAAGAATGATTGACCTTTTTGTTTTTTTTTTCCCCTTAGTCAAAAAAAGCAAAGAATGACAAACGAACTGCTTGCCAGTAATGATTAGTCATGCATGAAACTATGCGGAGCTCTAGGGATTATGTTTCATGGGCACAGCATCTCGAGGTCACAAACGCTTTGAAAAAATTAAAAAATTGGCAACTCCAAGATTTGGATGTGCCTATATAATATTGACGCCTATGTTTGCAATTTGTAAATAAAGTTGACATGGAACGAATTACTGTGTTCATAAGAAATCGTGAATCAGCCGCATTTTGAAAGAAAGGAATGTTTTTTGATGGCGAGTTGCGAAGTTCTGTGAGAATTTTGCATGGTAGCGAAAACTTGGGTTTTTGTTGTTGTGCCATGCCTATAATTATGGCATCGATGTCTAAGTTTGCAACGTATAGAGGTAAGGTGGAACGAGTTATTTTATTAGTGAAAATCGCGAATCGGTATTTTGAAGGAAAATAATGTTTTTCTGTGCGCCAGTTCAGAAGTTTTGACGCCAGTTCTGTGAGAATCAAGGTCACAAAAACTTTGTACTTGCCAGATGTTCATTCAAAGCATACTACCAGCTACACAGGCTAGCATTTACTTGACTTGATGAGATGATGGATATTAGCTAATAAAACCTGTCACTAGCCACTGGGCTAGCAAGCTGAAAAGGTCTCGAGCCCTGGCACCTGGCGTGTCACCAGAAACATGTTATTGAAGCTATAAGTAGCACTATTTAGGTTAACCAGAGCGCTGTTTAGGTTAAACTGTACTGCCATTTCCCACTATTTTGCCATTTTGTCATTTCCTGTTGTAAATACACCCTTCTAACTTACAATCAAGATGGCATTCATTTGTCAACTGAAATGAGAGAAGCTAAGAGCAAATTGCTTCATAGCACTTTTGAGAAATTCTGGCTAATTTTTGGGCTCATGTTTTAATCCTACTAGCCCTGAAAGTAAAGCAAAATATTAATCATTAATATAGATTATAATTATTGTGCATATTGATGTTGGCCAGACTGTCAGTGTGTTACATCAATCTCGTGAATATGTTGCAGGTCAAAACCAAGCTCAGGTTAAAATGATTTTAACCTAGTTTGATTCTCAATTTCCTTTGTTTTCTGACCCTAATCATTCATGATCCATGAATAATTAACAATTATTCCATGAGCGCACGTTGGATATGAGATGGTAAATAGCCAACGAGGCCCGTAGGGCCGAGTTGGCTATAACCAATCTCATATCCAACAAGCGTGAATGGAATAATTGTTTTATTAAATTCTCAACCTTCGGTTTTGCTAAATTTTATTAAAGTCTACGAAACGACCGAAAAGTGATGTGACTTCCGGGCGCCAAAACGAAATGCTGAAAATGACATTTGCCGCATTCATCTCCATATAAGGTCAAACGCAGGTATAATGGCTGGTAACCGAGATCTAGTGAACCAATCAGAAAGCTAGAATTGCATTATCCGAGGTTGAGGATTTAATAATTATGGTTAACAGACAAAGGAATTTCATTTTAACCTGAATTTCATTTTGACCTACAACAAGTACATACACGTACAGTATCGTAAGGTTGGCATAGCCTAGCTCATTTCGCTCTTAAAAAGCTCAATCACGGTATCTTATTTTGTTTTTTTTTTGGCCACCTACAAAATCACCTTTTAAAAATTGAAGGAACCTGAAAAGAATAGTTTACTAAGAAAGATAGAAAGACAGCAAAGAGATAACTAACAAACCAAGGTGGTCAGGGATAGAGTCAGGGATAGAGACACGGATTACAAACGACGAACTGGAAAACAAGTAGGCTATAATAAAACTTTTCAAGATGTGCTAGCCGTTACGTAGTTCCTTTAATGGTTTCTTGCTTCTTCCAGGGCTAGGTCACTTCAAAGATGAGGCAACTTTTCACCTTATCAAAGGAGAACTGAAAGACGTTCGAATAAAACAAGTTGCTTCTTCAGCAGATTGCTGTTTGGCTCTATCAGGTAATGAAATACATGTACCATAACCAAACACATTCCATGTTGCCGTGCGTCTGTTTAGTAATTGATCACACATGACTTCAAAATGTGTCAAGAACAAGCGAGTGGCACACGAGGTGATAACGGAGTGTGTCTCCGATGTTGTCACGCCATTTTGACGTCTCCTGTGATTTATTGACAGGCATACGGTACCATGTTTAATGAATATATTTGTAACAAGAATAGCATGTTTATGACGTCATCTATGCGTCTCTCCCCCCTGTCGCGTGCCCTCTTTCTGTTTTCTTGTCTCGTAATTTGCAGCGGTTTTCAGCCTAAAGACTATTTCTGAAGTCCATATGAGGGGGCAAACTCGTTTTATCCGTATCAAAAAGTCTGAAGTCGAAAGCTGCCTTTCGTGAGGCGTTTGAGCCACTTTTCCGAGCGGCACTATTTAAGCAATAAGAGTGTTTCTGTCAAGGAACTATCGGCTGATAGTTGCCCCGCAGACATTTGATGTTCTTAGAACAAGTATTTGCGCGAAAAGCGAAGCTTCGAGGGCAAAGAGATGGTAGAGGGCATGAGATGGTAGATAGCCAACTCGGCGCTATGCGTCTCGTTGGCTATGCGCTATGCGCCTCGTTGGCTATAAACATCTCATATTCCGCATTGTGGAATAATTTTTTTTATTTAAAACGCCCCAAAAATATAGCAAACTAAACTTAAAAAAAAAATAAAAAAGCCTCCAAAAAATCACTCGTACGCTTACCACATTCATAGAGCATGGTATAATGGCTCAAAGCCAATGAAAACTCTCGTATTGCATTATCCAATGATCCAGTTTGTAATAAAACAGAATAGATAGTGAGCAGCATAGCCAATAAGAGATCGGCATTCCTTATTTGAACACTAGTAGATTTATACTAAGAGGTGATAGTTGAATGCAAGTGTCTATGAAAGATCATAAGATATGAAGACATGATTGATCATCGGAGTTATACACAACTTAAGCAGTTGTGTATGTAGCTGCGATGATCAGTCTTGTGTTCATATCTTTCTCCGCAGTTCAAATATATGATATTTCATATATTCACTTGCGTTCTTCACCATCTACGAGTATATTATGAACTCATAACATGATCAGCTCCCAGTTGGCTTGATAGCTCAGTTGGTAGACCACTGCATAGTTATCGCAGAGGTCATGGTTTCGAATCCTGTTCAGGCCTGAATTTTTTTTCAGGCTACAATCATGTCTTCACAGGTGATAGTTGAGTTTACAATCTAATTGTTCAGTAGAGAAATAATTTCAAATCATTATTTGATGGAAATTTTAGTTACAATTCTAGTAAAACAATTAGATTCTTCGCTCTCGATCTCAGTGAGGTGATTACAGTTGATCCGGCCAACAGTTACTAGAAACAGTCTCATCAGCTAGCATGGAAATCTGGAGCTCACAATCAAATTGTTAATCACAGTGGTTAAGCAACGACCGCCTTAACTTCCTTCTTTCACTAGCTAATTTGGCATCGATAATGTATTTAACAAAGTTATCGTAAGTGAAGAATGATCCTCGCAGTGAATTTTCCAATTTAAGCAACTGGAAAGAAGAAGCCTGAAAAAAATCAGGGCTTCTTTTTTTTCAGGCTTTTTCAAGCTTCTTCTTTCCAGTTGCTTAAATTGGAAAATTCACTGCGAGGATCATTCTTCACTTTCATCTATGACCGCAGTTCAAATATATGAATTATTACGCGGATGCGAAGCAATCCGCGTTATAAATTGGGACGAATTTCATTTTTTTTTTTTTTTTTTTTCGTCATGGTAGTCGCAAATTGTAACGCAAGTTGTGATTGGCTGTACGTACGTTGTAGCCAATGGGAACTCCTGTTGTTTTTTCATCTGGATTCAAGTTTGCATTTGTCGCAATATGGAAGGTTTCATGCGGTGAGCTTCGAGACTGCTTCACGAGATGCACAAACCCTCAACTTGCCGCGAAATGTGAGCAAATTTAATGCACAATAAGTTGTGAGTTTAATGAACGAGCAGCAAAGCCAAAAGTTGTGGTTCAACATGTTCAAAGTAGAGCCGCTCTCTCCTACGTAAACAACGAGTTGATCGCGCAAGGTGAATCGAAGACTGTGAAGAACTCGAAACATCAGCTAAGTTAACAGCTTTTGTAACGAATATATCGTCGCCGCATTTAAAGCGGCGATATACGAGATACGTGTTTTTGTTTCTCGTATTTCGCCGCCTTTAGAACAGCGCAACATATTCAATTGTTTTTGTAGTGCACGTTGGACGAACTGCTTGCGAAGGAGACTAGTGCATATTTACAATAAAGAACCATCGAAATAGCCTCTTGTTTGGTTATTATATACTTGGTTTTCGTTGTCTCGAGCTTAATTTATTTACGAATTGCTTCGACTTGAAAGACCTAAACCTGAACGGCTCCGTTTCGAACGCCCGAGCAAATGTCCCAAATGTGTGTTGTTTACGATTCCAGATCAGACAGCGGCGTGTTAAGAAACAAGCATTTATTTTTAGGAACGAGCAAAACCCCGTACCATACATAGCAAGCCGAGAGAGAACTGTAAGGCTCGTAGAAAACATGGGGTACAATTCGCAATAAAATGTTCAGAATGATAGAAAACAATATATTTGATTCGAGAATGATGCGTTCTGATCGAATCAGGGGATACTTATGCAAATAGCCTTCGGAAAATTACTAGCGTTTTGATTTCTTTTCTCTCGTAAGAAGAGCGTGTTTTTTGCTCGAGGTCGTTTTATCTATTTCTGAACGAAAAGGTGTTGTTTCTTTTCCAGTATAAGTGCTGTACTGAAATGAGATTTTCAAGATGTTCATCCCAAGAATTTGCTGGCTTTACGGTATTAAATTGTTTGTTTACAATTCTCTGACTTTTATACGGGTAAAGCCTGGCCTAATTCGCGTAAAGCGAAATCTCTGAATTTTTCTCATTATGTGACTCCTATCAAGCTAAGATCAACAGGTCATCAGGAGCTTTCTTATATGTGAAAAATTTCCTTCACTCGTGTATTTACTTGTTTTCTTTTCCCGATTTTTTAAGATCGTGTGACCGCAAGTTTATGTCGTGACGGTCGTGCACAAAGGAAAAGCGAACTGTCACAAAAGCCAAATCTTTGCTTTCCTTGCTTGTGAGGGGCTTGGAAAAATGCCCAGCTGACTTTTTGCCACAAAAATTCAATGGCCGAGGTTGTGCAGATAGTCCGAAGCTAAATTTGAGCGGCTTTAGATATGTTGCTCGTCTTTTAATGCGCTGTCCATAATGAAAGTTTTCAGCTGAACTCTCTAACTGTTCACGATTCAACTCAACTCAATCGAAAACCAATCATGACAACTAAGGCTTCTCTTTCCTTTACAAAAAAACATTCAGCATTTTCACTTATTTCGTTAACTGGGCCTCACTCTTCGCACACAAACCAATAATGATCACTAAACAGCATCCGCGTTAAGGCCTCTAGGCCTCTTGTTTCATATATATTTACATCAAAGTTATCGTAGTTAAAATATCGTTGTAACTTGTTGCCATTTTAGATGAAGGAGAAGTATTTTCTTGGGGAAACAACGAATATGGTCAGCTGGCCGTTGAAAGTGATAAAGAGCAAGTACGTATCTCAAGCATTCTAACAGCATTTCAAGGATTTTTTCTTTGTAAGTGAGCCACGTTAATTAGCCCTGGGGGACGTTGTACTCTGAAGTGCTGAATGGAGTTTAGCTTCAAGTAGAATTTTACAAATAAACCCATGCTATCATGAAGATACTGTCAAAACTTTCTTTGTGGAGCTCGCTTACTCCTTCCCATCGTCCCGTGCGTCCTGCATTTTTCCCTCATGAGAGGCGACTGGGGACGAGTCAGATCACTTGGCATCAAAGAAACCAGGATTCATACAATATCTGTAGTAATGTCCATATAGTACGGACACCTTCATAATTTATACACTCCACTCTGCGACATTGCTATTAAAAACGTTCAACTGTATGGTAAAACACGTAATGATGTGATGTATATACGAAATAATTCATACATGAACTGCGGTTGTAGATGAAAGTGACAAATGATCATCGCAGTAAATTTTTTTTCAATGGAAAAAATTTACTGCGATGATCATTCGTCACTTTCATCTACAACCGCAGTTCATGTACGAATTGTTTCGTATATACTACATCACATCATTTCATTCCTCTCGGGAAGATACAGTATGAACTCAATAAATTGACCTCGCTCCCAATGTGTGGCTTCATAGCTCAGTTGGTAGAGCATCGCACTGGTATCGCGGAGGTCACGGGTTAGAATCCCGTTGAAGCCCTGATTTTTTTCAGGTTTTTTCTTTCCAATTGCTTAAATTGGAAAAAAATTACTGCGATGATCATTTGTCACTTTCGAAACACGTAATGTTGTGTTAAACGTTCGAAGCATATTTCGTGAGATCAAAATGCCCATCATGGGGAAAAACAGTGGAATAAAATGTTGCGTAAGGCTTTTATCTTCTCTTCTGATTATCTTCACTTATATATTAGTTTGCAGTCCCTAAAAGAGCCGCGTTACTGAAAAGTCTACCAGAGATCACAGAAGTGGCTGGTGGTGGTTCGTTCTGTGTTGCCCTCACTGGTGCGTAAACTACACATACATTCTTACAAATGGAGTTATCTTTTTGTCTGTCACGCAACATAAGTCATAGGTTGTAATGTTAAGTGACAACTCCTACACGGCTTAATGCCAATCTTCAAGCTCTCCTTGAATGTTACCTAAAACTTCTTAGTTATATGTTACACCCCCGGGGTAACAGACTAACGGGGGAGGGGAGAGGATTGTATTGTTCACACAAAAGATCTTCACTCAAGGAGTCCGCTTTTCCTACGAAGGTCTCACCCTCTAGGGAGGTCTCTTCTCTCAGGAAGTTATCTTCTCTCACGGAGTTATTTTCTCCCGGGCAGAAGAAGAGTTTTCTTCTCTCATGGAGTTCTCTTCTTCCAGGTAGTTTTCTTCTCCTAGGGAATTCTTTTCTCCTAGGGAACTCTCTTCTCCTAGGGAATTCTCTTCTCCTAGGGAATTCTCTTCTCCTAGGGAATTTTCTTCTTCCATAGAGTTCTATTAACAATCTTTTTTTGTCCCTTTTTTTGCACAACTGCAGTCACTGGAGAACTTTACAGTTGGGGCTATGGTGTTCTGGGACATGGCCCCGAGGTTTCCTTTACGAAGGCGCCGAGAAAAATTCAAGAGTTTTCTTCCATCGATGAAACTATTACACGAGTGTTTTGCGGTCCGGATAACACTGCCGTAATTACAGGTTTGTATAGAACAACCAATGGCTGCTAACCTCAGGTCTTGACATGGTCGCCACAGTTCAGGGAATGATCATGGAAAAACAAAACTCTTCAAGGTCAGGGAATTTTATTTTAAGTCAGCGAAAATTGACATTTTGAAGAAGAGTCAGGGAAAATCAAAGACATTTAATACGGCTGTTTTAATACCATTAACGGCTGGAGGAAACTTTTGGGGTCACTGTGATCTCAACGATATTTTTACCTAAATTTGGGTTAGGGGTTTAGGGTTAGGGATTAGGGGTTAGGGGTTAGGGTTAGGGTTTAGGGTTTAGGGTTTAGGGTTTAGGTTGTTTCTTAATGAACAAGTGGAAAGGATGGTGTAAGCCGTTACCGTATCCGACATTTTGTGTTTATATGGTCAGGGAAATTGTATTTTTATCAGGGAAAAGTAAGGGAATTTAGAAAAGTGATGTCTGTGGCAACCATGCTTGAACTATTATACGATTTAGCCTCCTTTGCTCGTCTTAAGTTGTTGACAAAAACGTACATCGTGGTGTTTGCTTCAAGACATTTCGAGTTATTGCGTACAGAATAGTAGTTTACGTAGATGAAAAAACACTAAAGAGATGGTAATAAACCATAAAGGAACACTGAAGGATGGAGAAGATTGACAAGGATCAAACGAAGAATGTGAAAATTTTACGATAAACTTTTCAAGGTGCACATACATACGTAGCTCCTTCCATGCAGCCGGAATATCTCGCTCAGAATGTCTCTGTGTGATATCATTTGAGGACATTTTTTTATTCGAAAATATGTTTATATGTGGAAACGAAGTGGGTTACTAAACGGCATGTTATTTAACAAATTGACGTCAGTTTTTCATGCGTCTGTCCTGTTGTTGACAATAAATGTCGTCATCACATTGTCAAAGTAGCTGTGGATCCACGAAGCGATAGCCGAGTGGATCCGCAGACTACTTTGACAATGTGATGACGAAATTCATTGTCAATAACAGGACAGACTCATTAAAAACTGACATCAATTTGTTTTTTTACGATAACAAATGGTCGAATTGCCCGCTCTCGCTCGCTGACGCGTCGCACGAATTTCATATTCATGTGTCTGTCCGCATATTGACGATAAAAATTAGCCAATGAGCGCGCGAGAATTTCTGCAGTTATCGTAAACGTGGTATTCCCCTAACCCTAACCCTAACCCATGTCAGCAGCCCATCACTAGGAGTGTGCAACTACCCCATATATCTCTCACGGCGTTTTCACAGACCGATCTATTTTTAGTTTGAATTTACCGCGAATTCAGACCCCAGTAGAAACCTCAGTGACCAATCACAAGCACGGACTCAATTTTTAACTGACGTCATCATTTCGCCGGAAGATTCAATTTATGGACTTGAAGTCGCTCATCTCTCGTAGTACTTTTATTATATTACTAGTGGCTAATGATTCAATTGTAAGTGATCATCTTAAAAACAGTCTTTAAACCTTCAATGGTTCTAAGGTTTCATTAGTACCTTTAATTATTGAAATACAATTGACTTTTCACAGATACAGGTGCACTCTATACCTGGGGGAGAGGATCGTTTGGAAGACTCGGTCTTGGCTCAAAACAAGATCAGTGGTTTCCTAAGAAGGTGGGTTTTAAGAGTACACTGTAAAACTTAGCCAATGCAATGAGAGTATGTTGCCTTGTTTAGTAACGTCGTGCTCGAGAACTGCGGGCTCAATCCTTCCCGCCATTTCTTCTTTGTTCCCGAGACTGTTTTTCTTCGTTATTATTATTGTTTTTTTTAGGGGAGGGGGGAGTGGGGCGTCAATGACGTGTATTCTTTTCCTTTCCGTCTCGATACAGTTTGATGCTGCTTGTTACAAATCACCCACTTCAGTAGAAAAGATAACAATACGAAAGAGTTTCTGTAAAGCTTCGTCATTCTAGCATCTCTGAACAGGAGAAAATAAGCCAGGTCTGAGTTGCGTTCTACTCGTATCACGATGATTCGTCGTGCGAAACCATTGGTTTATTGACTTGAAGACTTGCTTCGGCTGTACGTTCATTTTCGTTAAACTTATTTTCATGCGAAACGTTTTGCACGTGGACTCGTTTTGAAACTAGACAACTCAGAAATGACCAAAGAAACTTTTAAGGGAGGGTTTCACGGTTCGGCGCATGTCTCTAAATCAAAATACTTTTGTTCGCTTCGATGTTATCGCTTTGAACCCCCCCCCCCCCCCCTTTAGAAACTTATCCCCCGCCCTAGTTGGTCGTGGCAGAATGACGGATGACCAAAATTCTCAGAAGATTTCAGTGGATTTTACCGACACTGTCGACCGTTGAATTTAGTTTTGACTCGTACAATTTATTCTACGGTTGATGATTTAGGTACCTTGCTTACAATTTGTTCATAAACAATGAAAAACGGGGCCTTTGCCAAAAAAACCGTGCACAGGCCAATAAATAATACAGACCTGCGCCAAACCGTGAAACCCTCCCTTTAACTTGGTCTTGGATTTCCAGGTTGAACTTCTTGGTGAAGTCATAGATGTAAGCTGTGGTGTGGATCACATGGCAGCCATCTTAAAGTGCAGTTAACATTACAGCTGCACGTGACACGAAATGCCACGCTACAGAAGATGTCACGCAACGCAAAGGTGAAGGAAACCGGGCACGGGAGTGGCTGCTACACAGTGCTCTAGCAGAGAGGACAGATGCTAGGCTCAAAACATGAATTCTCTTTAATTAAGACTATTTCAGTTAGATTCGAGAAAATGGTTGTAAATCAAACAATTTTCCAGTTCTTGTCTACTTGATAAGGATTTCAAATTGTACTAAAGAGAGAAGTTTTGTTGGGAATAAAGTGTTTCAGCAGTTTGATGCTCCGCCTTTGCCCTACTTAAATAGTAGAGTCTACTGCGGTATTGTGAAGGGTTTAATCTGTGCTGATGAAATTTGCAATGAATCTAAATAAACCTTCCCATCAATGAAATCGGCCATTTTGATAAAGGGCCGTATATGGCGCGAAATGCAGTGTTAGGAAAACAGAATTCGGTGTCACATGATCTGGTGAAAATTGAGTTTTGGGATTGCTACTGCCTATAAATTTGTGTTTCTGTAAAATAGAGAATACAGGCGGAAAGCCATCCTCTCAATCGAGTAATACGGTAGCGGATTTCATCGAAAAAGCAGAGTGAAACGTTTTCAGTCCTTTTTAAAGTTTTCTTTTCACTTCCTGTACTTCACTCTGTTTGTTGTCTAAATTTTACAAGCTACTTGATGGAAGTGTAAGCAGGGCGGACATCTTCAAGGTCATAAGATTGCTCAGCTGTTTTTGTCTAGCTTCCAGAAGAAGTTGATTCATGTGGACTACTACCATCAGTAATGCTTCTGTGTGGAGTAGAACTCGGTCCCGGTGGAAGAGAGCTGAAAAAAAAAACAAAAACAAATAATTCTTAAGGGACCCTTTTGGCGATAGCGGCGGCCATTTTGGATTCTATTGTTTCAAATAGTTAACACTTAATGACTGGTCCCTTCGTCTCGGGAAACATTGAGATTCGAGGGAAACAAAATTCACTGTTCCCCAAGGGACCAGTCATTAAGTGATTTGTTATATAGCAAAACAAAACAAAAGCAAATTTTGATAAACGCGCTGAGATTCCAGCGACAACATCAGGCCACGTGCAACAGCAGTCAACATTTCGCGGGTGATAGTGAACTATTTCCCGTTCGACGTCATAGTTTTCCCAATGTTGCCCGCTCATGGCATTTGGCGGGAAACAGTTTCATTGTTAGATGTCATGTGACCATGAACCAGCCCATGAATGGGCGCGCTGTAGCGGGAAAAACGCCAGCTATACAGCAACTATTGTTATATAGCTGGAGTTTTTTCCGCTACAGCGCACCCATTCATTGGCTAGAAATGTCAGAGGTGTCAAACTTAGCGAAGGGACATGCCGATAACAGCGGAAACCATGCAGACCTCTGACCTTTAAAAATTTGCTAAAGCATAGTCTAACGGCTCAACTCTACTTAAAATTCCTCTTTATAACACAACATGAAGTACCCTTCATAAACACGAGTGAAGCAACAAAAAGGTCGAGAGACCGAGCAGAGAACGACAAATGTACAAATCGTGAACAGTAGGAGTCGTGTAGGCTAGTCGATCTCATTTTACACTAAAACTCAGTATTATCAGAGTTAATAATAATAATAATAATAATAATAATAATAATAATAATAACATATTTATGCAGGATAACCATTTCAGTTATAAAAAACTGCTATCAACATGGATCCAGCAGAGTTGTAGAGCGATTTCCATTCGACCTAAAATTCCGCTTTTTATTTCCGGACATTTTTAGCGGCTAATCGTAGTTTCCAGAAATTCAGGAAAAAAGACAACCTCGCGAGGTTTACCCAAATTTTCGAATAAAAATGGTTGTCGATAATTTCCGTTCCATTTGATTTTGGTCCCGGAATTTCCTGAAGTTTGGCATAAAATTATGTGCATTATGTTTGACCACGGTGAAGAAATCCTTCACGCTCTTATACGAGTAAAAGGATATTTACCGCTGATTACTCCCTTCGAGTGTGTTATGGTCCGTGACCCTTGTATTGTCTCCGGTCACGCAAATGTGACCGCTCATACAGGTCTGGTTATAGTGATACTCTGGAAATCAAGAAGATTAAAAATAGACGGAGGTGAGAAATCAACTCAAATCATAACGACATTGAACAATAATTACCTTTGCACCTACATCGCTTAAAGAGGACCTTGAATGAGCGCGGTGTTAAAAATCTCAATTCCCAGCCCAAGTGTTGCCCAAATCCCATTTCGCAACCTATTTTTTGCCCAAATCCTAGTCGTATTTCCATTTTTGTTTGTGATTTACAGTTCCAAATCTTATTTTTCCAGTGAAATCGAGTCTTTCAGCCAATACCATCATGGCTAAAGTGACCAATCACTTTCAACGGACCAAACGTATAACATCATCGACTGACAATCACTATCCACTTGACTCTGAATATGACTTCCGCTCAGGTTGTCGAAACGTCAGTCACCAACAACATTCTTCTCAGAACTACCCTCACCCCGGCGGACGATCACACTATACGAACTACTGATACTACTGGGTTCAAACCATTTACAATGCTACCTATTTTTTCACAGTGTATTTGGATGGGTGGCTGCCCTCGTTGCCGGGATAGAAGACGTTCCATGGAACGTTCACAATCCGAAGCCAATGACAGAGAACGTTCTTCAGACTTCTGTGAGGTGATCAGACCTTCAAAAAGAATGAAAAAAACTACTTACGATCAGAGATTCATAAAGTAATCTTATACTTTCAGTTTTCATTAAATAATGCGGCGAGGAGTATTTCTACCTTCCCTCTAGCCCAACAATGCGATGCTAGTTCATCGCAGTGTCGCTCCAGCCCCAGCATTACATTCGTCATTGCCCATTTGAAAACCTGGCCAGTGAGAGGTAATGTCAGTGTGAAGTGTCTTGTCCAAGAAACCAAGACCATGACCGTGACCACAGCTCTGACCCGAAGGGCTTGATCTGGAGGCCAGGAACTATCAAGTCATCGTGTCTCAAATAAAGAAAGGGTATTTGAAGTTAAAGGAAGTTTGGCTTAATATATCAACAACATGTTCAGTCACAAGGGAAAGACCTTACCCTTAACTCGTACTTCTGGTATGGAAACGCGTTCTGCAGAGGGATCCGCATGGGGTACAAAGTCTTCACTGTCAAAGAAAACTGTGTCAGAATTCCATTCGTAAACCAGGCGAAGCCATAAATCTGGTTTAGTCGGGTCTACGGTTCGCACCGTTAAGTGACACGGGGTTACCTGAGATCCTTTCCAGTCCACCACGTCTTGCAATTTTGGTTCTTTTCTGAGCTCATTTAGCAACGATTCGAGTTGTTCTTGTGTTGAACAAAGGACCTTCTGAAGACTATCTGAATCTTTAACGTCCACTCTTGTCACAGCGATATCACTAACCGCTACACGGGTCTTGCAAGTTTCAAGGCACGCGTCAAACGTTTTCTCTTCAGATACAGGAAGCGAAATCACGGACTGGAAAGTTCCTATTTCGTGGTCATGAACACGTGCAACTGCACGAAGCAGTAGTTCTCCTTCTACGTCCTTTCGAACGCGGAACTGCTGAGAGAATGTCTCATGGTGGCGGTCGTACTTTAGGCCTTCACTGCTTGGCACTGGAGAATTGGCGTAGTCAGTGAGTTCAAATCTCACCACTTTAACCGGGTCAAACTTGGCAAAGTGTATTAGGCTAAACGAAACATCGAAAACACCATGCATAAAATCGTGGTCAGCATCTACCACACCTGACTGCATGATGTTCCTTGTGCAGCGCGAAAACAGCTTTAGCCTCTTGTGTAGCCGAACATCTTCGGGAGATTTCTGGAAGAATGGCTTGAGAAATTCCAACATGATCCAAATCCCCAGACTTTCCCCCCACTTCTTAATCATATCAGCGGTGTGTTGGCTGTCAGAGTTGTTCATACATAGTTCCTCCAGAATGTTGCAGACATCACATACAAGTTGCCGGAATTTGCTCTCTCG
>OZ026604.1:6702571-6705071 GCA_964020085.1 Micromussa lordhowensis
AAACCGCAAAGCTTCCTTCTCATACTTCTTAATCATTTTCCTATCTCCAGATCCACTAAGCAATTGGTTGATCTCGTCGATGATGCTCTTGTTAGCATAGGAGAACTCTTCTTCTTCCATCCACAAGCGTTGATAAAACTGCAAAGCTTCACTCTGAAACGCTTTCTTTCCCTTCCCTTCAAGGATGAAAGCGTAGCTCCGCACAATCCTGTCCCTCACTTCACTGTGGTTGCCATATTCCAGGGATTTCTCAATTCTCCAAGCCTCGGCCAAACGTTCTTCAGCTTCCTCAAACTCCTCCCGGCTTTTACAGATTAGTCCAATTTGAAACGCACTTCTCGCCGTGTCAGGATGATCTCCCAAGATGTCTTTTCTTATCTCGTAAGCATCCATTGCTGCCTTGTAGGCGTTCTCATAATCCTTTTTCCAGGCGTAAGCATTGGCGATGTTTCTGTGAAAGAGTGCTAAACGCAAGATTCCTGAAAGTTTCAGTTCTTTAGAGAGCTCAAGTGCCTCTTGATAGCATTGGATGGCTTTGTCGTATTGTGCTTGTCCCTCGTAAACGGTGCCAATCTGGCCCTTGTAAAATGGCAAATCCAGATGATTGTTTGAATCTGAAAGTTTTTTTCTCATTTCATAAGCCTTTGTGTAAAACTTCAAAGCTCCCTCCTTGTTGCCAAGCCGGTTGTGACAGTTTCCAATTGCATTTAAACATCTTGTTGTAATTGTGTGGTTCTTCAAGAGCTCTTCCATTATTTCTAGAGAATGGTTCAAACTTGTAAGCGCTCTTGGTAGACTTCCTTTTCTGTAGTAAATTTCACCTTCAGTGTACAGATATGTACTTTGAGCTAACCTGAAAGACCGGCTGTCTTTCAAATTCTTGTAGCCCATCTGTAATGAATTCTCCGCCAATTTCAAGATTTCCATGGCGCACTTCCAGCCTTGGAGTCTTAGAACTTGTATCGCTTCGAAGCATCTAAATTCCGCGCGGTAAAGAGAACCTAAGAGATATCAAATAAAGTTATGACCCTTCCGAACCACATTTCACTTGTAAAAGAAACAAACTTCAAAGCATAGTTAGTGGAGGTCCCCTCCACTAACTATGGGCCCATTTACATGGAAAGAGGATGATCCTAGTGTCAGGATCATCCTAGTTTACATGGAAAGAGGATGATCCTAGCGCTGGGATCATCCTAGCACTAGGATCATCCTCTTTCCATGTAAACTAGGATGATCCTGGCACTAGGATCATCCTCTTTCCATGTAAATGGGCCCTATGTTCAAAGTAATTATAGTTTTTCGCGCCAATTGTTTGTTATGCTCTATTATATTATAATCAATCAAGTATTAACCTTCTCTCAGCCACAATTGGTGGGGTGGGTGAAAGAGCACAAAATTTACACTCTAGGCACTTATCCATTTTTATTGTTCTTAATAGTCACTTGCCTTGGCTTTGCTATTTTTAAAGCAGCTTGTGAATAGAGGAAATAGAAAGAGACGTTTGGGGCGAGGGGAAATGCAAGGCCACAGACCACACACACTTACACCGTGTTAAAAAGTTTTCCATATATCACCTGTCATTTCGAGCGACATTTTTTAATACTCCTTGAACCAAACTTAGTTCAGGCGCCACAAAGCAGCGTTTATATATTTTGCTCATTATGCATTTGTTGGACGCAAAGTTACCAGTGGGTTAATGGTTTCGATTCTGGCCGAGGTATGACCTTCAGAGCACATGTACTTTGAGACCTGCTCTTTGGCAAGTAATCTTTAATCTCACATTGCCGTTCTCCTTACCGAGGTAAGAGAGGTAGAATGAGCACAATGAAATAGTAACAACTTCAAATGGTAAAATTGGCTTAATTATCCTTACCTTCCTTTCCGTCTTCTTCTGCTGCTTCTGCCCAAGATTTAAAAATCTTTCTCCTTTGCCGGCTGTCTTCAACCATTGCTTCAACCAGGTAACAATCCATGATTCTGACGTGAAATTCTTTTGCATCATGCAGGTAATCTGACTTACGGGGAATGTCTAAAGCAAGCTGAAAGTTAAGCTTGTCATGGTCAAACTGCTGGAATGCGCTCACATAGTCCTTGTCTAGCATTGCTGCAATGCCCTCCATCTTCGTCATGAACAACTCAGAGAATCTATCTTTGGCTTTGGCGTACGTTTGCTTGAAAACAGGGCCATTTCCAACACTTTCCAGAAAGCTTCGCATTAAAGGATGGATATCGTACAGGACCTCCTTCGCCTCAGAATCTACAGATAGAACATTCCTACTTCTCAAGCCCTCCAGAAGGATGACTGCTTCGGATGATTCTGCAGCAAGGATAAAAGCAGCTGCTTCTTCGGAGAATGGACGGCGAAACAGTGATAATGCCACGGCGGAGTTCCTGAAAGTGTCACTTGGAAGTAGAAAAAACATCTTCCTGAAGAATGACAGCTGCTCTTTATCAATCCCTTCGCTAATAGTGTCCCCTGCTTGTCCTTCCTGGGTGTCAT
>OZ026604.1:6710071-6727571 GCA_964020085.1 Micromussa lordhowensis
AGTGCCCTATATTACATTTATTCCAGTAAAAAATCTTAATTACGGTCGAGCATAAGATATTTGAGTTTTTCTTTTCTTAAAATTGCTTGACTTTTTGACGTAAAACTGACGGAATTGCGTGACAATCAAGTGCAAAATGTAGTCACGGTCCGTTGTTGACACTTCGTTTTATAGCTCATGTTACCAAACGTTCTCATATTTTTCGTTATGGAATTAAAATTAACATAGATTTTAGTCTCAACTTTATTGATACGAGTTTCAACTGGGCTAGTAGAAATGAACAAGCCTACAGCTTCAGTAAACAGACTTTACTTTTTGTGTTCTGTGCGAAGTTAGTAATTTGACATCACAGATGTGACACAAAAATCTCCACACTAATCATTCTGAATACTGCTATAATTTTCTTTGAACATTACTTTGTAAACATAATCAGGAAACACTAGTCAAAGAAACTATCTGCCTGGGATTATTGCAATTTTTTTTTTTGGAGGGGGGGGGGGTGGGGGGGCAAGGAACTCTACTCTCATAACACTTCTCTCCTCCCAAGTGTAAATGGATACTGGCGAATTTAGTGCCAGGGGTAACCTTGTGATGGGGCAGAATCCTACATGGACCTTGTGAATCCAGTCTAGAGTCCACTGACCCTCTCTATGCATACATGTATTTGCATATATTTGAACCCCGCTCTTTCAAACTCTCAGGGGATATGAAAAATAATTCAGAATACATGTAGCACAAATTTGAAATAGCGGATAGTAAATGACTGAAAAGTAAGTCCAAGGGGAATGGTTTTAAGTTCAAAATAACAGGGAATTTGAAATAAAGAGTTTGAATTAGCAATGTCAACTGTATTACAAAGCAAGAAAAAATGAACGTTTTTTATCTTACGCTTGCAGAGTAAAAGGAGAAGAATTATGTCACTGAATCAAAACATTTTCAAAGAATGTAGATGTTGTACAGTGTACATGTACTACTAAATTCGTGAAACAGTAGGTTCTTAATCTTCAGTTATAGTATTTTATTATATGACTTGGGTTTGTAGCCGATCTAACGCGTGCTCTGATTGGCTAATACTAGGGCATTATTCTCCTGTAATGCCCACGGGCCGATTACGGGCCTGCAAAAGCCAAGCAAAAAGCCATATAATAAACAACTTATTAGCCTCGAACGTTCAGTCTTTACGGGAAAATCTCAAACCTCGGCCTTGCCGTATTGACCTCGCTATCGCTCAGCCAATACGGCAAGGTCTCGGTCCGGGATTTTCCCGTACAGACCTCACTCTCGGTTAATAAGTAGTTAGTATTTTCATGGTTGACAAGTAATACTTTGTTGCTCTGCAGTTGTCACGGGAATATCCTGTGGTGGATCACAGCTATGACGCAGTAGTGGTTGGCGCTGGAGGTGCTGGCTTACGTGCAGCATTTGGTCTTGCGCACGAGGGATTTAAAACTGCTTGTATCACAAAGCTGTTTCCAACAAGATCGCATACTGTTGCTGCACAGGTAATAGATTGAGTTTGCAACAGTAACTTAAATAATATACTACTTTGTCCAAAGTTACAGGAGTAAAACAATGTTTAATCTGTTTCATTCAAGCACAAATCTCAGTACCGGTTACAACGTTTTGAGCACATGGTCTTGACTCGCTTTCCTGATGATCTTCATAATACTAACTAAAGGTAGTCAAGATACTAAGGCTGTCATGCTCGCATGTGTGCTGCATACAAGTATTTTGCCCTTACTAGAGTTAATTTTCAATCATGTGCTGGTGATGTTCTTGTGTATCGATTTGAGAGTGGTGTCAGTATTGTAAAGCCCTGTCAAAATGTGCTGGCAACCAGTAATTTTAGCTTCTACTGTAAATTGTTTGCTGGCTTCTTAACAGTGAAGCTCACTTATCCTGACTACACACCCCTGGCTTTTCAAAGTTCTTCCAGTGCTTTCGATAAGATTTGAAGTAATATATCAAACACGAGCGACAGTGTTTCATCGGGATATCCAAACACCGAGAAGAAAGTTGAAAATACGACGCACAGCGGAGTATTTTTGACGAAATTCGAGGTGTTTGGATAGCCGATGAAACACTGTCTCGAGTGTTTGATATATCTTCTCAATCGAAGCAAAGACTTAGGAGAAAATCGAGACGTTAAAATCGTCAAAATCTATGCTAATTAAGACCGGGTATCAAAACCTCCTTCACGGTTGTGATTTTCTTTGTTTTAGCTTGATGAATTATTAAGGAGTTTGAGAAGTACATGTAACTACATGTACATGTAGTTGGCTACCTCAGAACAGCACCTGCCAGATTAATATTATATGAGAAGCGCAGGAGAATTTCTCTCTGGAGAATTTTTAAAAGTTAAATATACCTGCCGACTCTCAACAGAATACACTCCGGAGCTCCAGCGGTTGCCAGGTCCTATTGAAAGCACTGTTCTTTCCTTCTGTTAATTCCTACCTGCTGCTAAAAACAATTTTATTAGGGCTGATTGCGCAAGTTATATCTTTGATATCAGGGAGGAATCAATGCTGCTCTTGGAAACATGGAACCTGATGATTGGCGTTGGCATATGTGAGTAACAAGTGTTTGGTTTTGTTAGCCTTTTTGTTCTCATACAGTACTTGAAACATGTACACTGTACAATTCATATCTACATACATGTACGCATACAAGAAGGCTGCTCTTTGCCTTTTGCATTTGATTTCTCAATAGCACCATTTCTAAGTAAAGCAATACTTTCTGCAATGCTAATTGTTTTCCTGTACCATTGTTTTGCCTGCAGCTTGAGCTTGTTCTGTGTTTCTACTGAATTAATTAACAGAAGTATCATAATGGTTTTCAGTGTGTACTTAGTGAAAAATATTTACAGAACATCATACATGTACAACTGTAGACGTTCAGCCAGGTTTGAAAAGTTGGCATCCACATTGCACGAAAGGGTCTGCTCAAATGATCAATTTATAAACTGAGCAAAATGTGAGAAATGAAACAATTCTATTTAAAAAGTGGGCATCCACATCCACATCCCCACATCCATCTACTGAGATACCCAGCTGACTAAAAGCCTACATACGTGTAAGCACTCATAACATGTTCATGTGTCCAAAGTCAATGTAAAAGAATTCTTACTGATTAAAGGCTGGTGTTATTTTGTGCTTCGTGTTGGTAGGTATGACACGGTGAAAGGCAGTGATTGGCTTGGTGATCAGGACGCTATTCACTATATGACTGAAGAGGCACCCAAGTCAGTGATTGAGGTGTGTGGTCAACTTCCTTACTGTATCAGGGCTTCCGGAATTATGCACCGATGCGAAATCACATAATTCAGCTCTGAGCACATAATTCGCATAATTCTGAAAAAAAAAACGCATAATGGCGCATAATGTTGGAAAATTTCGAAAAATCTATTTATAAGCTATGCTTTTTCATACCTTGAGAGTTGCATGGAATATTTTTTCCCATAAATACGGTACATTTTCGCAGCAAATCAGTGCTCCAAGCTCAAGTGTTTCAGAAGTCACCTTTTTCGCCTTTTCCCTCTGTAAAATGGTCCCACTACAATAAATTTGGTCGCCAAAATCAAATCGTTTTCAAAGAAGGACATTTCATCCCACTTTACATGGGGTTAGTACCGCTGACCAGAACAAGCCCGCATTGAAATGGTTTGAAGAACATTCTGACGATGTTAGTTTTTGTTTTCAACAGTTTTCCTTGTTGAACAGTCTTATTTACCATTAAGGAAAGTAAATAAAAGAAAAAAGAAACAGGTAAGAAAGACAAGCATACAAAAATTGTGATTACATTTGTTTGGCTTAGTGATTACAATGTATATTGGAAAAAAAACGAACAATCAGCCTTTTCTACTGCACCAGTCGCCAAGCTGGCGACCTGCTCATAGCTTTTAGTTGCCAAATTATTTTTTCACTCGCCATGATGACCAAAACAGTCGCAGGTTGGAGCGCTGCAAATAGCCACCACTTTGTTGCAAAAAGCGTTCAATTTTTCGCTAAAAAATATTGTGCAATTCACATAATTTGCGCATAATTCAGGATTCGCCAAAAAATAGTACATAATTTGCTGAAAAAAACACATAATTCCGGAAGCCCTGCTGTATCCAAATTCACAATTAGTCAATTAGAAGTTTAGTCTACTGTCCAGATATCCTGTGATATGAAGTCAATGACTGGGTATGGCTATGGCTTCACAGTAACTTACCTAATCGTACCTTTTTCTGTATGCTTTGGTGGCATATTAGGATCATTTCATGATCTTGCCATGGGTATTTTGACTGGTCTACATGTACATAGACCTCTCCAAAATACATAATGTGTCCATCTTAAAAGAAAAATTATCTAGTTTTCTGTTCAGTATTAAATAATATTGTGCATGTCATTTTAATACACCTGTTGAAAATATGTCTTGTTTCAAATTACATGTAAATGTGTCATGATTTTACAATAATAATAATAATACCATAATCTTTATTTAAGATATGTAAATTACAAATTATAACTTAGGTTGGCCTGCGGATAGCTAAAGCTAATCTAGGCGGGTCAGTCAAACAAGATCTAATTACAAACGATATACATACAGTATTTACAAATTGTGAAAAAGAAAAAGAGTAAAATAACTTTACATAAGATAAAATAGAAAGGTGAGATAAGGTGATGTTAGTAGACTATAAATACACACAAAATAAGTATGATTGAGATTGGTATGACATGTACAAGATTGTAGTACAATGCAGCTGTATTACATAATGATATGTATGTATATACTACAGGGCTGTCATTAAGTTTTGACTCACCTGTAACCTGGTTTTCACACAAACGAGACGGGTTACTTTATGTGTGAATTCTATCAACGACAGGCAATTTCAAGTATACTAAGCTGTAACAGGTGTTATACATGTAGGTTATGACCCTTAATGACAGCCCTGCTGTATGTGTTATTGTTATTGTCATACATTGAACTCACTATCTTGTTTATGATTGGCCCAAAGTGTATATTGAATTTTTGAAATCAGCACCTGTGACATCATCTAGGTGCAGATTATGCAATAATCATGTCATGTACAGCACTCATGGTCATGGCTAATCATGCCGTGTATGACCCAAGTGCTTGATTTCTTAGGGTAATCATGTCAAGTTTGCGTGCTTTGTGTTGCTTGCCATCATTGAAGTTGCAAAACACAACTTCTATTTTTTCCTTCAACGTATAAGGGTTATCAGCCTCAGCCTTCGGCTTCGGTTAACAACCCCTACCTCGAGCGTGATTATTCTGGACATCACAAAAACCTCATCCAATAATAGTTAATATGTACAGATTTTAATATAAATAATTTTCACATAGAGATTGTGTATTTATATTACAGAGCTTCTGGTAGGTAGCGGAAAAAAAGGCAAATTTCGCTGAAAAATGATGGGTAAAAAATGGCTGATTTCGCGGGAGTTTTCTGGGCAAATTTCACTGGAAAGCGTTGGTTAAACTAGATGCTCAAAGAGCATTTACTCATGTTTCATACTGTAATAACAATTCATACTTTACAAGAAAGCTTATTGGGCACAATAAAAACAAATAAAGTAATCAGGATATTTAAAACACAAGAGTTACTGTCCAAGTTGCTTCATTGAGTATCCTCTTTATTCAATTGCATGTTGGTTGCCTTATCTTCGAAGTTCTGTTGACAACAATTCTTGATTTTTTTCAACATCTGAGACACAGGTCCCAGCATCAGAGTTTGTTGTTCAAGTCAGTAGGAATAGTTTATTTTTTGGTGTTTTCGTAGCATGAACTCCTACATGTACATGGCTCACTTGTTATCTCATGAGAACGAGCATGAACTTTGCTTATTTGGCAGGCTTTTAGGCAATGTCATTCATGGACCGATCTGTTCCGAAAATGATCAACATTTTTGTACAAGGTTCAAAAGAAACTTGAATTCCAGCTTGCCCTTGGGGCAAGTAGCTCTAAAATTTGTTGCCCTGGGCAAGTCTTACATGTAGTTTGCTATTTCAAGAATTTAGTTGGCAGATGGCTTGCCTCATCCCTTGCCCATTGGGCAAGTAAGAATGAAAAGTTACTTGCCCAGAAGGAAGATCTACTTGTCTCCGACGACTGGACGACACTTTTTTCTAGCCCTGTTTTGTATGTGAGATGAACGTACAAGGCATAATCCTTTCCAAAATGTTCTTCACAAAACACTCTGTAAATTATGTTGTGCTCTCATCCCCTGTTTCCATGGTCTACGCTAGGAACGCCTAGGAATGTGACTCCTCTTTTGGTGAACATCATTTGCTCTTTCAATAACAAGGCGCTCCAGAAATGCACCAGTGGCAAAGCTTTTTTCATCATGGTTACTGCCCAGTAGTTTTCGAATGTTGTTTACTCGTTGTAGTGACAAAGTTTCACCACAAATTTGCAAGTTTACAGCAAGTAAACAGCTCCAACAGCCAAGATGAAGTTTCAAATGTGTTGTACTGACATGCATTTGATACAATTTTTAGTGAATTTTGTGATATTTTGCGTCGTTTTGTGAATTTCGTGGGATTTTGCGGGATTTTCGCGAATTTCACGGCCCTCCAACCATGCGAAATACCAGAAGCCCTGATATTAGCATATTACTGTATGGGTAAGCTGTTAGTAGCAAAATTTCAAATACAGTGAAACCTGTATTAAGTGGACCCCGTATTAAGCGGACACCCTCTATTAAGCGGGCACCAGCTCGAGTCCCTAAATTTTCTTCCCACATTTACTGTAAAATAAACCTGCGTTCAGCGGATTCCTCTGTTAAGTGGACACAGACACCAATACCAAGGCATTTTGTTGAACAAAACCTGCATTAAGCGGACACTTCAAGGGCTTTTAACTTCTAAAAGACACCGTTAACATTGTTCAGCGATGTCGTTTTAAAGCTAAGTAGATTATTCCAGATTCATGCATTGACTGTCTGGACATTATGCTAAGAGCAGTCTATGATCTTACACGGTGTTACAAAAGGGTTAATAATTAACTATTGTTGCTGAACCTGTTTAGAGCGGACACCCTGTATTAAGCGGACACTAGTGAGGGTCCCAACGGTGTCTGCTTAATACTGGTTTCACTGTAATAATGTTACGTGATGTATTCGCTGTTGAGAGTAATGGTTGTGTATTGCAGCTTGAAAATTATGGAATGCCATTCAGTCGCACAGAGAAAGGTGAAATTTATCAACGTGCATTTGGTGGTCAGAGCTACAATTATGGCAAAGGTGGTCAAGCTCACAGATGTTGTGCTGTTGCTGACCGGACAGGTCACTCTCTGCTTCACACTTTGTATGGACAGGTAAGTGTGCATTGAGCAAGTTCCTTAACTACATGTCCTCAAATATACTACTGCAGCAGGGGTTTCCAAGAGAACCAAAAACCAGGCTAACTGACCAGTGGTGTCAGAGGATAATTTTGTCCACCTGGTCTGATCATCTAAAGAAGTTTTTATTATATTGAACTTCAGTTTATAGAGTTTTACTTGCCTTTGAATACCGGTTGAATACCTCCCAGTAGTTATTAAGTTGAATTGGGCTCACATTATTACTTAATGTTGGATTCAGGTGATAATTTTAGTAATAGAATCATTGTTGCGTTTCAGTCCTTGCGGTACAACACAGAGTATTTTGTGGAGTATTTTGCTCTGGATCTTCTCATGGACAATGGAAAGTGTGTTGGTGTGATTGCCTTGTGCCTTGAGGATGGCTCACTACACAGATTCAGGGCAAAGAACACTGTCATAGCAACAGGGTATGCAATAATGAACTCAGTTAATTATGAACTCAGTTACTTACATGTACATGTAAATGACCTTGTTCTCTATGGGTTCCAATAAAGATGTAGCTCAGTAGATAGAGCACCCGCCTGGTGTTTATTGGGTCATGGGTTTGATTCCTGGTCGGGACTCAGATTTGTTCTCTGTCCCACAATCTTGTCATGTTGATCAATTCACCTTTTACATTATTACCTTTAGTTTCACAATGTACGAGTTCACTTGAGGTATGAATTGTCGCATTTCCACTGCGCACACTGGACTACATACATGTATATATGATTAGTCTTTATCAGGTGATGAGATTTACTGATTGCTGGGTAGCATCAATGTACATGAAATGAATCCATAAATAATACATGGACTTTACTAACTTTTATCTTGTATGTACATTTATATAATAACCAAATCAATGCACGTGCTCTTATTGGTCAATCAGCTATCGGTTATTGTGCCGGTAAACCCATGGAAAAATCGCGCGTCTTCTGAATTATTATATGAAAGCAATAGACCACAAGTTTCTATGGGTTTTAGGCTGATAAACCACTTGGGATGTTGGTAGAACACTCGAAGAATTCGTAAACCACTCGCCTACGGCTCGTGATTTACAAATTCTTCTCGTGTTCTACCAACATCCTGCGTGGTTTATCAGCCTATAACCCATAGAAACTTGTGATCTATTGCTTAAGTATACAGTCAGATAAAAAAAAAACACATAACATGTAGTTAAAGAATCAGTGTGAAAAAAGTTACATGTAAATAGTGTGGAAATTCAGCAAATGTTCTTTGATGTCTTAAATATTCACTTATTTATTGTTGTACATTGTTATAGTGGATATGGTCGTGCATATTTCTCTTGTACGTCAGCGCACACTTGCACTGGAGATGGAACTGCGATGGTAGCAAGAGCAGGACTTCCCAACCAGGACATGGAATTTGTCCAGTTTCATCCAACAGGTACAGTTATGTTTCTATCAAACCTAAACCTGTCATATGGCTCTCTGAAATGAGCTTTGCTAATTAAATGTATTTACCATTGGTCAGTATTCTAAGTAGTTAGTTTATACTTGTCACAGCTTCCCTTTATTGATTACTCATACATGTATGCATGCTGATATAGAAATTTAAAAATAAAATGAGTTGCGTTTTAGTGAAGCGAATTAGAATGTAGAGGTTGAAGTGACCAGAATGTCAATTTACTTGTCTAACAACACATCAAGATCGAGACTTCTACTGACTACTCTAATTTGTTGAGGCTGCAAAGATTTTTATGAATCCTAAAAACTTTATGAGCACTAAAATTAGATGAAGCCTGCATTCCACTATATTACCGGTAATTACAAAACATGTCGACTGATTCCCCAATTGTTGTATTGTAGGAATTTATGGGGCTGGTTGTCTAATTACTGAAGGAAGCAGAGGAGAAGGAGGCTATCTAATCAATAGTGAGGTACTGTGTGCAATAAAAGATTGCATTTTTTTGGACACTACGTGCATACAGCTGAAAGTGCATGTAAAATAATGTGTACTGTTTGGGAATCTCTCTTTCCCACAGGGCCAGATACTGTTACATGTATGAAGTGGGTGCATTTTAATTTTTGGATAATTTTTCCTTGAGGGCCACCTTAGGGGAGAGAGTACGGCTTAGAATTTGGAAGTTTTGCTTTGTTTTGATCAATTTACTATTTTTCAGGGAGAACGTTTCATGGAGCGCTATGCACCTACAGCTAAAGATCTGGCATCAAGAGATGTTGTGTCACGGTCAATGACAATTGAAATTAGAGAGGGAAGGTTAGTACCTGAGCTATTTGCATATTGTATTAAAACAATCAATCAAGCGATCTATCTTTCTCTCTGTCTGTTAGTCAGTCAACCAGACAGTCAGTTATTCTTTATGCCCATCTACATGTATGTGTCTGCCCTGTCTGTCTGTCAGTCAGTGAATCAGACAGTCACTTTTTTGTCCTCTTGTCTGTCCATCTGTTGTGTCTGTCTCTTGATTCGTAAGAGCCAGTAAAACGGAGTCAAACAATTGATACATAAGGAGTGCTCTCTACTGCATCTTGAACTCCTATGTTGCTTTCAGGCTCTTCAAACTTCCCGCATGCATCGTAACCCGATGATGTTTGCTACATTTACATGTGAAACATGAGCCAGTTGTTAATTTGATTTGGTTTGTTGTGTTCCAGAGGTGTAGGTCCTGACAAAGACCATGTCTACCTTCAGCTGTCTCACCTCCCAGCCGAGACACTAAAGACACGACTACCCGGCATCTCTGAGACCGCCATGATCTTTGCTGGTGTGGATGTTACCAGAGACCCCATCCCGGTTATACCCACAGTACATTACAACATGGGCGGTATTCCAACCAACTACATGGGACAGGTACTGTGTTGACAGGCTAGCGAGAAGTCAAGATAATTTGGTTTTATCAACTGAGTTAATAATGAGAATTAGCCACCATAAAGTAAAAGAGATTAGAGAGCGTTAGCCCTTCGTCGGAGCGAATCGGGAGAAGTCAGTATATTGACATACTTAAAACTGTTGCATTAAGTTCCTACAAGTTAGATGTAAAATTGTAGGCTACCCTGTAAAAGGCAAGTGAAGATTACATTTGTACATATAAGATATTTGTATTAGTTTCTTCTCAAATTCATCAATAATTCATCAATTTTAAAGTAAGGAAACCTTAACCATGACAGCGTTTTTATGATTTTATTTCGCCATTTTCATTTTAGTTTCAGTTGAGAAGATGCATGTATATCAAAGACTCAAGGCAGTGTTTGACCACATTTCCAAACACTTCGAAGTTCGTCAAAAATACTTCACTGCACGCTATACTTTCTACTCTCTTCTCGGTGTTTGGTAATGTGGTCAAACAAGGTCTCTCGTGTTTGATATATTCCATGCAGTGTCTTTGCTATTCTAAGTGGAGTTGTAACATTGACACAGGCTACTAACAGCAAACGTTATCCCGCCATTAAAAGTCCTGTCATCCCGTATCCCGCCTTCATTTTTATTCTCATATTGCTTCCCGCCAAACCTACGTTGGTCCCTCATGCTGTTGTCCTTTCCTTCATTGCAGGCATTGACAAAGAAAGAAGGTAAAGATGAAATCGTACCAGGCCTCTGGGCAGCAGGCGAGTCCGCGTGCGCTTCAGTCCATGGCGCTAACAGACTGGGCGCCAACTCCTTACTTGACCTTGTGGTCTTTGGACGAGCATGTGCGAATTTCATTGCCAAGTTTAACAAGCCCGCTGATGCACAAGCAGAGCTACCTGTGGTAAGATGAAAGGCGTTCTAGTTGCAAAGGCGATTAAATCGATAGCGGATGACTATTAGTGCGACATGACAAAATGTTGGGGGAGGAGGGAGACATGTGATAGACTGCCGTCCCCTCTTGGGAGTGGTAGCAATGCTGTTAGCTGCTTCATTCAAGAGATACCAGGGGAGAACAGAGCCAGTCACCGGGCAATCGTATGTAAAAAAGTTATCAATCTTTATTTTCGTTCCAGTTGACATTTTTCCGGTTAGACTGGCCCGCGGATAGCTAGTGTCAGTCTAGGCTGTCCACTCTAAAAAGATCTATTGGAGAGAAACTAGCTTGCAATGGAGGCCAATGCAGGGGAATATCATTAAAATCAGATGGATGTTATTTACACGTTTGAAAAGACTCTCAACATTAGCCTCGGTTGCAAGTTACGGTAGTTCCAGCAGCAACGCTAAAAAACTTTATTTTCTTTTGTACAGTGATACTTTTGTAATTATGTATATTTATTTGTTTGTAATTTTGTGTGCTGTTGTGTGTTTTTTTTTAGCCTGATTATTGTATTATTGTAAGCCCCCTTGATAAGCCTAGATGCTTTGGGGGCAAAAGTGAAGCCTTGGAGCCAAGGCTGGCTCATAGCTGCTGGAGCTTATCCCGGTTTCTGTAGCATGAAGCGGCTAGAAGTATTTCTACTTCCCCTGGATGGGATCCTAGTCCATCACAGGTCACTCCCCTGCAATTTTGTTAGGTTTCCCCAACAAATAGCAGGTACCCCTTTGCACACCTGGAGAGAGGCACTGTGAGAGTAAAGTGTCTTGCCCAAGAACACAACACACTGTCCCCGGCCAGGGCTCGAACCCGGAGCGCTCGCTCCTGAGTCGAGCGCACTAACCATGAGGCCACCGCGCCTCCCACCTCCCACCTTTGGGGGCAAACAATGGAAAATATGTTTAAATAAAAAAAAAGCGAATGACAAATGATTTTATTAATAAACAAATGATTTTATTAATAAATAAATTACAATAGTCATGAGGCTGAAAAAATATGTTTGCTTTTACCCTGCAGGGACAGAAACACTGTCCCTACAGGGCTACCTTCAAGAATGCTGTTTTCATGCGACCAGGTAGAGACTATTGCAAAAGTGAGACGTTCAGTTGGTTAAAATATTTTTCTTGTGCCTTCAGAATGCAGGCGAAGAGTCCGTGGCCAACTTGGACAAGATACGCTATGCCAATGGACGAACACCAACCGCGGATTTGAGACTCAATATGCAAAAGGTAGGTAGTGTCTAATTTAAAGAATTAACCAATAGCAACAAAAGCAATGGTTGCCTAGGGGAAATCCCGCGCGGCGGGAAAATAAAAAGAAATCTTTGAGTTTTTACTCTATTGCTCTTTCTGTTCTGCCCTTTCTCAAGCTTGCGCCCCCTAGGAGGATTGTAAATTTTGTGTTAGACTACTTTTATGTTCTAACGATTTAAAAGAGGTATGTCATGGCTTGCGTATCTTGAGACGTTTAGCCCAGTCCATCGTTTCCAATCTTCTTCATCCTCAACCATCGTTGTTACTTTATGGTTTATTAGTATCTCTTCAGTGCTATTCTATCTTAGAAAACTATTATTTTCAGGTTTCCTTCAATTTAAAGGTAATTTTGGGCGTGGCCAAAATAACTAAATAACAATTATTCCATGAGCTCGAGTTGGATATGAAGTGATAAAATAACCAACGAGCGCGTAGCGCGAGTTGGTTAAAATCACTTCATATCCAACAAGGGCGAATGGAATAATTGTTTTAGTAAATTCTCAAACTGGGTTTTGCCGCCTATTTTTATTTCGGCCATTATAGAGGGCTGAAGTTGAAAACTTCGTTGCAGAAAATTTTTAAACTTGGCGCACTATTTTCCATATGACGTAAAACTCCGACTATTGGCTCATAGTCGGAGTTTTTTTAGCCAATCAAAAAGCTAGAAATGCAATAGTCGGAGCTGAGAATTTACTAATAACTAATAGCCATCTCAAAACCTCGTTATCACGCTACACCCATATAAGGTGTCCTCCTTTCATGTCGTTCCTAGACCATGCAGACCCATGCGGCCGTGTTTAGGACTGGTACGGTATTAGAGGACGGCTGTCAGAAGATTGACGAGATTTACAAACAGACAGAAGACCTTAAGGTAACTCCTCATTTCAGCATTACATGTACATACTAATATTTCTTGTGTTAATTTTCTGAGACGAAATGGAGATCTTTAATACAACGTGAAGTATCGCACACCTTCACAAAAATTACATTTGAACAAACGGTCTAAAGTTTGCTTTGGCCATCGTGAACGTTGTGTGTTTACATTATTTTTAGGTATATATGACTTTTTATGTATTGCGATTATTTAGAAACTTCTTCATTTCAACCATAAATATTAAGGCGGGGGTAAAATGAATAGGAGTGAAATTTGAAGTAATATATAAAAGGAAATTGTTAGGATTAAGATGGGTTGAAAACACTACCAGACAGTTGACCCCCGCAAAAGAGAGCCCCAGGTTGCTAGGGGACTGTCTGGTATCCGTCTACTAATTCTTCACTTCAAATTTCAATTTTCCAAATCCATCAAATCTTCAACATTTCATATTTTCCTCAATTTACCTATCCTTTGAGAAAAAATCTCTCTTTCCCAAAATGCCCAAAAATCACCCAAAAATTTACACAAAACGCCAAACAGTGGTTAATGAGATAAGCAGAGAGATTTACTCTCGCTTGAAACGTGACCGAGATATTGGCAGAAAGACCGTGTTAAGCGACCTCAAAACAGCCTTCACGTGAAAGAAGATCGTATTTTTCGTTCTTGTAGTGGACGCGTCAATGTTATTTTAAATTCAAAACAAAGCGGCTGTTTCTTTGCAAGAGATCGAGTTTTGGCCCTAAACATTCCATTCTGATGACGCAACACTACAGAGAACCGTGTCGTATCTCTGATTGGTCTTAAATTAGTGCGCGAAAAATTCAAAACCGTGCAATGACCAATCAACGCACGAAGAATCTAGCGTGCGAACAGTCAAGCACGCAAAGTTAAACGTGTACTTTAAGTTTACTGAGGCTATTTCAAGCAGCGCTGATCTGTTTTTTTTTTATTTTGTTTTCCAGTTGTTTGATCGTGGTATGGTGTGGAACACAGATCTTGTAGAAACACTAGAATTGCAGAACCTTCTTATCAACTGCAAACAGACTCTTTATGGGGCCGAGGCTCGCAAGGAGAGTCGTGGGGCGCATGCGCGGGAGGATTTCAAGGTATGTGATCGGCATTGCACATGTGAGTAACGTAACGTTTCATAAACAAACCTAACAGAACGGAACGCAAAGAACGTAACGAACTTAACGAACGTAGGGTAACACAACGTAACGTAAACTAACGTAGTGTAGCGTAACGTAACGTTTCGTAACGTAACGAAACGTAACATAACGATTTGATACCTAACATTCTGTATTGCGAATATACATGACAGATTTGATTGTTACATTTAAAAGTCTTAGTTTGGTGATGAAGCTTTTTAGCTTACACGATATGTCTGAAGCCGCCAGCACAGCACTGTACAATACAAAACTTAACAGACTTAACTTTTTCAGGAGCGTATCGATGAGTACGATTACTCGAAGCCACTAGACGGTCAAAAGGCACGCCCCTTTGACAATCACTGGAGAAAGCACACCTTGGCATGGACTAATCATGACACTGGAAAGGTGTGTTACCCTTAACTTGCTGATATCACACCCTCCGCATTGTTTTGAAAATCTGCAACAAACCCTACGTGAGAATTAAAAGACATCTCGTCCTCAATATTCTTTCGACACACTGTAAAAAGTTCTTAAAACTGTTTAAAAACTGTAAGATTGGTACTACAAAATATATTTCGCTAAAACACTAGCCTCATCTGTTGTACGTCATCGTGGATTCTATACACTTATGACTTTATTATTTTCAAATTAAATTTTACAAAGAAGGGCATGCCCGCAACTAGCAAAGGCTAATTCCTTTAAAATAGCCGAAATACAAAAATATACGAATACAGAAGTTTACTAATAAAGTAGAAGGGAAAAAGAGAGTGATTCAATGATACTGAACAATGATTCCGTAAAACCATTAATATAAGCAGCCACGAAATGTATTTACTTCACGTACACAGTCAAGGAATATCCTTCACACTCTGTCATGAGAGACCGCTGCACGAGGAATGTGGAAGAAGTTCCACTAGCTCTTCGAATTCAACAATGCATTTTCTGGTACTTTGTCTATCATAACGCTCTCAGAGATCTACCTAATCATGGCGTCATTTTGAAAAAACACCGGTTACGTGCTTCTTGAAAGTCTGAATTTATTTTCGTGCTTTCCCTGTAATGCTTCCACAGGCCCGATCGCTCTTTCTTATTATCAAGAGAAAGAAAACAAACCCTCCTGCTGCCTAACCCTTGTAATTAACGCTTGTATAGATTCGTGAAACGTCTGTACTCATGATCAACTGCGCACTGTTCCCCATGTGTTCATCTCTCTTCCACGATTGGAAATGTGATGCAACTATATAGGAAAATTCATTAACTGACGAGGGAATTTCGCGTTAAATTGCACGCGAAAACCGATATCGCACGAATCGGGAAGCGATGAGTGCGATATCGGGTTTTAAGTGCAATTTAACGAGGAATTCATGAGTCAAGTAATGAATTTTCCTTGAATCGCATAATTGAATAAAATTGTAGAAAAACACATTGTAGAAACACTTTTTTGCAGTTGTTGTGTTACAATTTGACGACAGTTTTTACGTAGATGCGAAACAATATCACTTAGCCTCGTTTTCAACTCGCAATTCCACGCTTAATACCTCGCTTCGTAAACCAATCAGAATGCAAGATTTTATTCAGTTATGCGATTCTATTAAACATAGCATTGTTGATCCCAAGCCAAACAGAGTGAGACACTCACTTGCAGTGCCGTGAACCCAAGCCACCTCAGTGGGCTGCGTGGTATTGTAAAGCTAATTCTGTCCTGTTTTTGTCTTCCCAGGTTACACTTGACTACCGGGGTGTTATCGATGAAACCTTGGATCAGAAAGACTGTGCCAGTGTCCCCCCTGCTGTTCGTTCATACTAGACAACAAAATACTGAAAAAGTGAACATATTTCCCTGGGGGAAGGGGGGGGGGGTCGAAACTTCTTTAATATCTCTTGTAAAAAGCTACGGAAAGGAGGAGATTTTGTCCTCGTTGAGTGAAGAGAACGACTAAGTGAAGAGAACGACTGTTCGAGTTGTAACTTGATTTAGTATGTTTAGCAGTTTTCGTTTTGATTTTTATTAGTTATATGTGTACTTTGGTGTTAAATCTAATGAACTCTGTGATTGGAAGAAAATAATCGTTGAATCAATGAACGCTCACGTCCTTTTTTTCAGTCCAATCATGTACCGAACCGAAACTTATTGTGCCTTGGCTTACGTTCCTTTTCCCGCGCTTTGCGCCTGTTGAGAGTTCCCGCGCCTTGCACCGGTTACATCTTTTTTTAACACGAATTTTGATTAGTTCATCGCGATATCCGAGCGTGTTGCTGATTGGCTGGATATGGCTGGTTTTGAAAGTAACAACTGGAGTATGAGCCCAGTTCTCCCTGAGCGATCAGTGAGCAGAACGCGGCCGAGTTGACTTAGGGTTAGAAAACGAGCTAGTATCAGCGAGGAGGCACAGATGAGGAATTGAACAAAAAGTTGCGGATATGGAATAGAATTCCAAATGTACGCACTATGTCAAAGTTTTGGTGTACTTAAGTCATAAGTAGGCCTTTCCATAAACATCATGGAAAATCGCTTGATATCTGTCCGGTAAAATCTTCTAAATATCACAAAAAGTGTTCGAAATATCTCGAAAAACCCTTTAAGTATCCCTTACTTTTGTCGTAAAAATACACTGATTTTGTATCACTTAGGCTAAAATGTTCAACATTTTCTTGCGGTAGTAACGTAGGAGTCGAGCAAGAAGATTCAGGCACGTCGATGCCACCAGCACCCGCCATTTTTGAAAATTGCTGCTTTAGCGCTTCTTGTGATATGGAGTGTATTTTTCTAGTGAGAAATCGCTGAACTGGATTGTTTCTGGCCTAGAACTGAGTATTATTTCAAAAAAGTAGCGAGGAAAACACGGGGCTAAGCCAAAAAGAAAAGCTATCAATATTTCTAAATATCCTTAAATTTCCTATCATTGAATACCTTATTATTTTTAAAATACCTCGGAAACTTCTAAATACCCCAAAAGAGTTCCAGATGATTGTGGAAAGGCATAGTCATAGGTGATCATATTGTTACTGAGTCATTTTGCGCGTAAGTAGAAGTCATAACTCCTTCTTTTAAGAACAAAGTTTTCCTTTGTATTATTGGTACCTAACGATAATTTTGTGTTGTTTCAAC
>OZ026604.1:6732571-6750071 GCA_964020085.1 Micromussa lordhowensis
ACGGCTCATAGCCCATGATGGCCAATGAAAAATCTTGAATTGCATTATCCAGTGATCCAGTTTTTTTATAATTTATTAACAATTAGACCCGTAGTCCGAAAGGGCTACGGGCCAATAGCCCATGAAGCGAAGCCGAATGGGCTATTGACCCATGGCCCTTGAGGGCGAAGGGTCTATATGTTTTAGTATCACCCAACTAGTTGGACAGAAAAGGCAATAAAAAGGTTAGCAAATGCAAGGTGAAGAAATATTTATTTTGGGAAAAAACGAAAGAAAAACGGGCAAATTTCGCTACTCGATGACTATTACTAATAGTCCCCTAGTAGCGTAGCCAATCAAAATGCAGGATTTGCATTAGTCCACTAGTTGGGTGATACTAATAGAAGGTAGACTGTAGTTAAATAGCAATGCAATAAAAAAATAATTTGGTGAGGTTCATCAGATAGGTTAAATTGCATATGCAGTGTACACACCCTTCCACCCTGATACTTGCTAAATCCTCTTTAAGTTCACTTGTTGTGTAGCCTCCTATGCAGAAGCTCTTTGGGTTTCTCAAGCTTTCTTCCTCCGCTGTGAACATCTGCCCAATCACAGCACACCTCCGGATCAAGGCAGCACACTTTGGAACCAGAGATCTTTTGTAAAACAAGTAATTTCCATGTGATCTCCAATTGGTCAAACAAAATGTGTGTTTTTTTTCGCAGCCATTTGTTGGGGAGGAAGATTGCATGACAAGCACAATGAGTGTTAGCATATGGGGCTCCTTGTGTAACCACTTCCCTTATCTGTATTCTACAAAATTAATTTGTCTTGAATTATTATTGTTTAAAGTTATCTTGATTATTTTGTTTTAGGTGACGGTCAAATGGGTTGCACAGGTAAGCTTGTTTGCACTGGAACAAGCATTAGAAGGAAAACACAATCAGATTCCATTTGAAACCATCCAGGCTCTGGATGTTGTGTTGCGGCACTTGCCATCCATGAAGTATACCCCTGTGGGGAGATCTTTTTTCTCACCTCCAGATGGCTATTATCACCCCTTAGAGAGCGGGCGTGAGGTTTGGTTTGGCTTTCATCAGAGTGTGCGGCCATCGCAGTGGAAGATGATGCTGAATATTGATGGTTAGTGAGAAACTTGTGAAGCATGGGATGGGAGGGGTTGGAAGGGGGTGTTTTAGTTGCCACATGGTGGCTCCAGAGAATAAGTATGAACTGTGTGGCCTCGAAAATAAAAGGAAAGTCTGTTTTTAGTCTTTTTGAAGCTACAGTAGTGGAACAACATAACAAGGGTCCTGTGAGTGTCTGCATAATACAGGTTTGACCGTTTTCTTGTTTCGTTTAATTATAGTGTCAGCAACAGCATTTTATAAGTGTCAGCCTGTAGTCGAGTTTATGTGCGAGGTTCTTCGTAAACAGCAACAGGAACTTCACCAGCATAGACCGCTGTCTGATGCAGAAAGACTGAAGTTTACCAGAGAGATCAAAGGTACTGGCACCATGTGTTTATCTCTAGGAGTGGGTCATAAGGAAGTGTAATAATTGAAGGATTTCATGCAAAAAAGAGAATGTATCGCTTTTCAGACTGATTTTCATTTTTTGCAGGATCAAGCCAATTTTTGGCAGACTGACTTGTTTTGACGTGAAAAACATCGTTCTGTAAATGTTTTGGTTGATTTGCGCTTCATTTTTGAGAAATAATGTTTCCCCAAAAACTTAGTTTTCCAAGCAGCATCTTTTGTTGAAAGAAAAACAAAAGTCAGAGGCATTTTGTTTCACTAAACAATGAAGTCACTGAAGCATCGCCAGTTTACTGCAAGTTTTTCGAACCGATACAGTCAAGTTTTATTATCCATGTATAATTACACTGGTCATTCACTGCTGCTTTGTTAGCGCAGGCCATTAAGACGCTGAACGGACTGCATTCGAGTTTGTTTATTTGTTGTGATACCAGTTGGATACGATGTCAGTCAAACTTTATCCTCTTCTTTCAAAAACCAAACATCTAGTATTTAAAATACGATGCTGTTGAAGCTGCCAACAGTAACCGTTTAATTTCACCTCGCATCAAAGTCCACCTTCAAATGGTTTGCTCGACTGTAACCTGGAACGGAGAATTACCCTGCAATACTGGAACTACTATCTAGAATTACTACTGTAAAACCCTGAATGCACAAAAAATCATAAATGCCGGGTTAAAAAACTGGGAACAAAAAATTTCTTTAGCCAGGAACACATACTGTATACCCTCTCAGTGACTTACATGTACATGTAATAAAATCAGGACTCGGGAAAAATTTTATAACCTTGAGCAGGATTGTCAAAATTAATTTAGCATCAATTGACACATACATGCAGGCTAAACTTCAGACATTCAAATTTTGGACATTTTGGATATTTTTAATTGTTTAATTTTTAGAAACTTTTTATCTCATTTTGGACAAATTGCGAATAACTTCATCAGTTCAGAACTGATGAAGGCTTACATGTACATGTAAGCACCAGCCGAAACGTCTTGAACGAAACTTAAAAATAGTCACTGTCAAACCATTATCTCACTAAGGTTTGTATTATTTCCTTTACTAGGTTTGAAGGTAGAGATCACACACTGTGGTACTATGAAGAGAAAATATCGGGTGATCAATGTCACAAAACTACCAGCGCAAACTCTGAAGTTTCCTCTCAAACAGTCAGAAACAGGGCAAGCCCAGGAGATCACAGTGGCAAAGTATTTCCAGGAAAAACACATGAAACAACTGCAGTAAGTTTTAAACATTTGAAAAGATTTTCAATGTTAAAATGAGACCTCCTTTGCAATTGCTGTATGAAAAAAAGAAAAGATCCGAAAATCCTTAATTTGCTATATGGGTTATTCACCAGGCATATTCCAAGTTCTATTTTTAATATTATTATACAGCAGTTCAATGAGGCCTGAAACTACTGTTAAATTTGAAGGTTATATATAACACCCACTGTATTATAGTTTCAGGCCTCTTATTGGTCCGTAATCACACAAGACAAAAACAATATATCCAGTCCTCTACCACTAGTATGCAAACAAACATATAAAATATAATTATTTAGAAAATAACCCAAAGCAAATACGCATGACGATGTTGATTGGTTTAAAACCGTGTTTCTACATGTATAACTCGATAGAAACACAGAACTAACACGAGCTGTTGACGTAATGATGGCGCGAACAAAGAGAATTTACATTTTGATGATCGAAGTAAACAAGTTGTTTTTCTTTTTCTTCGTCACGGTACTTTCTAGAAGAAATCGAAAACATGTTCTCCGTGTTCCTACCGAGTTATATAAAAACTCGAAAAAGCTGTGGAAACACTTGCCTGCGGCTCATGTTCCCACAGCATTTCTCGTTCTCCCAAACTTTCACTTGTGTTACTATTTAACAATTAGATTATGAGCTCGAGATTTCTATCTCGTGATAGTTGACAAGGGCACAGCCCGAGTCAACTATCGCGCGATAGAAATCGAGAACGAATAATCTAATTGTTTTAGTATAAATCTACTAGTCGTTCAAAAATTAATCTAAATCCTCGTCTCAACACTTCGAAAACGCCAAGAAACAGCCGTCATTTTGTTAACAAGTGCACACTGTTACGCTACTCACTTTCTATCACAGAATAGATAGTGAGTAGCGTAGCCAATCAGAGAACGGCCTTCGTGATAGAACGCTAGTAGATTTATACTAAAACTCGATAGAAACACGGCACATGTTTTCTATTTCTTAAATATATATATCTTAATTGACCACTCCCCCAATGGGTTTTTTAAGGCCAGTAGAGACTAATGATTAAACAAATACAATTTAAATGAACATAGAGTGGCTAAGAATCGCAACTGGCAGAAGGCAGACCAGTGGGCTATTAAGCATGACCGAGGAGTTGAACTTGGCACTACCAAGAATAACTCTAGCTGTATACTGTAGTATACAACTACAGTGTACCTGCACATACATGATTGTGCATGTGACTTGTAACACTGATTTCTCTTCCAGTGGTAGTGCCTCCTTAATCTCATTTATAACCCACATTTGACTAATATATACAAAGTTCTTATATATAAATGTAATATCGCAGAAGTCCTCCCAAGCAGACTGCTGACCTTTACTCAAGAAATATTTCCAGACAGGCATCAACTTACACAAAGCATTAATCTAAAGAAGTGATGTGCCTCAATAGAAGACAACCAAAGAAACTCAATGAGTGGAAGACTCTTCCTAACTTTTCTCCTTCCTTAAACTGACTGGACCTTTTTCGCATGTGTTGAAGCACGTCCTCAGAAAGATAGCTGGATTACAGAGTAATTGCGTAATCTTATTGCCAAGCCAAGGATTCAAGCTGACTGACTGACAGAATTCCAAGATTCCGTGTAGGAGGAAGTTGAATTTGTAAAGTGTACCAAGTCACTGGCTGAAAGTGCTCTTGTGGTAGCAGGATGTGGAAAAGCTCCCGGGCACTAAACAGCTAACTACAAATGGCTCCTTTAGGAGCCACCAATACTATAAAAGTCAGTGACCCAACAGTAGTGTTGCACTGTACTCTGTCCACTTACATGTAGTTGTTTGTAGATACCGGTAACAAAAAATAAACAAATAAAAATGAGCTAACCTCCCTTGTTACTCTAAATCAAGCAGAATCGATTTTATTTGCAGCATATTTTGATGTCCTTAATGAAGCTACAATGGAGTCCCGATTTCTTGAACCCTCATTTTTTTTTAACCTCCCGATAACTCGAACCAAAAGTTGTTTCCCCTCCTCAGTCGAACACTGCAATTTTACCAAATAATCTTTGGTTTTTATAAGGACACTGACAGGGTTCGTACGGGTCCTGGCTAACCTGGAAAGTCCTGGAATTTTATTGTGGCATTTTCCAGGACTGGAAAGTCCTGGAGAAAGGCTACTGGTTCTGGAAAGATCTGGAAATGTGTTGAACTTAAGTAAAAAATATGAAATGTATGGCAGCCAGTAAGGAGAATTAACATTGAGATCTTGGAAGTGAAAGGGTTAATGTGAATTTTAGGGTCCTGGAAAAATCATTTGAGTCCTGGAAAAGTTCTGGAAATTTGTTTCTGAAAAAGGGTATGAACCCTGCACTGATCTTTAGATACATAATGTTTTTCAAAGGAAGCTTATTGTATTAGAGTTTCACTCCCCCTTTCCTTCCTTCTGTATTTTTGAGTCTGTACTTTTGTATTTAGAATTCTTTCTCTCTTTTTGCCATCTTCACTCCATAGGGGTGTGTTGGGCGTCGACCATGGTTCTCTTTAGCCAATTAGACAGATTATTTGTTTCCAGTTCTTCCACATGGAGGGAGGCGTGGTGGGCTCATGGTTAGTCCGCTCGACTCCGGAGTGAGTGCTCTGGGTTCGAGCCCTGGCCTGGGACATTGCGTTGTGTTCTCAGGCAAGACACTTTACTCTCACAATGCCTCTCTCCACCCAGGTGTATAAATGGGTACCGGCGAATTTAATGCTGGGGGTAACCCTGCGATGGACTGGGGGGAGTAGAAATATTCCTAGTCGCTTCATGCCACGGAAACCGGGATAAGCTCTGGCCTGATGGGCCACTTGGCTTGTGTGCAGACTTTACTTTACTTCTTCCAAATGTGATTGCCTTTAGCTCACTGAGTAATTTACCTTTGTATGGTGTAGGTTCCCCCACCTGCCTTGTCTTCAGGTCGGACAGGAACAGAAACACACCTACCTACCCTTAGAAGTGTGCAACCTTGTTGCTGGACAGCGCTGCATCAAGAAGCTGTCTGACGTGCAGACGTCAAAGATGATCAGGGCCACTGCAAAGAAAGCTCCTGATAGAGAACAGGAAATCGTGAATCTGGTGAGCAGTGACAGTCAAAACTGGTGTAATTTTAAAGCATTTTTTGAGACCGATGAAAAAAAAAAAACAAAACAAAACATAAGAGCTAAAAAACAAGGGCAAAAATACATGTACATGGGAAAATACACCAGGCATCAACAATTTATTTACTATAACAGATACAACTTATTACGAAAAGCTACGGTTGTACATTTGAATTTTATATTAAGGTACGTTACAAAATTACGCGTCTAAACTTGCATTACAATTTGAATATGAAGTGTGCGGAAAACAAAAATAGCGCGCGCAAAAATAAAATAAAAGACACAAGGAACAACATAATCAAAAGGAAAGAGACAAATCTAGATGCCTCAACTGCTGATTAAGAATGGGATTTTCCCACTTAATGTGCAGTGCCTCTTTGATCTTAATTTGGAAGTTTGAGGCGGCAGAATCTAATACTACTAAACTACTAAAGAAAGCAAACTAAATTAAAGCCTGTTTTACATGAATGCCGTGTCAGGAACTAGTTAACAATTGTCGGAAATTAGTCAGAGATGTTGCTTGCCTAGCAGCTAAGGGTAGGCTGTTCCATAGAATTGCGCCTCAATTTAACGAACCTCTATTGACTATATAACGAAGTCCTTGGTGTAACAAATGATATTTGTTGCCCTTGCAATAGTAAAGTGTATGGAAACTAACCTCAATACAACAAAACCTTGTTATAGTGAACATATTTTGCCAGTCCCTTGGTCCTTTGTTTTATTGACGTTCCACTGCATTGATATTCTCTGGAAAATCTGAAATGGGATCATACCAGACAAGGGTTCAAAGATGAGAAGGGTCTGCGAAGAGATTGCCCATACTGCCATTTGTGTTGTTTCTTTCATGACAGTTAACACTTGTATCCTGCGAGGAAATATCGGAACCAAGTAGTCTAACTAGTCAAGATTCATTTGTACAGATGCACATTTAAAGAGAAACGCTTTTCTTGGCAGCTGTTCATACAGACACCTATATCAGCCACTCAGTTTTACATGTTTTTAAACATCACTAGAGGTCACAATTTTCTGTCAATTTGGACTTGTTTCTACACACAATTACAAATCATGAGTGTTAATATACAAAACGTAGCTCCTCCGGAGGACTTTGGGAAAGCCGTCAATGCTAAGAGTTAGTATTCTCAAGTTTATTCATCATGAAGAACTGTCTTGTGTTTATATGCACATACATTTATCATTACAGGTCCGGAAGGCTGACTTTAATAACGACCAATATGTTCAGGATTTCGGAATCTCAATAAACGACAAAATGGTTGAACTCGAAGGCCGTGTTCTTCAGGCTCCTAAACTGCAATACGGAGGAAAGGTTAGTAAACTTATCTTCGTGATACTTAAACTGCTGCAGTACACAGTTTTGTTTCATCATTGTTTCTGTGACAATGTTAAGCATCCTTCATGTCATTCAGTTGCCTTGGTCTATATCTTGATTTGCCCATGCCAGTAAACATTCTCTCATTTAGTCATTGTAGCCTGCTCCAGTGTCCAAGGAGTTGGGGAGTGAATTTACTGAGTCAGAGGCTGTGCTCTTCAGTTAGAAATTTTCTCATCCTTTCTTTTTTTTTGCACTGATCCTCAATTTACTGAATGCCTGGTATAGTCTGAGTAGTTATTACTTGTAATGAAACAAGTACATAAAGGGTACAGTCGTATACAGGTAATATTAATTATTGACCTTGTTACATGTATGTATCTTGTTTATCTTCAGGACAAAATAAAGATTTCTCCAAGACAAGGTATAGTCAATATTAAGATTATTGCCCTGGAACGTGTGCAATTACCATGATCATGAAAATTTGTATAATGACTCTCGTCGCCTGAATATCTGTGTCAAAAATAATTTTAAAACACGTAGCTTGCCTTATCTTTGCCTGGTGTTATTTTAATGCGTCTGCATTCCTGGAGCCATTTTAAAAGTCAGTGTGTGAACCTAAAATCACATTTGAATTAATTCCTCCCAAGTATAGACAAGAACATTTTAAAGGCAAAATATGCATGTTAATAAGCCCTTATTCCTCTCCCCCTCCCTGAGAACAAACGCACCAAAAAGGTCTCAGGAACCAATATAAGCTCTGTGGATATTAACAGATTTTACAGTAAAATGTTGCTAAACTAAACATTGCTGTACGGTTATGTAGAATGGCATCTGAATGCAGTAAGCTCTTCACAGGACAGGTCACATGGTACAAATCTGCAGTAGTAGACATAAACAAGCTGGGTCATTAAAACAAAATTTAAGGAAGATTGATGGTGAAACAGAGAATTAACTCTGAAGTGTAAATTTAAGTGCTAATTGAACCCCATGAATAACCCACTGGGCGTTAGCCCTAGTAAAGGGAATCAGGGAACCACACGAGGTAAAGAAAAAATCTTTTGACCTCGGTGAGAATCGAACCCAAAGATTGCTAAATGTTTTTGAAACGTCCTATTCGCATGTACCATGTGACCAGTTCATGCAATGGGCTACTTAAATGCTTCTGTTATCGCTGTTTTCTACTTGTTGACAATAAACTTGCTGTGTTATCCGTTTCTTATGTTTCTCCTTTATGCTGTACTGTAAATTTAAGGTGCCTGGGACATGCGAGGGAAACAGTTGTTTCACGGCATCGAGATTAAGGTCTGGGCGATTGCTTGCTTCGTAAGTCCTCAAGACTGTAACGACAGAGCGTTGAAGAACTTCTCGCATCAGTTGATGAAGATAAGTGGTGAAACTGGGATGCCTATCAAATCTGAGCCTTGTTTCTGTAAATATGCCAAGAGACCTACGGATGTAAGTAGATCAACTTTTGAATTCTTCTGTTTGTCCTTGTTCATTCTTTATATCTCGCTTTGGGAGAATTTTGGTTTTAATGAAGACTCTTCCGAGATTATGAGATCCGTTTCACCAATCGTAATACGATTTCAAAAACTGTTATGTTCAAAAACTGTATTGCCATCGTTATTCAACCAATCATGAACGTTGTAAACCCGAAACGAAAATAATCTGATCCCTATCCTAGCCAATCACAAAGGACACAGAAATCAATAGGCGATTTGCACGATGACGTCAATTGACTACAACTACCAGAATCCTTTACTTTTACTCTTTCTTATGTTAATTAATGCAATTGTTATTTAAATCCCACCAGGAATTCAAAATCTAAATAACAAAGAAAAAACGAAAGGAATTCGTAGTTGTAGTCAAATGACGACAACGTGCAAATCTGCTATTGAAGCAATCAATGCTGGACTGAACTAAAGACATGTTGCTGACGCGAAGCGCGTAAAACGTGTGCGAACGAATCATGATTGGTTTTGGTTTAGCTCTGATAGGATGAAAAAGAAGAGCGAGTTTTTTAAAGGCTGGTATTCACTAGCGACGGGGTCGGAATCGTAGTCGGAGTTGTAAGAGCGCTTATCACCTTGTGAAAATTGAAAATCGGAGCCTTAATCGGAGTCATAAGCTCGACGGAATCGGAGTCGGAAGAATCCGAACGTTTTCATTTCTTCCGATTCCGTTTACGACTCCGTCGCTTATGATCCAGTGAAAGCTAGATTGTCGGAAGTGGAAGAACCAACCAATCACAAGGCCCAGAATTGAGCGTTGTGACTGGTTGATTCTTCTGCTTCTGTTTCCGTCTCCGGCTACTGATGTAGTTTTCACTAGATCATAACGGGAAGCGACGGAGTCATTAGCGGAATCGGTATTCAATTGTGCTTCCGACTCCGTTGGTTCGATTTTCATTAGATAGTATCACTCTGCGCCTCTGATTACAACTAAAAAAAGTTCGAGGCTAAAATGAAAAGTGCCCCTAAGCGAATGCAATGCAATGCAAATCTGTAGAGTACGTTAGTATATGTTAGAGCTTTACTTTATGATTTTTTATCTTATCAGGTTGAACCAATGTTTAAGCACTTGATGTCAACGTTTAGCAATTTACAGCTTATTATCCTTGTGTTACCTGGCAAAACTCCAGTCTATGGTAAGTTCCGTATAACAGCGTTAGCGCTAATTTCGTAGGACAGTGAAATGATTATGCAATTGGAGGCTGGCATAAGCCAACACACTGGTCGAACAGTTAGGACATGGAAAGCAAAGTTTACGGCTTCCGAGCTCAGTTGTCATTACGTCACGCGCCTTTCAGCATTCTGATAGGTTAATCGAGCGGAGCTCTCTCCATATTAGGGATGTTTTGTCGGGATTGATAAAAATGTCGTTTTGGTTACCGAAAAAGGTCAGCTGTGATTTTTGCAAAGGCAGTAAAACCTAAGGTTTTCGGGAAATGGCCAAGAAAAGTCCTACTAAATTCAACAGGGCTCAATTTCCCCAAGAATGACCGAACAGATAAAAAAATTTATAGCGCGGCCTAAATTAACCTACAGAGCTTTAAAAGCACCCCAGATAGCCTAAAACAGCCGCGTTTTAAAGCATTTGAGTTAAACCCGTCGCTGTTCGCACCTGTTACACGTCGAACAGTCTCTGTTTTGCTCGAAAATTTGTGGGGAAGAATGCAAAACAAGTGAACGTGTGTAACATGAGGGCGGCGAGTGGCGAAGCCGCGAGTAACACGACCGCTCACTTGACTTGCATTCTTCCCCGCGGATTCTCAAGCAAAAGAGAGACTTCTTGCAGTTGGTTGTAAGCTGTAATGTGTGTCTCAGTGAGTTCTCTCAAAGTGTTGTTTCACGTTCACTCTGCAGCTGAAGTCAAACGTGTCGGGGATACAATGTTGGGTATTGCCACACAGTGTGTGCAGTCGAAAAATGTCATAAAATTAAACCCACAAACCATCTCCAATCTCTGCCTCAAAATCAACGCTAAGCTTGGTGGAATAAACAGCATCCTCGCTCCTGACGTGCGGTAAGATTGAGTCTTTTTCAGACACTTAATAAACAGTACCCTATGAAAATACTGCTCACGAGCTTTTACTGGAACGGTCACACGCTAGGGTTTCATCCACAGACTTAAAAGTTAGCGCTTCCATGTGCAGCACAATAAACAGTACCACATGAAAGTACTGCTCAAACGCTTTCATTTGAATGGTCACACACTAGAGTTTCATTCACTGATTTAAAAGTTAGAGTCGCCTTGTACAGCATAATAAACAGTACCATATAAAAGTACTGCTTAATAGCTTTCATTGGAACATTTGGTCACACACTAGGATTTCATCCAAAGACAAAAAAAGGATAATTACAACCATCTCAATTAATGTTGATTATTATTCCATCTTGGCAGACTGCCTGTGTTTCGTGAACCTGTCATATTTCTAGGAGCTGACGTCACTCACCCAGCTGCCGGTGACGAAAAACGACCATCAATTGCTGCTGTAAGTTGTTTGTTATTTGAGATATGCAGGCTTGTAGCATTGGTTTGTTAATGGTAGGCGTTGGCTGGTTAAGGTCTTATGCAGACGTCTATGATTCTCATCCGTGAGTCCATCTTCCTTCCTCGAAGAGACGAGCCCATAGGTCTTTTGTGTTAAAACTATGGATGTTCTTTCTTGATGTTTGGGAACCGATTTTCTAATCAAACAAATTTGAGGACCAGTCCGCTTACTAGCATGGGGGCTCCGGCTTTCATTCCCATCTCACAACAGCTGAGTCAACTGTTCAAAGCTTCGTTGCTCGAGCTATAAGCTCTCAGCGCCTATCCACACTACGCTAGAGAGATTTGGTTAGGCCTACCGTCCGCACTAATCCGGACCGAAAACAGAGCTTTTTGAAAACGCTCTTCAAAGCAGAGGAATTTGAAAACGCCGGCTTTACGTTTTAGTGTGGACGGAAAACATTTTTGAGAACGGTGACATGTTGATAACCATGTGATTAACCCTTACCTCAGCTCAAGGTGCACTCAAGTGTTTCTGCCGCCTCTGATTGTTGCGTTTTCAAATTTCTCCGGGGTAGTGTAGACGGAAAACATTTGATGCGTTTTCAGAGTGGCGGCGTAGCGGCATAGTGTGGGCGGGGCGTAAGTCTCGAAACTGCTTTATTAGATTTAGTAGCAGACGTTTAAGATAAATAATAAAAGAGGTGGAAAATAATTCTTTCTGCGTTTTGTGTTGTAGGTTGTCGGTAGCATGGATGCTCATCCAAGCCGATATTGTGCGTCTGTGCGAGTGCAGACTCATCGACAGGTACGAATACAATAAGTTGAATGTCATAGCCCATCTGGCCAATCACTGCAGACGTTGAGATCCTATTAACCAATCAGAACTGAGAGGAGAAGCGTGCAACTTGCGCCAAACGCGCGTAAACGCGCATGAGCAAATGTCATGCATTATAGGTCATTTCCAACTTGCCTATAGCCTCTGTGTCATAACGAGTCTTCGTGCGAAACCATTCATGTGAAAATGAGTTCCGCCTACAGGTTCATTTTTCATGCAAATCAAACTCATTTTAATGTGAAAGGTTTTGCGCAAAGACTCGTTTTGAAACAGACGCGCAAGATAACTCGGAAATGGCCTATTGGTTTGGTCTTTGCCCTCATACTAGCTCACACTGGCCAATAAGAAAAACTGAAAAATCGTCAACTTGTTTACAATGATTTTCACGAGATTTCTTTTCAAAATGAAAGCGCTTTCAGTTTTTAACTCCAGTCCATAGCAAACAACCTAATAACTTGCGACGGAAATGTTGGAAAAGAAAGTACATAACAGGATTGTGTCCACAGACTTTTGTCACAAAAATAATAGACCAAGATCATTTTTTTTAGTGCACACTTCTAACTGATATGTCGTTGAAGTTTGTCATCGTTTCACCAACTAACTTCCATTTTGAATTTACATCGAGTTCCTCAGTTCATTCCACATCAATTCATGTAACTATATGATGCTCAAAATAGACCAATTTCGATATATTAAAATTCAGCATAACACAATAGACCTCAGCACGAGGCTCTGGGGAATAAACCCCACAAACTCTGCAGTTATTCCCCAGAGCCTCGTACTGAGGTCTATTGTTTTAGGCTGAATTTTAATATATCGAAATTGGTCTATTCAACTGTCTTGGGCATTGTATTTAAGAAAACTAGTCAACTATACTGGTTAGTTATAAGAGAAGTTTCTAATCTATTCCGCTTAATACACATTTGTAGGAAATCATTGCCGAGTTAGCAGCCATGGTACGGGAGCTGTTGATTCAGTTTTATCGTTCGACTAGACACAAACCAGTGCGGATCATTTTTTATCGAGATGGAGTGAGTGAAGGGCAGTTCAGACAGGTAAGAAAGAGGCAAAGCTGAAAACATGATACTCTACAGCGAAAGAGAAAACAGATTTCTCGTAACGCTGTTACTTCTTCCCATTCTCAATAAGAGCTCTTCTAGTATTGTAAGTAATGTACCTATATGTATGTAAATGTTATTTAAGCAACAGTGCACTTTTCCGTGTTTATATAGCCTCGTCTAAACACGAGGAAGGTTGGGAGAATTCGAGACTACGTCCTAGGGTTTGCATAACTTTTAAGAATTCTCCCAACCCTCCGAGTGTTTAGATGAGGTTATATAAACACGGAAAAAGTGCTCTATTGCTTTTATAAAGTAATTCTCCAAAATACGCGCGAATCTAAAACGTCACAACTGCGTTTACATACTCTCATCTAAACGCACCTATCAGCCAATGAGAGCGCGCGTAGTGGCTCAATTATTTTATAAGAGTGTGTGGCAATAATAAAATAAATAAATAAATAAAAGGTGTCCAAACTTTGATCCCCAACTGATGCCTTCGAGCCTCCACGCTAGACACTTAGTTGTCGGCAACTATTTGTCATCGACAACTAAATGTTATTTGCAACTAATTGTGTCCGTTGTGAGTATTCCACACATTGGAGTGTTGTCGTAACTAAGTCAGACCTGTGAGAGCTTGGGAACTAACGTTCACCACGCATGCTCAAATGTGTGTCAATGTTTTAATAGTTGTCGACAACTTAACCAATGATTCCCACACACGGGAAAAACGGTCAAAACGTAGTCGTCGACAGCTAAAGCAGTTTGCCTTCTTTTCGAAAGGGAAACTGCTTAGTTGTGGACAACTAAAAATTTAGTGTTTTGTTGTCGACAACTCATCTCACACACCACGTTTTTTAGCTGTTGATAACATCATAGTTAGTATGATAACATCAAGCTGTCGATAACAAATAGTTGTCGTTGACAAATAAATGTCTAATCTGTGGAGACCCTTAGCTGACTAGGAAGTTTTAGCAAATACGACGGCCACGCCTATTTCCCTTTCGTAAACAAGCGATGCCATTTTTAACAGTCGATGCCATAATTGGTAACCAAGCCTTTCAGAATGGAAGATGCCATATCTGATTCAGTTTAGGCCTGGACAAGGTAGAAACTGGTTAGAATTTGTTGATGGAGTAAAACGCACTCACCAAATGCTTAATTCTTCATATTCACACTGGGTTGCTTGCGGTTAGCTTTCATTTGTAGATTGGGGCAGCTCTATCGTTAATATTTAAGAAAGTCACATTTTATAATTAAATTTTGCGGAAATTTGGCGGATGAACCTGGTAGTGTAGTGGTATAAGAGGGATGTTAAGAAACAGAGGTTCCAGGTTCGATGCTAGGTGGTTACTTACATATTTTCCTTTTTCTTCAATTTAGTAGAGAAAAATTTGTTGAGAGTTAAAAAAAATTTTTAAGTGTTGCGAAAATGGCATCGCTTGTTTACGAAAGGGAAAATTGCGACGGCGACGGCGACAACAACGTCGATTTAATGATTTTATATTTTTACCTACGAATCTCTCGCTATTAGTTTTTTTTTCTTTGTCAAAATTCTCGAAACTGAATATGGAACACAGAGTAAAATTCGAAATATAGATTTCAAAAATTATCCGTCGTGGTTCACATTCTCCTGAGAACTCAGAATTTGGTCATTTCACGTTGTTGTTTTGCAGCGGACGGCAAAGAAATGTACCAAGAGTTAAAACACATGTGCACAGCCATTGTATTGCTCATGAAACCTTTTGTTTAGCGACGTTGCCGGAATCAGTGTGTTGTGTTCTTGGGCAGGACACTTTACTCTCACAGTGCCTATCTCCACCCAGGCGTATAAATGGGTACCGACGAATTTAATGCAGAGGGTAACCCTGCGATGGACTAGCATTCCATCCAGGGGGGAGTAGAAATATTCCTAGTCGCCTCGTGCTACTGAAACCGGGATAAGCTCCGGCTTGATGGGCCACTTGGCCGGATGGGCCACCCAGTCTTTCAATTACCTTTACTTTAGCTGACTGATGAGTCAAGAAGTAATTTGTTTTGCATTGTATTGGAAATAAAGCTTCCTTGCCATGTTACTCGTCACCAGGTCCTGTGTCACGAACTGAAGGCAATCCGCGAGGCTTGCATCAAGCTGGAGGTTGGGTACCAGCCTGGAATCACGTTCGTTGTGGTACAAAAGCGACACCATACACGATTCTTCTGTCAGGACGTTGGAGACCGGGTATGATTTCGCTCACTAACAAAAATAGACTTTGCAATTTTATCCGTTGTAAGGATTTGCTGTTTGTTCTTCGATTCTGTCTTCGGCCACAGGTTAGCTGGCCTGTTGAAGGCTTTTTTTATTGTCTCTCAAGTTCCGTATTTTGATTGTTTTAGTGCGGCCAAAGTGGTAATGTCCCTCCAGGTACAACTGTGGATAGCGGCATCACACATCCCACTGAGTTTGACTTCTACCTGTGCAGTCACGCTGGTATTCAGGTAAAGACAAGCAATATACTCTGTAGGTGGACGCTACATGAAACGACGCCAAAGTTTGAATGCACAGTTTTAATCAATGCGCGTATAAACACGCGAGAGTGAATGAATGAGTGAGTGTGACGTGACGTGATGTGATTCAACTGAAAAATAAACAGGACAAAATACCTAAGTACAAAAAATATAACTACAAATTAATAACGGAGAAAACTAAACTTACAAACTGCGGCGAGTCCAACAGGAGGAATCTCTTGACAATAATAATTCGGAACCTCACATCGGTGAAATGCTAGCCCGAAACGCGGCAGAAAACCGGGAAAACTAACCGCCAGTCGCTAACAAGCACTGGCAAAAAAGTCAACACCATGGATAGTAAAAGACTGGATTGGAAACTAGCTCGCGTCACCGGTTCTAACATGGTGGAAATTCGTGACGTCACGCTGTCGCAGGCTAAATTTTGGTTTTGCAGCAACCTTGTTTACAGTAAGTGACTATGGATATTGAAGATATTTTTGAGAAGTGGGATGAAGATGAAGATGATTTGGCAGTACTTTTAGAAGACAATGAAACGGCAGTGAACACGATTGAGGCTGAAGACAGTGAAGACGAAGATGAAAGCGAGAGCGAAGATGATGGCAGTACGTTTAAATGCAGCAAGTGTAAAAAGCGGTATCATCTGAAAGCGTGGTTGCAAAAACACGAAAACTCATGCAGTGGCAAGGAACCTACCAAACAATACAAAGTCAAATTGTCTGAACACCAAAAGAAAACCAGAAAAGTGCTTTCTTCCCTTGGTTTTGATGATTTCTTTACATCCGAGTGTGTGCCGAGTTTAATAACATTTGTCAACAAGATATCTGCGACAAGCAGTGAAACGGCCAAAATGCGAGGATCCCGGTTCACACATGCACAACAACAAGCTGGGAAACTTAAAACAGGATTGGAGGAAGACGACGAGAACGTCATGTCATTTTTTCGCTACGTTTGTGTGACCATTTGGACGATAGTGTTCACTCGGGATGATCTTGTCAGCTCGTCACGCAAACAACAACATATTGCTCAACATCTAATTGAATTTCAACAAGCGGCAGAACTGACATTAAAGTGGTCTGAACTGTGCTGTGTTGCATGCCTAAATTCTTCTGATAGTCTTTTACTACAGCTGATGATAAGTGAGATCTTTGGGATCTCTTCTTTCCGACATAAATCTGTAGTCCACGCGATGAAGATAAGAGAGGAATATGACGGAGAGACTTCGAGCAAACCCTCCCTTAATCCGCTTCAGAAGGACATAGTAGCTTACATTTCTGGGTACGTCTACAGGAAAACGAGAGATCGTCTCCAAAAGTATAGCAGTGAAAGGTTCTCGAGAATAGTCACCGCATAAATCAGAAGTTACCAGGCGTTAAAACACAAGCACCTGCAATGTCGTTCCCCAACTTAATGACACTGTCTTTGACCAGAGGCGGCCTAACCCAAGTGGATCACGCAACGTATAATTTCTTTTGTTATCTCGAAGTTTCCGTTCGTCCTTTTTTAAACTTATCAAGTTTTCGTTGCAGCACCCGACAGTCAGACAGTAACCTTCTCGATCAATTAATAAACAATTCTTCTTTACTGAAGCCAACCTGGCCTTTTTCGTCAATGCTTCCATCGGAAGAGAGCAATTTACTGTTAAAACTCTTCGTAAACCTGTACTTTCGGGTGAGGAAGTGGTCTTACTTAAAAAGCTACAAGGAAGCGAGAAAATTGAAAGTGAGTAAATGCAGCTCGGCGCAAAGGTCTGCTGAATTACACGGAAAGGACAGTATCAGGAAAGCTTTGATGTCGTCCAGCGCCTTCAATATCGAGGAGTAATTCTCTCCTGCAAAAGTTCAGCTACAAAATACCAGTTTCTAATTTAATGTTTTACCTGAAAGAAATTT
>OZ026604.1:6755071-6787571 GCA_964020085.1 Micromussa lordhowensis
TTCTCCAAAGTAATGTTACACGCACCATGCACGCAGCTGACTTGCTTGACGCTCGTAATTTCTTCATTTTCAATAGAAATTTAAGGCTGTAAATTTAATTCTCACATTCTTGTAACTGTGCCTAGGCCACAATTTCATCTTTATGCTATCATTCTACCGTAAATTTGAACAGAAATAACCAAGGATCGTTTCAATAAATGAGTCCCAAAACGGTCATCAAACATAAGGAATATGGGTCCGGTGAGCTCACTTTTTGGGACTCGATTTTCTCGAAAACAACTAAAAATAATACCAATGAGCACTAACAATAACTTACCTTCAAAGTTCAACTGTGGCTTTGCACGGTCGTCATCCGCGTGAACCAACAAACAAAGGGAAAAAATATTCGTCAAGACTTAACTACCACTAACACCGAAGAAAAAAAAACAAAATAAAGGACAACAAACCCTATATTTTGGCTGTCTTGCGCCACAAATTCGCCATCTTTTCGTCACAAATTTCCACCATGATGGAAACATAAGACGCAATCTCGAAGCACGAAACAACCAATCGGCGATGAGAAATCAGCCCACGTGATGTACGTTTCCAATCCAGTCTCTTTACTATCCATGTCAACACCGAATCATGCATAATGATCGGTTAAGTACTAGTGTGTGGGTTGCGTAATTCCCAGAGGTAACCTGCACGCAAAAAAACGTGGAATAGCAAATACAAAGAAAATTCTAGTTGCTTCACTCTAAGTGGTTAATCAGAGACAAAGGTCACGTCCACACTACGCCGGAGGAATTTGAAAACACAACAATCACCGGTCATTTTAGATTTGTTTGAACGAGACAAAGTGTCAAACTTACACGTACAAAGTTACAGTTCGTAGTTACCTTCATTGATTAGCTTTTATCAAGAGGTGCGGTGGCCTCATGGTTAGTGAGCTCGTCTCCAGATCGTGCTGTCCGGGTTCGAGCCCTGGCCGTGGACATTGTGGGACACTTAATGCTGGGGGCTAACTCTGCGATGGACTAGCATCCCATCCAGGGGGGAGTAGAAATACTCCTAGCCGCTTCATGCTACAGAAACACAGTTTCTTTAGAAAGTAATTTCCTGACCTGTTCACTTGTAGGGAACAAGCCGTCCATCTCATTACCACGTGCTATGGGACGACAATAACTTCAAAGCTGATGAGATTCAGGCGCTGACGTACCAGTTATGCCACACCTATGTCAGGTGCACACGAGCCGTGTCTATACCAGCCCCAGCGTATTATGCGCATTTGGTGGCATTCAGAGCGAGGTTCCACTTGATAGAAAGAGAACGAGAAAGGTGAGAAACTTAGGACGGAGATAAAAACTTCTGGATATAAGGTAGCACTCTGCAAAGTAGGTTTTCAGGCATATAAGTGGCATCCCAGGGACCAGAGATGGTGCGCTTAGGAAAGCTATCTGCTTACAGGAGGTTAAAAATGTAGGGTTTGTTTTTTGCTGGCACGATGACCAAATGTCCGCTTGCTTCGGGAGGTGCAACGGTAAAGACAATCTGCGCCTTTTCTGGATTCGTTTTTTCTGCTGCAAAACTTCGTTTTAGTTTTGGGGTTGTTCGGGTTGGCAAGCATTTGCTGTTTTGTTTTGTTTTTCGAGTCTGCCTGCGTTATGATTTGAGGAAACAAGACGTTACAGTAACTCATAAAGTACTTTAGGAAAACCTTTGATTGACTGGTATATCAGGGCAATCACAGGTCAGGAAATGGCCAGGGAAAAGATCTTCAAGGTCAGGGAATCTTATTTCAAGTCAGCGAAAATTGACAATTTGAAGAAAAGTGTGGGAAAACTGAAATAATTTAACACGGCTGATTCAATACCATTGAAGGCTGGAAAAAAAACTTTTGGGGCACTGTGACCTCAACGATATTTTTACTTCACAAAGAAGGAAAATTTGTTGAAAATTCATCCGTCTTAAGGCGGGGGTAAACACGAATAGGAGTGAAATTTGAAGTAATATAAATAAGGAAATTGTTAGGATTAAGATGGGTTGGAAACACTACCAGACAGTTGACCCCCGCAGCAGAGAGCCCCAGGTTGGTAGGGGACTGTTTGGTATCCGTCTACTAATTCTTCACTTCAAATTTCAATTTTCTAAATCCATCAAATCTTCAACATTTCACATTTTCCTCAATTTAACCTATCCCTTGAGAAAAAATATCTCTTTCCCAAAATGCCCAAAAATCACCCAAAAATTTACACAAAACCGCCAAACAGTGGTTAATGAAATGAGCATAGAGATTTAGTGTCGCTTGAAACGTGACCGAGATATTGGCAGAAAGGCCGTGTTAAGCGACGTCGAAACAACTTTCATGTGTACCCCCGCCTTAATGAACGAGCAGAAAGGACAGCTGCATGTTGAGGCCAGAAGCTTCTGATAGATCTGACATTTTGTATTTATTTGGTCAGGTAAATGTTCTTTTTATCAGAAAAAAGTCACGGAATTTTGAAAAGGGATGTCTGTGGCAACCAGGTATGTGGTCCACAGGGTATCCAAGGGAGAGCATATGACCACTGCGCCTCGCGCACAAAAGCCTGACATGATACTTTTCTTTATTCTAGTCACGACAATGGTTCATCGTGTAGCGGTGGGCATGGAGATGAACGAAGCCCTCAGATATTGGCCAAAGCTGTTCAAGTTCACTCTGAAATGTTAAAAGGCATGTACTTTGCCTGAGGACACTCTGTGTGATATGCACAACACTTACAATGGAAACGTTTTTTAGATTATTTATTTTAACTCAAAATAGCAAATGCTTCATGTATCTGCCCTGTGGTAGAGTTTTATCTTTCGGTGTCTTTTTAGCTTAAAGACACCGATTTGAGAAACAAGCTTACATCTTGTTTCTTTTTAACAAATCGGATCAAGAAAAAACTCTTAAATGTTATATTTTCAATGAACGCTTGGATTGAACATCAGTGTCGGCTTGACTATAAAATTTTCATAGAGCAAGATGTGAGCTAATCTGATTTAATTTTTTTTTAAACTTTCCTACTTGTTAGTAGGAAACAATGAATTCTGTAGCGGTGATATAATCATCCAGCAAATTTTTAGACTAGGTTTTAACGCGCTCCTGCAAATCATACTTAGAATTTAGGAAAGAATTCTATCCAGTCGTCATTTTAAAAAAGAAGAAACACATCGCCTATCAGATGTATGAGGTATATATCAAAGCAACAAAACAAAAGTGAAATAAAGTGTAGCTAAACAGTAAGTTGCGTGCGAAGAAGCAGGAAGTACTTTTCCGACAATCGGACATTCTAACAATGATAAGTACCAAGCACCGTGCAGTCAATAGACCATTTCCGAGTTACGTAAAGCCTCTCTTTCAAAGCGAGGCCTGGTGCACAACCATCATATGAAATTGAGTTTAATTTGCATGTGAATGAAATCTCATTTTCATATGAAAGGATGAGCACCAAGACTCGCTTTGAGAAAGAGGCTAAAGGTAATTCGGAGATGGCCTATTACGTTGTTGGAACATATCTTTTGAGGGGGCGGGGATTGGGAATAAAGTGAGCTTTTTTTAAGGGGAGACAAGGGAGTAAAGTGGATCTTTTTTGTGGGGGTGACGTGGGGAACAAAGTAGATAAGAACAGGATGAGATAATTTATTAAACATCAAATACACAGGGGGTGGTTTTCCCCAACCTCGTTCCCAGGCTCTCTCTGATCTGCCAACGACAAGGGAGGCAGAGGAGAGAAGGCCTGGGAACGGAGTTGTGGTTTCCCAGTCTTTTGAGCCAGAGGCTTATGATATGGTGTTTCAGAGAGAGTCATTTGGTTTTGGGTGTTGCCTGGAAGTCGAAAGACCTGTTGCTTTGCGTTTTCCTAGCCTGCGTCGAAGACGCACTTATTGCGGGTTAGGAACGCAAGCTACGTTTGGCGATCGAGTTAGGAGAATCTTTGTTTACAACACTCATTAGCATAAGCGAAGGAGTTGCAATAATTTAAACATCGCCATGAGGTGACTAACCGTCCCTTGAGCCCGACGTATGAAATACTTTTTGTGCGACGCGGGTTTGACAGCTAAACATTTCAACAAAAAAGTGTATCGGCTTATAGCCCATTGCAGAAACGTGAGAGGACTGGGAAAGAGTATGGTTGTTTTCCGTTTGTTTGAAAAACTAAGATATTCAAATGAAAGATCAACTAAATTTGAGAGTATTTACCAAGAATAGAAGTATTTAGAGAAGGAAAATGGCAAAATGGTAGCTCTTCAAATATCACCTAAAATAGAGAGTTTATATGGATTGGGTAGACAAGCCACCAAATTATAAGGATTTGTATGGAATTTTGCAACTTTTGAGATTCTCCCATTTGAACAATTTTCAACTGAAAACTCTCAAACTTGGCTGGGTAGCTTTTCATTCAGTAACATTTCAGTTGAAATTTTTAGATTTTCAATCTAATCAATATAAGAAACTCGTCCCAGTCGTCTCACGTTTCTGCAATGGGCTATTAACGTTTTTGGCACGCAGACATTTTGCAGTTTTTGAAAAATTCGATACCTGCATTACATCCAAAGACCTTTTAAAAAGAATACCACTTGCTAAGTTTCGCAAGCTCTTTAAATGTTTAGGTCAGTTCTTCCAATTTTCTATTTTCCATTTGCCCATAATTCACTCTGTTTGCATCCCGCATTTTGCATAAACTACTGTTGTGAAATGTGGGAGGCGCGGTGGCCTCATGGTTAGTGCGCTCGACTCCGGAGCGAGCGCTCCGGGTTCGAGTCCTGGCCGGGGACACTGTGTCGTGTTCTTGGGCAAGACACTTAACTCTCACAGTGCCTCTCTCCACCAAGGAGTATAAATGGGTACCGGCATATTGTTGGGGGAAACCTAACAAATTGCTGGGAAGTGACCTGCGATGGACTAGCATCCCGTCCGCTTAGTGCTACGGAAACCGGGCTCTGAAGGCTCACTTCACTGTTGTGAAATGCTCTAGGGAATATGCAGACCTCCCAAGGGAATATGCAGACCTCCCAAGAGCATTTTACAACAATAGTTTATGCAAACTTTTTGGGGAAAACAGTGAATTATGAGCGATTGAAAAGTAGAGAACTCCGCTCATTTTTCCGAACACAAGGCCGCGCGGAGATTGGGCACGGGGAAACGTCAAGTGGGGGTTGGGTGGTCTGTTTTAATTCACATTAACGATATTCTCAACACCAGTCTGCATACAAATATATAGACTCCGTCAAGAGAATTTAGATGTTTTACATTTCTACGTTAAAAAGTCGCGCTTTCTAAATAAAAGTATGACAAAGAGAAATAAACTCACAAAGGAACGTCTCGTAGAATAAAAATAAATGAAATAAAACGGATATAGAAAAATTGCTTCCGATAATATAACTGTTGTCAGGATAAAGTGAACGATATAAAGATAAGATAACATCGCTGCAAACGTGGGAAGAATTCTTTGCCGTAAAACGTGTGCTCAAACAATGGCGTTTTGACACAATAACTGACTTTTGTGCGTGGGAGGCTGGTGCTTGCGAAAGATTGTTTCATTATAAAAGGTTCTGAGAGGCGCGGTGGCCTCATGGTTATTGCGCTCGTCTCCAGATCTCTCCTGCGAAGAGGCTCAAAGGGTTTTCTTCGGGTGGGGAGGATCCGCTGAGTAATGTAAATGCAGGCACGGGGTTCCCGGCTTCATTCGACTTTGCGCCTGCGAACACTTCGCACAGCGGATTTATATAACGAACGTTTGAACCTCTGCGGAGGAGAGAGTCTCCAGATCGAATGGTCCGAGTTCGGGCCCTGGCCGGGGGCATTGTGTTGTGTTCTTGGGCAAGACACTTTACTCTCAGTGCCTCTCTCCACCCGGCGACTTTAATGCTGGGGGTAACCCTGCGATAGACTAGCATCCCATACGGGGAAGAGTAGAATACACCCCAGTCGGTTCATGATACCGAAACCGGGATAAGCTCCGGCCTGATGAACCACGTGGCTCGTATGCAGACTTAACCTTTACCAAATAGTCTTCAGAGCGTGCACTTTTTTCAAGTTGCCCAGTACTAACTAAGAGGACCGAATGTTATATCGATCAGTTCGGTGAATGTTTATCACGTTTTCAGGCCGTTTCGCAATAATTTGTGGTTCTGCTTCCAGCAATTATATTATACAAATTGCTGTGATAAGTAATATCCTGACTTGCACATTTCAAGCAAGTCTGACAAATACCCTCAGATGCTATTTATATCAATAACTCAGTGTTGTTTCACAGTGATATGACTTCTCATTTCTCTTGACCCTTGACTTCCTGTTCAATACACCACCCATCTCGAAGATTTAATGCAAATATGTACCTCTATCGTGCACTTCCATTATAAATTTATATTACATTCGATGTTGTAACATCCTGTATTCGTGATTCGTATATTGATTTTATTGACTGTTCCTCTTATAAGCAAAGTGGTTTAGCTTTTGTTCGAGTCAATCAATATGAAGTCATCGATGTTGACGTGATTGTTAGCATTTTTCTACGACTTTGCACAGAGAAGGCATCATGCTAGACACAAATTGACTCCAAACATTCAAAGAGCTTGTGAAACTAAGCAATCGGTGGACGTTTTGGCCATTTGGGTGTAACACTCAACGAGAAATTGGCTTTCAAAAACTACAAAATTTCTGGGTGGCAGACCCACTAATGGCCTCATACGTTCTTTGTAAAATTCTGAGTTTTTAAACTCGCGTGGTACAAAAGCTATTCAGTATATAGGGATCAAATTCCTTGAGCCAGTTAGTTAATCGCGCTATGCCCTTTCAATAGTAGGAAATGATATTTTTGTAGCTCAATAGAAAACATCGTGTCGTTTATGATAATGAAACAAATATTGTAAACACTTGGGCTGTTGCCTTGCGAACAGCGCTTGCATGCCGAGAAAAACGCCTCGCTAATCCAGCAAGGAGAGTTTGTTTACTTATGGACTTTCCATGGCTAATTCAAAGACATTTTATTATCCGAAAAGGGATTTGAATTTTTCAAGGATGAAGTAGCAGAGCCGCTTTGAATTTTTTCCAGTGCTAATATCACCAGTACTCTTGTATACACTGATTTTCATCCTTCTAGACAAGACAAACGAAACATGTATCATTAAAAGTGTATGCATGGTTTCGTAAGGCCAAAAACTCGATGGAAGGTAAATATAATTTTGTGGTGTAAAACATCAACAACCCAAATTTTGAATCAATCATTATTACGTTTTTAATATAAATAGCACGATCAGTTTCGAGTTAAGTGCATTAAAACAAATACAGTGAAATCTCAATTTCTTGAACCTTCAAGTTTTCTTAACCTCTCAAGACTCTCAATAACTTGAGCCAAAAGTTGTTTCCCAGCCCTCAGTCAAACATTGAAAATTCCCCCGATTTCTCGAGCTATCCAATTTTTCAAATCAATTCTCGTTTCCCTTGGACTGAGGTTTGAAAAAATAAGGATTACACAATATATAACTACAATTTTTCTTCAGAAAGAAACTCATTCCTCAATTCACGCTCTCTATAAAATGTTCCAAAGAGTGTTACAATGTTATTGTTTAACAAAGATCTTGATTAAATGCTCATTATACGCATATATGCGAATTTATACATATCTTCATATCTTTCAATCGCGTGGTGAATATTGTTCTCTATTGGTACTTAAGTAAATTGGCAGCTTTCGCCGCCAACAAGGCAGCGAGCCATGAATTTCTCACATCCTCCGAGGGGCAGCGAAGTAAACGCGAGCTTCCATCGGCGTGGAAAATCCTTAAGCAGTCAGAGCTATGTAGAGTTAAAGATGTGATGTCAGACACCATTAAAATCCCTGAGAAAGTTAGAACGCCTTGACTGTTCTCGTAACAGTACAGTTTATCGTCCAGCAACACAAAGCGCTTTTTGCTCCAGCTTGTTCTCCTAAACGGAGCCCACTCTCTTAACCATAGATCTCCTTCATAACTTGATATTAAACCACTGAAGTTGTTATTCACTAAACGTAGAGAGAGAGGCGAAACTTGAGGCTGAAGCGATTTGCTTCTCAGGACAGCCGGTAGAATTTTTTTCCATACACACTGCTTTTTTAGCGGCGGCTTTTTCCAAAAAGCGTTGTCCAGCCGCGCAAGGCATGTCTCACTGCGGGACTTGTAAAGTTTCTCCATGTAAGGTTGAAATTTCAAATAAGGACTTGTTTTCCACCGATCCACGAAACGTTGTCTGACTAACTGAGCAGACGAAACAACACAAGTGTACTTTAGAACAGTTGTTTTTATCCCTGATTCTCGTAGTACATGTAGCAGCTGATAAGCGGAAACTTCCGGCACGTAGAAACCGCGATGGACTTTGGTTGGAAATGACAGTCACGCGCGTTACGTGTCCCTGCGTGGTTCTAGAAGACTCCATCGTGGTGCGGTTGGAATATTTTCATTCCGGGGTCACTGATCATTGTGCAAGCGAAATGTCGCTTTGTGTTATACCAGTCAACATTATGCAAATAGAATTTCTATAAATTATGTCCAGATCTCAATTTATTAAATACTTCTCTTTTCTTCTCAAAGAGACAGCAGAATATCGTAGCTTTTTCGGAAATGCTAACCTATCGAACGTAGTGTGATTAAAATGAGGTCAACCGATTATATACGCTTAGTGTCTGGCTGCGTGACTCAAGGAAAACAATGTTCTCTCATATTCTTTTTGCGGTTGTTAAACAAAAGCGAACTTTCCCGAGTTTGCTTAGTGTCACGCGACTTAAAACTTGCTTCGGTAGAAAACTCTAGCTTTTTGTAAGTTTTAAAATAATTTTGTCAAAAGAATAACGCGTACCGATAACATGTGCACAAGGCAAGCTTTCAAGTCAAGTGGTTACAAGGCGCTATCAAGTGGAGACAATCTCCGGAGATGGCCAAGAAAACATAGTATTTGACCGAGTATGAAAGAACGTGACTGCATTGAGAGTCGTTTTAACAGCTACTGAGCTTAGCTTTGGTTGGGCATATCAGTGTGGAATTAACTTCGTGCGCGGCGGTCATACGGGTAACGAATGCGTACGAAATGCGAAAGTTTAGAAGAGGAACATGGAGCCGCTTGAGCGAGCCATAGCAGAGGTTTCCAAGAGTCTGGAAGCCAAGAAAGACAAGCCAAGAAAATTGCTTACAGTAACACATAAGGTTCAGAATATACAGTGATAAATTTCGTAAGGTTTTCTTTTTTTCTGGGCTGACGTACATGTGACAGGCTACAGTGTGCTCAGATTGATTTTCCAGAGTGCGCCTATTGCAGATAGTTCAACAGAACATTTCCTGTTGGGAGTTGAAGTGGGTCTCACAACTCAGGGGAATTATCTCCATGCAATATCATTTGTTTTATCTAGGAATGCCAGTACTTGACTCAGAAAGCGTTTTTAAGCTCATGCCATTCTCGTTTGACGAATTCGTGTGTGTGTGTGGGACGGGGGAGAGGGGAGGGTTGATAAAGAGAGGGGGCTTAAATGAATATATGAAAAATCATATGTTTGTCCCCTCCGCAGCCGTTTTTTGGGATGTCACGCAACGCTCCCCCCCAAAGAAAAGGATTTGAACCCATAACCTCTACGATACCGGTGCAGTGCTCTACCAACTAAGCTATCAAGGCAATTACTGGCAGAACTGGGAGCTGGTCGCATTGTAAGTTCGTAATTGCTGCGCAGCGAGCGTAGCGAGCGAGCAGCAACATAAACAGGATTTAAGAAGAATATATAGAAGGGGATACGAATTCTCGAATTCATCACTTTTTACCAGAATGCATTGCATTTAACCAGAATGCACTGCGTCACTTTTTGCCAAAGTGCATTGCGCCACGAACAACACGAGGATGTCACACCGTCGAGCCGTCGTCTTTAATTCGCGTAGATTTCAGTGAGAAAGATTAGTGGTTTGTTTTGCTCTGATTTGCCTGTGAAACGATGTGAAGGAGATCGTGCTTGACTTTCACTACTCTTGCTTTTGTCCTTAATGCAGTAAGTGAAAGTTTATAAATCTGGAGGATTAATTGTGAACTTCTTCATTTCTTAGCAGTCTCGTCTCGTTGGTCGAATTCGTAAATGAAGAGAAATCGTCGTTACTAAAGCTTGTAGAATAATTTAAAACGAAAACCGTAGAACACGCGAATTTCATATATGCTGCGATCTATTCATCCAAACATGAATTTAAGCTGAAGCGTTAGCATTTTCACACATCGCGATGGACGCGTCCTCAGAGAAATTTAATGCGTACCAGTACAGAATTTAGAAGTTAGATTTCTGCTTCTGAAATTTCCACATCTATCGATTTTCGCGATCTGATAAAGGGGCCCAGTTATATGGTCTCGGGTACCCGAGACAACCCTTCCCCTGAGGTAACTTTATCGAGCGTTTATATGTGAAAACATAGTTCTAGTAGGCCGAGTCAAAGTTAACCCAGCATGATTATTCATAAACCTTACTGAATAATCAAATGTGCAAATATCCCTCTTTCTTTGGGTTTTTCTCGGTCATTCGATCACAGTGGGTTTTGCCGAGTTAATTTTTACTTCTTTAATACGAATTTCTGCTATAAATCCTAAATCTAAGCATTACGTGACATTCGCCACGCCGAGAGATGTCCCGGTCAGGCGAGCCAAAGCGTTTATATGTAGAAAAGTTGTCCCGCTTGCCAGGGTTACCCTACCTGCCGAGGTGAGACAACTCGCCCACCCGAGTTGTCTCGCCCCCCGAGACGAGTTGGCGATCCTAATGTAAACGGCTGGTTGAATTTTAGAAAGAAACAAGCTAAATGTTACCTCGGCCAGGGTAGCTCGGGGGAGGGTTGTCTCGGGTACCCGAGACCATATAACTGGGCCCTGATAAAGGGGAGGTTGATGTGTATCGTTTTTTGTCCAAACATACTATGTGCTTTTTTGTCACGATCCCTTGTCACACCTCCCCATCGATGCGTCATCATGCATGAAGTTCATGCATACAAAGACAGATTTTAAGTTACACAGCACAATTTGAAACTACTTTGAGAAATAAATGTTACTGCAAGACTTGGAACGCGCAGATTGATCACTGCGTAAAATATGTTACTATGAACAGAATGTGCCGCATCATTACTATCTTTGTGATACCCTAGTATACACGTAGATGGTGAAGAATGCAAATGGAGATATGAAAGATCATATGTTTGAACTGCGGAGAAAGATATGAAGACATGATTGATTATCGTAGTTGTGAAATTAAATGAAGAATATAAAGGCAGAAACCGTAAACGTAGTATGCTTTTTTTGAAGGTGTACTATATTTTGGCTGGCCAAACCAGCCTTCTTCAGGTACAATGGAAATTTTGCATCGGGACGTGTTTTTATGTAGCATATTACCGGAAATACGTAAAACTAATTGATATAGTGTAAATTAAACATATGGTGATAATACGAGATAAACATATGGTGAAATAAATTAATAAATAACATAATAAAGTAAAAGGAAACGATTAAAATGTTTCTTCACGAATGTTCAGACCATCAGGAACAATTGCTCTGCCTTTTTTGAATTAAAAAAGCCTCCCTGGCCTTACGGATGGAGTCTAGGTCAGAAAAGATTTTTTCGATGGGTGTTAATTGCATGTCGTTAGCAGTGTGGTTAGTAGAGGACAGTAGTAGAACAGAGAACAGTACCGGTTAGTAGAGGACAGTAGCGGTTAGTAGTGGCACAAAGGACAGTGTGGTTAGTAGGAGGACAGAGGACAGAGGACAGAGGACAGAGGACAGTGTGGTTAGTAGAGGACAGTAGCGGTTAGTAGTAGGACAGAGGACAGTGTGGTTAGTAGAGGACAGTAGTTAAAGGCTAAAAGAATTCAGGCCTGGACGGGATTCGAACCCATGACCTCTGCGATACCGGTGCAGTGTTCTACCAAGTGATCTATCAAGCCATATGGTCACATTGTGAGTTCGTAATCCGCAGGTGACGAAGAATGCAAATGAATGTATGAAAGATCATATACACTGTATTTGAACTGCGAAGAAAGATATGAAGATATGATTGATCATCTCAGTTATACACATAACTTAAGGCGGGGGTAAACATGAAAGCCGTATTTTCGCTGGGTATTATGTTTTTAATGCAAATATCTTGTTTACGTTTCAAGCAATCAAGAATCTCTCTGCTCATCTCACATATCTATGTTTTGGGTTGTTTTGTAAATTTTGTGGTGATTTTTAGGTATATTTGGAGAGAAATAGTTTTTTCAAAGGATTAGTAAAATTGATGGAAATAGGAAATTTTGAAGATTTGTTGTTGTTTTAAAATTAGAGTTTGAAATTAAAAATTGGTAGATACACTCCAAACAGTTGCCCAACAACCTGGGGTGCCATTGTGCGGTCGGGCAACTGTCTGGTGGTGTTCCATAACCCTTTTTTCCCTTTCAACCTCTCTTTAAACTTTCCAAAATTTCACTTAAATTCACGTTTACCCCCGCCTTAAGTGCTTCAGTTGTGTGTATAACTGCGATGATGAATGATGTTTTCAAGAGAGGGGGTGTTATTAGATATATGTTATGCACAAATACAGAGGGCAAAAGAAGAAAAATGGACTTGTTTAATAAATATTTCACAGCTGTTTAGGGAGGTATTTCCTCAAAACAGTAGCAATAAAAAGTATCTCAGTTTTAAGGTATTTTAGTGGCTGGGATAAACGAAGCTTTTTTTTATTATATCTATTTATATAGTTGTTATTTATTCATTCGTCCGTCGGTCCGTGCACCCAGCCATCCATTTATTTATCTCTATATCCATTTAACTTTATAATATAGATAGGACCCTAAGCCGTGTATTACGCTGTGATAAAACACGACGGGCATTTGAGAACACGAGGGAAATGTAGAAAACACGAGCCGCATGCGAGTGTTTTCTACATTTCTCGAGTATCCGCTCGAGTATCTGGTATCCGCTGACCAGTATCATGTGACTATATCGCGGGTTTAAGTTTAGAGCTCATCGAGGACAAGTGTGGGACAAGTGTCTTTTTTAGTTGACCGCTGGTCAAGTGCTGGTTTTTGATTGGGTCGCGGGCTCATGTCAGGTTATCAGGTTATCTTGTTGTAAACAGAGCCGTGTTGTTCGAAGGTCGGCCAATGCTATCCCAAGACTATAAAAGTTAACTGAAATATAAAATTTATTTGTATACAAATATTTCTCACTGCTTTTGCTTTGTGTATTTTCAGGACCTTGAGATTATTCAAACTCAAAAGAGAAGACCTAACAACATAAACAGAAAACCTCACCGTTAAGTTAAAAAACTCAAATCAAAATTCTCGCTTATCCTGGGTTAGCTCAATTGGGCTTTGAACATCCCGGTCCAGGAGCTCCGCTTTTAGGCTTGGCTAAATCTATATATTAGTATTATCTAATACCATTCTATAACGAATGCCGTTGGCTGATTGGCTATGCCACTCGCGATCCATTCTGTTGTAGATAGCGAACTGTAGCTCAACAGTGTGCGGTTGTTACCAAAATGACGACCGCTTCTTTTTGCGCTTTCGAAGTCTGTGAAGAAAATTTGGATAAAGTTTCAGTGAACGACTAGTAGATTTATATGACATTATGATATTAACATGAAAAGATGCTCCTTCTTTGCGCTTGATCGCGTATTCCCCTTATATTCCCCTTATACGTAAGTATAATGACTTTGCATAATAAGTTATTATGCATTGTAATGCAAAGGTATAGTTTGAAAAAACAGACACGCATGAATTAAAATACAACAATAAGCTCCACTAAATAAACGAAAAATCAAAGAGATTACTGTTCTTCCTACGCCTTCTTAGTCCGCCACGAGACTTCCCTCATTTATTACATAGTTCCAGTTCTGATGGCAGCCTACCAGGAATCTATATTAACCTATAGCTAAAGATTATTTAAATTACCCTGTGTATTGATTCGGATAGGCCAACCCTAAGATGAAGTACAAGTCTTGACAAAGATTTTTCCGTCTGCAGTCCTCACTCCTTTAAGTAGTCCGTCTTCCTTCATTCCGTTGGCAATCCGCACCAGTTTTCGCCTGTGTGTTGTCAAATTTTCGTTAATAAAGTTGCGGTTTAAAGAGGTCCTTTCCGCTGCATTGGGCGAAGCTAGAAAAGACTTAGAGCCCCCTCATGTCCTCGTGCCAGAGCCCCGCCGATTTTAAAAGAGGGACAGACAGGCCTGGGGATGAATCGGACAAAGATGGCGGACGGAAGTACGGCCATCCACAACTTGACAACGAAAAACCATTTACAGAGTCTCATAAGCCAGAACAACTCCCTTTACCTTTGCGCAGGTGTGTATATCAAGACGTATGTTAAATTATTTATCCACAGGAAGTGGAAATTTCGCTCTTAAAGAGCATAATAAGCGGAAACAGGGACATTCGTTTTCTTAGAATTCCGAGAATTGTTTATTCATTGTTGATTGGTTATCATTCCCCATTACGTCATGGTTATTTCCCTTGAAGAAAAACGCTTCAGCAAGCATTTATTGTTGTCGCAGCTGATACAATTTATAAATCGCAATTGTTCAAATACGTGTTGTGAAACGAACGTGTACAGTAAGTGTTGAAGATCAAAATGTCTTCCCCAGGACCAGGGAAGGGGAAAAAGAAGCGAAAAAATAAGGGACGAGGGGCTGCTGGCAGAGGACGTGGCCGAGGACAAGATTTACCTACTCCTGGAAGACAAGAAGGTGCAGGAAAACTTGTGGAGGAAGAGGAAGTTGAAGTTGAAAGCGAAGAGAAGCCTGCTGCAGGAGCAAGACGATCAGTTCCTGAGCCTCCAAGCTCTACAACAGCTGAATATGACGAACTGCCAGACACAGCGCGAGAGAGACCGAGGGAGAACGAGACCACAGCTATTGAGGAAGTAGGGGAGAGCGGTTGTTTTGCCAAGGCCGAGACGTCCGCAAGTTCTGAAGCAGTCGATCAGCAACAAGAGCCTGGCTGTTCTGCTTCTAGGGCCAAGAGCAAATCAAAAGGAAAACAGCAACAAGTTGCTGGTCCGAGCAAGTTATCTCCGTCATCTCCTTCCTCTGGCACCAAGGTTAAGGGTAAGCTTTAAATGAAGGTGAATCTGTTTACAGTTGGTTTAAATTTATAGTTCGTAGATGATGAGCATATTTGTATATTTATGATAAGATACATGTATCATACATACCTCTTGAACTAAGTGAGGATTCCTTGGTTTGAAATGGGCAGAAACTTGATTCCAATTACGCTGGGCTTTCTGAAACTAACTAGTCTTTTTCAGTCCGATAGTCTGGGCCAAAAGTACCAGCCTGGTTAATCTCAAACCGGGCTGGGTTGAAACTTTCGGCCCGGGCTGAAGCTAGGCCTGGGCTGACATCTTCTCCATGTAATCCCCAATTTGTTTCAGAAACTGGGCCAATCAATTACAGCCCCCGCCTAACATGTTGTAATTTCAGCCAGGCAAATATTTGTCATGTACTCACCCCCCTAGGCATAAGTCCCATGTTTGGAGGAAAAAACTTCAATCACACAGCTTCCTTCTCCTTTGTTCATGAAGATTAGTTGGAGATGACACTGAAATTACTTAAGAGCCAGTTGGCACTGGGTAGTTGTGTAATAAACAGCCAATGATAAACTGAACAGACGATGCGCCATTAACATTCATTTAATTTTTGACAGGGAAAAGTTTTCTCTCAGCACACGCTGGCAAGACAATCTAGAAAGCTCTTTGAAATTTCACGGCAAGCCGGCGAGCTTTGAAAAGTATTCGATATCAAATACAAAGTCAATCGAGGCTTCGTGTTCAAAAGCGTTGCGGCTTCACTTTGTGAATTAAAGGTTATCGTAGATTACTGAGTGCTAAAAAATATCAAACTCCGGTCGCACGTTTCCGATGCTTATTTCACCGAAAAAGTCAACGATACGACACACGTCCACTCAACGATTTTCTCCACACATGACAATCCTTCCTGCGAAGAACCGTTAATACAGAAGTGGTACTTGCAGTGCACTTGTGAGAAACGAGAAAATTCCCATGAGACAGTTCTTGTTTCCTACGAGACAAGTCTCGTTTCTCGTGAGACGGGTCGTTTCTCGCAATACGAGTCTCGTTTCTCGCAAGGCGGTGGTAACTTACATTTGAGCGGTACTATACAACCCATACTTTTGTATGTCATGTATTGGGTTATTCCAGACTACAGCTGTATATCCAATACCTTAATACCATGGGCGCCTATTTGTAATTCTGAGGGAAAGGGAGGTTCTTTGAACTGGAAATCCAAAGGCAATGGGGTACTTAAGATTGGAATTCTGAGTGCTTGAGGGGTTGGGGTGTGGGGGTCTAAAGGGGACAGACAAGAGTGTGAAAGTGCATAAAACTGACAACACTGCTGGCTACCGCAGAAAGCAAGGTACAAGACAAGCATTGATCGATAACACATGTGTTCATGTTCATTTACAGAAGAAAAGCAATAAAATCTGGGTTGTATATTGGGCTCCAGAGGCCTTAAAGTTGATGAATTTCTTGTCAGAAATTTGTTTGCAATGAATGCTGACCTGCCATGTTTGTTGACTATGCGCCAGCAATACATATTGATAAAGAAACTGCTTTCATGGTGTCTGAACAAGTGAATATCATTTGTAATATTGAGGGTAAATTAGGAAGGATTCATACACCTGTTCTAATTTCCGTACTAATTACACACAAAATAATTGAAATTTTTATTCCTTCGCTAGTTATGTGGCTAAATGTAATTTAGGCAAAGTTAACCTCAAAGCAATGCTCTCCTCGTGGATGCAGAAAGCTTGTCCTGCAGCTCCAGCAACAGTCAGGACAATACATGACGCCTACACGCTGTCGTTGCTGTACGCGGGCGCCCAAAGCTTCGGGGCCGCCCAAGCTCTTTGCAGGGACACCTTGTGACCCTTTCACGCAGCCTCGTGCTCACACGAGTTACATTCGCAGCTGGTTCGCGGGCGCCCAAAGCTTGGGGTGGCCCAAGCTCTAGCAGGGGCACTTGGTGTCCCTTACACGCAGTCTGGTGCTTGCACGAGTCAGTTTCGCTAGCTGTCACGCTCGCTAGTTCGCAGTTTTCGCTGTCTTTCACATTCTTCATTCGCTGTTCGCTTCGCATTTCTTGTCCGCCATGGAGTTGGACGGAGTCACGACTAGGCAAACCAACAACAGCCTTTCGGCCAGCGTCTTTGAGCCTTCGACTTCGGGGCCGACTCCGCCATCTTCCTCGCCAGCTGTGTCAACTGGAGCGAACGCCATGTCTTCTCTGTCGGTCTCCACGCCGATCGATCCGACCTTCGTGGCAGCCGTCGCAAACGCTGTTCGCGTCGCACTTGCAGCCGAGAATGGCCTGCCGTCGCCCACCAGCAGTTTACAAGCTTCGCAGAGCCTTCCAGCGGCTTCCTTGCCGGTTTCGGCTAATCTGCCTTCGACGTTTGGGGGCGTTCCGACAAGCACTGGCCTCGACCATCGGGCATCATCCTTTTTGGCGTTCGGAAACCCCGGCATCTATTCAACCGCAAGCATGGTACCGGTACCATCTCAAGGTAGGCCAGCATTTTCTGTTCCTTATTTTGTTTCTACGTTTGCTACGCCTCGCTCGGCAATTCCAACCCCTGCGATCGCCATGAGCGCTTTGCCTTCGCTGCCCACGTGTCCGGTCGTTTCGACTCCTGGCATTCTCCCGTCATTTCAGCAAGAGTTCGTGCTTCCTCCTGGCTTTCCTCCAGTCCCTGCCAAGTTGGTCAGCCAGATTATCGCAGGCAAGTATGTTGACCTCGACGATTTGCTCCCCGCAAACCTCTCCGAAGCAGAGAAGGAGCCGGAGTCACGTGCGTACTTCGATGGCCATTTGGTCGTGACCCCTGCTGCCAAAAAGAGTCGCCGCAAGGTCGAAGATATCGTCGCGTGGTCAGAGACTTTTACTATTTATTGTCTGATCCTGACTTCGTACTTCCCCCATCGCTGGAAGGACTTAACCACTTACAAGCTGCTAATTTTACGCACTCATCGCCACTTTAGTGGTCGTGCGTGGCGTAGTTACGACATCGCCTTTCGCCAGCACGCCGCCGCCTCAAAGCTCGTGGACTGGTCCTCAATGAACTCTGAACTGTTCAACTTCCATACAGCCGGGGCTTCAGTTCGCCCTGGTTCTGGTGATTCGGCCTCTGATTCGCTTGAAGCTTCAGGAACGCCTGCATCGCAAGTAATCTGCAGATCATGGAACCGTGGTCGCTGCTCTTCGCAGTACTCTCATTGCAGATTTGCTCATCGGTGCAGCATCTGCGCGGGCTCCCATCGCCTTGTTGAGTGCTCACTGCGCACTGCGTCATCATCAAGCAAAGACCGTAGGCGCAAGTCTCAGTCCCCACCCGCCACATCCTCCTCTTCCTCCAAAGCCAGTCGTCGTGAGAGATGATATGTAGGCTCCTATCCTGGCCGTCACCCAGTGGCCCTTGCTTTGGTGCTTCTCAGGAACACTTTAACAATTTAGTTTTAACTTACATTGCTCCGTTGCGTCCGTTAGGCAGTTTTGTTTGTGTTCCTACTAGGCTTAGGTACCCCTAGGATATTTCCCTTTTATCCTGAGCTCAGTCGTGACTTCTTTGTTGGCCGAGTCGCTCGTTCACGTTATATTTTCATTGTTGTCTCATCATAATAAAACTCTAGTTTTCTTTAGTCTGTTTGTTGTTCGCATTACGCATGCGTGTATGAAGCCCATATTTACCTCATTTTCCGTTCTCTCGCTCTCTACTCTAGCTGGCCCAGCACTACCTCCTGCTCACGCGGTTAGCCCCTTACATCCCGAGGAGTTTGCTCGCGAGTTATCCAGCCATCCGGATCAGCAGCGAGTCGCCTATGTCTTGCAGGGTCTCCGGCACGGGTTCAGGCTAGGCTTTCAGTCACCCCTTCAGCTTAAGCCAGCGTCTAGGAACAAACAGTCTGCCATCCTGCATGCTAATGTCATAGACGACTACCTGGCCAACGAGGTCATGCTCGGCAGGGTTGCGGGCCCCTTCCCCTCTCCCCCGCTACCCAATTTACAAATCAGCAGTTTTGGGGTTATTCCAAAAAGGGGTCAACCCGGCAAGTGGCGCCTGATTGTCGACCTCTCGTCCCCGGAGGGGTCTAGTGTTAATGATGGCATCGACCCTCAGGAGTTCACCCTCCAGTACATCAGATTGGATGAGGTAATACACATGGTTGCTCGATACGGTCCAGGGGCCCTGATGGCCAAGTTTGACGTTGAAGCGGCCTACCGGAACATAGCTGTCCATCCAGACGACCGATTTCTCCTTGGCATGAAATGGCGTGACCAGTATTACGTCGATCTCACCTTGCCCTTTGGCCTTCGCTCGGCCCCCCTTTATCTTCAACTCTGTGGCAGATATGGTGGAATGGATCCTCCTAAACCAGCACGCAGTTTCCGACCTTCTGCATTACCTGGACGATTTTATCACGGCTGGTCCTCCACATTCTGCCCAGTGCGCTTACAACCTCTCCACTGCCTTAACATTGTGCAAATCGCTCGGGTTACCTTTGCATCCCAACAAGTGCGTCGGTCCGACTACTACTCTGTCAGTCCTTGGTATCGAATTGGACCCAGTTCAGCAGGTTGCTCGCCTCCCGGAAGAGAAACTTGTGGCCTTGAAACAACTCATTGACACTTGGACTCAACGCAAATGGTGCAAGAAACGGGAACTTGAATCGCTCATTGGTCATTTACACCACGCTGCTAAGGTGGTTTGGCCTGGTAGAACGTTTCTTCGGAGACTAATTGATTTGCTTTGCTGCTTTCGGAGTAGGGACCATCCAATTCGCATCAACCAAGAGTTTCGTCAAGACTTGCTGTGGTGGCAGCGTTTTCTCTCTTCTTGGCATGGCGTGGGGTTCTGGCTGTATCCGGGCCTGTCACCAGTGGCCGACCTTGAAGTGACATCCGATGCTGCTGGCTCGGTTGGTTTTGGGGCATACTCCCAGGGCCAATGGTTTTACGGACCTTGGTCTCCTTTCCAGGCCGATCAGTCTATTGCTTACAAGGAGCTGTTTCCTGTGGTCATCGCAGCGCATTTGTGGGGCTCTCTCTGGTCCCGTAAACACATCCTCTTTCGTTCTGACAACCAGGCTGTGGTGGCTCTTCTCTCCTCTAGGACTTCCAAGATACCCGTACTGATGTACCTACTCCGGGACCTTTTGCTGTCGGCTGCGCGTTGGGGGTTCTCTTTTTCCTCTACCCATGTCCCGGGCATTCAGAACAATGTTGCTGACGCTATTTCTCGCTTTCGTTGGCAGGAATTCCGCCGCCTGGCCCCGGAGGCCCAGCTGGTCCCGTGTCCTATTCCTCAGATTCTGTTGGACAGCTTAATACCTCCTTATTAGAGGATCGATGCCGGCATTTTCTGGTTCAGGGTCTGGCTCCGTCGACGCGCAAGTCGTATGCTTCTGGTCAACGCAAATTCTATGACTTTTGCCTTCACGCAGGCAGGCTTCACCAGAATGGGTCTCCATGTCCAGCGGAGGAGTGGACTTTGTGCTTGTTCGTTTCCTTCCTAGCAGACTCTGTCCAGCATTCATCAATCAAGGTGTACCTTTCAGCTGTGCGCTCACTTCATATTGAGCAAGGCTTTCCCGATCCTTTAATCAACTGTTTGCGTTTGCAACGAGTTTTGCGAGGGATTAAGCGCTCCCAAGGTTCGCCAGCAGCCCAACGTCTCCCTGTCACAGATCGTATCCTCTTTGTCATTCATCAGGCTTTGGACCTGTCTTCGTTCGACCATTGCATGTTCTGGGCAGCGTGCACCTTGGGCTATTTTGGCTTTCTGCGTTCAGCTGAGTTTACCGTTTCGAATCTTGCCAGTTTTTCCCCAGAGTATCATTTGTCAGTGTCTGATGTTGCAGTGGATTCTCACACTTCACCGTCTTGCTTACGCATTTGGATCAAAGCATCCAAGACAGATCCCTTTCGGAAGGGTTGCTTCGTTCACATTGGCCTGGGCCGGTCTCCGCTCTGTGCGGTCCAAGCCATGCTCTCCTATTTATCCCGCCGGGGGGAGGAACCTGGCCCTTTATTTGTGCTCAAGTCTGGCCAACCGCTATCTCGTGCAGTGTTGACGAACTGGCTAAGACAAATCCTGTCGACGGCTGGAATCTCAGGCAACTTCTCTAGCCACAGCTTTCGTATCAGGGCAGCCACGGTCGCAGCGCGCAACGGTGTGCCCGATCACCTTATTCAAGCCTTGGGCCGCTGGACCAGTAATGCATATCAGTTGTATATCAGAACCCCTTCCGAGGCGCTCGCTGGTCTGTCCAATCGTCTGGCTTAATTGTGGTCCTGGCCTGTTCTTTCTTCACCCAGGCAACGGTCTGAGAGTATGCAAATAGTTTCCCAGGACTCGTATTACAGCCGGGTTTTGGATTGCAGCGTCCTGCCGGATGATTTGGTAAGCGTTAGCCTTGCTCGCAGGTGGGTGGGTGCCTGGTGCTTGGGGTTTTTTGGAGTCGGAGGTCCCACGTTCCCCGTCCGCTGGCCCCTCCTTTTCAAGCACCATGTAATTCGGAGGTCTGGGTGGTGGCCGCTTCCGGGTTGCCATGGTTACCTCCTTCCTCGCTTAGCTTGGCCCGGCTCCACCAACCTTGAGACACCAGCGCCCACGCTCATCTATTGTTGATGAGTTTAAATGTGGCTAAATGTAATTTAGGCAAAGTTAACCTCAAAGCAATGCTCTCCTCGTGGATGCAGAAAGCTTGTCCTGCAGCTCCAGCAACAGTCAGGACAATACATGACGCCTACACGCTGTCGTTGCTGTACGCGGGCGCCCAAAGCTTCGGGGCCGCCCAAGCTCTTTGCAGGGACACCTTGTGACCCTTTCACGCAGCCTCGTGCTCACACGAGTTACATTCGCAGCTGGTTCGCGGGCGCCCAAAGCTTGGGGTGGCCCAAGCTCTAGCAGGGGCACTTGGTGTCCCTTACACGCAGTCTGGTGCTTGCACGAGTCAGTTTCGCTAGCTGTCACGCTCGCTAGTTCGCAGTTTTCGCCCATCCCACCCGCCCGTGGGTTGGTTCCAGCTTTGTGTGGTTGGTAAGTATTCCACTGAGTCCTTCAGTGTGACGGTGCCTCTTGGTGGGTGGTGGCCGCTTCCGGGTTGCCATGGTTACCTCCTTCCTCGCTTAGCTTGGCCCGGCTCCACCAACCTTGAGACACCAGCGCCCACGCTCATCTATTGTTGATGAGTTTAATAGTCGAAAACTAGTTGCAAAATTGCGACTGAAAAGGAGGAAGTTTTAGTTGCTGAACATTTAAGTCATGAATGCATGTGATTGTATCGGTCACAATTTCAAGCCCTGGGCTTGGATAGTTAGATCTTAAAGAAATACTTTTAACATAAATTATATATTGAACACTGTATTTCCTTTGATACATTTAATTACTTTGGGGCACCTACTCGATTAGTTTCATAAGCTATTTAGGTGTCCCAAACTCCTCACAATCAACCTAGTATTAAAACTGTTTGTTTTCCATTTATCCCTTTTTCTTTTTTCCTCTAACACTGTACTTCTTAATTGCAATTGTAAATTTTCATTAGTACTATTTATTATCTTCTAGATGTAATTTGTATATAATTATATGTATTCTATTTTTCTTTTTCTAGCACTGTAAAATTAATGTTTGTGTGAGTTTAAATTAAAATTGATTGATTGATTGATTGGTAAACTTCTGGAAAGATGTAAAATCATAAAAGCTCTTTTGTTGGAAGTCCTAGGGAGTCAGACTAAGATTACAGATGCAAGTTGAAGTAGAAAACAGAAATCCGGAAGGGAGGGGGGCTAACAATTTTGGAATTCGGAGGGCATGGGGTAGGTGGGTAAGAGCATTTTGGAATTTCCCAAGGCAAAGGGGGGGGGGGGGGGGTTAAAATGTTCATGCTGCCCATGGTGGGGTATGGATATTTTCTGGAATCACCCATTGAACAATAAATTATGCTTTCAAGTATTAAGTATGTCTTAAATGTGCAATTGTTTTAATCCCCTACACGAAATACTAATAATAACTTCATGGGGGGGGGGGGGGGGATTTGAATATAATGTTGTAAATGTCTCATGCACTTTTTAAAATGCCACGCTATATAGTATTTTGTTGCCTTGCAATCATTTCAATCTAAAGTTCCAAGCAGACTTCCCGCAGGCCTAGCCAAACAAATGTCTTGTAAGAACAAGTCCATCTCTTTCATCATTAAATGCATTTACTCTCTAACAGCTTCTTGCTAATAGGGATTTAAATTGACAGTAATTTACTAATTTAATGTCCAAACTCGTTGAAAGGCCATGTTTATATCCGTTCAAGTCTTTTGCAAAATTTCTCTGGGTCCAAAGTTCCCTGCCTTGGTTGGGAAATGTGCTGTGATTGGGCTACAAGCATAGCCCTGTGTTTCAGTAGGGTAGGGTGAGGAAGATTATGTCTGCACAGGAGGTTAAGCTGTACTCAGGCCTATGGATCAACCTTTTCATGCCTATCTTAAATTTTTGAGCTGCTTCAGTTAAGGAGGGAAGGGTAAAAAAGCTCTGTTTGAATAAGGGTTTAACTTGATAATTTACTGTTAATTAAAACAGAGTTTCCAAGGAAGAATTATGTACATTCTACAAGAATATGCATCACTACTATATCAACTTATAAATAAAACATAACAGGAATTGTACACTGGAATGCAACAGGCTGTATACTTTGAATCCATCAATCAATTTTAATCATCTGCAGGACCTCCAGGTGCGGTAACTGCCAACACCACAGCCTCTACTGTGTCTTCCACTGTGACTGCTGCTGAGGCAGCTAGTGTACCAGCTGCTGCTGCTTCTGCTACTGTTAAGACAGCTAGTGTCCCAACCGCCACTGCTGATGATAATCAAGAAGTAGAAAAAATAACAAGAAAGCTTGGTTCCAGCTTGACTACTAATGGTAAATGTAAGGTCAACATTTGCACAATTTGTTCTAATTCTTTTTCACAGGTAGCAGCTAACATGCATGTTCAGGGCTTGAAAAAAGTGCCATCCCAGTTTGTCCCAGACAAGTAGATGTTCCCTCTGAGCAAGTTACAACTTTTCATTCTCACTTGCAATGGGCAAGGGATCCAGCAAGTCATCTGCCAACTGAATCTTCAAAAAGAGCAAACTAAGACTTGCCCAGGGCTAGCAAAATTTGAGCGCTACTTGTCCCCAGGGCAAGCTGGAATTCAAGTTTATTTCAAGCCCTGATGTTGTAGGTCAAAATGAAATTCGGGTTAAAATGATTTTAACTTAGTTTGATTCTCAATTTTCTTTGTCTTCTAACCCTAATTATTCATGATCCATAAATAATTAGGATTATTAGTCAAAGGAATTTTATTTTGACCAGCAACGTGTACATTGCAGCCTTGGAAAGACAATCAGACAAATGGATGAAACTATTTGCTTTTCATTCAAATACACTTTGTCATTACACATTGCCAACATTAACACTCGCAAAACAATACTGCACCTACACTGTAGCTAGGAGCTTTGTACTGTACATGCACCAAGTTTCAGGGTTATGGCGGCAAACTTTTAGCACACTTGCCCGCGATTTTTCACCGAAGAACTAGAATTTTATACAAAATACATGTATTATGCTCATGTTATGTTTAACATTTCATATCAGACAATTAAGCAGCCTGAAATGTTTTAAAAGCTTTTTGGAAATGTAAATGAGTGTAAAGTTTCGAAATTTGAAGCGTACTACAGGGAGAATTTTTGTTTACAGTATTCTGCTTTCTACGTATTTGTTCAAGAGTGAATCATGCAAGTTTGTGCACACACTGTCATATTACCATGTTTGTTTCTGCACGTACATACATGTACTACCTTTAACCAAGATTTATTTTCTGCCAAATCCTGTTTAATGCTGTTTGTAAAGCCTTCTCACATGTTCAAATTAAATTTGATTGCGCGGTTCCAGAAAATCCCCCCACCCGACGGAGGGTTTTTTCCAGTTTGACCACCCCCCCAACCCCCCAGAATTCTCCGTTCCAGGGGACTTCACATTACTCCCCCCACCCCCTGGAATTTCCATGAGTTTTCCACTTGGTCCCCCCTACCTCTAGGAAATTGCAAATCCACAAATACATGTACAAGGACTTAATTAATTTATTTTGATCTACTTTGTCTCTGTAGTTTGTAAATGATAGGAAATTTCATGCCTTAGAATTTTTTAACTTGCCACACAGAATTTTCATGTGTGAAATATACTTTTCAAGTTTAATCTTGTAACTAAACAGCTAAATGAAATCTTCGCTGTTGCCGTTCACGGTTACAAATATGTCAAGACAAATGGCATCGTATCGACTTTGCTAACTCGTAACTACATGGAAACGATGAAACTATTTGATAAATGTTAGGGGAGTGGGAACAATATTTTTCTAGTCGGCCATTTTGTTTAAGTCGACGTCGAACATGCTGCTCAGAGGTGTGCCTCAGTGCTAATAATATGTGTCGTCTGGTGCCGGAATAATAATAGAAAATATATGACAAGGAATCTTACGTCTATGTCAACAGATAGAACTTTTCATTTTTCTTGGTTACCTAAATCAATTGGAAAAGTATGTGTTTATTCTATTGCATTTCAAACCCTCTGGAAAGAAAAACTCTTTATGTACCCCCCTCCCCTTCGGAAATTTGTCTCTTAGACCCCCTAACCCTAGGAAGTTCTGTGTATGGATATTTTCTGGAACCACACCTTCTGTATTCATATTGCTTGACAGTATGGATTTCCCATGACTTTGAATGAAAAAGCGCGACAGTTTGTCTAGACAAAGTTGTATATTTCACGCTTGAACAAACACCGAAAAACTGAGCCGTTCACTACGCTTTGTTAGAAAAGGAATTTAAAAATAAAAATAAAACTTCTAAACAGGTAATTAAGTGTTGTTGTTGTTCTTGCTGCAATGAAACTTGTTGATCAAAATAAAGATCTTGATGCTGAAATTATATTAGCAATAATATTTAAAGTGTACAATATGAACACCACATGCATTTTTAAAGTAAAAAACGGTTTCTAAAGGAAAAGAGTAAAATTTTGATTCAGGAAGATTTTGGTCACATGCTAAGCAACAGGTCCCATTTGACAGCTGGGAAAAATAAGCCTTGACAAAAACGCCTACAAATTCAAGCTTAAAGCTGAAAAATTATTTTGAACCCTGAGTTTGTTATGCACGGGCACTGTACAGCATTATTAAGCCTGCAGTGTCTGGGTGCAGCCCAAAGAGATGTTGCAGTTGAGGAGCGTTTCTGGCTTTCTTGCAATTGTTCCGATTCCATCAATATTATTGACGGCCCATCTGTAATTATGGTTGTAAGTCAGAATGATTGATTTAAATTACTTCAAGACCATTGTACTCTAAAAAAACATTTACCAAATCTGATTTGCAGTTTTCGAACTTGAAAATGCCTATTGTCTCAAGTTATTTTTAATTAATTTGTTAACGTATAAAGTTATTTCCTCTCCAACACACAGCTCGTCAAACTCAAGGAAATGGTGGACCACATCCCCCTAAAAGACCAGGCTATGGTACTGTTGGCCGCCCTATAAGGTTAAGGGCAAACTTTTTCCGCCTCATTATTTCACCTCAACTATCAGATCTCTACCACTATGATGTAGAGATTACCCCAAACAAGTGTCCCCGATCAGTGAAAAGGGATGTTGTGAATGAAATCATCAGGAAGTACAAAGATACAACATTCCAAGGTCACCATCCTGCTTTTGATGGCGAGAAGAATTTGTATAGCAGGATCAAACTTCCTTCAGCGAGTGTATGTTTAGTTGAATATTTAGTCTTACTACTGCGTACATGTAAAACTCCTGAACTGTAAGGGTAGAGATCTCATGTATATTAGAGACAACTCCTTTTACATTTCATCATCATCATTTCTCATAGTGCCATTTAAGAACATTTAACTCCCATAAAAGGTACCTAAAAGTATGGTACCTCTCGTGAAGTATCTATTAATAGTAACTCCCATAAGGAGGCAACTCTGTTCCCACGAGGGAGTAGTTCTTGTAAAAGGGCACCTGCCATAAAGGGTCACATCCCATTAGGGAGCACTTCCCATTAAGGCACACCTGCTATAAATGGGCACCTTGCCACAAATGGGCACCTCCAATGAAAGGCCACCTTCCATAAATTGATAAAAGTAATCTGTCTGATAAAGGTGCACCTTCCAGAAAGAGGTACACACCTTGCATACTGGAGCACCTCTGCTAAAAGGTACCTCCATATCATAATGAAAACTTATGCCCCTTACCTCCCCCATACCTCCCCCATAAATACCGCTAGTTACAGGAAAGCCCTCTGCAAGAAGACTGCATCACTTTGCAAAAAAAAAAAGCTTGTCCTGAGCACATGTACTTGACTAACAGCACTATACGATAGTTTGGGTTTATCAACTGAGTTGATAATGTGAATTGCCCACCGTAAAGAGATTTGAGAGCTTTCGAATCTCTTTACAGTGGCCAATTCACATTTATTTATCAACTCAGTTGATAAAACCAAGTTATCTTGTAATCTTTAGAAACTTACCCCCTTTACATGTATCTAGCAGAACTATATTTGAAAAATTAATTAATTTAGCACTTTTATGTTTCTCAGTATGTTTGTACTCAGTGCTTTTTAACTAATTCTGAAGGTTGATTTGTTCTGACCCTTGAATAGGCTGAACTTAGCGTCAAGTTGGCTGGTGAGGATGGAGGAAGAGACAGGGAATTTAAGGTCACTTACTTATTCTAAGTAGTATGTATATCCTTACAAAACATATTATGCCTCCACCAAGCACTGCTTTAGACACTTACAAGTGCTTCAACGTCTGCTGCATAAATGTTCAGTAATTGATGCAATATAATTAATATTTAAGAAATAGAAAACAGTTATGAAACACGAGTGAAAGTTTGGGAGAACGAGAAATGCTGTGTGAGTTATAGAAACACGATTTTAAACCAATCAGCGTGCATATTTGCTTTGGGTTATTTTCTAAAATGTAATTGTACATTTAACAGAAAAGATGTAGACAGGCAAATGTATTCAGTAAGGCCTTTTAAGACAGTCATTTCCCAAGGGAATGGGTGGAACAACTGCCCATAATTATGCAGGAGCTGGTTTCCCCAAATTCCTCCCACGTTCAAGTGTCCCCCTCAAATAAGCTCCCCCCCATCTTCTCCTAAATTTGAAATAAGTGCCCTGGCCGCTAATTCGATGATTTATGGTGAGCTTTTCAGAAGAGCTGTTGTGTGACCTTGCAATATGATATATAGCTCATCATAAAATTGTCAAAGTTGTTGTTGAATGGGCCCAATAATTATTGTCTGTGGGCACAGTTTAAGGTATCAGTGTACCCCAAATTCGATTATTTTTCCAAAAATTTTTTTTTCGCTTTTTCAGATAGATCGTATTGCAATCTTTCATTTAAAAAAAATTCTATGAAAAAAGATTGATCCTAAGCAAAGTTATTAACAGAAAACGTTTCTTCCCATTAATTATCTCTAATTGATAGCTGTCAACACGTTGTCACGAGAAGTAAACTTGCATCACGTGACAGACACTATGTTCGCGAGTTTCACACGTTTGTGTTTGTATTTCTAAAATTGGTCGTCGACGTGCTGCTTCGAGTGTTTTGCTTTTGTATATTTTAGATTGAAAAGTTTATGGTATTTCTATTCCATGTCGTCGAAGAAAAAACGAAGTACGTGTCCTTTTGCAAGCGCGAAGAAACCTTCAAAGAGGAAAAAGGTTTCGAAATCATTCGATAAGGATTTCTCTAATCATGAGTTTGTTTGGCGCTTTCGCCGTTCGAAGTTGTAACTTCTTGATCTACACGCGTACGTGCCCGTTCGTTTCCTGTCCCTTGTTATTGAGAACGCTTTTTACCTGTCTTCGGCATCATTCAACCTGTTTCGTTAGATGGATGGTGATTCTGCATTAGCAAAGACATTTAAAACATGGAAAATGAAAAATTTAAACGAAAATCATTTCCTTACTAACCTTATACGCGAGCGGCGGAATCCAGATCTTCCATCTTCCATATTTCCCGCCAGGAGCAACATTTGAGCCCGCTTTGTTATTGATATGAGCTCATTTGTTAAAGTAAACTGAGCCTTTACTTGGTCTATCAACGGGTAATTAACTTTCACACGTTTTGTGTAATTATCTCATTACACCGGAAGAACGCCCAAAAGTATATTTTTCTTCGTATCTCGAAACGAAAATTTCAGGAAGTGAGGCGCACATTTTGAGTTCGTTTCCGGCGAGTTTTCAACGTTTTTCGCTGAAATTGGGAGAGAACGTTGCCCGATAATCAGGCAAAAAAACGGTGTCGGGGAATTTTCATTTTTGGCTTCTTTCAAAAGTTATGGCCTTTTTTGTGAAGAGAATGTATGTTTTATCAACTCTCAAAGTTTAACTGCGTGTCAGAAACAAACCAGACAAGTAATCAAAATTTCCCGACACCGTTTTTTGAGTTATTTTTTTGTAAAAAAATATCTCTTAGTCGGCGCGTCGAGTATGTTGTGGACGGGTCAATGGATCAGTGAGTCAGTGAGAGATGTATGTATGTCACACCAATCAGATCGGATCTAATATAAACAGCCAATCAAATTTATTGTTAGTTACAAAGGTAACTTGGTATTTTTTGTTTTTCACAAGGAGTAAATTCAATTAGACGTCACGCATCGTTGCTTCTAGTTCTTACGAAAGGTTTTAGAGGAGACGAGACTATTTTGATTTGAAAGAGTTCGAACGTTTACAATAGGTACAGGTTGCTGTGTTCTTGTTGCGTGCAAATATAACGAGATATTTTTATTTTTTTGTTACAAATGGTAATTTGACACTTTTGTTTTTCACAAGGGAGTAAATTCAATTAGAGCTGGCAAATCACCACCACTTGTTCCCACGAGATGCTTGCTATTTTTAGTTACAAATGGTAACTTGATATTTTTGTTTTTCACAAGCAGTAAATTCAATTAGACGTCACGCATCGTTGCTTCTAGTTCTTACGAAATGTTTTAGAGGAGACGAGACTATTTTGATTTGAAAGAGTTCGAACGTTTACAATAGGTACAGGTAACGATTGTTTTGTTGTTGTTGCATGGAAATATAACGAGATATTTTATTTTTTAGTTACAAAGGGTAATTTGACACTTGTTTTTCACAAGGGAGTAAATTCAATTAGAGCTGGCAAATCATCACCACTTGTTCCCACGAGATGCCTGCTATTTTTAGTTACAAATGGTAATTTGACACTTTTGTTTTTCATATGGGAATGAATTAAATTAGACTGTCAACGTGTCAGAGGTGTTTTTTTCTCTTTCTTTTTTCGGTATTAAAACATCATCTGTCAATACTCCATGTTTTATTATGGAAGCACAAAATACACATATATGGCTTGCTCCTCTACAAAGAAAAAATTCACAGCCCTTTCTTTGCGCACCAACTCAAAAACCTACCCAAAAACAATCACCCATTCTCTCTCGTTAACATAAACAACGCCAAGGCCTTCACTTCGCCTCTTTCCACTCTCAACATAAACCAGGCAGCCAGACTTTTAAATCAAAATTGTAAGGCCTACTATTCGTTTATCTTAGAGATTTAAGATCGTATGTATATCATAAATTCTCACTTTCTTTCGTGCTGTGCATCGTAGCCAAAACCACTTGTCAAATTAACTAAATTGTCACTGTAAACACTCCCTTAAATGCTCCTATTTTCATAACCTTTTATAATTAAAAAAATAACTCTTGCACGCCTTGCGTGCCTATGTTTAGAGAAAGGTGTCAAGAAGACATAGTGATGTTTATCGTGTTCTCCCGATCAAATCTGACCGGAAACGAACTTGATTAGTGAACCTCTGTACTTTGGGAAATAGCGCGCTATATTCGGAAAACCGTACATTTTTTTATGTCGATGAATATACCTTCGTAATCTACAATTATTAAGCTCTCAGAAAATATATACTTTATTGGGGTTTGCGTCAAACGTCCGACTGTAAAGCGGGGCCAAAGAATGATGGTCATTTGGGGTACACTGATACCTTAATGCTTGGATTAACATCACTAGTAGCCCAACCCAGATCCCACTTTACACGGTCATGAACATAGAAATTGCGAGTTCAAATGCCTGTAGAAATGGAGGGATTTTATCAATCAAGATGATTTTTTTGCTGAACTAATCAGGGAAACTAGTGGTTTTCATTAAAGAAAAAAAACATTTTGGGGGTTTCTATTTCGTGGCACTTTAAAACCAGGGAATTTGAATTAATGAATTAAGTATATAGAATTACTAGTCTAGCTTGCTTCTAAGAAAATATTCAAATGTAATTTTGTCAATTATTGATTGCTCCAGTTTTGTTTTTGCATTTGTAATCTAATGTTAAACAAACTGATGTTATCCCAATGACATCTAAGAGTAGATGGATAGAATTAATCTAAAATCAAAATGCTTGCATTATCATGTGTAATTATAGATTTAAGTGGTGTATTGGGATAGCTGATGTCTATCAAAGTAGTATTGATTCTCCTATTTTTTGTCCTATTTTTTTGAAAGAAAGTTCCTATTTTTCCTATTTTTTCCATCATAACTTTCCTATTTACCTATTTTTCTGAATAACTATGCTGCTGGACACCCTGAATGTATTAGGTCCCTTTACACATAAGAAGGTTTACAATGTCCTTCTTTTAATTACTGTTTTCATACACTGTAGGTTAAAATCCAGTTTGCAGCAACAGTTAGTCTCCTTGAACTAAAAAACTTCCTGAGCGGTAAACAAAATGGAAAAGTTCCTCAAGATGCAGTACAGGCGTTAGATATTGTCGTGCGGGAGATGCCATCATTCTATTACACACCTGTGGGGCGATCATTCTTCCCGTTTGATGAACAAGGGAGACCCCTGGGTGAGGGGTGTGAGGTGAAGTTTGGTTTCTATTCAAGTGTTAGGCATTCTGAGTGGAAGGCTATGCTGGTGAACATTGACGGTAAGCAATATGATGATGATTTTAACAAGTGAACATATATACATTGCAGACCAGGCTGTCATTTGAAGGGCCAAGCTAGGAACCAGAGAGTTTCATCAGCTACTCATGATGAGTCTGTGTCCTCGCTTGACTCTAAACAAAACAATTAAGATAGAGCATCTCTGGCTAAATAGTACTGTACACTTACCAGCTGATCACAATGATTATCTCTTCAAGTTGAGATTTTTGATTATCACGATATCAGCCACATACTACAGTAATTGAAAAAGTTAACTTACAGAGACTATTGCATTGTCATCAATCTTGCATCATGCTCATATTGTGTATTTATTAAAAACTGGATCATTGGATAATGCAATTCGAGAGTTTTCATTGGCTTAGCCATCATGGGCTATGAGCCATTATACCATGCTCTACGAATATGGTAAGCGTATGCGTGATTTTTTTGAGGCATTTTTATTCTTTTAAGT
>OZ026604.1:6795071-6835071 GCA_964020085.1 Micromussa lordhowensis
AGAAAAAAGTGAGATGTAACCGAAACAAAAGCAAAACAAAGCAAAACTATTTTTTAAAAGGGTCCTCCAACATGGCAGACTGTACAGTTATAAGTGGCTTGTCGGGTATTGACGACCAACCAGTGCTGAAAGATTGAAGTTTATACTTGTTCATTTGATTAGGTGGAAAGACTGTTTTGCAAATGGGCAACAGACCTTCCTGAACTGCAGCTTATCATGGCTGTTCTGCCAGAAAAATCTAAAGATCTTTACTCAGAGATAAAACGAGTTGGCGACAATGTGATTGGAATTCCAAGCCAGTGCGTTCAGTCAAAACTTGTGCAACAAGCGAAAGCTCAAGTCTGTGCCAATATTTCTTTGAAGATAAACTCCAAACTAGGTGGAATCAATCAAGTTATTGATCCGTCAGAGAAATCACCCGTCTTTAGAGAACCGGTTATCATTTTTGGTGCTGATGTAACACACCCCTCTCCCACTGAAAATGGGATTCCATCTATCGCTGCTGTTGTGGCCAGTATGGATGCAAATGCAACTAAATACTGCGCACGGGTTCGAGCGCAGAGACACGAGAAATCAGGAGGTGCCCAGGAAATTATCAATGATCTGGCTGCTTTGGTGAAAGAACTTCTTATCGAGTTCTACAAGGCCAACAGGAGACTTAAGCCGTCCAAGATAATCTTTTATCGTGATGGAGTCAGCGAGGGTCAATTTGACCAAGTTCTGGTTCATGAAGTGCGTGCTGTTCAGGAGGCCTGTATGATGCTGGAAAAAGACTATCGCCCAAGAATCACCTTTGTTGTGGTCCAGAAACGCCACCACACAAGGCTGTTTTGTGAAGACAAACGAGATGCCTCAGGCAAAGCTCAGAATGTACCTGCAGGCACAATTGTGGACAGTGGTATAACGCACCCATATGAGTTTGACTTCTATCTGTGCAGCCACTTTGGAATCCAGGTAATTTGACGCTATGTTACCCATGGGAAAGTTTTTTTCCCGCTCTTAAGATGATTTCCAGTCCGTACTGCGCACTCTCGAGAATTTGTTTTGCGCTTTTTGCTTTGCTTCATGCAAGACATCACAAAATGTAAACGTTTCACAACAACTTACATGACTGAAGTAAATTAAAAGTTTCAAAACAACCGCCATTATGGATGCGAAGCGGTCGAAGTTTTATGGTTCGTTCTTTGTTGTATCAAGTCATGAAAGAACTTCGCAGCTGTAAAAATCAATGAAGCTGTTGGAAAAAGAATTTGAAAGGCCTCAAAGATAAGGTACAGTATGTGGCTCGCAACAAATAACATCGCTTCACGTTCCATCGAGTGGGAACTTATAATGTTTATAAACTAATAGGCTGCTGAGACTGTGCGATACGGACTGCAAATCATCGTTAACTTAGTCAGAACTCCAAGTTGTCTTACAATGAATTGTGATGAAAAAGTGACTTTTTAAAATTTTTTGTAAATAGCGCATTGTGGCTCAAAACTGTTTCCAGCACTTTCCAAAACAGATTTTGATGGGTCATTTTTACCACTCTTAATGCTACAATCATGGTATCAAAAAACTGTTCATTCATTTGTGAACACATTGTTATCATTTTTGTGACACAATTGATAGATTACCCTAGCAACAGTATGACCTGTCAAAAACACCCTTTATTTTAGCTCGAAGTACTTATATTTCAAAAGCGGTACAGTGATATTTTTCTATATTATCAAATTTTGATTAGCAGGATAAGATGCAACTTTATGCAAAGTTTGAAAAACCCCTGTACATAGTATTCAGAGCCACATTAAATTTCAAAACCTTAAAGTGGCTATGAACTCCACGTTTAAATTTTTTTAAAACTTTGGCAAGAGTTGCGTCTTATCCTGCTAATCAAAATTTGATAATATAAAAACAATTTCACCATGCCACTTTCGAATAACTAGCCCTTAAAACTGTTATTATGGGTGTTCTTAGCAAGTCATACTGTTGCTATAGTAACCTATTGTGTCACGAAAATTATTACTACGTGTTCACCAATGATTGGACAGTTTTGTGATACCATGATTACAGCATCCATTGATAAAGAGTTGCTATAATTACCGTTAAAATCCAAGTCTTGGAAAGTGCTGGAAACTGTTTGAGCCATCTTACACCATGAACTGAAGTTAAACCAATCTCGGGGTAAGTTCTTTTGGGAAGATTCTGGTCAGGATTTGTATTCCAAGATCACTGAGATCACGGTGTATCAAATGAACTGGTGAATCCACTCTGGAACATTATTGGTTGGTTCCTTTGATGGACCATGATCCGAGTCACCTTGGAACACAGGTCCTGATCTCGATCCAACCCTGTTCCCAGGGTTTCTCATCCTCCCGTCCCCTGGAGTGAGAGAGGGGCCAGAGGATGAGAGACCCTGGAAATGAGATTGATCTCGACCATCCAAAACTGGAAACCACTTTTAAACTTGCTTTATATAAAGACCCCTGGTGCTCTCTTATCAACCAGTCATTCATTACGTCTGTCTGTCAGTTTGTCTGCCTGCCTACGTATACCTGCCTGCCTACCTGTCTGTCTGTCAGTTTGTCTGTTTGTCTGTCTGTCTGTTTATCTGTCTCTTCTATACACATCCCACCTACTTTTCTGTTTAGAAGCAGTCGATCAGTTTATCCCCTCCTTTCCTTGCCTTTTCTTATTAACTTAGTTTCTGCTGACCAAGTTTCTTAATGGTAATATAAAGGTTCTTATTTTTTAACTTTCCAGATAACTCCCCTCTCCATCCACAGCCCGTCTCCACTTTTTGTTTAAACATCAGCTTACATTGTATGTAATACGTGAATGAAGTCTTCGTTTTAGACAATAAAGGTGTAAAATAATTTCTCCTCAGGGAACAAGCCGACCTACACACTATCACGTTTTGTACGACGATAACGCCTTCACAGCAGACGGCCTTCAACAGCTCACTTATCAGCTGTGTCACGTATATGCACGGTGCACTCGCAGTGTCTCCATGCCAGCCCCTGCCTATTATGCACATTTGGTAGCATTCCGAGCCAGACACCATGTGACCAATGGTGGAAATGGAAGGTACTTCTTTTGTGGCGAGATTTTCGTCAAGTTCTCTACTCTCGTGGGCCCGTTTGTTTGTTTGTTGTAATTGTTCTTATGTTAAACATTTTAGGGGCGGTGATACTGTTGATTTGGAGAAGTGTGCAAGAGCCATTCAAGTCAGCGACAAAATGAAAGGAGCGATGTATTTTACGTAAAGGTTTAAGTGGATAATTCTGTGTAAATTAATGTAACTTGAAATATCAGGTATAGAGAAAATATGAAAACATTAAGAAAGAATTAACTAGTGATAATACGTCATCAACGTCATCATGACGTCCTTTTCCCTGCAAGAGAGATAGGACAGGACATTACCCTTTGGCGAGAAGATATGAATTCTATGTTCGAGTGGCAAGAACAATATCTCACGAGTGAGGGTCAGTGAGGTATTGTTTTTACCATGAGAACATAAAATTCATATCTTCGAGCTAACGTGTAATGTTCTTTCTATTGTATAGAGACTTATGGCGGCGTTTTTGACGATTTTCCGAAGATTTCCGACCACTTTCTGAAGATTTTCGAAGATGCTCCAAAACTTGTCAAAAGGTCACACGAACGTTGCCGAACATGTTCCAAAATTTTCCGAAGATTGCCGAAGACTTTCGAAGAAGACCCAAAGATGTTTCGATCATACACCAACGAATTGAAGTGCAATTTAAGATACAAACTTGATATCAGTGAAATCATCGATATCTTCACTAGTGAGGATATGGAAAATATGCCACTCGAGTCCCGGATGTGATTTGGTATGAATTTTACGAGTGGTGTATTTTCCAGTAAAACACTCGTGTCTATATAATAAAAAGTATTAGTATATACTAAAACAGTGGATAGCGTTGATGGCGCGCGCTGATTGGCTCGTCAAACTCCGGATATCCTGTGCTATTTATCTCCGAGCAACTCGAGAGAAAATGGCGCCGGTTTGCATCCGTGAAAAGCGAACAAATCATCCAAATTAATTTGTTTTTGGTGTTTATTATCTCACTGTTTTAGTATATACTAAAACAACTATTCACCTCAGTATCGGTGGCTAGCGGTGAATAGTTGTTAAATAATACATGAAGATGTAAATGCTTTGATAAAGATATATATGAGTAGCGACTGTTTATACGAAGACGTTTCCCAATGTTCCTTTAGTTTACAATGTAAAATCATAGAAGAGCAAACAAATAGACTAAAAACACTAGAGACAGTAATGCACCAAAATACAATGACTCGCAAGCAATGGTTAAACAATATGTTTCGATTTGTGTCCGATACCCCAAGAAGGAGCTGGGAGTTTTCTTAAAGTGCTGCTGCGTTTTTGCAGACAAATAGTAGGAAAACGAAGCGTAATGTAACTGTATTCAGGTTGTAAACACGAACATCAATTTACCTAAGCTATCAATATATAAACTAAAAGAGGACGTAAGACTAGTTTAGAGCTTTCTGCGTCACTGAATGCAAGAAAGCTTAGTGAACATCGTTTCTTCTGAGTACTGATGGCACAGTTGTTCGTGGCTATTGCTAACCCAGCATTAAACAGCAGTTTTCCTGTTGTGTAAGCGGGGATTTCAATGCTAATTTTCAACCCAATATTGAGTTTAGCCAGCATGAAATTTGTAGTACAAATGCAAGAAATCGCCAATGAAAAGTTGTAAAAATATATTAGTATTTAACATCAATCACGATTGGAAAAACGGGCTAATTATTTCTTAAGAGAAGTAGAATTGGTGTTCATTCGAAAATCGTATAATTGTTGCTTGCGGACTGACTCGTAAGCAATCTCTATTTTTCAGGCTGACCTACCATGAGTACCTGGAGCGAGTTTAGTTGCATTTTGCTGTTAAATAGAGCCTGGGCACGAGTCAGCGTTACGTCCAAACCTGAACAGTTCTTTTCAATTTTGTAACAGCTACTAAAAAAATGCAAGTTCGTAACGTATTTGGTATAAATATATTTGTAACATTCTTTAGTTCCTTACATAACTTAATTAATTTACAATAATATCGTTTTAAAAAAAAATTAAATATATATCAACATAATTATTGTTGATTATTGTTCAGGGGAAATTAAATAGAATAGAATTTGTTGGGAGGACATTTTTCGTATCTAGTTATTCACACTTCTTACTATTCAAAACCATACACTAACAACAATAATTACAGGTTAACGCACTCAGCGAGTGAAATATGGCCTCGTGTGGTATTGAAATTTCTCGTTCATTGTTAGTGAACTCGTGCAGGTAAATCCCGATAATTCACGAACAATGAGCGCGTTAACATTTTTATTATTCAAATTGAATACACTGCAAACAAAAATCGTCAAACTTTGAGTCAGCCGAAGCCATGGTGTAATGACAGTGGTGTATTGAATTTACACCACGGCTTTTACACCACGATAATGACGTCAGGGAGGTTGTTCGTCACAAGCCAGTTCACGTGGTACAAATCTACCAATCAAAAACTCAGAATTCTTACAATGTATGAAATTTGAATAATAATCCTATCTATAACAAAATTCTCGATTGTGATTGGTTCTCCGCGCGCCTATTTGTCACGCAGTCGGCGCGCGATCACGTGGGTGTCCAATTTGAGGTGTCCGATTTGAACTTTTTGTAATCGGATACCTGTAATTGGATACCCACGTGATTTTCACGTCAATTACGTGCGCTTTAATGGTTTCCTTAGCAAAGTTTTCTACAGTTTTCAAAACTTAGGAAAAGCGCTACAGACGTTTTCGCTCAAAAGAAGTTCTCAAAAGACATTTTTAATTTCGAAATTTGTTATAGATACGATTAATTAGTAATTGGACCTCGTGCCGTACCATTCAGGGAGTAATCGTGCTCGTAATTTCAAATCGGCCTCGCGCTTCGCGCTCGTCCGATTTTGAAATTACTCGCTAGATTACTCCCTGAATTGTACTCCACTCAGTCCAATTACTATTACTAATTATAATAATTTCTTGCGTATTTAATTAGATTATAACATTGTGGTTTAATAATTAAGCTAGGATGAAATATTGACATATTTTTTTGAAAGTTATTCAAGGTGATAAAGAAGATGCAAATTCGCTAGAGAGGGCGTTTTTGGTATCTTGTAAAGCTGTTCTATTTTGTATTTTCATAAGAGTTTGTTTACGAATAATTGGAATAATTGGTTTATCGTGTAATTTGCAGCTATAAATATAGTACCACCTCGTGAATAGCATCGTGTAGTTAAATTTCTTTACTACCTCTTAATTATGCGGACCCTCGGTTAGGCCAAAAACGGTTTTCTTCAATGGATCGGTTGACCTTTGAATTATTCCTTGCATTGAAGCACTTCATAACCTCAGTATCCAAGGAAATTACAAAACGACAATGTTTGAATGAATGGTCAAATTGGAAACGTATGAGTGTTCCAGTGTCATTTTAACATTGGCGATTCTGCAAAATGTTGTAGTTCGTGATATAGTTTTTTTTTAGCAAATAAGTTAACACGTAGACTCAAGTTTCCCCCAGGATAAACTGTCATAAAAAATACAATTGTCTCTAATATTTATAGTAATTAAGTATACATTTAGATTATAATATTGGTGGTGAGAGTCAACAAGGAAAACTTTTATAAGAATATTGTTTCACTTCGTGAATGATTAGGGTGTTGGGGAATTTGGTTTTGATAATTCATGATATCATGCTCAACCTCATCCAATAATTGTTTATTAAAAAACTACATCATTGAATAGTGTAATTCAAGAGTTTACATTGGCTTAGCCATCATGGATTATGAGCCATTATACCTTGCTCTACAAATATGGTAAGCCTATGCTTGATTTTGGGGAGCGTTTTTATTTTCATGTTATTTTAGTTTACCTGTACCATATTTTGGGGCGTTTTTAATAAAACAATTATTCCACTTGCCTTGTTGAATATTTAACAATTATTCCATGAGCGCGCGTTGGATCATCTCATATCCAACAAGCGCGAGTGGAATAATTGTTTTATTAAAAACGCCCCCAAAAAATAAAGAACTAGACTACAATGAAAACAAAAAGGCCAAAAAAAATCACCATACGCACGCCATGTTTGTAGATCATGGTATCGGCTCGTTCTCATATCCAACGTGCGCTCGTGGAATACAGTAAACACCCGCATATAAGAACACTGATTTTGGAGGTCAGGCTGATCAGGTTCTTATATATCGGGTGCTTAGTGAAAAATCAGCCTGAAGGTGTTCTTAAATTGTTCTTAAAAATTGGTGGTGGAAATCAGAACTGTAACAAATATACAAAAAATAGCCTGAGATTAAATTAGCATATTTAATGTAAAAGAAAATTAATAAATATCATGACAAAAAAGAAATCAGCCTTATTTGTAGTTAACAAGTGAACAGAACAAGAAAATACGCATCAGTATCTGGGTAACTGCACACCTACCCACTAGATCATTTGAAGAGAAAAAGCTCAAAGTAAATACAAAACAGCATCACAGCTGATGAGTGAAGTTATCTGGCAGCAGGCCTTCTGTATGATCAGAATTTTTTGGGGTCTTATCCATTTTATAAGAACATTTCATATTTCCAGGCTGATTTTGTTCTTATAAAAATGGTGCTTTATTTGCCCAATTTCAGCCTGGTGTTCTTAATCCATGTGTTCTTATATGCGGGTGTTTACTGTAATTTTCAAGGTAGCCAAACACAGTGTTTGATACCTGTGTTTCATTCTAAAACCCTTGATCCTTTGGTCGCCAAAAATGGCAACACGCAGTTAACAACACAAACTTCGGTACTGACGTTTGTGCCGTTACCATGGCAACTCTTTCATCCTTTCATCATCTTTCCTCATTGCGCCATGGGACGCATAAGGCCGCATTTTCATTCTTTCAATCGCTGTGAAAACAAAAAAAGCTTGTAAATCACTCGCCTAACAGCTCGTGATTTACAAGCTTTTCTCGTGTTCTCCCAACATCCCGCGTGGTTTATTACGCCGGTAAACCCATAGAAAGAGTGGTCTGTTCAATAGTAGTGTAGTTTGAATTTTAGTGACGTCATGTGAAAACCGGCAATATGTTAAAGATAATCTACATTTTTGGTCAGGTTCTTATACATGTGGTAAGCAGCCGTTGCTATGGCCGTTGCTAAGTAAAAAATTCATACCACTGTGTACTTTCCTGAAATTCCACACTCATGTAGAGGAAAATTCGGCAAGATCGTTTCAAAATGTTTTTGACCAGCGATCAAGGGTCTTAAATCTTGCATTTTCAAGAAATAGAATTTTTCATGAACATCACCATATTTTAGGGTGGCATTCCATCTTTGTGAGATCTGGGAGGATATGGTTCAAAGTCACGTGACCTGAATGGTTTCCAGTCCGTACTACGCACTCCCAAGTCGTATCTGTTCATGGAAACTTAAAAAGTATGACATTTCGTTGCTTGAAAGAACTGAACTCAGAAAGGCTGACCGTACGGTTGGGGTTAACTGTATATAATTTCCAATATTTCGTCAGGCACGGCCTGACTTCTTCAGGGAATGTTTACAACTGAGAAAAGACGTTACAATTTAAACAACAAAGATAAAAGCCTATATAGTATTACAATAAAATGTGGACCGTTGAAGTAACTAATAAATGACAAGATAACAAAAATAGAAAACAAAAAAAGCTAAACCGTTGAACAAACTAATGAATGACAAGATAATAAAATAGAATATAATACATAAGGGATAAGTAGGTTAAACATTAGATTAAATTTCTTCTCGTTTGTTGATACCTTTGGGTTCAAGAGTTTGACCCTTTTCGATAAGGTACGCTTCCATGGCTTTGCGTAACGCGTCACGAGATGAATGTATCAGTTCTAGTGGTATAAGTTCTATGTCGTTAGGTGAATGATTGTGGGAAAGAAAATGGTCTGAAACTGCAGTGGGTCTAGAGGAGGGGGTGGGTCTGTCTACTGGTCGTCGGTGTTCATTAAACCGGTCTTTAAGTCGTCTTTTCGTTTCACCTATGTACTGTTTGTTGCAACGTAGACAGTGTATCATGTAAATAAGATTTTTAGAGTTGCAGTCGATATGATCATGAATGGTTCTCATTTCCCCAGTGGCAGAAAAAAGTATAATTTGTACGGCCGTCGGTGATATAGCGGCAAGTGATGCAATTTTTGCGGCAACGAAAGGATCCTATGAAGGCCTTTTACGGACAAAATATCGAATTTGCATATATCCTTGTTATGTTGCATATATGAATGCTATGCGCAATAAATCAATAAGCAAACATGTTCGTTATAAACTAAAGGTGTCCGATAAAACTAAAAGATGTCTGACACAATTAAAAGACGCTTGGTAAAAGTCAAGGATGTTCAAATTAGCTAAAAGATGTCCGATACAACTAAAAGATGTTTGATTTAAAAGATGAGGAAATATATAAAAGATGAGGAAGCGGAAATGATTTTGCAAAACAGGAAGTGATGTCATTGATAATCTTCCGTGTAAACAAAATGGCGTCTGTTGGAGCTGCAATTTGGCTTCCAGACACAGAAACGTTTTTCGTGGAATTAGGTACAATTATTTCGAGAGCACAGCTACAACGAAACGCTGCGGCTACTCAGTTCGATTCTTCAGAGTTCTTTGTTCGCAGACTGGAAGAATACGAAAGAACTTTAAGTGTTCTAACTACGAGAATCGAAGAATCATACGCACAAGAAATTACCTTAATCGGTTACTTAAACTGCTGAATGTTAGATCCGGAGCTGCTGGAACTACGCTGTTCCGCCATCTTGTTCTCCAAATGCGAAGCTTTTCCCGCGCGCGGGAAAGGATATTACATTTCGTGACATCACTTCCTGTTTTGCAAAATCATTTCCGCTTCCTCATCTTTTATATATTTCCTCATCTTTTAAATCAAACATCTTTTAGTTGTATCGGACATCTTTTAGCTAATTTGAACATCCTTGACTTTTACCAAGCGTCTTTTAATTGTGTCAGACATCTTTTAGTTTTATCGGACACCTTTAGTTTATAACGAACATGTTTGCTTATTGATTTATTGCGCATAGCATTCATATATGCAACATAACAAGGATATATGCAAATTCGATATTTTGTCCGTAAAAGGCCTTCATAGGATCCCTTGGTGAAGTTAGTTTGTTTATCAGTACGTAATTTAGATCTGACTAGAATGTCACTAAGGTTGTCGGTTCGTCGGAAAGCAACAAGAGGTGTGGTTTGAAAGACGTTGTTGCATCGTGGGGAAGACGAAAGGATTTTAAAGTGTCTTTGTATGATACTTGATACAGAACGAAGGGCAGGATTGTATGTGATAACAAGCGGAACGCGACTGGGTTGGTTTGTGGTAGGCAGACTGGGTTTGAGTGTTTCATTGCGTGTGATTGCGTGGACTCGTTGGATTTCTCTTTTAAGAAAAGAGAGGTTGTATCCACGATCGTTAAGGTATTGGATGAGTTCATTGGCGCGTAATGTGAAGCTTTCGTCGGAAGAGCATATGCGTCGTAATCGGAGAGCGAGGCTGAATGGAATGGCTCGTTTAGTATGTAGAGGGTGACACGATGATTGTAGAAGGTATTGGTGTTTGTCTGTCGGTTTAGTATAGAGATCGGTCTCAACTTTGCCAAACTGGCTAAGTGAGACCTTGACGTCGAGAAAAGAAGTAGATGTCGCTGAAGCCTATTTCCCTTTCGTAAACAAGCGATGCCATTTTTAACGGTCGATGCCATAATTGGTAACCAAGCTTGCCAGAATTAGCAACCAAGCCTTTTAGAGTGGACGATGCCATATCTGCTTCTGTTCAGGCCTGGACACGGTAGAAACTGGTTATAATTTGTTGAGGGAGTAAAACGCACTCACCAAATACTTAATTGTTCATATTCACACTGGTTTGCTTGCGGTTAGCTTTTATTTGCAGGTTGGGGCAGCTCTATCATTAACATTTAAGAATGTCACGTTTTATAATTAAATTTTGCGGAAATTTGGCGGATGAACCTGGTAGTGTAGTGGTATAAGAGGGATGTTAAGAAACAGAGGTTCCAGGTTCGATACTGGGTGGTTAGTAACATTTTCATTTTTCTTTATATTAGTAGAGAAAAATTTGTTGAGAAATTTTCTAAGTGTTGCGAAAATGGCATCGCTTGTTTACGAAAGGGAAAATTGCGTCGCTGAATGGGATGAAGTGAATTTGATAGTGGGGTGAATGTTGTTGAGGTAAGTTATAAAAGTGCGTAGTTCGTCTTCTGTGTTTGTCCAGATCATGAAAATGTCGTCTATGAAGCGCCACCAGGTGTGTGGCTGGTGCGGTGCATGTGTAAGTGCGTCTGTCTCGAATTTGGCGAGGAATAGGTTAGCGTATGATGGAGCCATGCGTGTTCCCATGGCTGTGCCGTGTGTTTGGATGTAGAAGGTGTCGTTGAATTCAAAACTGTTCATGGTAAGAATCATCCTGATGAGGTCGCAGAGAGTCTTAGTGCGTACGGTGGAGGTAGACTTGTCACGGGTGTCGAGATAATGTCGACAAGCATCAATGCCTTCGTTGTGTGGGATGTTAGTATAAAGTGAGGAAACGTCTAGAGTGACAAGGATAGCGTTACTAGGTAAGCGTCCAAGTTGGTCAAGCTTGTTGAGGAAATGTGTAGTGTCTTTGATGAAAGATGCTGTTTTATGGACCAGAGTTTTGAGATAGTAGTCAACGAACTGAGGGATTCGTTCGGTGGGGTGACCGTTGCTGGAAACAATGGGGCGTCCTGGGTTACCATGTTTGTGTATTTTAGGTAGAATGTAGAATCTACCTGGTTTGGGATCAGTCTGTATGAGAAATCGTTTAGTTTTGTAGTCAATGAAGCCATCTGTGTGCAGTCGTTTAATGTAGAATTCTACACGTGTTTGGATGTCACTAGTAATGTCAGTGTCAAGGCGTCTGTAGAACTTAGTATCGTTAAGTTGTCGTAAGCATTCGTTAATGTATCAGTCGCGGTGCATGATAACTGTACCGGATCCTTTGTCTGCTGCTTTGATTATTATGTCAGTGCGTCGGCGTAGTTGTTTAAGGGCGTGACGTTCGCGTGTCGTAAGGTTGTCCCGTACTGGTTTGGGTGTTAGGTTGAGAATGTCACGCTCTACTGCACTGATATAAGCGTCCAAAGCTATGTCCCTATGTTGAGGAGGTGTCCAGGTGCTTTTGATGTGGAAAGGATTATGGTCGATCTGAGTAGGAAAGTCGTGGAAATATTCCAATAAACGCATGCGTCGAGAGAACTCGTTAATGTCAGCTCGGACTTCGTTCCAGTCTATCTGTCGTGGCATGGGGCAAAATGTAAGTCCCCTCGCTAGTAGTTGTGTCTCGAGTGATATTGCTAAGATTAATGACAGAGTTGGTGTCAAGTTGGATGTTGTGATTGTTTCTCCTCCAGTATCTTGTAGTACGTGTGTTACGTCTGCGTCTGCGTCTGCGTCTACGTCGTTGCTACTTACATGACATAAATGTAACTTACAGGAGGCTCGTGCATATTACCTGATGAAAAAACGTCGTACCTGTAAAATCAAGGAAACTACTTCAAAATGCCGCAAAGATAAGGTAAGCGGTCTCACTCACAGATATCAATCTCGTTCCCAGAGCAGGGCACGTTATCCTTCCTTGCAGAAATATTTGAGTACGGAGACTGCGCAGTACAGACTGTAATCTTAGTTTGGCAAAAAAATTGCGGAGTCCCGGTAGGGTCAGGTAGGGGATCCAGAAGGGGAGCTAGAAGGAGGTCCAGGAATGGGATCCACGTTTTTTTCTACACTGGAGAGGGCAAGAAAAAAAGATAACAAGGACGAAAGTAGAAGAAAAGCTTTCTTTACTTCTCTCATCCTCCCCTCTCCCCTCTACCCTCCCCTTAGCAAGGCCTGCTACGCGGGGGAGGGGGGTTACTCTTATTGCTGGGCCATGCATGACAGTTGCATGACGTCGATGGAACTGTTTCGAATCAATTGTGGTAAATGCCTAAGGTTTTGGACTTTATAGCCAGTGTTGTAAGTAGTTTAATGATGTCTTTAAGTTTCAGCGATCCTCAGCTTTGGTTGTGAATCTCTTGATTCCCGGCTTGATTTTAAGTCTGCGATCGTCTGCCGGAATCTGAGAGCCGCTAAGTGCATCTTCAACTCTCCGTTATATATGTCGGCGACGGCAATTGCAAGAAAGAGTAATAATTTTGTGTGCAATCGTCTAAGCTGAAATGTGAAGAATGACAGTATTTTCTGAACGATGGTTTAGAAATAATGTTCAATTGACTTGAATGGAACTTCCAGCCAATCGCATGCCCCAGTAGGAGATACAGACATGGAAGGAATTTCCCGTGGTAAGTATCATTGTAAAATATAGACTTAGCAAAGTTCCTGGGCCCGGATGTTCGAAAACCTGATTAAGCTAACCCAGGATAAGCAAGAATTTTGATTTGAGTTTTGTAACTTTACGGTGAGGTTTTCTGTTTATGTTGTTTGGCCTTCTGTTTTGAGTTTGGATAATCTCAAGGCCCTCAAAATACACAAAACAAAAGCAGTGAAAAACATTTGTAAACAAGAAAAATTTATATTTCAGTTTACTTTTTATAATCCTGGCTTAGCATTAACTGGTTTCTGAACATACAACCCGGCCCTGTTTACAAAAAGTTAACCTTACATGAGCCTGTAATCCAATTGAGAACAAGCACTTCGTCAGCGGTCAACTTCAAAAAATCATGTGACCTCTGAACACAGGAGCTCTAAACTTGAGCCCACAATAAAGTCATGTTATATTGGTCAGCAGATACCTTGCTGTGACAGGTGTCTATTGACTTTAAACATGGATGTCCAACATCAAAGAAGGATGGTATAAACCAAGGGTGCATGTCTCTGTCAACCTATTAGCTAGCTGCCATCTTGTGTAACTCCGTTGTCGCCGTTGCTGTTGCCGTCGTCGTGCATACTTGCCCATCAGCAATACCGTTAGCCATGATAACCATGAGAAAATCAATTCATGGGTTTCCTTTTCTTTCCTATCTGGGTATGGGACTCCGCTTAGTGGCCGCTTGGGCTGCCGGATTTCTGTTATTATGTTTGTTTTTTTGTGTACTTTGGATTTAAACACGGAGATCTACGTGGGAAGAGGGGAGTGATAAATTAATGAAGTTTGAGTGAGGTTAAGTAAGATTTGCATAACTTGTCCCTATGTTCTCTTGTCAAACTTATTCAAATTTAATTAGTTTAAGATTATACATGCAGGAACCCTGTTAATCTGGTCACTAATGGGCCACGAAAATCTGGCTGTATTAAAAGGGTGGCCGAAGTAAATAGGAAATTTAAATAAGAAAATGACTGACTGAGCTTTTGTTTGGACCAGAATAAACCAGGCATAGTCAGTTAAATGGCTTGGTGCAAGACAGGCGTAAGTGACTTTTTCGGGTAAAATTTTTTCCTTCAAAAGTGCCTGAATTTTTGCATGTGCTTTTCAAAGTAGAAAAACATTCTCCTGTATCTTTTTTTGGGCTGAAATGCTCTTGTTCCGCTTTGTTATGTGTTCATTGTGCACGCTTCGTTTTTCTCAGAAGCAAAGTGCAAACCAGCTGAAAAAAATACAAGGGAATGTTTACTACTTAATTGAAAAGCACATGCAAAAATTCAGGCACTTTTGAAGGAAAAAAAAAATTTACCCGCAAAAGTCACTTACTCCTGTCTTGCACCGTGCCATTCAATTGATAAAAAAAATTGACATTGGAAATATATAATTGATTTATTCATTCAATCGATATCAGTTGATAGCAATTGCTGATTGCTATTGATTGATCATATCTACAATCGATAACTGAGAGAAAAATTTCTTTATTGGGTCTTTATTGGTTGGCAAAAATCAATGACAGTCGATAATACCTGTCTTCAGGATTATTGATTGTTATTGAGTGAAAAAAAGATTGACCATAACCACGTGGACTATTGAAAGATGGCTAATTGTTACTGTCTAAAATAACATGCAGAACAACATGAGACAGGCGTTTATCTTCAGCATCATTATTGACATAACATGACAATTTGAAATTAATTATTCAAAGTCTAGGTGTAGTGATCTCTTCTCCAGGCCTTCTGGGGTCTAAAGCAGAATCTTCAGGCATGTGCGTTCATTGTTGTGCTATCAACTGCATCCTGAAAAGTACTTCTTCTTTTACATGTCAATATTTATGGTGGCAAAGTAATTACTGCCATACTACTATATTATATTAATTTTCCTTTTGGCCTACTCCGAGATCTATTCTTGCATTTGTTTCCTAATGCTAATAACTGAAATCACTAGAACACTGACACTGTTGTTTGTTTTGCTTTATCTTACATTATAATGAAACTGGAGGGTCTTACACTGCTTCTCTGGCCTGAGTTTTTTCCAGTGTTTTAAAGTGGCAAAGAAAGATGTTAAGCCCAAAGTGTTAAAGTTAGCTGTTTCTGTTCCTGTTCTTTTGTTGACGATTGTAAAAGATACACAGGCTATGATACAATGACTCAATAAAACCATTACAGACAAATTTTGTCAAATATTTTATCAGTGTACATGTAACTTGTAAAAGGCAAAAATAATTTCTGATAACAATCAATAATGATTGATGAATCAGTCATTATCGATTACAATCGGCAATCAATAACAATCAAACTCATAACTTTTTTCTTCATCGGTTTTCATCGATTGCTATTGGCAATTGTCATCAATCTTTGATTGATACCGATTGTTATCAATTGTTATAACCCACCCATTAATTTTCGCGTGATTTTATTGGCTACTTTATGTCACGTGGTCTAAATCGCCGGACAGTTATCACGCAATAACCCCTGCCCGCGTCAATATTTGTCCTCTGATTGTTTCTGTTGAGGAAAAACAGTCAGCCCAAGAATTTCAACTTTTCTTTTCTTCCGTTAACATGGAAGGAAACCAAACTCGTTTTAATGAGTGTAGCGACAGTGACATTGAAAAGCTTGTGCCACTGGCTTTTTTACCATGTTTATGCGAGGTTTAATTGCGAAAAAGAAAATTAACGGGAGGCGTTATAAAATAAATAAACCTCTTTCTGGCTTGCTGGTATGTCGGCTGATTATGTCCTTGGCTGAGAGATTCGTCCTCAAAATTTCACATTCGCCCTCGAAGCTTCGCTTCTCGGCCAAATGTTCATTTTTCGGACATCTCTCAGCCGCGGACATTATCAGCTGACATTCCAGCCGCCTGAAGGGGTTTATATACTAAATATCGATTATCCGTTTATCAAAGGACTTAATGCCTGGAATAATAATAACAAAGTGGCCATGTTAACAGGGTGACCTTAAGGCGGTCAGTGTTTTACAAAACGCAGACTGTGGACTGCAGACTGGGGGTAAAATGCAGATTGAGGGTAAAATGCAGTCTGCAGTCAGCAGTCTTCATTTTACACTGACCGGCTGTGAGGCAGGGTTCCACTGTAACATAATATTTAAGAATTACATTTATTCTTAGGTTTTTTCATTTCTTTATCACATGTTCAGTAGGTACTGGAATCCTCTATAAGTATAGGGTTATCCTTGAGCTAAAGCGATTTGAGACATTACTACTTATTGATATTTATTGTTAGTTAATGTGTTCAGTCTGCATTTAACCCCCTGGTCTGCAGTCTGCAGTCTGCAGTCTGCATTTAACTCTTGCCATTATTTAATGTGGCTAAATGTAATTAAGTTTGACTGATCAAGCCAGTGCTGCTCAGCGGCCTTTTAGGGTGACCATACATTACAGGTTTCATACAGGGTTTTGCAGGGCTTCATACACCTGTTTTGCTTACCGCCTGTGTAAGAACATGCAGTTTGCCTTGAGCGCCATTTGTGCTTTTAGAGTAAGTATCTCCACCGCGGACTGTGTCAGTGTGGCAGTGCCTGGTGGTTACCATTCTCAGGGTTGCCATGGATACCTACGTGCTCTGGTTGAGGCTCATATCTCTCATATCTCGGTCTCACCATGCATCCTTTAGGCACCTTACCCAGCAGCTTATCAATTGGCGATGAGTTTATAATTAATATTAATATAGATTTAGCCAAGCCTACAGGTGGAGCTCCTGGGCTTAGAAGTGGTTGCCTTTGTACCTTTTGTACTTTTTTTTTCATTAATTTAAGGTGGTGCTGAACCTCGTTTGGTATTTTTTTGCTGACTTGGAAGAAATGTCTCTTATTAAAATTAGTAATAACAACAAGAACAAATTAACAACAGTTAATTAATTTTGTAAACAATTTTTTTTCTGTAGTTAAGGATGGCACACCCACAGATGAAGAATTAGAAGAACTGGGTGATAAAATTGTAGAAAACTGGAAAAAGCTTGGACGTCGCCTAGGTGTCACAGACCCAAAGCTCCTGGAAATAGGTGAAGCTCATGACCAAATGTCCGAAAAGGGATACTATATGTTGAAGCATTGGAAACAAGAAAAAGGTTCTGCTGCAACGTATCAAGCATTATGCGATGCTTTAAAACATAGATTTGTACATCGCCAAGACTTGGCCGAGCAGTTTTATTACATTGATGGTAAATAAATTATGATGCATATTTTCTACTTTTACTAAATAATGGCGGTATAGTGGTCTAGAGTTTAGTGTGATGGACTCTGGATCAAGCAGTCTGTTATTTAATAAACTGAACAGCAGTTATTGTGACAGTTTTAACTTTTTACTTGATATTTTTAGCTCGGTTTTTCACCTACTGGTATTCTATTTTGAAGCCATCGTTTGGAGTTGTCACACATATGAGAGTGGAGGGAATGTAGCATGGTGACCCCAAATGATGACTGTCAAGGGGTCTACACTGCAGTTTTCACTTACCGTGGATTAATTAGTAGGAAATGACTTGAAAATATATATATACTGGTATTTCTGTTTGAGAAAATAGAGACTGACTATTTCAGGATTCAAATCCCATCTGGAACTCACATGTTTTCCAAGTTGGTATAATTTTTGAGTCTACATTTAATACTAAATGACTTGTACAGTAAAGTTTGGTACTTGTAGTATACAATATTGATGGAAAATGAAGTGGTGTCAAGTTCATTATTGGTTGAGAGAAATCAAACAAGGAGGAATTTTACATTAAAAATATCTAGCTTAGACTATACTTAGACACTGAATTGCTGATTTGAAAAAATAGTCTTGCTTTTTATTTGAGGGAAAATGAACTCATTAGGCATGGCTGCAAGTGTCTGGTTTCATCTTGGGTTGAAAGAGATCTTTCTTGTAACAGTGTGAATTTGTTCTAAAGTCATAGCTACACTGTATTTGAAGAGAAATTGAATTTTCTGATATGCAGTATTCAGGCATCATAGGAGGTCTTCCTTAAAATGAATAGACTCAGTTGCTGGTTCCAAAGCCAAGTTTTTGTCATGCAGTGTAGTAAATGTGGATATAAGTACTGGTGACAGTAATTTTCTTTTTGAGGCTATGTTGGATCCAATCAAGACAGGATGTCAAGTCAGACATCCACCATCACACAGAGACACCTCTAAGGTGCACTTGTTATTTCATGTTATATGTTCTGGTAATGTTATTTTCCGTATCCAATGTTACATTGATGTATATGTTTGGAATATTTAACAAACTGAGCAACTTTTAGCCAAGACCCTCTTTTTCATGTTTTTTTGCAATAATTTGTGCAAAGTAGTGCAATATTAATCATCTTGTAACTGACATCTCCATGGCTTAGTACAGAATGAGGGGAGAGTAATAATAAATAAGCATTGCAGTTTTAATTTTGGATGCTTAATTCTCGACCCACAATAATTAGATCCCTTTGATTCATTTCATCATTGTATATTTTTATTAAGGACCCTCTGCCAGTCAGCTGCCTGCTGGCCAAGTGCCAGAAGAAAGAGTGACAGGAGAAGTACCTGGTGCTTCTGCAGGTGTATATACTGGAACTTCAGCCCAACATCAAGAAGATTCCAGTAGAGTGAAAAGAAATCTGAAACGGAAACGTTCAGATCCAAGTTTGGAAAGAGGTATTCATAATAAATGAGAATGATTATGTTGAGATTATTGGTCTAAATCATACAATTAAACTTTTAGTTCTATACTTTGTGGCCATGATTAGTTTGGAACATACATGTACCTAAGGAGACGTTCTATTTATTTGTTTTTCTTTTTTGTTTCTGTGGTTTAATGATGGTGCATTGACAATACATGTATTAATACCTGTGCAGACTAAGAATTTGTTTCAGATGTATTATGCGTCATAGCAAATATGGAAAATAGGACAGATAAAACTCCCAGATGTATAATTCATCTTGGTAACTATGAGAGGCATAAGAAAGATGAACTTATCTCACCTGTGTATCGCCCACTCAGCTAAATCTCTAATCAAGTGACTCACAAATTACCTGAAAAGGTAGCTTGTATTGTCACCTTGCAAGAATTTGTCTGTCTGTACTACATGATTTCTTGTAATTGGCCACCTTGACGTGTAACCAGTCGACGTCATCCTTTGATGAAAACGTCATGATCTGCATCATAAAGTGACCATGTCGTGAAACAAATGATTAACATACATGTACATTACTAGCAATCTCTGACTGTACAATGTAGCTCTTTTTGTAAACACACAAGTTTGATATCTGGTATTTACCTAGGTGTTAGACACATTAGACATCTGCAACACACCATTTGCCTTAGCTTCCTAGGTAAATGCGTATATGTATACATCTTAAAATACAGTGTAGTAATCAATTGCCTAATTCCCGCCACTTCTCTCGCCACTGCTTCTACACGTGTTCTTTCAGCATTCATCAAAACTGCTAAACGTAAAGGGTTTGATTCTGAGTATCTTTTTTTGCTTTGTTTTCGTTTTTGTTTCTTTGTTTGTTTGTTTATCAAACTTGGGTCCAGATGTATGAATAGGTACATGTACATTACTGTACAGCTTACATGTCAGTTTAGCCATCAGTTATTGACCTGAGTGTATTAATTTGTTTAGACCTTTTCTTGTGCATTGTGATTCCAACTCTCATCAGTGGCTTTGCCAGTAAAGTATTGCTCAGGATTGAATACACTTCACAGAAAACTTTTCTTTTTGTAGTAGCCTATTTGCAAATGCTGTGAAATAAAATAAGAAAAAAATCTCTAGCTATGAGGCCAACTGGGAGCTGGTCACTTTGTGAGTTGGTAACATACCCATAGATGATGAAGAATGTAAGTGAATATATGGAAGATCATAATTATATTTCGAACTGCGGAGAAAGATATGATTGATCATCACAGTTATACTCAATCATACTTTCATATGGCTGTGTACTTTTAAATAAAGTGGGTGTATGAGCATTGAAAATTAAAGTTGACTTGACTATAATCACGGGAAGGGATGTACATATTGTACCTACTGAATATGTCAATCCGTTTTAATCACCTTCAGAAACTCCGAGTGTGGCAACTTCTCTCATCACTGCTTCTACTGTGCGGCCCACTGCTGTTGTTGTTGCTGCTGGGGTTGCTGCTGCTGCTGCTGCTGCTGCTGGTGGTGCTGCTGCTGGTGCTGCTGCTGTTGCTGCTGTTGCTGGTGCTGTTGCTGGTACTGCTGCTACTGCTGCTGCTGGTGTTGTTGTTCCTTCTCCTGCTGCTTTTGCTGCTGCTGCTGCTGTTGCTGCTGCTGGTGGTGTTGCTGCTACTGCTGCTGCTGCTGCTGGTGTTGTTGTTCCTGCTGCTGTTGCTGCTGTTGCTGCTGTTGTTGTTGTTGCTGCTGCTGTTGCTGCTACTGCTGCTGGTGCTGCTGGTGTTGTTGCTGCTGCTACTGCTGCTGCTGCTGTTTTTGTTGCTGCTGCTGTTGCTGCCATTGCTGCTACTGCTGCTGGTGCTGCTGGTGTTGTTGCTGCTGCTACTGCTGCTGCTGCTGCTGCTGCTATGGCAGTTGGTGTTTCAGCCGCTCCTGTTGAATCTGAACGTGAGAAAAGTGTTCGTTCCTTCTTCAAGTTTGCTAAAGGTAAAGGGTTTGATTCTGATTATTAACTGTAAGCGTTTGCAAAAGTTGTTAATCCTTTTGCTAGCAGCATGCACACTTTGAAGGGGTTGATTCTGAAGGGGTTGATTCTGATCCTTTTTTCACAGCTAGCATCTTGGGTGTACATTTTAAGCTTAAAAAGACAACCAAATGAATAAAATGCTATTACTTGTAACCAAAATAAAAAAGACTACTGCAGTTTGTTAGTAAACAATACGGACTAAACAAATATACCCAAAAGGGTAAGGTAAACTTTACCTGTGTTTGACCGATCAGGGAGCAGTTTTTTAATAGCCGTCTGGCCGAGTAAGGTTCACCCATACCTGTTGAATCTGAACATGTGAAAAGTTTCCTTACACGTCTTCTTTCCTTCTTCAAGTTCGCTAAAGGTCAGCGCGTCAGCGCATTACGTCTTTGGTCATTGAAATTGACTCCACGACTGAAAGACTGATTCCGTCAAGACCTTGTCTCGAGGTGACATTCTTATTCTGGCTATCTGTGTACACTGGTCAAAGCTATTCAGTTTCGGGAACGTCAACTACTTATTCTGATCATGCGGTTACCTAACGCCCCCCGTGCAAGCTTACGAACGTCACATTTCTGCGTTTCCATCCCCGCCCGCTTCCCCAGCTTTCTTGTATCCTGGCACACCCATCACCCACTCCGTCTTTACCACCAAACTGCGCAAGGTTTTAACACATTCTGGATTTCCTTCTTCTCAGTTCTCCGGTCACAGTTTTCACTGTCGTGGCGCGTAGTTTGCCTTTTGTTGTGGTACCCCCGTGGGACTGATTAGCCTTCAAAGGGGACTGGTCTTCAGATGCAGATTCTTCCTACATTGCACAGCCCCTGTGAACGTCGCCTTTCATTGGCAAAACTACTCGCTGAAAATATACCGTTCGTTAAACTTTTTCTTTTTCCTTTCACCTCCTTCTTCCTTTCTGATTTTACTTTGGGCAAGCCGCATCAGGGCTGTGATGGTTTCTTGCCCCCCTACCCCTGCTGCGGCTTTGCTTTATCCGGCAAACAAATAAAGTCTCATATCTCTCATATCTCGGTCTCACCATGCCTTAGGCACCTTGCCCATCAGCTTATCAATTGGCGATGAGTTTATAATTAATATATAGATTTAGCCAAGCCTTCAGGTGGAGCTCCTACTAGGCTTAGAAGTGGTTGCCTTTGTACCTTTTTTTTCATTAATTTAAGGTGGTGCTGAACTTCATTTGGTATTTTTTTGCTGACTTGGAAGAATTGTCATAGAATACTTAATATAAGAATTTCTTAATATTAAAATTAGTAATAACAGCAACAACAAAAACAACAGTTAATTAATTTTTTTCTGTAGTTAAGGATGGCACACCCACAGATGAAGAATTAGAAGAACTGGGTGATAAAATTGTAGAGAACTGGAAAAAGCTTGGACGTCGCCTAGGTGTCACTGACCCAAAGCTCCTGGAAATAGGTGAAGCTCATGACCAAATGTCCGAAAAGGGATACTATATGTTGAAGCATTGGAAACAAGAAAAAGGTTCTTCTGCAACGTATCAAGCATTATGTGATGCTTTAAAACATAGACTTGTACAGCGCCAAGACTTGGCCGAGCAGTTTTATTACATTGATGGTAAATAAATTATGATGCATATTTTCTACTTTTACTAAATAATGGCGATATAGTGGTCTAGAGTTTAGTGTGATGGACTCTGGATCAAGCAGTCTGTTATTTAATAAACTGAACAGCAGTTCTTGTGACAGTTTTAACTTTTTGCTTAATATTTTTAGCTCGGTTTTTCACCTACCGGTATTCTATTTTGAAGCCATCATTTGAGGTTGTCACACATATGAGAGTGGAGGGAATGTAGCATGGTGACCCCAAATGATGACTGTCAAGGGGTCTACACTGCAGTTTTCACTTACCATGGATTAATTAGTAGGAAATGACTTGAAAAATATATATACTCAGGTATTTCTGTTTGAGAAAATAGAGACTGACTATTTCAGGATTCAAATCCCTGCTGGAACTCACATGTTTTCCAAGTTGGTATAATTTTTGAGTCTACGTTTAATACTAAATGACTAAATGTACAGTAAAGTTTGGCACTTGTAGTATGCAATATTGATGGAAAATGAAGGGGTGTCAAGTTCATTATTGGTTGAGAGAACTCAAACAAGGAGGAATTTTACATTAATAATATCTAGCTTATACCCCACATTCACACCAACTAAACATGTTTAATTAAACCAGGTTTAGAAAAATGAAAACTTTTAAAGAAAAACTGCAACTCAGGCTTTTATGCAGGATTTAGATGAACTTGAACATGTTTTTTAATTTGTGCTGAATTTGAAGTAAAAAATATCAATAAGCAGCTTTTATAAAGAAAACAATTTTGAAACCGTGTTTAACTAAACAACTTTTAAACATGTTTAAGCTTTGGTGTGAATGGGGTATTAGACTATACTTAGACACCGAATTGCTGATTTGAAAAAAAATAGTCTTGCGTTTTATCTGAGGGAAAATGAACTCATTGGGCATGGCTGCAAGTGTCTGGTTTCATCTTGGGTTGAAAGAGATCTTTCTTGTAACAGTGTGAATTTGTTCTAAAGTCATAGCTACACTGTATTTGAAGAGAAATTGAATTTTCTGATATGCAGTATTCAGGCATAATAGGAGGTCTTCCTTAAAATGAATAGACTCAGTTGCTGGTTCCAAAGCCAAGTTTTTGTCATGCAGTGTAGTAAATGTGGATATAAGTACTGGTGACAGTAATTTTCTTTTTGAGGCTATGTTGGATCCAATCAAGACAGGATGTCAAGTCAGACATCCACCATCACACAGAGGCACCTCTAAGGTGCACTTGTTATTTCATGTTATATGTTCTGGTAATGTTATTTTCCGTATCCAATGTTACATTGATGTATGTGTTTGGAATATTTAACAAACTGAGCAGCTTTTAGCCAAGACCCTCTTTTTCATGTTTTTTTGCAATAATTTGTGCAAAGTAGTGCAATATTAATCATCTTGTAACTGACATCTCCATGGCTTAGTACAGAATGAGGGGAGAGTAATAATAAATAAGCATTGCAGTTTTAATTTTGGATGCTTAATTCTCGACCCACAATAATTAGATCCCTTTGATTCATTTCATCATTGTATATTTTTATTAAGGACCCTCTGCCAGTCAGCTGCCTGCTGGCCAAGTGCCAGAAGAAAGAGTGACAGGAGAAGTACCTGGTGCTTCTGCAGGTGTATATACTGGAACTTCAGCCCAACATCAAGAAGATTCCAGTAGAGTGAAAAGAAATCTGAAACGGAAACGTTCAGATCCAAGTTTGGAAAGAGGTATTCATAATAAATGAGAATGATTATGTTGAGATTATTGGTCTAAATCATACAATTAAACTTTTAGTTCTATACTTTGTGGCCATGATTAGTTTGGAACATACCTAAGGAGACGTTCTATTTATTTGTTTTTCTTTTTTGTTTCTGTGGTTTAATGATGGTGCATTGACCATACATGTATTAATACCTGTGCAGACTAAGAATTTGTTTGAGATGTATTATGCGTCATAGCAAATACGGAAAATAGGACAGATAAAACTCCCAGACGTATAATTCATCTTGGTAACTATGAGAGGCATAAGAAAGAGGAACTTATCTTACCTGTGTATCGCCCACTCAGCTAAATCTGTAATCAAGTGACTCACAAATTACCTGAAAAGGTAGCTTGCATTGTCACCTTGCAAGAATTCGTCTGTCTGTACTACATGATTTCTTGTAATTGGCCACCTTGACGTGTAACCAGTCGACGTCATCCTTTGATGAAAACATCATGATCTGCATCATAAAGTGACCACGTCGTGAAACAAATGATTAACATACATGTACATTACTAGCAATCTCTGACTGTACAATGTAGCTCTTTTTGTAAACACACAAGTTTGATATCTGGTATTTACCTAGGTGTTAGACACATTAGACATCTGCAACACACCATTTGCCTTAGCTTCCTAGGTAAATGCGTATATGTATACATCTTAAAATACAGTGTAGTAATCAATTGTCTAATTCCCGGTATTTCGCCACGATAAGTCCCTTCTGGGCGTCATTTGAGCAAAAAAAAGTGGTCGTCCTGTTTAGAGGTTACAGGATGTACGTCACTGAAATAAACTGACTGTGAAGTCTGGAGGGGAAGCTGCACATGAACTGAGCAAAGTAACCAATACTGTTGCAATTAATCAATCAATCAATCAATTATTAAATTTATATAAGACAGTGATTTGACAAGCCAATTTAAACTGTTTTTTAGGTAACTTGTCTTTTAAGATTTCCTGTGCTAGAGCCACTAGCAGAAACTCAGGGACTCAAGATTCTCAAGAAGAAAGAGAAAAGGTGAACAGATATATGGAAGAGAAGATTGATCACCTGAAATCACAGAGACTGTTTGATCTCTCTACAACTATAGGGATATGTCAATTCTGTACTTACTTAGTAGGAGAACTTCATCTGGTGGATGTGAAATTTGAAAAGAGTAGCATTAAAGTGATTGTCAAATGCCGTACCCTGGAAATACTTGAAGACCTGTGGCATGATTATTGCTCTGGTCACCTAAATAAAGTAGCGGAGAAATGCCTCATTACAAAGAAGGTCAAGAAGGAGCTTTGGATGGAGACCATAAAGCTAAAAACAACTATCTTGGAAGAGGACTACGTGACATGCAGATTGTACTTGATGGAAATTACAGGTATTTTTCAACTGTTGAAATTAGCTTCCTCATTTAAGTGTTTTTTTTTGTTTTGTTATATTTGTTTGTTGTTTTGTCATATTGTACCTATAAAATTATGTCAATCCATTTTAATCACCTTCAGAAACTCCGAGTGTGGCAACTTCTCTCGCCACTGCTTCTACACGTGTTCTTTAAGCCTTCATCAAAACTGCTAAATGAAAATTGATTCTGAGTATCTTTTTTTGCTTTGTTTTCGTTTTTGTTTCTTTGTTTGTTTGTTTATCAAACTTGGGTCCAGATGTATGAATAGCTACATGTACATTACTGTACAGCTTACATTTCAGTTTAGTATATACTGTACACACTCAGTGATCTTGGTGTTTTAAGCAATCTGATTGGTTCGCTATCTCTGGCTAATGAGCATTATTCACCCCCTACCGAGTGAATAATGCGTTTCGCGAATTCGCGCATGCTTTGTACCGCTTGCACGTTTTCCATGAATGAATTGAGAGATCAATTAAATCGATTTTTAATGGTTTCCTTCTGAAAGTGTTGTCGAGATCACTTCCTGTGTATATACTAAAACAATTATTCTTCTCAATCTCGGTGAATAGTGGCAGAATATTTACCTAGATTTCAAAGAATAATTGTTAATTAGCCATCAGTTATTGACCTGAGTGTATTAATTTGTTTAGACCTTTTCTTGTGCATTGTGATTCCAACTCTCATCAGTGGCTTTGCCAGTAAAGTATTGCTCAGGATTGAATACACTTCACAGAAAATGTTTCGTTTTAAAGTAGCCTGTTTGCAAATGCTGTGAAATAGACAAAAATAAGAAAAAAATCTCTAGCTATTAAGCCAACTGGGAGCTGGTCACTTTGTGAGTTCGTAACATACCCATAGATGATGAAGAATGTAAGTGAGTATATGGAAGATCATAATTCATAATTATATTTCAAACTGCGGAGAAAGATATGATTGATCATCACAGTTATACTCAATCATACTTTCATATGGCTGTGTTCATATGGCTGTGTTCATATGGCTGTGTTCATATGGCTGTGTTCATATGGCTGTGTTCATATGGCTGTGTTCATATGGCTGTGTACTTTTAAATAAAGTGGATGTATGAGCATTAAAAATTAAAGTTGACTTGACTATAATCATGGAAAGGGATGTACATATTGTACCTACTGAATATGTCAATCCGTTTTAATCACCTTCAGAAACTCCGAGTGTGGCAACTTCTCTCATCACTGCTTTTACTGTGCGGCCCACTGCTGTTGTTGTTGCTGCTGTTGCTGCTGCTGCTGGGGTTGCTGCTGCTGCTGCTGCTGGTGCTGCTGCTGATGCTGCTGCTGGTGCTGCTGCTGGTGCTGCTGTTGCTGGTGTTGTTGCTGGTACTGCTGCTACTGCTGCTGCTGGTGTTGTTGTTCCTTATCCTGCTGCTTTTGCTGCTGCTGCTGCTGTTGCTGCTGCTGGTGGTGTTGCTGCTACTGCTGCTGCTGCTGGTGTTGTTGTTCCTGCTCCTGCTACTGTTGCTGCTGTTGCTGCTGTTGTTGTTGCTGCTGCTGTTGCTGCTACTGCTGCTGGTGCTGCTGGTGTTGTTGCTGCTGCTACTGCTGCTGCTGCTGTTTTTGTTGCTGCTGCTGTTGCTGCCATTGCTGCTACTGCTGCTGGTGCTGCTGGTGTTGTTGCTGCTGCTAGTGCTGCTGCTGCTGCTGCTGCTATGGCAGTTGGTGTTTCAGCCGCTCCTGTTGAATCTGAACGTGAGAAAAGTGTTCGTTCCTTCTTCAAGTTTGCTAAAGGTAAAGGGTTTGATTCTGATTATTAACTGTAAGCGTTTGCAAAAGTTGTTAATCCTTTTGCTAGCAGCATGCACACTTTGAAGGGGTTGATTCTGATCCTTTTTTCACAGCTAGCATCTTGGGTGTACATTTTAAGCTTAAAAAGACAACCAAATGAATAAAATGCTATTACTTGTAACCAAAATAAAAAAGACTACTGCAGTTTGTTAGTAAACAATACGGACTAAACAAATATACCCAAAAGGGTAAGGTAAACTTTACCTGTGTTTGACCGATCAGGGAGCAGTTTTTTAATAGCCGTCTGGCCGAGTAAGGTTCACCCATACCTGTTGAATCTGAACATGTGAAAAGTTTCCTTACACGTCTTCTTTCCTTCTTCAAGTTCGCTAAAGGTCAGCGCGTCAGCGCATTACGTCTTTGGTCATTGAAATTGACTCCACGACTGAAAGACTGATTCCGTCAAGACCTTGTCTCGAGGTGACATTCTTATTCTGGCTATCTGTGTACACTGGTCAAAGCTATTCAGTTTCGGGAACGTCAACTACTTATTCTGATCATGCGGTTACCTAACGCCCCCCGTGCAAGCTTACGAACGTCACATTTCTGCGTTTCCATCCCCGCCCGCTTCCCCAGCTTTCTTGTATCCTGGCACACCCATCACCCACTCCGTCTTTACCACCAAACTGCGCAAGGTTTTAACACATTCTGGATTTCCTTCTTCTCAGTTCTCCGGTCACAGTTTTCACTGTCGTGGCGCGTAGTTTGCCTTTTGTTGTGGTACCCCCGTGGGACTGATTAGCCTTCAAAGGGGACTGGTCTTCAGATGCAGATTCTTCCTACATTGCACAGCCCTTGTGAACGTCGCCTTTCGTTGGCAAAACTACTCGCTGAAAATATACCGTTCGTTAAACTTTTTCTTTTTCCTTTCACCTCCTTCTTCCTTTCTGATTTTACTTTGGGCAAGCGGCATCAGGGCTGTGATGGTTTCTTGCCCCCCTACCCCTGCTGCGGCTTTGCTTTATCCGGCAAACAAATAAAGTCAATGTATTAGTATACGCTTGTGGTTGTTGTATGTCTTGGAGGAATGTCACGAAGGATTATAAAGTTTGACTTGACTAGACTTTGGCTGTATCAATATAATTGAAGGCCAAACTAAAATTGTCAGGTTTACGATGTCAAGATTAACTCATGACTCAAAGATGATGTTACATTTAACTAGTTGCATTGTTAGTACTAGAAAAGTAGTTTGTCTCAGTTATTTTGAATTATTAATTTGTTAATGTATAAAGTTTTTCCTCTTGAACACACAGCTCTATTTGTCCCAGCCGCTGCTGCTGATGGGGATGATAAAGGGGACGTAGAAAAATTACTAGGTAAGCTTGCATCCAACTTGACTGCTAAAGGTATTGAAGGGTTTGATTCTGATCCTTTTTTCACAGCTAGCATCTTGCGTGTATATTTTAAGCTTAGAAAGACAACGAAATGAATAAAATGCTATTACTTGTAGCCAAAATAAAAAAGACTACTGCAGTTTGTTAGTAAACGATACGGACTAAACAAATATACCCCAAAGGGTAAGGTAAACTTTATCTGTGTTTGACCAATCAGAGAGCAGTTTTTAATAGCCGTCTGGCCGAGTAAAGTTTACCCATGCTAGTAACTATGGAACTATGGGTAAATGTACCAGTTTCATGTTTTTATCCTACGGAGGATTCATTACAGCTACTTACCATGTTAATTGTACTCCTGGGCATTGCAATTAATTGGTGCTGATTTTAATTGCAATAATCATAACATGGAAAAACCAGTCTGGAAATTTTTTCGTAACCTATAGTGCACTGTAGCGCATTCTAGTCTCAGGCACGCATCTATAATTGAAGTAATGTGCAGAATCTAAAGATAAATAGCCAAATAAAATTTCTCATAAAGACGACTGATGTGTTAAGGTATGAATTGCTTTTTTAGCTGTAATAATTAATACAATCATATTAAATCATGTTTTGGTGGCGTTGTGATGAGGCAATATGATGCAGATACTACTTTCATTGATGGAAAGTCTGAACTTGGTAGAACAATTGGCCATGAATTTCTTTGTTTAGGATTGATGAATTAACGAATCTGCTTCCATTCTCAGATTCTTAAATCGCTCACAGTAGTGACAGTGAGGGTACTGGTGACATTGAAAATAAGTCTAGTAAATTGTGTATTTGTAGGCCCATGTATTTCTAGCCAGTTCAGGGGAGTTATATCAAGAATAGAACAATCGTTTGATGTATTCCAACATTGCAGGTCTTCCTTTGTTTGAACTATCTCCGACTCTTAAAAACATACTTACAGAGGAACTGGATGTGCTCCACGAAGGTGAATATGGGTGGAAAAAATTGGCTAAGGCTTTCAAAATTCGCGGCAATGCCCTGGAGTACCTGGAGTACCTGAACTACCTGAACTACAGTCGGCGTCTGGAAAGTCCCACTGAAAAACTGTTGGAAATACTTAACAGCATTCAACCACAGGCAACTGTTGGTGAACTACTAAACATATTAGAAGGTTCATATGTAAACCGCCCAGATGTTGCCCGACTTATGCGTTGGAAATGGCAAAACATTTAAATATGTTCAGGCCTGGAAATAATTTTATTAGAGCAGATATGTTACGTTGCACCACCAGGCTTAATTTTAGAAATGGTACGAATCATTGTCGTGATAAGTGTTACAATAATATAAAAAAAAGCATAGATGAAGGAAGATGCATTGCAGAACAAAGGCCATATCTTTTTACAGAGCCCTTGGGTTTTTTTTGACATGTTGCACAGATAGCTGCAAAAAAAACAACAACAACATGAGTACGAGTCATTGTCATTACGAATCATTGTCATGACAAATCTTACAATAATGTACTTTAAAGAAAACGACAACACTTTTAAGTTTATAAGACATGTTTCGACAGAAACTTCTGTCATCTTCAGTTAATTAATGTTCAAAGCGTTACAAGTTGAATTTATAAATAGGAAAAAAATGATAATTATGCTAGTAACAACGGAATGTAAATGGAACGTGACAAAGTGAGAATTAAAAGGATAGTTTAAGATTAGTATGATGTACTTGTTGATTTAATGCCTGTTATGTCGGCGAAACAACCCGGCATTTTTCCACACGCGTGCGTGAGCACTTAGTCACTGATAAGGCCTCGCACATTTTCAAACACCTACAGAATTCTGAACACTGTCGCGCTTTGTGTTCAGTGGACTGTTTTCACATTTTAGATCACGCCTCCACGAGTTTCCAACTCAAGATAAAAGAGGCTTTTCACATCCAAAGAGAAAAACCTTCCTTGAATCAACAAGTACATCATACTAATCTTAAACTATCCTTTTAATTCTCACTTTGTCACGTTCCATTTACATTCCGTTGTTACTAGCATAATTATCATTTTTTTCCTATTTATAAATTCAACTTGTAACGCTTTGAACATTAATTAACTGAAGATGACAGAAGTTTCTGTCGAAACATGTCTTATAAACTTAAAGTGTTGTCGTTTTCTTTAAAGTACTGACTTGCCTGCTAATATCAAGATCTTACAATAATATAAAAAAGCCAGCATAGATGAAGGAAGATGCAATTTAGAACAAAGGCCATACTTTTTTAAAAATTCTTTTTATTGCCTTACTTACGCTACTCACAATACGATACTTACGCCGTGTTCACATTAGGCCTCGATTGTGATCGAATTATAATCGAATTAAATATGAAATGGGTTCACATCAACTAATTACAGTCCCTAATTACAATTGGATTACAGTTACTTCAAACAACCCAAAGGGGGTTGTTTGAAGTAATTACAGTGCGTGATTGAACAAAATGGCGGACACGTGATGGTTTGTCTCATCCGTTGTTGCCGTTTCAGACGGCGGATTTTTCTTCTAGCCTTCGAAGTTTCCTTTGCCTTTCTCCTGGCCTCCAAATCAAGTATTGCGGTGAATATCATGGCAGCTGTTCGATATGGCGCCATTTTGTTTTCAACTTTAGATAGCGAGGTTACCCTGCCTATTTTATTTGAATTTTCGCAGATGTGAACAGAACCATAATTGAATAAAATCGAATGGAGTATGATATGTTGAATCGTAATTCAGTTGAATATAATTAACATTTAGTGTGAGCACGGCTTTACATTACCTACATTAATCAAGATACTTACACCAAATACTCTACTTACATTACGTTACATTAAAGTGCTTAATACTACTCTAAGACTAATCGTATCTATAACAAAATTCTCGGTCGTGATTGGTTCTCCGCGCGCCTATTTGTCACGTAATCGGCGCGCGATCACATGGGTGTCCAATTACAGGTAAATATAGACGCTGTGTAGCACTTTGTGTTAACCTTGGTTGTAAAAAAATGTAAATTAGAAAGTGCTCAATTCAGTTAATTCGAGACGTTTCGGGAATAACCCCTTCATCAGTCAGGATGCTTTAGCCGTTAGGCCAGAATCAAACGTTCACAGTGCACGTGCGTCCAATGATGCACATGTTATTTGAAACATGCGCGCGCGAGGAGTTAAATAAATTTAAAGTCTATGTTGATGCCGCTGGGGGCAAGCGTAAGTTTGAAGATCAGCCTTCTTTCTTCTCTTTGTCTGGATGCAGTACGACCGTTCACCTGCTTGACCACCGTCATTTTCATGTCCCGGATGTTGCTGTGGTCGGCCAGATTAAAGTGCTCGGCCACGGGAAAACCTCCTCCATGATAGCGGGAATTACGATTGTATCCCTCCACAGACCGAAGGTGCTCACCAAAACGGTCCGAAAGTTTACGGCTGGTTTCTCCAATGTACAACATGTGACATCGCTGGCAAAGGATCGCATAGATCACGCCGGTGGCAGTACAATCGAACCGCCTATTGAAGTGAACACTTCCGCCCGTGGAAGTTATCGTATCAGTCTTCGCTGTAAAGTTACAGGTGCGACACCTGGGTCGGTTGCATGGAAATGTTCCTGGTGGTGCTTGGTCTTGCTCAGGGCGGGAGGCAAAGGTACTATGGACCAAGATGTCACGGAGGTTAGTTTCTCGCCGATGGACGCACAAGGGTTGGCTGTTAAATATGTGTGCAGTGGTTGGGTGTTCTCTCAGAATGTGGAAATTCGTCAGGAGGATTTTCTTAACCTCGTAGTTACTGGGATGGAAATTGAGCACCAGGGGCACTTTTCCCGATCGTTGGCTACCGTGTTCGCGGTCACGTTTGCGGAGAGCTCTTTCCCGGCTTATTTCCTTTGCTCGCTGCCGGCTTCTAGTGATTAAGCTTCGGGGGTAGCCTCTATACTGAAAGAATGACGCCATTTACAGGTGTCCGATTTGAACTTTTTGTAATCGGACACCTGTAATTAAATACCCACGTTATTTTCACGTCAATTACACACGCTTTAATTGTTTCCTTAGCAAAGTTTTCTACAGTTTTCAAAACTTAGGAAAAGCGCTACCGACGTTTTCGCTCAAAAGAAGTTCTCAAAAGACATTTTTTATCTCACAATTTGTTATAAATACGATTAACTAGTAATTGGACTTCGTGTCGTACAATTCAGGGAGTACTCGTGCTCGTAATTTCAAATCGGCCTCGCGCTTCGCGCTCGTCCGATTTTTAAATTACTCGCCCGATTACTCCCTGAATTGTACTACACTCGGTCCGATTACTATTACTAATTAATAATTACAAGATATAAATTTACGATCATATCAAACTTGACAAATCTAATTTTTAATAGTAGTTTAAAAACCGTAAAAGACTGAATAGTTCTAAAAGAGTCAGGTATTGAGTTCCATAATTTTGGTGCCGTGAACCTCCACGATTTTAGACCATAAGTTGTATAGTGTTTGTCTCTTTGGCAGCCTTAAAATGTCATTAACTCTTAGGTCATAACAACTGTTTCTATGTTTTTGAGTTTAAAGTGGAAGCTTCGCAATTTGGACTCGCGGGTGCACAAGAAAGCCAAACCGTATGAGCTACGCCAATCTATATAGCCCACAGATTGAGACAAAATACAACAATACAATACAATACAAATACTTTAATTCACATTTCCTTATTACATGACAGAAAAAAAGATATTTATATGGCTGGTTATAAATGTTAGTAACGTATGTAATAAATAGTCTTACCTAATAGATATAGATAACAATGGTGGAAATGCCTAGTGCCTAAACAAACCGCACAGTTTCTTGTTAGACACTAGAATGTTAAGTTTCACTTTAAAATATAGACATCTACATGCATAAACACATACACACACACATTTATGAACAGTTGTTATGAAAAAGTAGAACAGAAAATAGAGGAATTATGAAGACATTTGTTTCCTTAGTAAATACTGTTTAGCTTTTCTTGGGAAAATGGGAAAATTGAGATCTTTAATTTCATGCGGTAATTTTTGCCAATAGTCAGCTGCCAGAGCCGGCAACGTTCTTTTTCCAATGTTAGTCCTGAATCGTGCTTTATAGAAGTTGCTTTTAGAAGCATATCTAGTGTTGTATGTGTGAACATCACTAGCATAATGAAAGTAGTTATCGAAAATGCTAGGGAGCTTTTTTATGCCATTGGTGGGAGAACTGAAGTAAGCGAAATAAATGTTCTCTACTGTAAGTAGGTCCAGTAAGTTCAGAAAAGCGAGAGTTGCAATCTGAGAGCCATTTGCTTTGACTTTTATGTGGAACAGAAGCAATTTGCTTGATAAGCATTTTATAGGCTAACTTGCAAAACTCCGTTGAAACCAGCAGGTTGTTTAGATCTTCTACGGTGTTTGTCACTGCCTGAGAGCAGGCGCAAATTGATTTCATTTTGGAGACTGCACTTTACAACGCTTTGGTACTGGAGGAAATTAATTTTGACAGAAAATGTTTCCTTAAAGGCATCAAAATTTAAAAAGTGGAAATTTTCATCAAGTAGGTGTTTTCGAAAAAGAATTCCCGCCTTATACCAGTTTTTATAGTAATTAGGCTTATTATCAATTCGCACGAGAGAGTTATACCAGATTGGCGGGATATTAGAAAAATCAGAGAGCTGTTTATTGAAATTAAGACACGACCAAACTTCAATCAGTTCTTTGGTAGAAGGGTCATCTATTTTCAGCAAGGCAGCATCGGTGACATTTAGGTTACCAGTAATAAGTAAATTAGCATTATACTTTGCGAGAAATAGTCCAGAAAAGGTTTCCATTTCCCTTTGTTACTTGAGTCTAAGTGCTTTTGAATCCATTTCGCTTTCAGGGCGCGGTTGAAAGTTTGAATGTCCAACATTTTAAGTCCGTCAGTTGCGTAAAGTCTGGATACGAGCCTAGTGGCTCATCAGGCCGGAGCTTATCCCGGTATCAGTAGCATGAAGCGACTAGGAGTATTTCTACTCCCCCCCTGGATGGGATGCTAGTCCATCGCAGGGTTACCCCCAGCATTAAATTCGCCGGTACCCATTTAGACACCTGGGTGGAGAGAGGCACCGTGAAAGTGTCTTGCCTAAGAACACAACACAGTGTCCCCGGCCAGGGCTCGAACCCGGAGCGCTCGCTCCGGAGTCGAGCGCACTAACCATGAGGCCACGGCGCCCCCACACATACTTGAGTCTAGGTACTTTTGAATCCATTTCGCTTTGAATGTCCAACATTTTAAGTCCGCCAGTTGCGTAATCATTGATCATTTCTGCATGTTTAATTTTGTCCCGTTTGTCATCCCATAGTTGGTACAGGAGATTGTTTGTCTTTCAGATGTTCACTTAACGTAGGGATCGAAGACATAATATTAACTAACTGCGAAGCTAGTAGGCTCTTAATGACCAATATTTTCCCAAGAAGCGTTCGTCTCCTAAACTGTCAATTTTCAATTGTTTTGGAAATGGTCTCCTTTTTCTCTTTATAATTCGATGTTAAAGCTTCTTCTTTGATGGTAGATAGCCAGACTCCCAGAGCTTTAACTTTGTGGGAAGGCCACGAAATGTTTTAATAGGCAGCTATTTTTCTTCTTTGAAAACGGATGGGACCGATCCAAAGTGCCTCTGTTTTCTCATAATTAATTCGAAGGAATCTAGCAAACTGAAAGACTGAAAGATTAATGTAGTATCATCTGCGTATTGACTTATTTTGCATTCCGAGTCTAAATCACAGATCCCCTTAATTCGGCCATAGTTCCTAATAGCATTACCTAGTATTTCCACACAAAAAATAAAGAGATAAGGGGAAAGCGGGCATCCTTGCCTAACGCCTCTATAAAGCTGGAAGAATTCTGAGGACCCTCCATTATTTTGTATGCTGCTGCTAATGTTTAATTATTGTCCCTTGAGTTTTATAGCCAATTATTTCTTGTAATTGTTTCTTTATTCGCAGTTCAGTCTGCAAAAGTTTTTTATGTGGTTCTGAGAGGTTGTTTTCCTCAAGTTTCGAGTGCAAGTAATTATTACTTATTGACTGGTCCAGACATCAACTTTTTCACCCTACATGTAAAACCCGCTTCCGGTTTCCAAACTAATATGCAATATTGTTTTAGGGTGTCACTTACAAAGGAAATCTTATAGAACTTTTATATTGTCCTTTTATGGCAAGGTATTTATTTCTCCAGGGAATGCCTCAAATCAAAGAGACAATTTAACTTCTAATACGCATACATCAAGTTCAAACTATGTCATCGGAACTAGTTGTGTGTGGACATATTTATCTGCACAACTTTGACAAGGGTGTACGAGACAAAAAGACAACCGTTGTATCAAAGCTTGTTTTACCAATAATGCCTACTATTTTTATACGAGTATTAGCTAGCGCACTTTTTCATACATACATTCATGTGTACCATATACTTTTTGATAAGGTAGGTCTAAAAATGGCAACCTTAGGGCTGGTGTGGTATGGAAAGCCAAATGTTGCAGAATTCAAGAACCCAAATTGGCTTCACAGCAACAAAATAATGTGCTATCAAGGCCAAGAGAGATTTTAATCAAGCTCAACAAAATCAATTCATGTTCAACCGATTTCCAACAAAAAATAACATCACTTTCAACAAATTTCCTTTCAAGAGAGATATTTGAGTCAAGCTCAATAGATCACTTTAGCTACTTTCTCAATTTCAAGCTTCGTTCCTTATCAACCCAAATTCCCTATTATGTTTTAACAACTTGGCCTTTCAAGGTCACGCCGCGAATAACGTGATGCTCAACACATAATTATTAGGGAGCTAAAAGCAAACCACGACGACGACGGCAACGAGAACGTCATCTTACAAAAGGTTTAATGAGCAAACCGATAGCTGCATTAGAAATCTTTGTACACTTTCCTTGCCGTCCTCTGCAAAACAACAACGTGAAATGACCAAGTTCTCCGTCGTCTACGGAACGTGGACGACATCGGCTAATTTTTCGTATTTCCATTTGGAATTGAACGCCGTCGTTGCATATTTAGCTGAAGCACTTTTTTAGAGCCATTAGAGTACCGAACAGATCTAGACAATCGCGACTTTCGCTTGCAAAATATAACTTTATTTTTTCTAGGCGTCGTCCTGGGCGGCGTCGTCGTCGTCGTTGCTTAAGCTCCCTAAATAACCCAAATACGTTGTCAACAACCAAGCCGAACATGTACTGTCAACAAAGTAGTCGACTCGCAATGCAGCGTGTGGGAAATACGTCGTATACTGTTCGTGAGGTATTTACCCATAATGCATTTCGATATTTCTCCTGTCAAAAATCAAAGATGGCTACAAACATGGCAGAGACTTCGGCGACCGAAAAATGGGACAATTTCTTTGAAGAATTGGGCCATTTATTGACTGATTATGAAACATTGTGCGGCTCAACAGATTTTAAATTGCAAGAAAAGCTATTTATTCGAATGGAGTCCGCTCTTTTTGCTTTTCAACATGTCATACCTTTAGCGGTCGAGAGAGGACTAAACTACGCATCAGTTCTACAAGAAATTTTCACAAATTTTCGACTTTTGTTTTTAGGGTGGACAAGACATAGGGAAACTTAAACAATCTCTCTCTGCAACAGCCTGGCAATTTATTTAATTGAGCTAAGTGGTCAGCCAGGCAGGCCAAAGTTTGAAATCAATGGAGAGGTTTTTTTAGAATTTGCAAAACAAATTACTGACATGCTCCTCGTTTCAAGGTGGACTATAAGGAGACGTGTTGTTGAATATGGCTTAGAGGAAACAACAGGATTTTTTGCATTATCTGATGAACAAATTGACTTTTATGTCAAACAGTTTAGTGACAAGCATGAGAATCTTTTGGGTTTCTTACGTCACTTGGCTTCGGACTGGTACCTGAAGAGCAAGTATTTCTCGAATAGATCGGCATAACTCTCGCATCAGATGGGCAATTGTTCTTTCAAGGAGAGCTTATAATGGAAGAGGTGTGTGGCTCCAATATAAAGGAAGTTTCCTGGCTGGAACATCGGTGCACAATCATCGCGTCGAGCATTGTCATTTATTCTGAGTTCGTCCACCGCCAAATTTAAATTGTTTAATCGTTCGATTCACATTCTGCCATAACTAAGCGATAATCATACAAAATAATGAAAAACGAAAGCATGTGAAAGCATGCAGTCCAAATCACGTGACTATGAACTGTCAATCGTTTCTTACACTCCCCGCATCTGTTCACACTTAGTGATACAGATGTGCTTGTGAAATAACAGAACAAATACAACCCGCAAATTAATGAGTTCTTGAAGACCACTTGTGGTCTCAGTTCCATTGCAACATACTACAAGTTCGAGAAAATTGAAACGCGAAACGTTCAGCAAAAGTTCTTATGATCTCAGTCTCCGTAGAATTTCTCCATCAATCGCCGCCTTTCTTCGACGGGTCTGCTGTCAACAGTCACTGTTCCTTGTTCAGGCCGAACTGAACTCTCGGGCTGCGGCAATGGGTCAACGTTGGCCTTCACTTCGATGGGAATCAAACGCTTGAAACTCCTCTTATGTAAGTTTCCAGTATCTACTACCCGTACAACTTCAGCTCTGACCTAGCCGTCACTTCCCGCTAGCAATTCGTTCACGATCGCTAATTTCCACAGTGCTATCTTGGCCGAATCATTCTGAAGCAGTACTAAGTCACCAACAGCAATTTCCAGATTCTCTCCCTTTCTCCTCGAATTCTTAGCGTGCCTTTCGCGTAAGTTGATCAAATACTCCTTTCTCCAGGCAACTGTAATCTGATTCAGTAGGCGTTTCTGGTGCGGCGATCGTCGCGACAGCGTATCATGGATGCTAACAATCTCAAAGTGGCTTGAATTGGGAGTGTTCTAGATAGATAAATAGATAGAAACTCCATTAAAGTGTCAGAGGCCATCTAGCTAGGGAAAACTAATCCCTTACTAATTTGGGGACACCAATTAGGGAAAAATTAACAAACTAAAAGCTATATAAGTAATAGGTAAAATATCTACAGTTATCTAATTACGGGATTTGTAGTAGAAATATACAGTTATCTAATAAAGTAAAAATATACAGTTATCTACAGTTATCTAATTACGGGATTTATAGTAAAAAATATACAGAAGTCAAGAAGAGCAGAGGCTACAGCCTGCGCAGCCATCATCTAAAAGTTCACTTGTATTCAGTAGGCGGATCTTGCCTTTGAACGACATTAGGGTTGTGACTTCCCTGATACTCTTGGGTAGTTTTGCTCATAGCCTAGGCCCTAGATATCTAATAGAATGCTTGCCGTAGGTGACTGTTTCATACCTGGGTATAGAGAAATCTGCTTGCCTCAGATTGCAATTATTATTTGGTTCTTTAAAGATGTTACTTATATATGCAGGGCACAGTTTATGCTTTACTTTATACATAAGGATGCACAGATCCTGTAAGCGCCTATTTAGTAGGGTAGGCTGATCTGCCTTCTCTAATAATTGTTCATAACTGGAATTATTGTCCTTGAAAACCGCCCTAAGTCCTCTTTCTTGTAGTCTTTTAAGCTTTCGAGTGTCGCTCGCTTTGCAGAAATGCCACACTAGGCGAAAATAGGTCACAATACGTGAGGAATGGTGAAATCGCGCTTTTGAATAATATTAACTTAGATTTCATAGGAATTAAATTACGTAGTCTCATTAGAACGCCAATTCTCTAGCTGGCTTTTTTGCAGATCGAGATATGCTCACAGAAATTTAGCTTGGAATCTAACACTACACCTAAAAGTATGATATTATCTTTAGTTTCGATTTCGACATTATTCACACAAGTATTACTGTCATTTTGAATGAAGCCCAAGTTCAAAACTTGGTACTTTATGAGGTTACCCGCCAGCAAGTTAGAATCATACCACGTTGTTGCTAAGTTGGCATTATCCTTTAATCACCCTCTACTAACTATGCTTTTAATTGTAAAGTCACAACTGTCTGGTCTGCTCCTGTGTGGTAAATTTGGTGGTCGTCTGCATACATAGACAAGCGTCGACCATTGAT